>JACDJE010000234.1:23051-628226 GCA_016647715.1 Pavo muticus | reverse complement strand
GATGCCTTTCTGCCCTCCTGGTCACCCTGAGCAACAGGGAGCGGTCTCGCTGCAAAACCAGCTTGCTTTCTGTTCATCTGAAAGCAAAAGGCATAAGATCCCAGTGCGCTGTCACAGGCCACCTGAGAGATCTCTGGCTGGGGTCAGGGCAGGGACAAGGCCAGTAGTGTTTAATAATTCAGGACAGAATTACCTGCTTCAGGATTTCCAGAGTTGTAGCAGTTTAACTGAAATCTGTCTAAGGGGATGTTTATGTGCATCAGTCTCAGACCTTTCTCAGCACTTCCTAATGCGATGGAGGTGGCTCAGCTATTTGATTGCCTTTAGGGTCCTCCATATTGTGTTAACGCAGTACCAGTTGAGTTTACACTGACTCAAGATGGCTGAGAGCTGTACTGATAGTGTGATGTTAAAGCATGGCATCGCTGCAGCTGGAATGTGTGCCAACAAGTCCTTGTGCCCGGCCTCACCCTGCTGCTGCTGTGGGGTGCACCACGGCTGCCACGGTGCTTGCCCATGGGCAGCTGCCAGTGAGGAGAAATCCCTGCCACAAGGTAGGGTATTTCTTAGGTCTGTGGGAAACTAGAAGCACACAAGCTTTACTTTTAAGTGAAGCACAGCGTGGCTGTCAGTGCTTTGCAGTAAGCTGCTCTCTAAGAATGCATGCACTGAGGCCGGTGGGCTTCTCCTGTGCTGTGTGCTCTGCATCTCTGCAAGGGCAAGGCTGAGAAGCCTTAGGTTTAGCAATGTGATGGTAAAACTAAAGGTACATCAGCAGCAATTTCATTTCTCCTTGGATGGATGTGCAGTGCCTAGGAGAACTGAATCCTCTTCCTTGGAAAGTTGCCATGTAGTCCTGCAGTACAAGCAAGCACATGCATAATCATTAAAAGGAGAATTGAAGCTATTCTTTTCAGGGTTGATATTATGTAATTAATAAAGAGAACAGCCGTATTTTTAGCAGCAACTGTGAGAAACAAACAGATATGCTGACTTCAGCGACATTTGCTACAAAATACTGAGAATGCCCTTGAGTGTGTAAATGAATGTGCTTAGGATTGTTGTATTTCGTATCTAGTAGAGATGTCTTTCCTTGCACCGAATACTTGTGGAAGTAATTATGAACAGGTAGATTCATAGAATCATACGCACAACGTCTAATTGTAGTTTTGCAGTTTGGTCACTAACTGGCATCTGTACAAACCTGAAATACTCTTCCGAGCTTTCCCCAGAACAGGAAACTTGAGCACTTCAGTGATAAATTATAGAATGTGGGGTGGAGACCTGTTCTGTGATACAAGTAATGCATCCATACATCTTGTAAACAGTTGGCAAACTGAGAATAATTCATTGAAAAAGAATATTTACAAACAAAATAGCAAATGAAGAGGTTACTGGTGTGGATGGTAGCACTTCTCCCTGGTCCCCACGCAGTCTGCTGTCTGCTGTATTGTTGTGTTTGCCAAGGAGGGCTCTGAGAGTTCGTGAGTCAGAGGTCTTGAGCTTCAGAGAGGATTTGTGCCACACTGAGTGTGGCTGGGAAGGGTTCTCAGGAGTCTTTGAGTGAGTATGGTATTATCATGGTGGAATTCAGTTATTTCCTGTGTTCTTGTCCTGTAACTTGCTTTCGCCTTGGCAGTATTTGACAGATCAACCACTGTTTAACCCAGCTTGTGGTGGTAGTTTTGCTGTATTCCTCATACACTAGAGCTTCTCTCTCTCCAGTCAGGTCAGGAGCCAAGGTGCCTGCAGCAGCCCAGCCGGATAGCAGGGCTCACTTTTCCCTAAGAGCTGCTGTCTCTGGGCTTTGGAGGAGCCAGCAGCATCACCACAAACCAGCTGCTGTGCTGTGCCTTGGCTGGCAGTGTTGAAATGCAGCTGTAGAGAAATGGGGCCGTGCCAGAAAGGTGCATTTTGAGACCTTCAGTATGTAGTAGGGACAACCCAGATCTGATGTGGATGGGATTGTTCACTGCAGCTTGGCACGACTGCCAGTGCCAGCCCACAGTGATCTGCTGTGCGGTGCTGCTACAGCTATTTCTGGTAAGGAAGTCGGTGGGAGGTGTCTGGAGCCCTCCAGTGAAGCACCAGCTGAAATGCTGCAGGGATGCGTGGGGCAGGGTCTGGCCCAAGCACAGGTCAGATGCTGCTGTCCACACTCCTGGAGAGCAGCATTCACCTGTGGGAAGCTTTCTGCTCATAGCTGCTCAGTGCTGCCGAGGACAGTTTGTGCCTTTACAAATTGGAGAGCTTGAAGCATCATATTCTATATTTCTTTTTCCCTCAAGTGTAAGGTGATCTGTGTGGAAAATGTTACTGCTTTCTGGAAATTATATTTAACACAGGGCTCACAGACACCTTGTGCAATTGCTGTATATCCTCTATAGACAACTTGTCAAGTGTCTACGGTTCTGTTTCAGGTGTTTGTCAAGCACTAGGACTATCACAGATCCATGTGGAGGGACACTGGATAACATCTTGACTGTTCTGCAAAGTACTTCTTGGCTGTGGAACTCAAAACTTAACTTTTATTTTCATTTATTAAGCAGAGTTTATTCTGTGTGAACATTGGTATTTGATGACGGATTTGGCTTTGCAAAACATTTGTCATTATTCTTCCCAGCATACCAACCTCTGAACATGGAGAAAAGCAGTGAAACCTACGGAAAGGGGGTTCAGTCAAATCCTTGCGTTTTTATCCACGTGCTCACTTCCATTTTGCTAGTGTTTGCATTTTGTAGCTTTCTTTGTTACGAGGATGTGAGCCTCTCCCTTCCACCAGCACTGTTCCCTGTAGAGTTCACTGATTGCAACAAGATGCCCAAACAGTGTGTTCTGTCAAAACAAAGGTTTTTGAATCCAAACCTTTGGGTTCAATTCAAGTTACGGTGCTAGGAGGCTTCCTTGCGGTGGTGCCCTCTTTCCCCTTAAAACAAGGGGAAGAACTAGTTTGTCTGGGGAAGTCATATGTTGTAAGGCTTAAAAGGGCTTGTGAGGATTTACAGCTGTGAGTGTTTATGAGAGCTGAACCCGGAGTGCTTCCGTTTCCCAGCAGTACAGATAGCAGAGACAATTACACTGCACAGCCCTGTGTCCAAGCTGGAGCAATCTCTGTGGTGTTACAGCCCCCATCTTGTGGTGTATGTGAGTGAAGGGCCTGTCAGACTGCGCAGAGGCTGGCTGGGATGCTCTGTCCAACGCAGTGCTCCCCTGCCTTCCCCAAGCTGCTGCTTTGTCCCAGGCTTCAGCCCGCATGGTAGCCAAGTCACAGAGGCCCAGTTTATCGCTGCTGGGCAGGAGCATCTATCCCAGCTTTGCTTATTTTGCACTTGTCGGGGAGGATGGGTGAATTTGTAAATGATGGTGTGGAAGGGAAACCCGTGACCTGCACCTGCTGCAGGTTATAGGGCTCCATGTGATGTGAGCTGGGCATTGAATCCACGCGTCTGGAGCTGTGATGGGCGTAGGAAGACCACTTAACTGTTTAAATAGACTTGATGGCTATTGTGTGGCTGCCATCTGTCCTTTTTCGCACAGCTTTGTTATCATCTTTAACCCCATCTTACTAGGTCTCTAAAGCACTGGTCAGTCTGCATTCATTGTTAGATAAAGGAGCCGCTGCTTTTCTTAACAGAAATAATCTCTCTCTGTAATAGTACTAAATCATTCTTTCACCCCTTTTGGTGAGCGTGGCTTTCTGTGCCATGATTGATAGCAGGGACCTTACTGCAGCATTTACCATCCTGATAAATCAGTGTGCTTTAATGGGGTGGTGTGCTCTAGACAGAAGCCAGTAGCTGTATACACAATAGCTGTAGCATTAGGTGCTGAAAGCCAAAATGCAATTTACAGTTTAATGTATTAGCAGGGAAATAAATGCAAGGTTGGGGTAAGACAAGGACTGGACATGGAAGGTGCTTCAGGGAACACTCAAAACTTTTGCTTGCGAGAGGATTGAAGGAGCTTGAAGGGACTGCCGGTAAGAAAAATGCGGAAGCAAATGTGCAGCATATTGCAGAGCCTGTTCTTTGTGCCTGCTGTATCAGTGTCTGTTTCAGCCTGCTCACCTGCTGTTGAGAGATGGTACTGATGCAGAAGCTGGTTTTGCTGTCTGCCTGGCAGGGCTGAGCAGGCTGATGTTCTTTGCAGCTCTGGCCCACGTCCGGCGCTGGCTCTGTGCGGCGGCTGCAGGAGGGCTGCAGCAGTGCATGCCTGTGAGCACTGCGAGCGCTCGGTCTGCGGTTGGTGTTCTATTGATGTGTTTTAGCCCAATGTTCTCAACATCAATAATGAAGACTTTTTAAAGGGCTGCAAACGCTGACGTGCCCAAGTGAAATTATTCTGTACTGTGCATTGCTCATGTTCAGAATGCGAAGTGGAAGGGCTATGTGACCGCTGCAGGCTCACTGCAGTAAAACTAAGAAGCAATTGGGAAGCAAAAAGGCCATTGTAAAGAAAATATTATACCAAATAAAACAGTTTGAGGGTTGTGAAGCTGGTGTGGGGACACTCAGACACAACACGATCGCACATATGAAAATCTATTCTTAGGTACCAAGTGTGCTTCCCTGATTGTGACTTTAGATTCAAAGCAATGGAACATAGATGCTTTTAGAGGGTGCAGAATGGATTAAAGAGGTCAAACATATTGAGGTACAAAGACCCTGAGTGCCTGCAGAAATGGGCACTTGGTGTTTGCTGTGCCTGTTCTGCCTGGCCCCGGATGGGGGCCATTTGTCCCACTGCAAATGTGTATTTGCTGAGTCCTGCTTGGGTTGCCATGCTAATGATTTTCCCTCCATGAGTGTTTCATGTCTAGTTTTGTCTTTTTAGGCCTCAGTCTTTTATCCAGTGATCTCTGCAAACCCTGGTTGCTATGCTGCTTACCTGGCTTGGCTTGCAGCTTCTGTACAGGAGGAAAAAGAAGGATGGGAATGAAGGAGTAATCCACAAACGTCAAGTAGCTTATGTGGTGGTGCAACTCTACAGTGCTTATCAGAGTTTTCTAGATGCTTTTGCTGAAAATTTGTTGCATGAAGGCTGTTCTGTCCCAGGGTTTTACTCATTGCACTGTATCTTGATTGAGTCATTTAAATCCAACCTTCACACCTGACTGCTTCACTTTCTTACCTAGAATATGTGTGGAGAACTAGAAAACCTTTGCATATCTGAATACTATAGAATAGGTACCTAAAATGTATGTTATATAGTTATCTAATGCCTACGCTTTCCCTGTATTGGCTTGAAACTAGGGTGACTAGATCAGTCGTGTAGCCAGGATTGGTCCTAGGTCTTGCAAGAGGCATACAGTCCTCCCAGGGGATCTGCAGGCTGTGCCAACATGCTGCTGGTGGGAGAAGTGCAAAGAACTGACAGGGCTTTGTTTCTGGAGCAAGCAAAGCACTCTGTCTGCTGCATGGCACCTGCTGCTTGTTTCTGTGGCAGTGGAAAGGCAAAGTTAGAGCCTACTGAAACAAAAATAGACTTTTTTTTTAATCATTAGTGAGCTATAGATTGGGCAGATCGGGCCCTTAAATGATAAAAGAGAATGCATTGGGGTGATCTCAGTAGCTGCGTGAGAAGGTGAAGGGTGCTGTTGCCAGGGGGAGCTTGTGTTGTTGAGGCTGGTGCAGGAGAGCAGTGGTTTCTGGAGTCCCTTCCCAGCTAATGAATGTAGAGGCAACACACCTGCAGGGGCCAGAGCAGCTCAGCCCCACAGCTGCAGAGGAAAGCCCAGGCAATGAGAGCTCACACCACATGATGCCTTGTATGGCATGGAGCTGTGACTGCCATGCCTGCCTGGCTAAGAAGAGCACTTGGCCTTGCTGCAGTCAGCCTTGTTCTGAGAGAAGTGGTAGCGAGCAGGTGACCTGTGGGATAAAGATGAGGGAAGCTAATTGGAATTGTCACCACGGAGTCTCTTGCCAGAGGCTATCATTATGCTGAAAAGCAACATTAACAAAGTTGGCAGAAAAGGATAATTTATTGTTAAATATTAACTACCGAAACTCACCTTCTAGTTATTCACTCGTGTTGTGCTGTTAGAGCTTTGGCTTGCTTTGATTTCCAAATTTCCATTTCCTCTAAAATGCTGCTGGCTGCTAGAGACTCACCAGTAATCCAAACCTTGCATCTGAAAAGCTCTACAATGCATCCCAGTTTGGCTGGTGGGGTCTGTTTCTTGGTTGATCTTTATTAGAGGAAATCGACATAATGACATCCCATACTTGCAGATTAAGATGTATCTGCAGTACGAATGCGGAGGTGTTGAGGTATATGCAATGTTTATACAAATGAACGTGTTTTATTTCACATCTGCATAGGTTTAATGAATATGTAGGCTGAAATTGAGATGGACTTAGCTGGATGTTTAAGGGTAAGGACGGTGGGGAGAAAATACTGAAAAGGCTGTTAAAAATAAACAATATTTCCTCTGGATGGTTTAATAACAGTGCACGCGGCTGTGTGGGCACAACCTGAAAAATTGAAGTCACGTTGAAATGCTTTCATTTCCATATTCAAACAGATTTGTGTGGTTTTATTGACTGGTTGCAAACAGTACATTAAAACATATGCCATCAAAATTAGGGCAGTGTTTCCTACAGTGTAGATCCGTACTGCGTGTTATTTACTTCATCTGTCTATGGAAATCCCGGTGGCAGAAGTCCCTGCATATGTTCTCCATAAACCCACTGAGGATGTCTTCCATAGAGAACAGACTCATTAACAATGTGAACATGGTGCATGCTTTTGAGTGGCTTTGAGCTTTCTTGCGTACTCTGCCAATTTCAGACCACGTAAGAAATGGTTAGATCCCATCTGGGCACCTTCTCAGCTGTTGGAGCCTGATGGAAGCTGGAAGCAAGCTTTGAACTTATGGTATTCATGGGATGGAGAAATTATTTTCTGTCAGTTGGTTTTATTAATAATTAGTAGTAGCTTGTAGCAGGTGAGTTTTTTTGGCTAAGTTACAGTCAGTGAGCTCTTTCCTTTGTGACTGATGCGATGGTGTTGGGTGGTAACAAGGTAATTAATACACTGTGCTCATCGGGGTTGTCCTGTGGCTGCTACCAGGTGGGGTGGCTGCAAGCAGCTTGGGTGGTGGGCAGAGAGATGTACCTTCTTGCTGCTGTGCTTCTGCCTATAGACAGCAGCTGTGTTCCTGGAGCTGGGCATGGCTGTCTTGTGACACTCAGGTACGTGAGGGCAGAAAGACTTCATGCAGCCTCATACTCTCATTGCTACACATACAGCATAGCTTCAGTCTTAGTTCAAGTGATAAAACAGCTTTTGCAAGACCTTTTCTGTAGGCTGCAAGATTAGGATGGATTGTGGTTTTTTTTTTTTTTTTACTAGTTACCGGGCTTCTGTCTTCTTGTTCCTAAGAAAAATAAGTAATTCACAACGTGCACTTCATCCAGAAGAGTAAATCCCCTCTTCCAGCTGCCTGAGCCATGTGAGCAGCCATTAGGCAGTCCCTTGGAATTAAAAGAGCTGCATTGAATAGTGTCATGGAGCCTGTTCCTTCATTATTAATTGACACCTGAAGATGTCCAAAGGAAATTTATTGTGAGTGCATGCATAAATATGGAAGGTCATTTTGTATTTAGTAGTAGCAGTATTTTCTGGCTTTAAATGGTTACTTTGGTACCCAGTGTGTGCTCTGTCTTTATCGCAGCATTTCTTTGTCTCACTTTCCTTGGAGTGCCATTTGTGCCAATGGATTAGGTCCTCTTGCCCTGTTCAATTCCAGTTGTTACTTGTAAAGCTATGAATATAAAGCACACCATCACTTATCTACATCTAAATTAAAAATACTGTGGCTGACTTTGTAGAGTGAGCCCCTGTGATGCAGGAATACAGCAAAATTAAGGTTGCACCCCATAATTCCTGGTGTGTAAGGGGCTGGTTGTCAGGTAGGGCTGCATGACAGCAGGAAGATGCAGCCTCATTAAGGCAGATCAATTATTTGTCTCCAGCCTTGTGGCACTGAGAATGTGTGCTGGGTTACAGGACATGTTCTGTCTTCTGTTGCCCAGACATTACGGCCCCGCTGTCAGCCACATTCAGGATGAGTTGTGTGGCTGTATTTTCTGCTGGGTGGAGCCTGTTACTGGAACACCACGTGTCTGCAGAATTCAGACCCAAACTCCTAGTGGTGGTGTTCTGGTGGTAGCTTCTACTCCTTTTTGTGTCTTCATTGCTTGTGAGCGAAGAGCATCGTTGTGTAGTTCTGCCCTTGTAAGTCAGGCTGGACTCAGAGGCTGTTAGCAAGAAGCCTTGGAACCTCTGTCTCACTTGTAATTCCTGTTGCCTGCTGTCCCCATCATTAAGCTGGGATGTGGCACGGTGCTCACCTGCAGGAGTCACCTTCTCTTGGGCTTTTTGGCTGCAGAAGGCTGTAGCTTCCCTCAAGTAATTGTGGGCTAATGCCTTTGCTGTTAGACCCTCTCTGAGGTATAGCAGGGGCATAAAAGACCATGGCCAGTCAGTAAGGAGAGCAAAATACAGCTACAGGAAAGCACGCTCAGCCAAGAGGCAATTCATTTTGAAAAATGTTTTAACTGGTTTATAGTCATTTGGGCTGAGCTACTTCCCATGGCATATGTTTTCTGGGAAATGGGCCAGCCCAGTAATAAGAGGCCACAAGAAAATTGGCACTAAGCGTGTGGATGCAAGGGGCTTGAAGAAATGAAAGCTTAATAAAGGCTGATACCTTGTGAATAACCTTGCGGGGTCTCAGTTTTGATGCCACGTGGTTTCCAGGAGCGCGGATAATTCTGCTGCTGTGACCAGGTATTGGACTGGTATCAGACCCTGAGGTCTGCTTGAGCTAACTCAACGATGGAGTCGTTCCATTCTGAGTCAGGCAGATGGGAATACGCAGTATGCACCTGGAGGGTGCCCTTCTGCACCTGAGAGAAGAGACTTGCACCTGCAAGAGGAAGGAGAAGCCAGACAAAGCTCTCTGCTGCTCCATTGCTCAGTCCCTGTTTTGATGCATTTCCCCAATTCATGCAAAACCCAGAGAAATCTGTTCTTAGTGCCTGAGAATAAGAAGCCGTGGGATTTCTTCGTTTGCATTCAAAATACCGTGTCTCCTAATCATCTCAAAGCAACAGACATGAAAGCTCCTTCAAGAGAGATGTCACGAAAGGTCACACGTTTTCCTTTGAGTGATGAGCGGTACTTTTAAAGGATATTAAGTTAAACTTCAGACTTATGGCCTATGTGTTCTGTTTACTGCTTGCAGAAGCTGCAGCCCTTTGCTAAGAGGAGTGGAGATGCTGTCATTACAGCTTGGATTCAAAGTCAGAAAATCCGTGTGCACTTCCCTGCTGTGCTGCAGAGCCTGGCTGTGGTTTCAGCAAAGGCATTTTATCTTCCTTGGCCTCAATTCACAGTCTTTTAAGAACAAAAAAGGGCACAATGCAGCACATTTTTTAGAAATATTTTCCTTGAAAATGAATCCACAGATAACTCTCAAAAATCTGAGGCAGGGAACAGGAGATAGTTCCGCGGCTGGAGAACAGGAGGCAGGTTGTGGACGACTGAAGGCAGGTGGCTTTGCTGTCATATTGCTTTGTAGGAACATTGGCTGACCTGATGCTACATTACTTTTTTTTGTATCTATTTTATTAGAGAGCCTCTGTGTCATAAAAACAAGTACATGACAGTAACTGGGTTTTCCTTTTCTGTTTTCTGTCTGTGTGTGTTGGGCTGTTAACTCTTCAAGGACCAACATCTCAGTGCCTATGATGATGGTTCTTAGGCAAAGTCTGCCCGTGTTGTAGGTACGCTCAGCCCCTCCCTGTATTGCACTACAGCCATGCATGTTGGCTATTGCCTCAGCTGAGCGGGTGTTTGATGCATCCCTCCCTTTGCTTGTGCTTTGCTAGCACAGATGTTTGCTCCCAGCAGAGCGTGTTGCCTGATGGATGTTCAGCAGGAATAACCCTGAACTGTGATCCACTGCCTGCAAGTGTTGCCGCATCCTCTGTGAATCTGTTATCAAATGTGTGAATTGAAAGTGGATCAGGAATTTAAAAAGAAGTATCTGTCAAGTGGGCAGAAGTGTCTGTCTCTGTAACTGAGTTCTCTTTAGGACTTTGCCTACAATGAGCAACTCTCCTGGCCTGAGGTTTAAATTGTGCTAAGTACCTGAAATACACTGCTACAAAGGGCTGCAGCCTTTGTGCTCAAATGGATCGGTCATATTTGGCTTTCAGTTACTTTCTTTAATCTCCTTTAAGGTGTTTATATAACGAAATGGTGTTTTAGGGAAGCTATTATGCACTTCTGAGTAATGAGTTTCTGTTTTGGAAGTTCTGCAAGCTTTACATGGTAGCTCTGAAAAAGAGGCATGTTTGTTGGGTAAAGTACAAAAATACTTCTTTAAGTTGTTCAAAGAGGGATTTGGTCTTAATGGCTTTGCTGTAACCCATAAAAGCCATAATCTGAAGGTCAAAGCACTATTTTTGTCTTGTTCCCTCTTCATAGAAGTATTATAATCAGTGTCGCCTATTGTTGGAAAAAGCGTGGCCCTGTGCATGAGCAGTGCAGCCTGGCACTTACGTAGTCTCAGGCCAGTGAAGTGCAGCTCTCAGCCTGCAAATCATTTCCTGAGGTTTGGTCAGCTTAGGAGAAAACATTGTTATTTTAATGCATTTTGATGCAATCAGAAGCATGTGGTACTGAAGGAGAATAATTTTCTTTACAGGGATTTAGTTTCAAGAGGTTAGAAATCTGTATTTACCCTGGTTTTCTTGTTGGCTTGCCCCTTGCTAAGTGTTTTCAGATGCACCTACAGATCTTTTTGCAGGAGGAAATGGGACAGGTAATGCTTTCTGCTGTGGTCTACTACGGTTTCTTGTCTTCTTAGTGCTGCTTGCTTTCTTGATCATAAGCCAATTAAGCCATAATAATGGAACACACTTTTGAACTGCTTATAAATAAAGGGTAAATAATTATATATGTGATAAATAATTATCAGAAAAAGAGGTTAGAAAATGGAGAGGAGGAACTTTGAGTGTTGTGGCTCCCGGCAGGGCCCGTGCCTCTTGCTGCTGGCTATCGCTGCTCCTGGGGAGCTCGTCTCAACTCGTCTTGGCTGTGGGCTGTGGGCTTCTGGAGAGAAGAGGGTACACAGGGGGACTGGAGAGACCGGAGCCCTTAGAGCTTCCTCCTGTTTGTTTCACTGCTTTGTCTTGTGCTGGTCTCATGTCACTATGTTAGCAGCTCTTACTTCTGTGTTAGCTAACGTTGGCACAAAAAGGGTATGAGACGAATCCTCCTGAATCCATGTTGGCAGCGTCTTCCTTACTGCCCAGGCATGGCTTTCCACATTAACCCGATCTCAGCTGGTGCTCCAAACCTCCGTCATTCACAGCAAGGTGCCTTTGGGTTTACATGTGCCCGGTCTCAGTAGGTGAGTCCTGTATCAAGTTGGTGGGCAGCAACAGCGGATGGCTACTTCAGCTGCTGCTCTCTGCCCAGTGTGGCTAAGGAGCATCAGCCCCACTATCCCCCACCAGTGCTTTGTGCAGCACTGACCGATGCCAAACCTCCTGCAGCGAGGGGCAGTCTGTGACGTGGGCTCATCCTGCCTGAGCAGATGGCTGTCAAAGAGGGGAGGTGTCACAGCTTTCTATAGGATTTCCAGACCCTAAGCCATCACAGGAAGCTTGCCCAAAACTGCAGAACCTCGACTCAGCTTTGGCTTCTAACAAAGGTACCTACTTGTTAGCCTTATTTTTTATTTAAGTGGGACAGTGGTGCAACAGTTCCTTGTGAAACCACAGGATAGGGGTCTCCTGCTCCTGGCAGCTTCTAGTTGTTTTAAACTTTGTGAAAGATGTCCGTTTTTTATTAAAGTAAACAAAATTATCTGAAATAAGTGCTCGAAAGAAAAACATTCTTGTTTCTATTAAATCCCTAAACTTTAATAAGGACACACAAGTGTGTTTCTTTATGGGCAGGCTGGCCTCAGCCTGACCTCAGCTAGCCATCTGGATCCCTATTTCTTAATAATGTATAGTCTGAATTTGGCTTTTATGACTTACGGCTTAAGCTATTAAATACAGACCATTTGGTTTCACAGGAACTACAGAATTTTCAAATAAACAACAGGTTGGAGTATATATACATTACATGAGAGAGCCCTCACAGCAGACTTCTCAGCTAAAAAGCCTTGTGTCAGTAATGCCCATGGGCTGAGGCTATAGGGTATGGACCCTGCCTGGGCTTCAGCTGCTGCTGGCACTGAGAGGTGTGCACGGCATGCCCTGGTGACACTGCGCTGCCTGCCCATTTACTGGCATGTGGGCAAAGCCAGAGTTGCTTTATAAAAGCAAAACAAAACCAAAAGGAATCAGCAAATTTAAATGAAAAGAGATGGAAAAAATGTTCCTGATCAAGTGGGCAGCAGCAGGACTTGTCCTTAGCTTTATTTATGGGCACGTTGTTTGCCTCCACCCCTGCTGCCCACTTCTCAAGCAGAAGGCCTTGTGGAAGCAAAGGAGGAGTTCTCTCCCAAGAGCCCAGCAGACAGGCAGAGTAGATTAATGACGGGATGCACTTCTGAGTGCCCACAGAGCCTAAACACAGCTGGGAAGCACAATTGCTGCTCCCAGCTGCGAGACTGGCCCTCTGTGCCACTTGTGACAGAGGTGGCGCTGCTGCTGGTTGGTGCTGAGCCTGGCTGGGGGGTGTGGGGGCTCGGCAGGAAGCTGTGGGGTGCATCCCCTGAGCCCAGCAGGGTAGGGGAGCTGGTGAGTGGGTGCTGTGGGCCCCAAGGGAATGGAGGAGTTGCAGCTATCTGCTGCCAGTCTGGCTCCATGCTTGGTTTACCAGCTGTGCAGTGGAGGGCGACTGGCTTGCTGAGCACAGTGGTGTGATACTCAGTGACCAGTGATTGCTTACATGTCTGTTTTGGAGAGAGATGAACCCTGCTTTGGAGCCTCACAATCTGTTTTGGAGCCTCCACCCCAGCTTGAAATTCTGTTTTGTGGCAGCCCTCTTCCCAGTCCCAACAGCTCTTTGACAAGTTAGTTGCCTGCATGCACTGAGACCAGACTGTGTCTGAAATTCTATCAGCCAAACCCTCCTGTATTCTGCTGCCAGCAGGCAAGGGCTTTCCTATAGCAGGCAGCGCAGGAGAAGTATTTGGGCTAATGCTTTATTGATTTATTAAATACAAAATTAAGAACTACTTGATTTTAGGGACTGAAGTTCTTCGTTCTCCTCAGTTTTCCTACTGTTTCACCTCTGAGGGCCATACACCTGTGGTACTTGTGGGACCCATCTCTCCTAAGCATCGCTGAGTCTCCCACCAGTTGGCCTGCTGTCAGGCAAAAAACACTCCTTGCTCCTGTTTCATGATAGGAATGTTTCTCCCTAGCTGATCCTGGTATCAGTTTCTCTCTGGCATGAGGCATTACTCATTTACTTAAGTCACCAGCAGTCACTAGTTTTGCCACATAACAGGAGCCAGATGCACAGGAAGAGGAATTTCATTGCAGGTGTGGTTGCTTTGGCAGCGCAGAGCCAGAGCAGTGCCTGGGCTGGGGGAGATATTCCTCTTTCATGAGTGTAGACTCTAGTCAGTTGAAAAACAAAGTGATGATGCATCTATAATTTGAGGATAGATTATGTCTGAGTGAGAAGGAGACGAGTTTTATTGAAGAGTGCTGCCACTTATGTCCTTGCTTCTTACTGCACTGTAAGAGGGCGTGCATGTGAGCTCACTTCTTTCCGCTAGGGGTGGCTTTGTGGAGTGTGCAGCTCCTGGTGGCTGTGTCTGGCTGTTTGTATGTTGGTTCTCCCATGCACAGCCTTCCAATGCAAAGTCAAACAGCAATGGCAGATGGAGGTGTGTTTCTCATCACTCTGGCTGCCAGCAGGGCACTCCTGCAGCAGGGTTAAGCAGATGGCTTGGGACAACTGTGTCTTAACCATGACAGCTACCTTACTTAGATTGTCCACCCAGGGACGTGGAGATGGTTCTGTCTGCAGAGACTGCTGTCCTTCTCTGCCCTTTCCTAAGCCTTCTCTTGTGGTATGTCCCTGCTGCAGGCCAGGTGAGCTCCTGGTCTCTAGTTCCCCTGCCCTGGTAGGAGAGGGAGGCTGGCACTCACCAAGCTTGAAATCCAACCTGTTGATATCTTGTTGTGAACACGTAGGGCTACCTCAGAGCTTCCCCAGCGCTGAAGCTGAAGGAGGGAGTTGCCTGCTGGGCTGTTCTGCTTCCCATCCCTGAGCTCCTGTGCCATGGCCCCGTTAGGCTGCTGTCAGCTCGCAGGGGCTGTCCCAGGATGCCTGAGTGTGCTGTGCTTGGAGCTGTTAGGCATTTCCCCTAGGCCTGGAGACAGCAATGGCAGGCGATGTGCCCAAAACCCTGGCAAAGCAAGCAAAAAGCTCCCAGTACTCAACTACTGAATGACTTTGCTTGCCATAATTCCCCATCACCCTGTGACAGGCGACTTGTGCATTCCAGATTGCTAACAGAGATAAGCAGTTTAGGGGTGATTTAGGAGATGAAAGGCTTAAAGCCTTTGGGACCTTTAGCTCTGCAGTTGTGGAAGCATGCGTACTACTGGGATGCGTTCTAAAGGGGACTGGCAGTATAGTCATCAGCAAAGCAATGTGATTCCTTTCCTGTGTGCCAGGAAAGCTTCCTCAAGGTGTCAGAGAATGTGGTCAGTGCTCAGCTAAGGTGCTGTGAAATGTGGTGAGGGAAGAAGCAGAAATCCAAGGTGCAGTAGCAAAACGTCTCCCAAAAAAGGCAGGGAATGCCTGCTGGCCTGTGCTGCTGGCCCTGCCACATATGTTCCCAATCTGTCTACACAGGTACAGGTTTTCTGGCAATGGTTTTATGCCATTCATATCTACCTTGGGCATCTCTGATGGCATGCATGTCATAGTTGATCCATGCTATAGAGAATATGTTCTAGCCAATGTCTTCTGTGTCCCTTACCTCATTTGGTGCTTTGAGCTTCTTTCTCTCAAATGCATCCATCTCAGTGCAAATCCTCAGCTCAAATGTGGTTGCCATGGATACTGCTCAATTTGCACAGCCTGTTCTCTGCTCCATAAAGTTAACCTAGGATGGTTACAAATTGGATAACGTGCAGCCAGCCGATTGCAGGAACCTGTGGACCAGCTGTAAGTTAAGGTGGCTTCCCCATGCGACTCTGGAGATGCACCAACTCCTCAGCTGTTGCTCTTCTTGCATAGTGTGCCTCATGGTAACTTACACACAGGCAAGATGCTGTGCTTGGTTATGCAGGAGGATGGAATTATGCACTGCACGGCATCAAGATAATACTTGGATGTAGATATTCGTGTTCATTGCAGGGGAGTTGGACTAGATGACCTTTAAAGGTCCCTTCCAACTCAGCTGATTCTGATTCTCTATGTAGTTGGGCCTCCTTACTGGTGTAGAGCAGCGGGAGCTGAGTAACTGTGGTTTTCCCCTCAGGTAGTAAGTAGCTCACTCAATGACCCACAAGATATTCTTGCAGTTGGAAAACCTGTAAAGTGGGATTTTATTACTTTTTCATCAGAGTCATCTTCTGAAGTTTGAATTACACTTTACATTGTGTAATATCTCGCTGGCAAGAAAAGTAAACGGAAGCCAAACCCAAAAAAGTGACATATTTTTATTGTGTCTGTCTTGACGTTTCCATCACACCTCTGAAATACTGTTGAGTTCTGGGTATAAGATGTACTGAGAAAATGTTCTGCCTGCCTTATAGAACATAGGAAAGTCTGCAGGTTGAGGAAAATTGGTGCTTTTGAAAAGGAGCCTCTGTCAGGAGGATGGAGCCAAGCCAGCGTAGTACCTCTTGCTTTCTCAGCCCTCTTGTGTCCTCCCTCATTCCTCAGTTGTAGAAAGACCCCTTCCTGCCTACTTGAGAGCTGCAGTAATGGGGAAGACTCCTGTGCTGCTCTTCGAAAGGCAGAGCCTTTGCCTTGTCTGTTCCAGCTGCAGTACACCTCCACTCCATGCATGGGCTGTGCCTTTCTGGCAGTCACGAGTACCGCTGGGAGGAGATGCCCACGTCACCTTTGAACAAGGGAGCCTGGAAAGGGGAGCAGCAGAGAGCGTAGTGTGGGACTGTAGATGTTGCGTTCCCTCTGTGTCTCCCACTGCTCCGGTAGGATGGGACTCAACAAGAGCAGTCAAGAATACGCCTTCTTTGTGCTGGGTGGAAGCATGTTCTTGGAGCATCACCATAGGCAGCGTGGACCTGCCCTGTGTCTGCTCTGGGCAGCGCATCTTCAGCTCCCCTAGATCTGTACTTAGCAAAGTTGGAAGTGGTTCTGCACCGCCGCACATCATTTCTCATCACCATGCTTTGTTCTGCATTGTGTCCCAGCTCCTGAGCCCTCTCCTTCCTTCCTTCCCTCCCTCTCCTTGCCTTCCTCCAAATTAGCACAGTGAGTAAGAGAAAGACTCCTGTGCTGTTGGTTTGCAGCAGCGTGACTGTCAAGACTTGTGTACATACATGAAAGGCAATGGCTGATTCTCTCTGTTGATGGTGTCTGTCACCCAGGACTGAGACAAAGCCCCCTATAGTCTTGACACGTCCTGGCTTCCTTCACTGCAAGAGCTCTGCTTGGGAACAGAGCACATTTCAACACACGCTTTCGGTTTTTCCGTGAGCTTACTGAAGGCTGTGGGCTTGTTTTAGGAAGTACTGTTAGTCCAAAGACAGATTAAATGCAGTATTTAGTAAGGTACATGTAGTACCATACATTATTTCAAAGTAGTTTTTTTTCTGCTGTTCATTTAGGAAAAAAAAAGAGTCACGATTGTGTCTTACAAACTTAGTAGTGTCTGGCAAAGTCTTGGTGAGATGTCAGATTAGACTGAAGTGATGTCTGAAAGGGACAGGTCTCCAGCTTCCCAGTATGGGAGGAGTGCGTGTGTGAGAATGGTAGACCCAAGTGTGGAAGCGTACAATTTCTGGTGTATAGTACAGAGGTGGGCACAGTGTTGCCCGTATTAGGGGAAAGATGTCTCGGTCTCAGATCTTGGTGAAATACTTATTCTTGGCTACCAGCTTAGAGGGTTGCTGGTTCCCGTTTCGCTGAACGATTGGAGCAAGCAGTCCTTTTCTGATAAGGAGTCCAGGGAGCTTTTCCTCTCAAGACTGTGAAGATGCATCTCGTGTCTACACAGCAGTTTAATGGGTTTCTGAAATAGCTGAGGTTTCTTAAAGCAAATGGTAAAAGATGTGGGACAGTGCTATGCCAGCATCTCTCAGTTAGCAGAGTCTTATGCAGCCCTTTTCCTAGAGGCCAAGTCCTTGGCTGGAGGAAGCCTGCTAGGGCTGTGGCTCAAGGGGAATCTGGGACCGAGACAGTGTAGTCTGGGGGAACTTGGTGACCTGAGCTATTCTTGCTCTGCTGACGAACCGAGAAAAAATAGGCTAGCAATTCACTTTACAATAGCTTAAGAGACTTGTAAGAGTTTATGGGAACTCATTATGCAATAAATTATAGATATAAAATAGCAGGTGGCACATATTTCAAGCAGCATGCATGAAAATTCGTCTCGACAAGATTAGGAAAACAGCCCCCAGACCTATCTTCAATGAGCAACTACAAAGCAAGGAAGCTGTAGTTAAGAGAAATGCGGTGTTGATGACACGTCTATGCCAGCGAGCAGGGTGAAATCACAGAATCACATAAGCTCAGAGGTCAGAAGGGACCTCAAGAGATAGAGTCCCCTCCCCTGCTGAAGCAGGCCCTGCAATAGGTCGCACAGGGAGGTGTCCAGCCAGGTCTTGAATATCTCCATAGGAGGAGACTGCACCCTCTCTCTGGCAGCCTGTTCAGTGCTCCATCACCCTTACTGTAAAGAAGTTCTTCTGCATGTTTGTGTGGAACCTCCCATGTTGAATTTTTAGGCCATTGCTCCTCGTCCTATCACTGCACACCACCAAGAAGAGCCTGGTCTCATCCATTTGCCTCCCACCCCCCTTTAGATATTTATAAACATTAGTCAGATCCCCCCCCTGCTCTTTTCCCCATGCTGAACAGACCCAGGTTACTCAGTCTTTTATTATACGGGAGGTGCTCCAGGCCGCAGTTCATCTTTGTGGCCCTTTGCTCAACAGTAATTGTTAGCAGAAAGATTTCTTTTCTGCTTGTTAGAAAATCATATGCAGTACTGGAGACACCATTTGTAAAACCCAGACACTGTACATTTTCATCAAGTGTAGCAATTGTCTCCATCTCTGAGGCTCTGAAACACAAGTCCCCTCGGGGTCCTAGCCGGGCTGCCGTGTGCAAGCTGTGAAAATATTGATGCACTCATTTTATCCTTTGCCTTCCTTGTCCTTCTCTTTCCTTTCTTTATTCCTTACTGGCAGCCACTAGCATAGCCAAGTTATTTCTGCGCCAAGATGAGGAAACTTTCCTCCTCAGCCAACTATGCTGACACTGCTAACCTTGATTTCCATGAATGATTGAACAGTGTCTCCTGTCTGCAGCATATTTCAGGCTCCACTTACCCAGGATTCTTGGATGCTGAGAGAGCTTTTAATCTTTCCCATCCCCGCCTCCCCGTCAGCTTTGGTTCTGTCTGCTCCTCCGTGGCCCTGAGCTGCTCTGACCTGCAGCAGCAGTCCTGGGATGCTTTTCTCTGCAAAATGACTTTTTGCGAGTTGTAGGGTTTTGACATTTATTTTAACAGACTGAAAAATTTCATGTGGATTAGCAGAGTGGAAAGGAGATTTTTGTGGTCGTTGGACAAGCAGTGCTACTTAAACTGCGGGAATTAAGAAGCGTTAAGAGTAATCCAGTCATTTGTAACCCAGAAGCAATTAATTAGTGTTTAGAATAAATAAACGTGTGATGGCATTGCTCATTTTTGCAGCATTAGAACTTTCTACAGGCCAGCTGGGTAGAAGAGGAACGTTTCTATTATTTGAAGGCTCTGCTGCTGCGAGGAAAACATTGAGGGAAAGGAAGAGAGAATACTCTAAAAGGAAAAAGCTATGTGGAAACCTTTGGTGCTAATGGATCAGATCCATTTGCAGCCGTAGTGTTTGCAGACTGTCGTGTATAATGCATTATTGCGCAAAACACAACATGCTTAAAAGTAATTTGTGGCAATTTAGGTTTTATCATTGCTTGCACACTGCTCTGGGGGAATGAGGAGCAAAAGACAAGCTCCCAGATGGGAGAGTTAATAGCTTTACAAGTGCCGCTCTGCAGGCAGCTGGGTGAAGCTGATGACTCCAAGGCAGAGCTGGCCTTGGGCAGAGGGGCTGGAATGGAAGCAATGTACCTTGCTGAGTGGAGGTGGAACAGCATGGAGAAAGTATATGCTTAGTCCTCATCACAGTAACTGCACGGTAGGTCATGTGGAAGTCTTTGGAAAAGACACCTAAACTGAAAGGAGGAGATGTATCACTCAATCACAAAGGACCCTCAAAGATCATCTGGTCCAACTCCTCTGCAATGAACAAGGACACCTACAGCTCCGTCAGGTTGCTTAAAGCCTGGTCCAGCCTGGCCTTGAATGTCACCAGTTTTGGGGCATCCACATCTCTGAGTGAGACAGGTGCTTTACTGGTCTAGTATTAAATGTGGAGGTTGGTGGCCCTGCCTGGCAGGGGGGTTGGAGATTCATGATCCTTGAGGTCTCTTCCAGCCTGGGCCTCTCTGTGATTCTGTGATTTATTCTATTGAATAAATAGGAAGACCAAAAGGTCTCCACTGCAGCTTCCTATTAGCAGTGAAATGCAACTCATCTCTTTTGGGCCACATCCCTCTGGAAAGGCAACATTCAGAGCAGACCAGGTGCCATCCCCTGTGCTACTGAAACTGGTGGGCCAATGTGTCCCTTCATCACAGCACGAGACTGGTGTAAAGCCTGCCAGTTTCAGTGCATTCCTCACTGGGACAAGTTCTTTGGGGATTTCTGTCTGAAGCAAGAGGGACCAAAAAAAAATTATAGGTGTATATTTTACACATAAAAAGGAAGCTTTCCTAGTGCATTCTGCACTATGATTACTAGGAGATGCTCAGAGATCATCTGGTATATTGGATATTCAGCTGCAGGCTAAAATCACATTTATTGTGGTAGACCTTCAGCAGAGAGTTGATCGAGGTTTCGGTTTGGGCAACTGGAGAGTGTGTTCAATGCTGATGATAAATGGCTGTGTATAAGTACAGAGCTAATTATTATTTTAGTTTATTCCTTAAAATGCTGTCTGGTCACCTGGGCTGCCTGCTGCAGGTGTGTCAGTACTGAATGCTGCTGCCCCCTGCGTTTAACCCTCCCAAGAGCCACCTTGTTGGGCACGGGCTGCACAGCGTTGTTTGTGCGAGTGACACATGGGAGGGCTGCTAGGACACGGAGTGCTGAACGCTCAGCTGTTGAGAACATCGATCTTTCTGCTGAGCTGAGGAAGCTTAATTAGCTTATTTTAACATTCCTCTTCATCCTGTGGGGGTTAGAACTGATGGTAGCTGGAGCAGCAGTTCCGTATAGCTCGTTTCATGTCACTAATTGTTGCACGTAAGTGGATGGTACACTCTGCTGACAGCCTCCGCAGTATGTTGGAGCAGTCGCTCTCCCTTTATTCTCTGTCAGAATTGTCTGAAACCTTTCCCTTCAAAGCAGCAGAGTCATTCAGTTCTTGCTGGGTGTTGCTTGGGCAAACTGGTGAAACACTGCAGCTAGCACAGCCCTGCACCAGCATCGTGGTGCAGGCAAGGAGATCCACTCCGCGTGAAAGAAGGAGAGTCTGATTAAAATCACTGAAGTTAAAAGCGAATGAGAGGCAGCCTTAAACACAGGCGGTAGTACCAGCAGTCCCCATCATGCACCTTTGAGGGTACCTTTCTCACTGACAGTGACCATTTCAGTGTTAGGCTGCTCTTTGCATCCGTAGTATTTGCCCAGTGTACTCTGGTGAAAGACTTACAATAGGGGAAGGGGGCGTGTAGGCAGGACATGCAGAAGAGGCTGCTTGAACAGGCCGGTTGCTGTTACTGCGGGAGCATTTCTCACGTGATGAAAGGCATCACAAGAGGGGGTTAGTAATGTTTGTGGTGTAACCTCTGCTATTTAACGTGCGTCAAAGGGAGAAGGCTTCAACGCTCTGCTGTAGAAGTATGTAGCATCTCAGTCCTTACAGTGTTGAGTCTGTGCTAAACTAACTGAACAGGGACTAAATAGAGTGTGTATCTATTTTTTTTTTTTTATAGGAACAGAGAGTTTTCCTTGTTTAACAACCACACAGAGCACCCTATCATCTGCTTGAACAGGTATGACCTTTTTTCTTGCTAGAATAGTTCCACAAGGAGGCTGCTTCAACAGACCTTGAGACTTGAGAAAAGAGCAAGAGAACTCCTCTAACTCCTGAACACTTGATTTTTCTGGGGTTAGTTCCCAATTCTGTTTTTGTTTGTGGTTTTTTTTTTTAGTTCCCTCCTTGTTGTTTAATTTTAAAAGCCTCTTGTGCCTGATGGGAGCCACTGTGTCCATTGCCTATGGTTTGGCTTAGTGAGGACCTGCTTACAGCTCAGGGTGGAGAGAGTGTTCAGGTGGTGTTGATACTGAAGGAGAGCATCTGAAAGAGGTGACGGTGCTGCTGCAGTCAGCTCTGGTTCAGCGTGCCCTGTGCTGTGCTGAGCTGTGCCACTGAAAATTTGGGAAGAGTTTGGCAGAGCAGTGGTAGGTTAGAACTGCCCTGTTTTCAGAACTGAAAATGGTTGGGTTGGATCCGAGAAATGAACACCTTCTCTTCTCTGGAAGAAAGAAATCTTTCAAGAGAGTCCATCTCAGACAACTGAAAACTCTCTATAACTGTTGAAGCCAAGTTTTATAGGGAACCTGCGTGGCCTTTACTGATGAGCAGGTACTTGCTTTACCAGTATTTCTTCACAGGTATTTATTAATTTAACTTAGAGATAGACTTAGTTACTTTTCACTCAAGCACAAGTTTGAAATGCTGATGACAGGATTTTGAACTTCAGGATGTGAGGGTGGGAACTGGGGGGGGAAAGCAGCTAATGGTGACTGATATTCATCAGAGCAGACCATTCTGGGCTCTGTTTTACTGAAACTATGCAAGGTGCTGTTTGTTGATGTTGGAAAAGCGTGGCAGTGATTTTGTTTGCAAAGAATGCACTGTGGAGTTATAGAGTATTGTTAAATTTCTTAGGTTTATTCTGCTCTTTTGTGACCGAAGTGCGTTTACCTTAGTCCCACTGGTAGCCTTTGCCATGCTTCCGAGGCTGCCAGTCAGATGGAAGTACAAGTATCAAACATAACTTGAAAGCAAGGCAAGCCGATACTACAGAATGAAAAACCACTTTGGTAGCATGAGATCTAGCATCTGTGTGGATGTGCACACATGCACTTGTATATATAAGTGTATATGTTGGATACAAGGCTGACTTTGGAATTTTTTAGTTTTTACAAACCCATAAATCTGCCAATTTCCTGAACGGCCTCCTTGTTTATGTCTACTTGCAGTCTGTCCTGGCCCAATGAGTTTGAAGGAAATGTCTGTCGGGGATCAGATTTGTCCTTGTAAGTTCTGAGGGTGTATAAAGCTTAAGTAGCTCTCTGGCAATCTACGCCAATGCAGACCTGACAGCAAGATGAGGGCCGTGTGTGCCAGCCTCTGCTGACATCCCTGAGGGATGTGCTGCTGGAGAGGGGACACAGGCTTCTCCCACCCTACGTGCATTTGCACTTGCTTAGACACATTCAAACCCTAAACATGCAGGGGGGTTTTCTGGTGGCAGCAATGTGTCTGAGGATGTGCCAGCACTTTGGGAAGGAACGCTCAGCTCCTGGCGTGCCCTGGGGCAGCACGGCGCTGCTTGTACTGATCCTGTATGCTTCAGGAATTTTCCCATGGCCCTGAAGTACCCTTGCAGCCATGCGCGAGTACGAGATGGAGGATTAAATTAGCTTTGTAGATTTAAAGTAACCGGCAGTTTCATTGCGGTTACCATTTCTCCGCTGGTGATAAAATAAATCCTCAGATATCTGCTTTTCTGGGCTTAAGCGTTCTCTGCATGCCCTGTGTTTAACTGACCGGTCTGAATTATTGCTCCTGAAATAAGGAGAAGACAGTGGAGCACCCCATAGCTTAGGCGTTTTAAGAAGAGGGCAAGTGGATTTGAAGTGAAAGAGAGGGAAAGGCTTGTTCATCAGAACTAGTTTTTTCTGTGCAGGTTTACTGCATCAGTGATGGGATGATAACATCTCATGAGCATGAGCTGTCCTTTGTCCCTGTAATGACTAAAAACAGCAGTGAAAACTATCAAAAATAATGAGCAGCAAGTAGGTGATGGGGAAAGCTTTGATAAAGGAGGTCGTTGCTCAGGGAAAGGAGCTTGTCCCAGTGCATCCTGTGCAAGGGCATCGCCAAGGCTGGGCTTGGGTGGGCAGGGGAAGTGACACAACCAGCAAGGTGGCACAGAGGGCTGTAGAAGGGTGACGGAGCTCACACTGCTGACCTGTGATGTCAGTGCAGCCTGTTCTTAGCATTTAGAGCTGAAGGCTTGACTTCACAAGCAGCATGGCTCTCTGATGGTGCTATGTTTATGTGTTTACGGACAACGTGGGTCCAAGGTGGACCTGCAGCATACTCAGAGAGAACATTTGTGTCCCTGCTGGCTCTGCCTTCTCTTCTCCCACGCTGCTGGCTTGCGTATCTCCTGTTTGGCACTGGGAGAGCTGCAAGGAGGCATTTCCACTAAGCAACTGTGGGAGGGTTGAATAAGGCTCTTGGCACACCCGGTTTTACTTCCAGCATGGCATCCAGTCTTCCTTCAATAGCAACCAGCCTCTTAAAAGTAGTCTTCTACTGACCAGTGGGCTGTTCTGCAACTGCACTGTGAGTTAGAAACTTCTCCCTAGCTTCCAGCTGAAATTTGTCAATGGCCACGGTGTTCTTGCACAAAACCAGCCTTTGTTTTTTTTCTCCTCTGTGTTTACCCTTTGTCATCAGTCTACTTTTCTCTTGCTTTGAAGGGAGCGCTGTTATTGATTGTATAATCAACCTGCCTCTTTCCTCCTTTCTTGTGATCTTAATAGTCATTTTCTGCACTCTCCTTTGAAAATGCCTGTTTTGAACAAAAGCCAGAACAGCAGAAACACCATCTTACTTGTATTTATCTGCTATCATCAGCATTTGCTGTATTTTGAAAGGCCGCAGGCATGGTTGTTAAGCAATAGAAAGGAAGGAGAATGTCCCCTGTCACTAGTAAATCGTGATGATGATGGTGCTGGTGTTAGTAATAATCCTACCTTTCAGGCTGAGTCACTAGTAGATGCTTCAAACCTGTTTACAGCCCAGAAGCAAGATTGTTCAGGGAGGAACTGACAGGCAGAGATGACATGACTTGCTGCAGCTTTTTGGTAAGCAGCTCACCAGCTCCTGGCTCACCAGCTCCTTGGGCCTGGGAGGTGGGCCAAAGAGCCCGGGGGAGAAGGGGAAAATGTCTTCTTTTCCCCTGCATAGTGCTGAACAGTGGCAGGTTGGTTTGCAGGACAAGGTTGGTGAGGAAGGGAAGCTGGACTGCTCTGTGCATTGCAGCTTGCGCTCAATGCTTTTGTCATGATCAGCAGCTGGCACCAGCACTAGGCCTTCCCACTGCTGTGCCATATTTCAGAGGAGCAAAAATAAGCAAGGTGAGCTGGTGTTTCTAGTTCACATGGAAACTCAGAGCAGTTGAGAAGCATATTTTCTTTTGTATCTCTGGCAGTAAAGTCAACATAGTGCTTCCTGCAGCTCAAGAAGCGGTCCGGTGTGCTGATATTGAATTTTCACATAGCTTCCTAGTGCTGAGTTCCATTCGAGTCTTCCATGAAGTGCGTGGCTTTGGCTGGTGGCAGGGCACAGGGATCTGCTCTCACACCAGTGCTGTGGCTGGAAGTCACTGCTGCCTGCCACGCCATCGTGGAAAAAATGATCCCACTCCAAGAGGATAGCTTTGAGTGTCTTTGTAGCACGAGTCATCGGCTGCTTCAGCAGTCCTGGCCCCTGGGGCTCAGTGCTAGAAAACCTGATGCCCAGCGTTAAGGCTGAGTTACTGGGCGTAAGCAGTGATGTTAGTAAACACGCTTCTGAAGCAGATAGTGGGAGTAATGGGAGTGCTGTGAGCGTTCTGGCATGAGAGAGGTTTGTGAGAGGCGCGGATTCATTTGTGTTGAGGAGTGAAGCTTATGAGAAGAACAGATGTTTGAATCATAATGTTCTTTCCAGCACAGCTGATGAAAGAAAACTCTTCATAATCGTGACCAGAAACTGTTCTAGTTGTCATCCTTAAGATGAGTCATTTTTTTCCCTCCTTTCTAACCCTTCTGAGACTTGGGTTCCTTCTGAAGCAGGAAGTTATGAATCAGTCAATTCTCTGGCTCTGACATGCTGGGCAGCTGGAAGAATTGCACAGGGAGAGGGGCAACAGCGCAGGAGCCAAGCTCTGCTGGGGGCTTCACGTGTGCAGGGAGAGCTTGACATTAGAGAGGCAGCTTATTTTCTTCTTTATTTTACAAATCATCTTCAGATTTGTTATCAGAAGGCT
Source organism: Pavo muticus (assembly GCA_016647715.1). Taxonomy (NCBI): domain Eukaryota; kingdom Metazoa; phylum Chordata; class Aves; order Galliformes; family Phasianidae; genus Pavo; species Pavo muticus. Next base: position 602,660 of record JACDJE010000234.1, on the reverse strand, counting down.
CCAGGACGTTTGTGTAATAAAGCTGTAAGTTTGCCTGTTTGGCCTTTTGCTGTGTTCGTGTGCTATGTGTGGGGCAGATCTCCAGCTACTCGATCAACATCCCTTTCTTACCAATTAGTTGGAAATGTTACCCGTACCCATGTCTGTAGGACTCCTTTGTAGCACGCTGCAGTAACTCCCTGGTACCCTTCTTTCAGTTAAAACCTTTTTGCGCAAAAAAAATTTTCCTTGCTTATACAATTACATAATTTTGCTGTGAAAAACTGTAAGAACACAGAAGGAGTTTGCTTCCACTTTATGAATGGAATGAAAACAGAATTAGACACAGCAGGATCAAGTCTAGGGTTAATGGCAGTGTGCCTGGGAGCGAGCTACTGTGTGCAACAGCTTTTGCTGTGACTCTTGTTAATGCTCTGCGATTCAGTGCTGTAAGTACCATATTATTAGTAACTAGGTGTCCAAGTCTGCCTTAGTTCACTGTTGTGTTAGATGCTGTGTGCTCCAACAGTGGAGTTATTCCAGAGCCCAGAGAGCTTACAGTCAGACGTAGGAAGAGACGCAGAGATGTGAGAAGCAGACAATGTGCTGGTAGGACCATGTTTGCTGGTGTAATTACCAGCTGAGAGACCCTGTAGTTCACACTGGGAAATCATAGATGGAATCAGTACTCATGTGTTGCAGTTCACTTGGGACATAGCAGCGTGAAAACACATACATTTTGCAGCTAGCTAGGGATCTAATTCTGTTTTATTTGTGGGTTGGTGGTTTTTTTTCTTCTTAAAATCCAGTGTATTGAGAGTTAGGAAATACACAGCTCCGGTTCTGTCTCTCTCTGCGGTTTGGCATGTTTTCCATTAGGAATATGCTTTTCTAATTCAGTGACAGTCCAGTTACTAATGCAGCTCGTATTCTACACATTGGCCAATGCGGCAGATAACTGAAATGGACAAAATAGTTCAGCTCCATGAAAAATTAATCTGAAGGTTTGCCCTAAAATGGAACCAGACGCCATCCCCTCTTTTTCCCTAAGTGCAGAATTTAGATATTGTATTTCAACTGGCATTAAAAATAGCAAATTAAACCAAGATAAGCTTTTTTTTTTTTTTCCCCCTGGCCTAAACAAAGTGAGGAAGATCTGGTAAATCTTTCCTTCTGCAACTTGAATGTTTCTGTACCTTTCAGAAGAAATCTACTTTGAAATGCCTGAAGTTGGGTCTTCATACTGATTTGAGTTCAGCTCATTGTGAATTAAACTATTTTGTAAGTTAAAATGGTTGGTGGTATTTGGCAACGTGGGTTGGTGTCCAGGGCCGCAGGAGAAATAAGGGCTGAGCTCTTCTCCTTATGTCTCCATCCACAGAGGCATTCATGTCTTTCATCTCCTCTACCTATCTGTGGATTTCCTAAGGTGGTAGGTAGGAGCTTAGTGTCTTCTGTCAAATGTGACAGCAGTTGGCCAGTGTGATTCACAGCAATGTGTGTGGATAGATACAGCAGACAGCAGAGACAGGCAACCGGAGCACAAGCATAATGAGAGAATTAGGGAGCAACTATTTTTGGGTTGTGTGAACAATGACACATTTTCAGCTGAACTAACGGATGGAATCAAGCTGAAGGTTGGTAATGCTGCTTTAATATCAGGAAGAAATTTTAAGGACCTGTTACGTAGCTGTGGAGAGAGGTTGGAAGCAGGGACTACATGCACACCTTGTGATTTATGGCACTACTTGTGGATTCTGGCACTTCAATGTATTGCATTTTTAATTGCTACCAAAGGCAGTTGTTTGTAAAAGGAGTTTTAGAAATGAGCAGCTATCAGAAGAAGAAATGCAGAAAGCTTAATATAGATCACCAGAGGAAAGAGGGGGAAAGTGTTATGGAGAGTCTGGGAGGGTACCAGGTCGTTCAGAAGCAATCTAGGTGGTCAGGCCAGCAGCCTTACAGACATGGAATAATTTTCTTTTTCTTTTGTTTTTTACATTAGCATCATCAACAGGGGCTCCTTAATGTGGTGGATGGGCTGCAGCCTTCATCCGAGACTTCACATACAGGTTTTGAACTGGGGATATTTTTGACAGCAAGTGTTTTAAGGGTCCCTTTCGGCAGGACCAGAGCAGAGTTTCTGGGCTCTCAGGGACAGGATAAGTTGAACATCCAAAGCTCCGGGTTGCTGCTTTTTGCAGAGCATTTAAGGAGGCACATTGTGTCTTGGGCCCCTCCGCTTCTCCAGCATGGTCAGGAAGCTATTCAAGCAGTGATGTCAGAGGCCCGTGTTGCAATCCTCTCCCGTAGGGTTACTGCATGAAAAAGTTTGTCATGCTGCCTCCAGGCAGATGCTGTGTCTGGTCAGTGTCCTTCCTTGAACAGAACTTTCTGAAATCTGGATATGAAGACATTGGTTGGGAGCCAGAGCGTCCTCACACAGATGTAAAGAGACAGCCCTTGCCCTGAAGGATTTGCAGCACAAACAGGCAAGTTACGGACAGCGTGAATGCGATAATTCATGTTTTACAGATGGGAGAACTGAAGTATGGGCTTATTTATTTATAAGTTCAAGGTCATGGAGCAGGTAAAAAGCAGAGCCCTGGACTGAACTCTGATCTTGCAGCTCAGTGCCTTAGATGTAGAGCTGTTCTGCTCTGAAGATAAACAAGGGCTGCTCTGAATGTACTGCCTCTTATTTTGTGATGTTGGCCCACAGCATCAGAGGTGGAACGTTGGTGGTACGGCAGTAGAGGTTGAACTGTCCCACCAATACTCTGTTATATTGTGTTGCTGTGTGACAGATGGCAGCAGAGGGACAGGCTGACAGAATGGTGCCTGACATGGAAGATCATATGAAGCAAAGGTGTGTCCTTGAATTCCTCCACACAGAAAAAATGGCACTCACTGACATTCATTGACACTTGGTGAACGTTTACGGAGACCAAGCAGTGGGTGGTGCTTTTCAGCAGTGCTGACAGTGACAGTGGGTCACCTCTGCTGGTGCAGATTGTTATGAGAGCGGCATGCAGGCTCCCCTTTGGTTGCTTTTAGCAAACTGTATGCAGCTAATGCCCAATAGAAGAGGACAAATCGGCAGCAAATAATAAATTACATTAATCCGGAGAAGAGGTGAGACAATCATAATCTCAGCAGTCCGTAGATAATAAAATGGAAATCTCTTTATTCAATAAAGTACCTTATAATTGCTAATGTTATTAATCTCCTGGAAAATCCGTGTCTATGAAAAATAAGCCAGGCTTTTCCTTGAATGCAAAGTAGAGAAATGTTGTTTTCATCACCAGGAGGTCTGGAGAATCATGACATTTGTCTTCCTCTTATTTTAACCCTATGGGAGCAGGATTCCAGCTTCACTGCAGTTAGCAGAAAGAAATAGAGGAGGCAAGGTAGAAAAAACATGAAAGCGATCCCACTGAGCTGGTCCCGCTGGCCTCAGCTAGCACTCTCAGATGTCTTTGCAGCACATTCCACCCCCATCTCTGATATGCCCGTTGGCTTCTGTGTGTGTTTTGCTGCGTGTTTGAGGGCTTCCAGTGGCCCCAGAAAACCCTTTTGGGCCCTTGAGTCCACGTGGTACTATTTCCACTCATACCCTGAACAACTCGTAGGGGGCACCACCAGCTTCTGTTGTCCCATGAGGTCAGATCATAGGTTTGTCACCTCCTCTGGTGAAGAATGCATTGTTTTCTGTGGTGGATAGAACGGTTAATAAAGTTGTATGAAAATGCAGGTGAAGAAGTAACAGAACTACCTGCTCCACCAACGGAGCGTAGGACCATTTTTTCCCACTTTCTTTCAGTTCAGTTTGCATTTCCCTCCTTAGAAGATGGCAGCCAGGGTCTCTGGCGTGATGTGTGCCCTCCTTCTCTGGTGATAGATGCCTGGTCTTTGGGCTGACTCGTGTGAAATCCTTTAGAGGAGACCTCATGCTGTAACATGAATGATGTCCTCAAGAGGGGATTGGTCTTTCATGAGAAAATTCATTCTGGTCTCATTTTAAATGAGATGCAGTCTGGCTCTTCTCTTAATTAGAGTAATGGTAGTTTTTCTCTTATGGATAAGTAGATGTGTCTATCTTTTCTTAAAAAGAGTTGCATGAGGTGACTCCTTTACTAAGTGGCTGGTAAATTACTCTAATCTGAGTAGCTTTGATTTGTCTCAGATCACACAACAGAATCTTTGTTGTCCCAGGTGGCTGTCAGGGCTGCCCTTGCTTTGCACGTGCACTTAATATTCTAGTTTCAAATCTGTGACATGGGGCAGAACGTAGATATGTGCTTTATCTTCCTTGAATGCAATGTTTTGTAATAGTGGTGGGTGACAACCACACCGTCAGCTAAATTTTGTCCGGAATAAAGTATTCAGCAAAATGTATCTGGGCATCTCTGCTGCCTCTTACTGCAGAAGGTTGTGGAGCTCCTGAAAATGCTGCAATGCAGCAAGTGTGCTACCACTGATTAAAGGGAGATTTTTTGTTGTTGATGTTGTTGTTTTCCCCCCTTTCTGCAAGCTTGTAGGTGGCATTTTAATCAAGTTCTCATGGCAACAAACATAATTTAAAAGCACTGAAGCTTACAAAATTAGTCTTTTTCTGTATGTGCTTGAGGTGGGTGTTAAGTGATTACAACTGCAGCGATGCTGGTTATTTCAGTGTTTCTGGTGCAGAGATGACAAGGGAAGGAAAATGGAAGGAAGTGTTGCTGAATGCAAAAATCCTGTCCTGCTTTTACCACGTTCTGTTGTTGTCTTTTCTGTAAAGAGGGTGCAATTAAACAAATGTGTAATGTACTCCTTACGCTGCTTCTAAATTCTTTCAGATGTGTTCTGGCATCACGTTTCCACTGTATTTGTAATCCCTGCGGTTCCCTTATTGGCAGGTATTTTGTTTCACTACCAGGAACGTGACCCCCATCAAAACATACATGTAAATGCCTGCAAAGCTGGGGAACGCATATGGGATTTTCATTGAGTGCAGTGTGTGTTAGTACTGCAGAGAGCAGCAGGAAGGGGTTAAAAGGAAATTGGGGAGGATCTGAATCGAATGCTTTGCTTTCTGTTAATGAATTGGTCTCGAAAGCGCCACATCGTTAAAACATGGTAACCTATGGCAATTAGGCACTCTGATCTCTAGATGGTCTGCTTTCTTGCCATGTGTAATGAAAATACTTTGATTTGTTGCGCTCTGTTACTTAATGAATTTGTACTGCAGTGTATTTGCAGTCCTGCAGATGGGCAGGGAGCAGGGGAACATGAGTCAGTAGTTCTAGGGGGCGTCAGAAGACATAAGCCAGTGCTTGCTCTTTGCTGCTGAGAAGGAAGTTGGTTTTCCTGCCCGATTGTTAAATACTTATAGGAATGACCTTCTGGTGGTTTTTTGTTTTTTTAACTATCTCTTGCCTACAGGAGGTTAGCACTGCATTCCCAGATGGCTCTGCCTGGCCAACCTGTAGAAGAATTACAACCTCGTCTGTGTATTGTGGGTGATTAATGCACATTGGCTACCTTTCAACATGGATGTGTCTGACTTTCTCAACAGGGGCAAACCCACACCTTCAGAGAGGTGCTGAAAGTAAAATTTACAGAGCTAGCAGCATTGCCAGTAGAACAGAACGCTGCCCTTTGCTTTGGGAAAGGACGGCCGCATCTCAGCTACGGGAAGAAAGCACACAGTGTCTCCTTAGACTTGCACAGTTATTCATTTGCTTAGCAGTGAGGCTGCGCTTCTTCCTCATGAATACATCAGCTTTTTAGGCTTTTTGCTGCAAAGGAGCTCATTGTTTAGTAATAGTTCAGTTTTGCCCTTTCATATCTAATTTGGCTATGCATAAACACTGCAGTGGTTTGCAGAGAGGGGACAGTCCTGGGCCCTCAGTGTATTTCCTAGTGTGGTTACATCACCAGGCCTTGGTTGCCACCTTCCATTTCTGTGATCCTATAGCTTCCTTGCTCAGCAATGGCTGAAATGGGAAAATGAGCATTAGGAACTAAGGCAGAAGGAATTTTTTTTATCTAGAATTTGATGAAGACCTGGAGTGAAAAGTGCCTTAATGTCAGGTCATCAGAATATTTTCCCTGGTGCTTTCCATAGCACTGACTGAGAACATGCCAGGGAATTTGAGCAGAAGTCTCTGAATGCTGTCCTGATCCACCCTAATGCAAACTCCTCCTGTGCCTTTCCTTTCTCCCTACTTGCAGCAGAAGGTGGTTCTGGTGTGAGAAAAAGTTCAGGAGAGCTTTGGGCAGCGTGCATGAATCTCTCAATAGATTTTGGAAATCATTCGTGTTAAGACCTCCTGGGATTCTGAACAGGTAAAGCAACAGAGAAAGGTCGAGAGCTGAGGAAAATATAGCCATGTCCTTTTTTTTTGTAATAGGAAACAGAGACAGCAATGAAACATGAGCTAAATGGAGAGAACTGGTTCCACAGTGACTTCCCGTCACAGCTGTGTGCATTTAGTATTGATATAAAGAAGCCTTCTATTTAAAAACATGTTGTCTCAATAGTCACTTCTTGCGTGGAAAAAGGAAGAATGCCACCCCCATTTCAGAAGCTGCAAATGGTGATGAGCAATGCTCCTTGGAAGCCGTACAACAAAGTATAGCGCAGTATATTCTTCAAAGCAGCGCACAATTTGAATGGTTGGCGTTTGAATTATCAACTCTATCTTTTAAATGGTAATTTTTTGCGCTTGATCACGATTCTGTGTCAAGTATAATGACGTGGGTATTGTAGTCTTTATTAGCTAGATGTTAACAATTCCCATTTTGCCAAGTACTGCCCCTCTAAAATGCTCAGAAATGCCAAGTCAACTGAAATAACGAGGATTGCTGTTTAGGAGCTCCTCCCATCCCAAATCCTTCCGTATCAAGTAAGGTGCTTTTTCGAAGGACAAGTAACAATTTGCTTCAAGAAAAATCTCCTGCCTTCTGTAATATTCCCAGAGAGCACTGACAAAGCACCAGAGTAAATCCGTTCTGGAAATCTCTGCTGATTGGCATGCACACAGTGGGGTTTGATCTTAGCAGCGCTTCTGGAAAAGGAGCTTTAGGGTTTGATTCTTTCTTCTGGTTTGTGCTGCAGCCTCATTCATATAAATGCTTTCTCAAATTGGAAGCGGCTATAAGGGCAGCAGAAGAATCCTTTATATAATATATAGGTATTTTATTAAAAAAAAAAAAAAAAGTGGGACGAGGGAGGTTTTTCATCGTCTCTCTGTTGCTGACAGTGCATAATGTGGGGTACCAGCAGTGCTGGGAACTACCTCAATACTGTAGTCCTGGAAAAGGCCCCAGCTCAGCCAGATGGCGTGCAGAAAGCATGTATGGGGTAAGAGGAGACTTTCAGGATGTGTGAGCTGATGGAGGAACCTCAGTGCCTTCCCCAGGGTTTCTGTTCTCGAGAGTTTAACGCTGGTGGCAGGGCTACTCCAGATCCACGTGGGGCTAGGCCTGAGCCGTCTGCACCTCTGAGAGTGGGTGGGAGAGGAATGAGGCCAAAGAGAGGGGAGCCTGCTGTTGGGCCAGTTGTTTTGGTCTATTCCTAAACCTAGCATCTGTTTCTTCGTGGGTATGTCTTCACAGCTTGGTAAGGGTGCTTTGCATTTGACAAGACTGCTCTTCCGTACTGCGTGGTCTGTCTTACTGCAGGGCAAGTATTGGCTGCTGCTGGCCTCAGAAACTGGAGGCAGGGAGACATGTGGACCGAGAAGTGGGGTGCCCAAGCTGTTCTGAACACGGTCTGTCTCTCCGGATTGTGCTGATCCTTGAGCAGTCAGGAACCTCAGTCTGATATTTGGGCTACGGCCTAGGCTGGATCACTGCAAGTCCTGTTACACTTTTCAGACAGTACTTGGGGTGAGTTCCTTGCTGTCTGTTGCTCAGCAGCAATGCGCTGAGGGAAGAGGGTAGAGGAAGCATGGGGTGCCCCTTTGGGTGGCTGAGCCCTGCTTGGGAAGGGCAGCTTGGCCTCAGATACATAGTGCTTGCCCTTTTTCCCTCTGGCAGTCAGGCTCATTGTGCTTTCTTAGGCAGAAGTGGTTTCGTTGATGATGGGTGCGTGGGGGAAGGTGGAAACGAAATGGAGGCAAGTTGCAGGGAATGAACTGGATAATAAGTTCAGGAAGGAAACCTGGGTGTTAATTAACAGAGGAATGAGGAAAATGCTTATTGGGGTGAAAGCTGCAGGAGGCAGCTTTTAAAGACATCCCTTTTCCCATCAAATGTGATGGAATTTCACAGCTCCCTGCTGAGCATCACAATGTTTAACAAACAATAAAGGAAAATGCACTGTATGACACAGACTGTATTACACTGAAAATGAAAAACACCTATTACACAGCCAGGCGCTAGCAAATGAACAGCTTTGTTGCCCTTAGAAGTTTCTAGCTGAAACACCGGATTACAGCCCAGACACATGTTCTTCCATGTGTTCAGCCCTCTGCTGATGCAGCAAAACCAAGCTCTGCAGACTACGTCCTGCCACTTGGAAGGGGCTGGTTCACCAGCTGAAGAAAGAGGTTGCTCATTTTCAACCTGTCCTGCAGAATCAACTTGACCTCCTTATGCTAAAAATGTGCAGACAGCACACAGTGACACTGAGCTCATGGTTAGGTTGGGAGCAAACAGGAGGATGAGCTGGAAACAGTGTCTGCGGAAGAAGGACACGAGGACGTGGGAGGACAGATGGCCCTTCCAGAAGGACCTGGCGATGTATCCTGAGCTGCCACTTACAAGAGGTCTCATGAGATACTAAATGTAAATATTTTATAGATGGAATGCTTGGAGCTGCAGCAGCATAAGCAGTCTTGTATGTTTTCCTTTTCATTTAGGGCAAGCAGTCTGAAACGCATGCCCCACCGCCGACCTCAGCTCTGACCCAGAGGGGCTGTCTCTGGCTGAAAAGATGATTCATTCACTCTGCTAGAAGGGCTGAATGAATAGGCAGCGTTCAGTCTGCAGGACACTTATCACTTGGGATTCCCTCAAAATTTAGGTCTGACATGACTGGGTCAGTAACCACGCGCCTTTGTTCCTATCTCCTTGAACAGAAATGTCTCTTTGCATCCTTCAGTGGTTCCCACAAATCAGGTTGATTTTTATGGCTTGCTAATTATTACTGCTAGACTTCTGCCGGGCTTCAGGATGAAAAGAAGAGAATTGGTGAAAGCTCAGGGCACAAAACTTACAGAATAAATCACTGTCTATCTGGCAGCAAGGAAATCCAGCTATGGCAGCCACTTAAATATAGACATCTGTATAGTGCTGAAGTTTGTTTGGGATTGGAAAGTTTTGCACTGCTCTTGTTGACAGAGAATATTAAAGACAGCCAAAGAAGCTAAAAAAAACTGTCACAAACCAGACTAGGTCTACAGGTGTGTCAACAGTTATCGCACAGGCAAAGCTATCTGAAAGGATGCTAAGGTTTCAAGGTTACACCTGAAGATTTATGCTGTCATCTAAGATTTCTTTGACAGCCAAATGGTAGCTGTGTCCCTTGTGCATGTGTCCAAGCTACTGCTAGTTCAGTAAACTTACTTCATTCTTCCATTCCCTCTAACTTCCCCATCCCAGACTTCAGTACTTCAGCTTCCCATCCCTGGCAGCAGCCCTCACCCATGGAACCTTGTCCATGACTGCTCTCCAGTTGCCTTTTGAACTGCTGTGAACCTCTGTCATGCCCAACTTCTTGCAGTAGCTAATTCATCGTGTATAATTCCCTGCGGCAGGAAGAATCACCTCTGTTCATCTGCATGGTGCCTGCCACAGCCGTCCTGCTTGATGCACCATTGCTCCTTGTGGAGAGAGGGTGGTTCGCTTACCCATCTTCCCTTTGCTGCATACCTTTATAGAGCACCATCCAATTCCCTTCTTTCTCAGGGTGAGGAGCCCCAGCCTGTTTAGTCATTCCTTGCAGACGCTTCTCTGGATCTTTAATCATCCTGGTTGCACACTCTGCACCTTTTCTAGGTCACCTGTGCCTTGTTTGTGATTAATACTTAATGCATTCGCACATGCTAATCCAACATCTGTATTAGTGCTGCTGAAAGGCTGCAACAGGAAGAATCCAGGGAAATTCAGAAGTGGCCTCAATTGTGTTTTAGATCCTGGGTCTCCGTCAAATGAGATATTGAAAGCATCTGAACACGTAAATGCTTTTGTGAATTTTCCATGTCCCTTTTGTGTGTGCCCTATCTCCCATTGTGTCTTTTGTATCCCGTTGAACACTTCTGCCTGTAGTCCATGGAAAAGCTGCCTCAAGTGAGGTTGCTCCCCTTGTCCAGAAAGTGACCTCGAGGTGGTCTTTGCTTGTGCTGCCTGGAAGGAACGTGATCCGGATCCTTGTAGGCATGAAGGTACTTGGCTCTGATGGAAACCAGCAGGTCTGTGTAACCAGGTGGTGACTATGTGTGTTGAGAACGTGCTGATGTGACACTGAAACTCAGTGAAGCTTCTTGCTGCTTCATGTAGAGCAGCTCATGCTGGCCACTGCTTGTGGCAGGAGTCTAGGCTGGATGTTTTGATTGGAGATGGCAAATCCTGGCTCCCCTCCTTCCCCTTGGCTGTCTCTTTATATTAAAACAACACACATTCAGCCCCATGGCTTAGTTTTTTCCAGACTTTTTCCTCAGTTACTAAATTTGTTCATCAGTCACATCTTATCATTCTTGACACACGTTTTCTTCATCCAGCACAACTTTCTTGCCCTTCCCTACTCCTGGCTCTGGGCTTGCTCCTTGCCTCCCACAAAACTCATTCTTTCCTCCTCTTATCCCAGGAGAGCACCTATGACTTCACACATATACGTCAGCCCATTGGCGCAGGGTGGGAAGATACTGGGTGGCAGCAGAACAAGGTTAAAGCCAACCTGTAGCAAGAATCAAGTGATTGCATACACCCATGGGAACTGGGGGAGGAAACGAGCCTCTGAAATAGGACTTGCTGTCACAGCAAAGGCCTACAATTAAGATTTCAGAAAGCCTGAATGACTCAGTGAGTTGTTTCCTCCTTATGCATTAATACTTTAATTTTCTTAGCACCCCCCCNCCCCCCCCCCCCCCCCCAAAAAAAAAAAAAAAAAAAAAAAAAGGAATTCAAAATTGAAGAAATCTTCATAGCTAAAATACAAGCCGGGGCGTATAAGCTCCTGTTTCTGCTTGAATGCGTGTCCCAAGGTCTTAACTGAAGTCCTTCCAATGGGAAAAAATACCTTTGAAAGCAAAGGCTGCAAACTCAATTTCCGTGCTTCCAGGTTCCTTGTTGTGTTCTCCCTGCCCTCCATCCCCCGTGCTTGAGCAAAGTGGGGAATGACTGCTTCATTTCTTTTGTAGGCAGTAAGGTTGGTTGAGTTACAATTTGGCAGGGAAAAGCTATCACATGATAACATTGTATCCCAAATATTGTGATTTCATCCTCTAGAGTCTTTTAAGAGCACAAAAGATTTCTGGGTATTCTCATTTCCAGGTAGTGAGAGAGAATTTTATTTGCCTGGGTATGCAGTCATGGTCATACGAGTGGGTGGCTGCATGTGGGTGGACAGCATGTTTTTAAGTCATGCAAGCATGAGAGTGTATTGAAGTTAATAGAAGTGTTCTGTTTATAATATTATTATTAGAGAATAGTTTGAAGAGATGAAATAATCCTACCGCTTTGGTGGGACCGGGGCTTTGCAGCGTAGCTCAGGCATTCTGCTGCTGGAAAGAAAATTCTAGCACTAGCTGCCACGTGCCAAGTTTGCTGTAAATAACCTTCCCCCCCTCACCAGTTTTACAAGCCTTTATCTCCTCTTTTCTGCTTATTTATTTACAGTTAGTTGTTTTGTGCTGTAGGTGAAAGCATTGGCTTCTGTAATGGATTCCTGGGCCTCTGCCTCTAAGGTTTTCTAATGCTTAAGGGATTCTGGGTGGAGGGGACTCAGAACAAGCTTTCTGTTGCCCGTTGCTCTTTTTCAGCATGAACAGTGTCTCTGCTAGACACTAAGATGTTCCTGCTTCCCCTGTGTGCCTGGCATGATTGCCTGGTATGTCTGAGCATTGTGAAGCAAAGCACCCTCAGCAATAACCTGCTGCCCCTGACCTGGGGAGAAAACCTTCTTCATGTGAGCAAGAGTTGCTCAAACTGTCTTTCCCTCTTATCTCTTTCTTACTTCATTTTCGTGTCAGAGTCCAGCTTGTTCAGCTGGGGAATAGCTGACAGCATTCCTGTATCTCAGCACGTGGAAGGACAAATAAGCTGAGATGGTGGCCGAATGGGGGAGTCCTCCCATGGAGGTGATGCAGTGCCCCTTGCGTGGGGCAAGTGGCTGCGCGGCCCTGGAGGCCGTGCAAAAGCTGTGCTGCTGTATCTTGCTCGTGGGCTGCTTCTCCTGCGTATGTTTTCGGGGAAGAGCCTGCCTGAAATTGCCTCAAGCCTCCTGCTTACCATTTCTAGTAGGTGACGTGACAGTGCTCCCAAAGATAGCATCTGGGTATTTTCAGAGTTTGTGCTGTAGCAGGGGTGGAATTAGTTTTGGAAGTTAGGTAGGACCTCTGAAGAATCAAAAACGCAGACACATTTGTAAAGGCAGCATTTCTTTTTCTAATTAAAAGCTCATAAAATAAAGTTGAGATTGTATGAAAGTCTGTCACATTTAATGAGGTCATAGTGAAAGAATGAAGGGATGTGAGAGTAATTCATGTATGTGGAGAAGGAAGAGCCCCACCAGCGCAGGTAAGGAGCTCGTTCTGGGTAACTGAGATTGCTGCTCTGTGAGTTTCTGTTCAGAATTAACAGCGTGGCACCTTCCTGCTGAACGGGCTGGTTCACATCACAGATGGCAGACCTGTCCTGAATGGAGACTATGTGAGTCACGTATGAGCATAATTAATTACATTCTTCGCTACCTAATTTGGGCTGTCATCCATCACCGAGTCTCTTGAGAGAAGAGATGCAACATCACATCAATTTGTCTTAGCAAGGTCAATGCTGGGAAGAGAGAAATCTTGCAAAAAGGCACTCCAGCCTTTTTGTGGGCTGCCTTTCCCAGCGCCCATCCAAATGTAAGTATGGTAGTGTGAGCTGAGAGCAAGGGAAGCATGCAGCTGTTAGCCTGCTTGTAGCAGCCATAGCAAGTGCATGGCTTGCTGGCACTACTGAGGGTCAGAAGACAGTGAACTTAAAAATCATCTCCTTAACCTAATGCTTTCAGCTGGCCTTCCAACTTTTGGAAACTTGTGATATGTATGGCAAGCCTTTTATAAATGCTTCAATAGTAAAAGGCTATGAAGATACAAATAAGGACTTAAATTGTTGAGGCAAGTGTTCTTGTTTCACTGACTCTTCTTAAAAACTGCAGCATTGTGCTCGATTTAAAATCCAGAGCAACTTGTACTCTTTGGTGTCGGCACCTCTGCAGGCTGCTCCTTAGTGCTTTTGCTGTCCTTCGCATGGAGCGCGTTTCTTGGCAATAACTTTCTGCCTTATCTCTTGCTGCAGATATCACTTATAGTTGTCATGGTGCTGTTGTTATGGTTACTTCTCCTTCACCAGCTGAAGTGCCTCTCCTCTCTCCTGCAGGAAGCAATTATGACCGGTGGTAGATGTTTGTGTGTGAGTGTGTTCGATGAATGGCAAATCGTGAAAAAATACCGTGTTGTGGATGGAAACTGTCGGAAAGGGGTGGTGGTGGAACAGGAAGGAGTGGGCAGGGATTCACACAGCTTTCTAACTCGGGCTGAGCCCTACGGTAGATGGTGTTTTTGAAGGCAGAAGCTGCTAGTAATGTTTCGTAATTGTGAGAGGTGCCTGGTTTCAGGTTTCTGACGCCTGCGCGGGTTTGTGCAGCCCCTGGGAGTGGGAAGCAAGGCCGTGTGCATAGTGCTGTGGAGGGCAGCACCCAGTGGCTGGATGGCATGGCAGCTCTGCTTTTCTGCAGCTTGGGAGTATTGGTACCTTCCCCAGCAAGGAAGGGCCATGTCCAGCAGGAGTGGCAGCTGAAAGACTCCTTCTCATCCATTTACCTGTTCCTACTCTGCAGCAGGATGGACCCATTTGCTGCCAAAAGAAATGCAGGTCAGGCTGTGCTGTGCTGCAGAGAGGAGACAGAGCATCCTGTTCAGGGCTTTCGAGCTCACTGGGCAAAATCCTTTGCTTAAAATTCCTTCCTGCTCCAGTCATTCTCAGAGCTATAAAAAAACACAAAGCAGGATGAAGCTGTCATGGTTGCATTAGTGGGTGTTTCTCCAGTCTTAGAGACATTCTCATTGCTTAGAAGCCCAGCTTTATGCTTCTGCATGCTTTGTCTCACCAAGGAACTTGCTGGTGCTGCATTTCAGCCATCTTGTACCTTGCTTGGGTGTACAGGATTTGTTGCTGGGTGTGGAGCAAGGGGCTTGGTCAGGAAGTCACATTTCTCTATGTGAAATTGTTCCTGTTCTCTGTGCCCTCTGACAGACATTCAGCCTGCAGCCCATTATGCATTGGTTACCTCGCTCTAATGGTGACTGTTCAGCCATGAGCCGTGGTTCTGCCAGAGCTCATCTGGCTGCGAAATCATCACAGCAGTGTCAGAGATGTTTTACACACCTGCAAGTTCCTGCCTTTCTAAAGCCGCATTCATAGTTTCTGATAACTTAACAGGGCTGATTCTTGACTTGGATGGTACTTGCATCTTTTTGTCCATTTGTCTCCATCACGTCAGCATCATCAGCTTATCTTTTGATTTTAATGGTAGGTTTTGGTGTGTTTGTTCCTTGGCATCATCAAAGCTAAAGCCCTGAAACTGAATGAAAAAACTGTTAAGTGTTTTTCTCCATTATGAAATCAGTTGGAGATCGGTTTCTAGATTTCAGGGAACTTGTCAACTGAGGAAACATTTCAGAAGTGATTTCTCTGTTGTGGCTTGAATTTTGTATTTTGGAAGAACTTTCCTTAGGCTTCAAGTGATTTTAATATTTTATGCTTGTCTGGATGAGGGTTAGCTACACCTGGCCTGGTGCACATTACGGTTTTGTCACTGAGTTAAGTAGATCTTGACACAGACCTTTAGACGTTCCCATCCATGAGGAAACCCTGGCACATGGTCAGGAGATTGCAGTGGGAGCAGAGTCTGCCTGGCCAGAGCTGGATGGAGCAGAGCTGCCATGCCATCCAGCCACTGGGTGCTGCCTCCACAGCAGACTGCCTGAACCCCAGTCCCTCCCCGTGCTGTTCCCATCCCACCACAGAAATTCAGATTGATCCCAATACCCCCAGAAAGCACCTTGGCAAGGAAGAGTGTGGGCAGCAGCTCTCTGGCTCCCTGCTCGCTCTCTGCAGTGCCGGTGGAGGTCTGCTTGGCTGCTCTGGAGACTGGAGCATCGCTCCTTTCAGTGCTGGCAAGGATGCAGTTTGCAGTACATTTTCCTGCCCTTTCTGCAGCGAGCTGCCTTTGTTCTGCCTGTGATCCCGGCACCATCCTTTATTTCTCATCAGTTTTGTAACTCAAAGTATGATCAGAAGAATTACTTGTAGGATTTTCTACAAAAAGTATGTGGCTGTTGACTATCGGTTTGCAGCGCAGGAATGGAAGAGCCTTTAAAACCCCAAATACTAATACAGGTATGCATAGGTGAACGCTGCTTGTGTTTGTAACAGACACAAGGTGGTATTTAAGAGGATTGTCTTGCTCTTGTTTAGAAAGAGGGGTCTAGCTGCAAGCTAATAACTCAGACAGTGAACAAGGAAGAAATAAATCGTATTCAGCATAAATTACCAGAGAAACCTATTTGTCCTTTATTAAGCTTCAGAGGCAGAGTGACTCCAATTGAGAGAAATGTATAATTCTGTCTATTAATATGTTCTGTTACCAGAATTATGGTACTTAGGCACTTGAGATCACCTGGTGACTTCTGTTAATCGCCTGGCAGCTTGCAGAGCATGACCGAACACTGTAGTTATGGGGACTAACACACAGGATACGTTTGCTGTCTGCCCTCCGATCTGTGTGAGGCACACCACTCACGTCTGAAAGGAATTCAATTGGAGAAAGAATGCACACTAACTGAAATGCAAGGTTGAGATTTGGGGACAGATCTCTTTGTGTGTTTGTGGCATCCAAAATTAGGCCCCTTATTTTCTAATTCTCTGGAGATCCCACTCAGAACAGTAGCCCCGACGGTGTTGGTGTCCTACATGTGAAAGCTAAGGCTGAGTTTTTGGTGTGGCAGGAGGTTGCTGCGATTTGCCCACCTTCTGGCTCTTCTTCTTAGTGCTGCCTCCTGATACTCAACTGCTTTTCTCCGCTTCTCCAGGCAGAGCTGTCAGTGATGTGTGTTCCCCTGGGACCTTTTAATCCATACTGCCTGGTACTTGGTATTCAGACACACCACCCAAATTGGCCTGCTGGCACATGGACCTGAATTAAAGGTTTTCTCTGTTAAGGTATCTACCAGTATGAGCTAGATTACACCCCCCAGGAAAGCAAGGACTTCGCAAAATCTTTCAGTATTGGCCTAATTCTGTTCTCTTAAAAAGTGAAATTCATAGCAAATTCATCCGCTTACATGCCAAGGCAATATTAGTGTAATGCTAAGATGATTCCACAAGATGAACTCAGAAAATATGTAGAAGGACAGCTAGCATGGCAGGATGTCTAAATCAGCATTATCTGGAGCTTTGTGCATCATGCTCTCATAGCGTATTACCATGGGTGATTTGTTGCACGTTGAGTTCAAAGCAGTTGGGCTGCGTTCAGCCCAGCCAAAGCAGCAGGAGCCTCTGTCACGTAGAGGAGCGTTTGGGTTAAGAAATAGATGTCTGCAAAAAGAGGAGGTAACTGCAAAGTTGGACTGCAGATTCCCCATGAGATTTGTCCCTCTGTCTTAATTCCAAGTTGTTTAAGCATTTTCTTTCTTTCTACAGCTCCCAAATGTCTGAAAAGGAAGAGGGAATTAGTTTTTACAAGCATTTCTGCTGCAAGCTATTAGCTTAGAAAGCAGGATGTCCAGCTCAGATCCATAATGCTGTCCCCCGTGCACCGTGTGAGTTACAAGGATGTGAATTGAAGGTCTGTGGAGTGTCTCGTCACTGCAGCTGCTGGCAGCTGAGGTGGAGCACAGGCACTCCAGCCAGCCCTCCTGCGGCCTGCGATCTCCAGCTTGTTTTAACTGAGGCAATGTGACGTTCTGAGAGGACTGCCTGTTCCTTCATTTCTGATGTTTTTTGAAAACCTTCATCGTAGCTGATGCAAAAAGAAAGAAAATCATAGTGGAAAGGGGAAATATGCTTCCCTAAGTACCATGTTTCCCTAGATTGCCCAAGCTATTCCAGATTTCTTCTTTTTATATACGTAATGCTACTTAAATACTGCCATAATATTTGTCCATTCTTGCTGTTTCTATGTCAATTTTTAAATTGCCTGATTAATTTTAGCCTGTGGTATGCTAATTAAATGACAGAAAAACAACTAATCTGGTGGTAAGAGGCACACCTGTGTGTGCTGGCTGTGAACCTGAGCTGTATGGCAGATACTCATTGCTGAATTGCTGAGCACAAAGATGCATTGTGTGACTCACTTGCAGTGTTTCTACTACCATTATAAACTCTGAGAGCACTTGATGAATAACAGGGAGTCAAGAATGAATTCATCCATGTTTCACTCTGTAACCATCTATTATAAATACTGAGCCAAATTCTGCCTCCAGATACACACAGCTCTCATTGAAGCCTGCCCACTGTATTTATTTTTAAAGATAAAAGCACTTCTGTTAGTTTCACAAAGGACTTCTGTGACACAGTCCATTGTAAAGATGTGAATATCCTTCCTCAAGAGCTCGCAGTGGGGCGGGGAGCGTCTGCCTGGAACAGGGCACTTGAGAGATAACAGCCTCTGACCTGTGATGGTGGGATAACCACCATTATCTCCATCCAAATGAGTTTTAGAAGCATGTTTCCCTCATGCTCATGCCTTACTCCCCATGGAGGCAGCGGGTTTCTCTCATGTGTGACCCTGGGCTGAACTGGGATGCTGGTGGGCAGGTTCGTGCAGCTCTTGGGGTGCAAAATGCACTGCACTGGTGAAGAGAAAGCTGAGCTGGGGTTTGGGTTGGTTGGTTGGTTTGTTTCCTGAGCTTCCTGAAAGGATGTAGATGGAAATCTTGCCTTGTTTTCCCAGAACAGGCTTTGTTCAGCCCTCAGAGTATGTTTATGGTGGCTGTGGCCAACGGAGACACGTTTCAGGGCCACCAAGCTGTGTGACACTGCTCAGCCCACTGTTTTCATTGCAGCTCAGAGGAACATTGGGCTGGAACTTTTACCTGCTCCTGCAGTCTCTGGGCAGTCAGTTATCCCCGGGTAACGGTGCTGGGGGGGGGGTAGGAACAGGGCTGCACCTACCAGATCAGCAGGGCTCCTCTTTTTTGGGGTGGAATTATTGTTTGTGTCACATATTTATTGGGAAAGAAATTTCATATTCATGATTCACCACGGCTTTTGAATTTAAAGCAACTCTGAAAGCCATTGTATCTGATTGGGAGGGGGTTGAGTTATCAATTGTGAATAATTATCAGTCAAGCAATGTTAGTCTTTCATCGTGTGCTTTCTGCAAACTGACCTGGCTACATGGAAACCATCGTTCCTTCGCGATAAGTTTCTTAATTCAGTGCCCTCAGAACATATGCACTGTGCAGTTCTCTGCCTTCTTCTCTAGACTGCTCAGCCTTTTGTGACACGTGGCTGCTTGACTGCATTCATCTGATTGCTTTTAGATGCTTTTTTTTTCTTCCAGGAAGAAAGAATTGCAAGGCCTGCTGGATTTCGCTTCGATGTTGCTGACTTAAGTCAAGCCTTTCGTTCCTTACAGCCACCTTATTATCAAAACACAGGTTACTGTATGCTGCCTTCCTAGGCTTACCTACTGGGCTGTTTTTCCATGAGGCACAGCCCTAGCCTGCGGCTCATGCAGCGGCTTCTTTTTCTGGCATGGACTAATTAACAGGAGTGAAGTACATGTGAAGTAGCAAATAATGGTTAGTTTTGTTTATGTATAAATACTGATAGTCATTGGAGAATGCAAATGACTCTGGGAAACAGATGTCTCCCACACACTGTTTTGGACAAAAGGGAATGAGCGTGATTGCTCACCCAGCTGCAAGCAAGAGGGGTGTACGCAGGTTCAGGCAGTGCATGCGGTGGGGAACCCAGTGCTTGTTCTCAAGTGTTGTCTCTGTCATGGCTCACAGTAGGCTGCACCTGCCAGAGAGAAGGAATCCTGTGGCTGAAGAGCTCCCTGCTCTGCAAAAGCCAAGTTCACAACTGCTTCTGCAACAAAAATGTTAACAGTGGCTTCGCATCTTCAAACGGTTATTGCATTCCCCCCATCACCCTGGAAGATGTCATTGCATTCTGATGTTGATTCACGTCTCATTAATTGGGTCAACATTTCGCTGTAATTAACAAGTTAAAATCAGATGAACAGAAAAGCAGCCCCCAAGAAGCCAGTGTTAATAATTGCAAGGCACTTGGGAGTCGGGGAGGATTTGACCCATAACTTTGATCACTTGTGGTTTCTTTTGGTTTCCAAGCAAGTTCACTCACAGCTGGGCCAGGCAAGAGGACACTTGTTCATTTAAGCCTTCTCTCCTTTGCAGGACGAGAGTTTCTGGTACCAACCCTGTGCTGCGCCTGGTGGCTGACTGACTGTTGGCTGGGCATAGTCTTCCACTTGGCTCTGATCTCTCCTGCTAATGTCATTACAGGACAAGTGGTGAAGGAGAATAGAAATGGCGGAGGATAGAAAAGATGAAGCCAAGGCACCACACTGGACTTCGGGTCAGCTAACAGAGGCTGCTTCGCATCCACATTCACCTGAAATTAAGGAACAGGGCGGCGCGGGTGCCGGACTGGTCAGAAGTGCCAATGGATTTCCCTACCAGGAGGGCGAGGAGCCTGGGCTGGGCAGCCGGGAGCAGCCGGGGACGTATGCTCGTAGCAAAGAGAATGGAATCAATGGAGAGCTGTCAGCAGGGGACAGAGAGACAGCAGGTAACGTGCCCCAGTGCTCTGCAGCTGAGCCAGGGCTTTGCTGCCCATGGGAGGACATCTGCTGGGGATGAGATAACGGGCTAGGGCAGAGAAGCTGCTCAGGGCTGGCAGCAGGAAACCGCTCAACTGTTGTGCATTGTTAGCACCTTGCTCTTGTGTGTGTGCATGCACACAAGGATGGTCTCTGCTGTTACTGCTCACAGGTAATAACACCTTCTGTACATCCACCAACTATCTGCAGAGTAACGCATCGCTCAGCCTGACCATAAGTACTGCAATTCAGTGTCAGCATTTACTGGCCATTCCCTAGGCAGATTTCGCAGGATGCCTGCTGGCGTTTTGTCTATTTGTAAACTATGTTAGGATTTTAGCTTTCAGCTTGTTATGGGGGGGGAGGGGGAAGTGTGACTGTGTAAAAATGAAATATGCAAAGCAAATTTCCTGCTTAGAAATAAATGCTAATTCACTCTGTGCAGAGTTCCCTCTTTAAACCCCAAATGCACAGTGCAAGGGGAATGTCTCTTGTACAGACAGTACTGCCCTTGATGCATCCATCCATGCATGTTAAAGAGGTCTTTATAGCAATGTCTGTTGGCTGTTGTCAGCACTTTGAGATACTATCCATAATTTCTCAGCAGCTGAAGAATTTTAAGGCTTTCAGACCCTGAAGTCATTTCATAAGCATTTCTACTGGAAATGAATATCTCTGCTAAAAGTAAATAGGTTTGGATTTTAAGAGTCTCTTCTTGTGGATAGCCAAAATGAGAAAGCCAGCGATAAAAGAAAACCCATGTAAGCATTCAGGTGAACACATTGTTGGTAATTGTTTGCAGTGATGATAACAAGATCTCTTTTCTTCATTTTAACCTAACTTTGAACTGTGCTTAGCCAGCAAATAAGCAGGAGCAGTCATACAGGATCTCAGAGGTAAGATGCTGCAGTTGTTACGGATTGGCTTGAGCTGTGGGAAGATTTGAAAGTGATTTTTCCTTTGCCACTGATTTTTCACAAAACGTTGGGCAGGCCACATCCATACACATGGAGAAGTGCTGATTACAGAATGAAGGGGATTGTCCTGTTCTTTATAAAAGGAGAAGTATTCTTCTCGGGTGCTCATAAGCTGAGGCAAAGTCTGAGGGACCTGAATGGTTATTGAGGAATTAGGAGCTAATGAGTGAGAGGAAACAGGAATCCAGTGCTGCCCATCGCTGGGTGTTGTAGTGTATTTTTACTTTGCTTTCTGAGGTGAAGGATAAAACAGCAAAACAAACCAAAATGAGGCAGCAGGACTGGAGAAATGCACTTGCCAAGGGAGCAAGAATGCTCTTTATCTGTGCAAAGTTTCCTTCGATCACCACTTTGTGGCCTCATTTCCTCCTCCCCTGCTTTTTCTCACTGTCTGCTTAGATTGCAAGATCTCTGGTGTGGGGACTTACTGTCAATCCATACAGTTATTGCTAAGGACTCTTATTATAGCTTACTTCATGGCATCTTTGTCCTTGAACACCAAAGAAGTCTCTAAAACGGCTTGCATTCACACATGAATTTCTAGTTCTCTGGAAATTCATGTCCTTGAGCTCTGACTTACAGGACTGTCAATGCAACATAAAGCATACTAGGATACGGAAGATATATTTTTCAATCATTTCACTCTTTTTAAAGGCCAGACCTGTCAGCAGTTTAGGGCAGTGGCAGAAATGGAAAGGGTCATGTGTTGCCAAAGACACGTGGTATTTGCAAGTGGAGTATACAGCATCATTAAGCAATTTGATTCAGAATTTGATCTTGAAATCAGGATTGCCATTTGCCACCGACCTCAGCCGTCTTTGCAGTGTTGGCTTGTTAACTGTTATTGCTGTGGGGTGCTCTGTCAGATAGGGTGTTTAAATGCCACTGTGATACACATAATTACCAGTAATGCAAATCATGTAATCACTTGTAGTAGCTTACTGACTCCAAACAGATGAGGAGAAAATGCACAGGAAGCCAAGGTCGACTGAGATAATTAAGCTAAACTGTGGGTTTGTGTGGATTTACAGGAGTTTTATTTTCTCTGGTGTAAATCCAGAACCATAACCTAGGCTTCTGCAGCTTCTCAGCCTTCGTGTCTGAGTCCATAAATCTCCGCCAGCAGCAATAACAAACTCACTGGAAGTGGAATACAGGTATAAGCAGGGCGTTTCCTGCCACCCACTCTCTGCTGATCAGAGTTTGGTCGTGTTTTGAGGCATTTCTCCTAAGGAAGCTCCTCGGCACTGACTGGCCCACCAGCAAGAATTTTCCATGACATGGGCAGTGCCTCACTGCCCTGGGGGCATTGCAGAGCACAACAGCGGCCATTTGCAAGGGCTTGTACTGTACATTCTGTGGTAAGGGGAGGGTTAGAGTTAGTCACCAGGGCACAGGCACCTTATGCCAATGCTGATGTGGAGATGAGGGGTGGTAGTGGGGGAGGAGATTGCAGTTTTTGCTAAAACACATTCAGTCCATCACTGCAAGTTACGTTTTTAGGTTTGCACAGTTAAAAATTTCCTTGCCATTTGTGTGTTGCCTCTCTTGGCATCTGTCTAGGAGTTACGGAATCTGACCTCAATTTTGGAATCCTCTGAATCTGGCTGCTGTGCTGCCTTTGATCGATCTGGCTCTGTGTCTCACTGGTAATGGTTGCATTATGAAGGCACATCAGTGCCCTCCTTTCAGACACCCAATGGGAGCAGGGATTGTGCCCTGTGTGTGGGCAGGGCAGCCTCAGGGCCTGGGCTGGTATCCTCTGAAGTTGAAGGCGAATTCATGTGAGAGAAGAGGCCCAGTTTATTGGCATAACGCATAGGAAGCTGTTATGGATGTGATATAAAGAAAAGTGGTAAAGCAGCTTTTCCTTTTTATTGTGTGTATGTGTGTATATATATATATATGTCTCCATATTTGGGTTGTCCTGGCCACCCAGCTTTGCCAGCCACAGCATGCAGCTCCCCGTTGAGTTTTAATATGCTCTCCCTGATCCCTCCCTGTTCGTACTCACCTCCCTTGCGCATCTGCAGCCTCTTCAGTGAGGATCTTGGAAGTCTTAATGGTGGGTGATGAGAGGTGTAGCTCTTGTCAAGCCAAACGTTTTCATGTCACATGAGATATGTGCTGCAAAAGAGGTACTGATTGCGTAATCTTCTGAAGCTCGCTCTGATAAAGCTTTGGATTGGACCCCATGGTAGATCACAGGATGTGTTTGACCTGTAACAGAAAATGAGTGTGGCAGCCTTTTCTTTGCTTACTGAAAAGTCCTGGTCAGCCAATTGGAAGGAAGCGGCGAGGAGCAGTACGGATGCACTTCATCCTTTTCTGGGAACCAGCAGCTCAACGCAGTCCATTATATTTGGCTTGCAAGGAGCATCAAGCTGCAAAGGTTTGTTTTTCTACACTTAAAATGCATTTCTTTTTCTTTTCATTAGTGAAATGACTAATCTGTCAAATTTATATGATTAGGGGCTATGTTGTGAAGCATCTTCTGTCATGTATCTTAAAGTACAGTGACTCAGCTGACTGAATGCTTTCTTCATTATACATCAAATGTAGGCTTAGTATTGGAGGGGGTTTGGATTACCCACACAGCTATCTGATTATTTTTTTTTTGGACAGATTAAAGGAAAGCATTTCCTGAAATCCTATTATCAGAGCCTCAGGACAGTGGCTCTGTCCTCATATCAGTTGATATTAAGGACAGTAACATGTCCTGCTGAAGTGACAGAGCCCTTCATGAATTGGCAGAGTACCCAGACTGCGTGGGATGCAAAAAGACTGCTGGAGAACTGTAGCAGGCTTCATGACACAGCACAGAGAACCCAGGTTGAGTGCTCACACATTGTTTTTCAGAGCCTTTGAGTCATTGGAATGGTGGGTGTGGGAGAGGCCTGGCCAGCTAAATGAGAGGCGATTATTTTTGGAGGCTGGGGAGAGCAGGAGGTTGGTGTGAGTTTGTAAGTGAAACAGGAAGAGAAGAGAGCCCTAGGCCTGTGAAGAGGAATGAACAAGTGGCAGCTCTGAAAGAAGGCCGGGGGAGGGACCAGACTGTGTGGTGAGAGTGAGAAGAGATGTGAGCAGAGCTGCTGAGATGTAAGGTGCGAGGGAGCACAGCAGGGACAGGAGGTGGCAGGGAGAGAAGGAAGAGTTGAAGACAAGGACAAGAGAAAGTGGTTCAGTTTTATCGGTTCATCCTGAGCCAACACATCCTTTGTGTGACAGCAGATATTGCCCCGGAGAGGAGGGGATACAGATGGCACGGAATGGCACAGTCTACACAGAATAAGGGGAAAAGCAGGAAGGGGTAATTCATGTTCCAGCCCTTGGTGTAGTTTATCCAAGCTCAGCCATTTGTTTTGGGCTTTGTTGAGCAGACTAAATGAGCATCTGCAACAAATCTGTTCCTGTGACCAACTACTCCTTAAATAAGTATATTTCAATGAGCTGCAGAGAATGTCAGCCTGAAAAACTGCCCTGCCATAGTCAGTGAACAGATGAGCAGAGATGCTAAGTTCCTTGTAGGTTGGCTGTGCAGAAGAGTCGTGGTGATGATCAGGATTGTGCATGTTTCAGCTGCCTGCAATGCATCAGAGAAACGGTCTGTATCCCATCATCTTCCATAGCCTAGCCTTGTGGCAGCCTGTCTCCAGGTAGAGAGGCTCTTGGTCATGGTCCTCGCCACTGCTGCGCTGTCAGAAGGTCCCTGTGACATGTACTTCTGCTGGCTCAAGACACTGAGCCCACCAGGGCAGGACTGGACTTGCGGTGGTCAGCGCTGGGAGCAGGATTGCGGCATGGTGGGTGAAGTCAGCAAGCACAACAGCCTCTCTGTGCTGTAACTGTGCCAGGCGAGTCACTGCTTTGCTCTGTGATGTGTTCATGTTTTTTCTCCCCCTCTATTGACTTGTTATTTAATCTTCTTTTCCTTTGTTTTCCCTTTCTAAGATACAAGCTAAATACTCAAACGACACTGCCAGTAAACATAAAAACAGACCTTTGTACAGAGGCCTTTTTAGTCTTTCTTCCCAACAGCGCTGCTTTGACAGAGTTCTTTTTGTTCGCCCTTTGGCACTGGCTGTCCTGCTGCTGCCCAAGTCCTTCTGGAGTTACAGGAGACCCCACGAGCTCCGTGACCTCATGGTCCCAAAAGGTGCCTCCAGGCCTCTGTGTCAGACATGTTTTCAGCAACAAGCACATCTTGAGCAACACATACAAAATGCATAGCAGGATGCAAAATGAGAGATGTTGAAGGATGAATGCAAGTGCTGTGCTTGTCACATTTCAGTTGTGTTTTTTTTTCTGCAAAGCTCGAAGAATGGCTCCCATGGGAAAGAAGCTGTTAATTAGGTATTTTGATCTCACATCCTTCGCTCGGGAACTATGACAGTAATTACTGTGTACCATCACCTTTATCTGTTTAGAGACAGGAAAACATAGCAGGCTTCTGAAACTTTTCTCATGTATGTTAGAAAAAACACAAGTGTCATTTTCTGGGGCACGTTATTGGAATATTTCAGAGATTCACGGTATGTTGCTGGAGAGAACATAGGCAGAGGCAGCAGTGGGTCTTTGTGGCCCTCTTAAAAGATGTTATTTTTACCATTCTCTGTTAAGCTTGCTGTAGAGTTTCTCCTCAGATGTTCATTTTCTCTGCAGAGAACCAGGAATGAGGGCAGAGGAACTCTGTCTTTCCGATGCATCCCCCAGCTTCTCCCTGACTCTGGATATTCAGTAGCTACTGCAGACATGCTCACTGTTGTCTCTGAAGGCTCTTCTGTGCCTGGCAGTACCGGTCACTAACTCCACTAGGACACCCCATTTTCTCCAGCTATAACCTCTCTGAGGGGCTGGCTCTGCCCTTCCGCCTCCTCTTGGGACTTCAGAGGTCAGTCGGGCAGTGACTGAAGTGCAGTGGTTGGAGCTGGAGGGGCTGGCCCCAGTTGTGGGCAGTGACACTCAGGGAAGCTCAGCCTCCGGTCTCCTACATTCCCAAAGCTCCTCTGAAAATGTCAGCCTCTGGTTCAGGTTTATGTATGAAAGCTGTCTTAAACCAGATACAGAAACACCACTGAAGTCAGCTGCTGCATCTGTGCCACATCAGAGTCAAATCTGGCTAAGAAGCAGCATCTACCAGCTATGTCCTTTGTTCTCCCTGTTGTTTCTGACGCACTTTGGTGTTTTCTAGTTACACCATGAGCATCTTGAGAGGGAATTGCATAAGCAGCTGAGCCTCCTTCAGCAGTGAGAGCCAAACAGCGGTGCTGGTGTTGGCTTGGCAACCAGCACTTGCGATCAATACCAGTCTTCGAGAGGTACAGGTAGCTGCATGGCCACGCGGTGGAGCGGCAGCTGCAATGACATTGTTCCAGCTGCACTGGTAGCTCAGGCTGTGTGCCACAAGTGCTGCTCCTGAAGGTGCCTTTTGAAAACATCTGCAGGCATGCTTCAGGGGCTGCATGGCCAGGATAACTATGGAAGGCTGAATGTCCCATCGGATAAAGTATGCTTCTTGGGAGAAAAGGTGCCACAGGAGGGTGGTGACAGGGCCAGAGTGGGTGACACTATCTTGTGCAACAACCTCTGGACTCAGCCCAGCTCTGTCCTTCACAGAGCTAGAGGCAGAGTGTGATGGCTCTTCTCTAAGTCCAAAGGGAAGCCGTGGGGGTGTCTGTTACCACAGTGGAAGCCTGGGGGACCCGCAGGAGCACTGAGTGGCATTTGGCTGTGGGCAGTCTTTGTGACTGCAGCTAGATGATAGTATCACTGCAGACCTTGGCAACATGTAATTTTCCTTTCCAACTTTGGTCTGAGAGCATGAAGGTTTGGAGGAACGCTCATTAGCAAACAAGTAAACCTTGTTCTGCTGAGACACGGCCCCTCTTGTTTCAGGCAGAGCTGAAGTGCCTACTTCCTCTCCAAAGTCACCTTGCAAAGGAAGCCGCAGGTTCTCAGGCAGCAGCCGGTAGGTGAACATTGTTGCCTCATTTCAAGCCCCTCACTCTATGTGCAGGCAGTTGTCATGCTGCAGGGTCTTGCACACGGTGCACAAGAGCGAAGGTCATTACCCCTCTCACTCACATGCTTTACTGTTCCCTTCCTCCCACTTTTTCCGTGGCTCAGTGCCCTGCCTGGCCTGGCTCCCCGCAGCTCCAGCGGCCAGGCATCCCTCCTTGCTCCTGCAGACGGCTGTGGCCCAGCCTTGGCAGAGGGGAGGCAGGTACCAACACATCATTTACAGAAGTACGAGGCATGCAAACAGTGTGCTGCCACTACTGCAGGAGTGCCAGTTCTTGCTGGCTCCTTTTTTCTGCGTTGCCATGCCAACTGGTCCCTGTGCTGAGTGAGATCTCTCTTTAAGCTCCGCTGAGAGAAAGTCTGTAGCCTGGGAGCTTATTTAGCATTCAGGAGTGCACAGCCTCTCTGTAACGGTTCTGAGCCACAGCCAGACTGTCTGACAAAGGAAAGGAGCATTTTTCTTTCTTGTTTTCCCTTTTCCTCCAATGTTTGCTTTTCAAGGTTAAGGGATATGGGATAGATGGGGAGCGAGTCTGTGAGCACCATGCAGTGGGGCCTCACTGAGACACAACTTCCATGGAAATGGAAGGGAAATACTACTTAGGGTGTATTTATGGTGCAAGATGTATCCATGTAAGTATCGTATGTGTATATATATATATATATATATATATATATATATATGCAAATTTCTTGGTTCAGTTTACCCTGATTTTAATACCCTTAATAATTGAAATGGGAAGGCAAAGGCGATCTGGGTTTTAGTTCAAGCAAGGAGTTCAAATGAAAGATTAAAAGGAAGCTGGGGATAAAAACCCCATCTTTGTCTTCCCTGCTGATTAAAGCTGTGAGGTAAAAATTCAGAGAAAGTCATCTTTTTTCATGCAACATTAACACTCCAGGTTAGGACAGCAGAACCAGCAGTTTGTGCTAGGGTTTTAGCTTGGGTTTTTCCTGTTATGCTCAGTTGCTACTGTTCACTTTAAATAATAAAGATAATTAATACAGGTTTGCTTGCCAATGCCAGCTGAAGGGATGGAAATCAGCCTAATGCAGCTGGCATTAGATGGTAAGTGAGCACTGATAATCCATCGCCTGTCCGCACCAGCTGTGAAAAGATTGGTCTGGAAATTCAAAGCAAGACTCAAAGTGAGTGGGCTGCGAGCTGGTTCTAACTCTGTCACTTGTTCCTTGGGAGATACTGAGCAAAACACTGACATTTTCCTGGGCTGTTTTGCAGACCAGCTACAGAGCGGAACCAATGGTGCCTGGAAAGCTCATTTTGAGGTGATGGTTTAGAAATGCAGTCTTGTTCTGGGGGTTTTGTTGTTATTGAGGCATTGCTTATGACATGCAAAAGTGAAGGAAATTCAAGGCACCCCAACTGTATAGACAAGATTGTGGGCCCTTCTGTGTATGGAAAATACTTCAACTTTAATTGCATTCAGTATGTGGAAAATAACTATGATATATCATTATCTCCAAGGCAGGAAAATCTGCTAACTGCTTTCCAGCGAGTCATTTTCACTCAGGACTAGATTAATGCTTCACAGAAATCAAATTCACTTAGAGACAACGTACACTTCGGGGAGAGGAAAATAAACCCTAGGTATTTCACTTTTTTTGTTCATATTTCTTTCCTTGAGACTAACTCAAAGCAGCACACGACCGATTTGGCACAGCTCCCAGCAACCTGTGCAGCCTGCAGCAGTTCCAGTGAGGCTTATTTGCAGCCTGATCCTCTTTCCACACCACCGTGCAGCTGGCAGGTCAGAGACATAGCACAGAGGTGCAGAAGTACTGGTGCTGTATGGGTGCACTAGTCCTGCTGACTTAGCAAAGCTGTTTTCCTCCCTGTTCTTGAGAGTAGGAAACAACTTCAGCTGGGGCTGTTGTCTTTTACCCCCAAATCAGGGGTCTCTGCCAAATCCAGGGCAATGCAACCTGTGCAGGTTGTTGGTGAACTGTGAAAGAAGCTGATCCTTTGCTGCTTTCTCTTCCTTTTGCTGCCAGGCTTTCTGTTTCAGAATAGTCCTTCCAAACAACTGCTCTGTCAGCTCTTTCTTTTTACCCTCTTTTCTCACTAACATTGCCTCTGGCATTTTATTTCCACGTTCTCTCTTTGTACTCCCAGCTTTATCCCAACCACCCCATGCTGCCCCCTCCGACCTTGAATTTCCACAGCCACCACTCCTTTTCTGTGCACTTGGGCTCTTTCTCTGCACACAGACGTCTCCCAGTGGCTGCAGTGACCTGGAGCCTGCTCTCAGCTGTCCCCGCAGCACCGCAGCCAGGGATGTGCACATTCTGGATACCCAAAGATAGAAGAAGTAGAAGTTAGTTCAGAAGGTGCACTGAGTGTGTGCATTCATGTGTATCTGTCGCACCTCCTGTGTGTAAGAGTAGGTGCATGTTTCTCTTCCTCATCCCTTTGTGCAGTGATTGGTGTGTAGCTTTCAAGGGCACACAGGCAGAGGACAGGAGAAGATGTGAGTGGTGATGGGTCAGAGATGCCTGCTTGGAGGAAGCTTTGCACACATTCTCCTGTGATTTCACAGCACTGCACTTCACAGTTGGTGAGAGAGAGACACTGGTCTGGATACAGGTGGGGCCAAGCTTCTGGTACATGGCAGGGCTGGCTAGTTATCAGGGGGTGACCATCAGCATGAGCCCTAGGGTGAAAAGGGCACCACATCACTGTGTTTTGTGTGTTACCAGCTCCTCTGATGGGATGAATCAGAACTGTTGCATTGACAGCAGTCTTCAGTCACAATACACCAGGCATAATTGGAAATCCCACTCAGCTCGTGCATGAGTTGTTATTTTAATCTTCAGTTCAGCAGTGTTCATATTTTGTTGGTGTTTGTTTTGTTTGTTTGCTCTTCTGTTTTAAAGATTGCAGAAAACACTGTAAAAAGCACCTTAAAAAGGACCTAGAAACAAACTAGAGGAGACATGTGACCTCCTGCTCTAAGTAGCTGTGCACTGACTTCTGTGAGTTGTTCTCCCATTTATATTAAAAGCAAATTAGCTCTTAAAATTGTGCTTATTTAAAATGTCAGCATGTACTGAAGTCCAAAACAAATACTGATTTAAAAACTAGTTACCTGTTATGTGTATTTACTCACACTCAAAGGATTAAATATCTGGTTCTTTGTTTTGTACCTGAAGTGGTTTCTTCCTGCACGAGTTCTAAATAGGGTTCATTTTTAGTGAAAAATGGATATAGTTGCTATTTATGTCCAGTGCTGCTTTTTGGTGATGCCAAGTCCTGGGGAAGGCAATGAGGCCTCACTGCATTGCCCTTGGCTGAGGATCTTGCATTGACTGCTTCAGTATTGCACATCAGCTGTAATTGCAGAGCTGATGTGTCAGACAGAACAGAAGCCATTCACTTTTCCCACATCTGGCTTGGCTGGGAAGTGCTGATGGTAGTAAATATTCTGTTCCAGACAGTAAACTGAAGAAGATAGGACTCAGGGAATGCACAGGGAACAAGCATTTGCAGTAACGTGGGCTCGTTTTTAAAGCGTTGCTTTATTGAACTGACTTTTGTATGACTCCTTTTTAAACACCTTCCATATTTAAAGGGTATGTGTGTGCAGGAATGGATCCCTTGGTGCTTTTTTACAGCGGTTAGACAGCATGCCATGGCAGAGGGCTCTGCCTATTGTGCGTGTGGTTGGAGCTGGAGGACCGCTCAGTGGAGCTTTCAGGGTTGCTCCTGACTTGTGGCACAGATTTGCCATTTGTGTGCCATAGAGATGTGGATTATGTTCAACTCTTGCTGTAAAGGTGGCCAGGAAGACACAGCCAGGGCAGCAGAGAGGTGATGTACTCAGCCAAGCTCCGCTCCTGTGCCAGCTCTTTTCGCCTGGTCTCTGTGGTGCATCTTTCTCCAAAGGCAGTCTGAGTGTCCTTACCTTTGGGGTTCAGTGTGTTGTACAACTACAGATTTCTCTTTCCGTGAGACATGCGCCTCTCCTGACCTGTTCAGCTGGCTGGCTGGTGAGTCCTGCTGACTAAATTAATCTGTCGCATCCTCATTGATGCTACAGTAGCTTACAGTCAGTGAGTTTATTGGGGAAGCGATGCTTGTCAGTTGTGTTGTGGTTTCGTTTAATTTAAAAGCTGATGGTCCCATTATTTCCCTTCATGCCTCCTGCCAATTACTGTTGATATTGCCAACATCCAGATCAAGGACCTACTTACGGCAAAATATTTGCACTCACCAAAGTCGTTTGATTGCAAATATTTGAATTCTGCAAAGCTGTGTTACTGCTTTTTTCTTCATTATTTGTGCTTTATATGACTTATTCATACTGTTTTGATTGCTGCTGCGTTTCTCTTTTAATCCGAGTGCAGAAGGCAGGACTTAGAGTTGTTATTAATTCCTGTGATAAAGCCCAAGGTGTGCATTCGTGTTTTCCATCAGAAGCGTGAGCAGGTGCAGCCCTGGTCCTATTGTCCTGCTTCATCAGTCCCTGCGGCCTCTAGGGCAGCTGAGTGGGAGGTCAGGACCCTCCCTGGAGGGGCTGTTGAATGCCTCTCAACAAATCCAGTAGCTATTTTGTTTATAGTCCAGCTGCACTCAGAATTGCAGAACCTGAGCGAGGGGGGGTGAGAAATCTATAGGTCCTGCGTGCTTTTCAAATGGTCAAAGATAGCAAATGGCTACTTCGTGTCTTCCCTTTCTGCAGAAATATGTTTGGGCTGCTTTGCCTTGCACAGCAGCACAGGTTCCTCTGTGCTTTTGTTGTTGACTGGATTCGCTGTGCCAACAATTAGTGCTGGTTACCTTGGAAACTGCTCTGCACCCTGCTGGGGATTTTGACAGGCACATTTTGACTGAAATTGCTTTGTTTTCCCAATTCTGCTAGCACACATGTAGCTAATCCTTTTGCTGTGCCCTGCCTGTGTACCATTCCTAAAACGTAGCAAAATTAATGAAACGTATTATTTTATCCTTTCCATCTGTTTGCATCTTTCTTTCTCCCTGTTTTAGCCTCAGTCCTTCATGAGTGTTAATTACCCTTTGCTTTCAACGAGCTCACTGTTAGTTTTCATGATAGGGGTCTGAGGGGTGACATTGTGAATGCATGTGCAGTTTTGACATGATTTTCAGCCTCCTCCTCTCCATCTCTCCTTCCCATCATCCCTTTCCTTTGCTTTTTTCCTGGAGCGTTTGTTGTGCTGTGTGGTTCCAGCATGTTAAACTTTGTTTATGCCCTAAACAAGCTCTGCTTTGCAGAGACCAGATGGCTTCCTCCATGGCTACGACAAACTCTGCTGCCAATGTAGTGGTGTGAGATAAAGCTACTGCTAGAAAGAACAAGCGGTGGTGCTGCTCCTGTCTGGGAAGGTGGAACTGTGGCAACACCAGGGCAGCCACCTGCAAAGCAGGAAGATGCTGTAAGCATCCCCCTGAAACCAATCCTCAGATTGCATGGGGGAATAAGGGAAGTGGAGAGGAGGTCCTGCTGGGTGGGGGCTGTCAGAGGCAGGTATCACTGCAGTGTCACGTAGGCAGTCATGTTCACAGCACACTCATTTCCTCAACAGATTGTGCCTGAGGTTATGGTAGCTTGGGAGAAGAGAAAGTGCCCGAGGCTGAAGGAGAACAGTTACAAAGGGCATAAAGGGAACAGACGCACCACGCACTGCTGCGGAGATCTGTCACAGATCTAATTTCAGCTCTTGCCATTACAGTTTTTAAATATTTCTAACAGTTTTCTGGAAATATTTGGTGAAAGCTCAGACATTTTTGAAAGACTTCTGTGACCATCCGTATATCTGTCACTGGGGCTGGTGAATCTCTGTTTTAAAAAAACTTAATGGGCTGGAAATGCTTCCTGGGAAATGAAAATGATGTAGGTAATGGATTCAGGTGCCAGTGTAGGCGTCTGCAATCCATCGACAACTGCAGCAGCATCAATAAGAAATGAAGGAGGCTTTGAAATGACGTCTTGGCCTTCCACAGGCTCTGATCCCAGATCTTTGGCTCTGCTGGAGCCATCCTCTGGTCTTTAACCATGCTTTTACAGACCCTGTGTCCCTGAGTTGTCTGTGGGGCAAGGAGACTCCAGATGTCCTGCTTTGGTGCACTAGGGGCTGGGCTTTTCAGACCTAGGAGAATAATTATGCTTGCTTCTAAGGCCAGGGGCAGAAGGTGCTCACTGGTTTGAGTTTTAATTTTGGCTTAACACAGCAGACAAGATCGATGTATGCTCTCTCAGCATAGCACAGTCCTCTCATCCCTGCCAGAGAACGGCCACAGCACGATTAGCAACTAGGCAAACGTGAGCTGGCAGCCCCATCAGAGCATGGTCTGAAGTGACAGCCCATAGGAGAGCGGTAGAAGTGCCATCCTTATGCCTTTTACACCCTGGTCTCTCAGCTCAGCCTGCCCAGCATGAAGAGCTCATGCTGAGGATGGTTTGCAGTGTCTCCTCTCACTATGGAAATCGTATCTGAGGGCCACCTGGGCTTTTGGGTACCACGCTCCCTGCAACCAGACTGGGAGGCTCATCCTGTGTCCTATAAGCAGCTGGCATCCTGGTAAAAAGAAACAGCCCCACTGCTGGTCTTCTGTTGTGCTGGAGTTGTATGTGAAGCCAAGGTCTGCGTTGCCTTTAAGAGATACGCATTTGTTGTTACTTGTTATTTGTTAGTGCTTTTTTTGAAAGCACAAAGCAGAGGCAGAGAATGTCTACCTGGCTAAAGAGAGAGAAAATAAAACATTATAATCAAAGCTCTCTGCAAAGCTTTTAAGCTGTGAAGAATTTGCCTAGCATCCAGGCTGGCTAACTCTCCTTTTTCTTTTTTTTTTGTTCTTTATCATTAGGCTTCCTTGAACTTTAACTGAACCATAAGGAAACTATGAAGAGTCTCAATAGCTGCCCTATGAGGATTTGACTTACCCATTGGATCTGCTATTTATAGAGTCCATTAGTACAAAAATGTCTGTCCTTTTGCAGCAGTCATGTATAGCAAAAACACTGCTGTTCTGGTGAACTGCCTGTGCCTCCTGTGTCTCCCAAAATATCCATCAACAGAGCGCTCAAAGTGAGCCTTTCTTGATTTTTAAAATAGAAAGAAAAAATAACAACCCTGAGGCCATTTAGATTTTTCTGTTTATGTATTTTTGTGGTCTGAAATTACCATTTTTCAGGAGGCACCGTTTTACCTCCAGCTGCATCTCCCTGTTCAACATAATGTTTGTCCCAGGCAAATTAAATCAGGAAGAGAGCTGAGAGGGCAGAAGCTGTCTTACAGCCTTGGAGGGCCCATCTGCACCCCAGAATCAGGCTGGATGTAAACAAGTATAAATTTGAAACTAAAAAAGAATCATTTTAGTGGAGATTTGTCCTACCTTGCTGGGAAGAAGCTTGCGGTAATTGGGGTGGCAGAGAGCAGGTGACCAAGTGGGTTTCCTCTGGATATACTCCAAGCTACTAAATATGGTATACGTTTGGATATTCTGTTTTGAGAAAATTAATTGGAGCCTTTTCTTATAATTTTCACATGCAAATAAGCTTAAAAATTGTTTTTCATAAGTCTTCCCAATTGTATCAGTGCAGGCTTAATGATGTTACTTCTGTTGGTGTCATAGTCAGTAGACTGGCATGGAAGTTTGGAGAGAAGGGTCATATCACATCCTCCAGGCATGAAGTGCAGTGGCGTCAGCACGGGGTCTTCCAGAGCCACGGTATTCCCTGCCAAGCTCTGTGCCCTTCTCCATGCTTATCAAAGCTGTCAGGGCCGTGTTCCTTCATATTCTCAAAAGAACAGAATCTGAGCAGGGAAATGCTACATGTTGAAGGATGCTTTTTACAAGAAAGACTGACTTCCTACCTGCATGTCCTGCCATGCAAGGTGCTGCAGCTCTGGTTGTGAGGTGCAGCGTGGGACAGAGCTCCAGACTTCTCTGGATAGAGGGAATGCCAGTTTGGAGAATTCATCTTCCCACTTTTTTCCTGTACTGTTTGTGCTTTGCAGTCTGTGTGTGTCTCACCGCATGGGGAATTGTCATGACCTGTGAGGATTTCAAGGCACTGTTTGTGTCCAGTCCACTGCTGCACGATATCAGCACCATGTAACAATCTGGGAGAGTTTGTGAAACATAATCTCTTCCATTTTCCTCACTAGGGAGGTGCAGAGGAACATGTCCAGCATCCAGCAAGCGTGGAAGTGAGAAAAATTATAAAACTCCAAAATGAAATACAGGAGCCTAAAATGCAACTGGGAAGACCGATGGGTTTTAAATCAGCATCGCTGCTCTTTGGTCCATATGACTGGAGCCACATGCATGACTTGATTATGGGGCTTGGTTCGATCTACATAACAAAGTGGAGTTTCATGTAACACACTGAGGGCGTGCTGTTGACTAGAGGGACAGTGAAGCAGAGCTGCCATGCCTACTCTGCTGATACAGGCATCTGTATCACGTAGTCTCTTTCATAAATATATGGAGCTCCATCTCAAAGCCAGATGAAGTTTTTCCTTCTATGGGGAAGACTACCAGAGCTTCATGCAAAACATCTTCTGATTTCAAGTCTGATTTATCCTTGATCATTTATCTAGTCAATTTATCCTTGGTTTTCCTCATCTATTCTTAGATAAGCAGTTTTTAAAAATCAACTTATTTTTTCATTGCTTGGTGGTGGTTCCGACACATTCATCCATCAGCTCTTGGTATTGGCTACAGTCAATAATACTGTGTTGTAGTCCCTGCCTTCCTGGCAACCAGTCAAGAGGGAAGTGAATTGCAGGATATAAATATCAACAATTATGAAAGTTCTTTGCCAGTGGGTTGTTTTTTTAATATCTCATTGCATACTCAGTTTGTTCAAAAGGGAGATTAACAGAGCATTTTGTTTTTAGATGAGCATGACCAGTCGACTAACTTGCATCTATGCTTCTTGGGAAAAAAATTTGGCTTTTCTGAAGCACAAATGAAGAGGAATAACTTTGCATTAAAAATGCTGAGGAATTCTGCCAGAGTGCTCATATTGAGATGAAGCCACTATTAATCTAATGGACAGCGTCCCTTGTTAGGGTGGTTGCTGTAAAGTTACAAGTAGGGCATTGATTTAAATATACTTCCCCTTCCCTTGCCTGGAGGGAGCGGTAATGGATGAGCAGAGAGCTTTTATTTCTGCCCCCAGGGATGGTGTTTAATGGGGGCTCTGCAAGAGCAGAACGGGACTGTTGCCATCTGCAGTGGGGTGGAGCAGTGCTGAGCGATTCCTCGCTGGACTCCTCGCCATGTCCTCCCTGGACACGTTGCACGTTGCTGGTCATGGGGACGAGCAAAGGGCAGGTCTTGGGGCACCTAGCTCTATGGAGCGTGCAGCAACCTCAGTGGCTCTCCTTGTGCTCCCCTTCCCTGCCCAAGCACCAGCAGCAGCTGGGAGCAAACCAGCATCCCAGACCAAGGCCTGCAAGTCCATCCTACACCATGGATGCGATCTTCTGCAGTCCATTTGTGTGGTATTCAGCACTACTGGTTAAATAAAACTTTATGTTGCAGTCTTAAAAGGGATGAGGAGCCAAAAATACACGTTTTAATCATATTGAAATATTTGGCTCTTCTGTTTCAAGTCCCTGATCAGCATATCCTTAGATGTGTAAGTGCCTTTAATGCATATTAACTGTGTGCTGATGGAGAGGAAATATCATCCGAAGTACGAGTAAGAATACAGCTAACTCCATACATAAAATGTCAAGAAATCCAATTACTCAAGTGATTGTGCTACTGCAGTTTGCAAAACAGTACATAAAGAAAAAAAATAAAATTGCAAGACATTTTATAAATGATCATTGCAAAATTTTGCTGTTGTTGCACATTGTCCCTAACAGGCCAAAGGAGGAGCATTTCACAGTGCTGCTTTGTGCATCTTATGCAAAGGCCGGAGTCCTGGTCTTTATAAATGCTCAGCATTTTCCACAGAGTTCTTTTGAATATCTTGTCCTTCTATTTCATTTTTAATGATTTCCTTTTATTTCAGGAAAATATTACCTTCTAGAAAATGCTTTGTCAGTCTCCATTTTTTTTATGTTTTGTTTAATCTTTATAATTTTTGAGAAATCCTTCTCATTATCATGCTTTTCTTTGTGTTTTTTTCTCTTTTTTCT
This sequence comes from Pavo muticus, assembly GCA_016647715.1. Classification (NCBI taxonomy): domain Eukaryota; kingdom Metazoa; phylum Chordata; class Aves; order Galliformes; family Phasianidae; genus Pavo; species Pavo muticus. The sequence continues at coordinate 565,496 of JACDJE010000234.1, read as the reverse complement.
GTTGCCACAGAAGAAGTGTCTGCAAGGATAGTACAAGTAGTAACAGCTGAAGCTGTAGCAGTCCTGAAAGGTGAACAGGAAAAAGAAACTCAGCACAAAGATCAGCCTGGACCACTACCTATAGGTAAAGCAAGATGAAGAATGTTCAAAGTATCCTTGCATCTGCATACATTATACATACATATATTTTAAAAAGAAAACAAACAACACAGCTGTGTATTCATGTAGGTCACAGTCATGGGCAAGCTACAGCACCGTGCGATACTGTCACCCTTACTGCCTCAGTTCTTCATTCCCCTTTGGCAGTCTCATTCACTGCGTGCCCACAGGAGCAGCTTTCCACCTATCTCCTGAGCAGTGCAGCTGCGACTGCAATTGGTGGAGGCGGTTTTGTTTGGTGGACCAAGCAGCACCGAGAGCCCCTTTGTGTTCAGCTGTTGGAGAGGAAGATTGGTGTCTGAAGAGACAAAGATTAGGGGAGAGGCATATAAAAAGAGTGAGATTTTGCTGGTTGATGGCAGCTACTCCAGTATATGGAAGATGAGCTTCTTGACAAGGCACAGAAAGGAATAGGGCACCCGGGGTGAGAGTGGGAGAGGGGACAGCAGTCATCAGTGTGAGGCAAGAGGGAGTGACACCAGGTGGAAGCAAGTGCTGTGCTCCAGACTGGGAGTGGTCCAAAATGCAACTGTATGTATATGTAAGTAACTATACAGCCATTTGTAGGTACAGTGCTTTTTCACTGCCTGAAAACTTCCATAGTTGCCCAGAGCATGTACACAAACACCAGAGAAAGACCAAACGCTGTCCTGGAGTGATGAATGTCTTACAAGCCTGCCCCTGGGATTAGTCTTGCTGAGGGTGTGTATGCTGTGATCAAATCAAAATAACACCTTATGGTATTTTCCCCACAGGCATTCCACTTTACTTGGTACAGTGGCTGGACCGTGCTTAGGAAGGAATTAAAGTCAATGAGTAATTAAAAATATTTGCTGTAAATTTGATTCCCTACGTGTTTTGCTTCATTGGATTAATTTTGAGCTGAAGGTACAGCAGGGTGATGTATGCCTCAGTAGTTCCCTTCTTTGCAGAGGCGCAATATTACATGCAAGACCCCAATTCCACAAACCACTTCATACATATTTAAGTACGTAGTGCTTCCCTGGGGCCTTTGTGAGGCAAAACGAGTATTCAGTTTCATGTAGTTAGGTAAAACACTTCAAACATGGTAAGAAATACTTCCTCAGTTAGCACATACTGGTGTTACAGTTCCTGTAGTCAATCACGATTACATAAATTCAGCTACAGTGGAACAGTAATGAAGATAGAAATACTCTGTCCCTGGACAAGCAAATCTGAAGGGCACGTCACATAGAGGTTTCTTCCAAACCACATTGGCATCAGGAGAAAAAAGGCCAGGAAAACTCTTCTGGGGCTTTGAAAGTGACCTTTCCATCCATGGAAGAAGCCATGAGTCATGAACTGGGATCTGCTTGTTGGGACTTGCCATTTATCTAATACAGATCTGTTAACAGACTCGTTACTTTTTTTTCTTCTTTCCTTCTTTTCTTTCAAAACATGGTTCAAGTCACAGTAGACGGTTTGGTTTAAAAAAAAATCTCAAAATGATTAGTATGAAATCATGTGCAGAGATTATGTTGAATTCATTTAAGCAGCAGCTTGTTCAGGATTTTATCATACTTCTTTTGAAATTAATGAAAAAACATCATCTGGTTTCAGCACACAGACTCGTGACTGGAAATGAATATAAACATAACCTAAGCGATGCTTAGATTTCACAGCATCTCGCTCAGCTCAGTTGTTAATAGGTCATAGCTGTCTTAAATTCCCTGTGCTGATGTCTTTTGTATTTAGACAAGGAGTATTTGCATACGTTCTGTAATTAACTTTGAACTCAGTAGAAGAAAAATAAAAATAAAAAAATGGTTGTAAAGTGTTTTGTGTTCATGTACTCCAGGTAAACTGAAAAGATTGGATGCCAGTTTCTCACTGTTACAGTTAATCAACCTGAATTCATAAAATCTCTCCTGCACAGATGCTTTATTGTTGTAGTGACTGAAGGCTAAGTGCAATACTGATCTGAAAGATAATTTCATACTTCATTTTTTGTATTGTACTCTTTGAGCAGAATTTTGAAAATAATGCATTTCATCTAGGAAAACAAATCTTTTAATATAGCTTTAACAATCCGGGTATTCTGAAAGGTTCTGCAGATCCCTGGTGTGCAAGTCCCCATCCACTAATTCTCTCAGCTGTGCAGCGCAGGCTGATTGCAGCCTGCATTGAGCATTGATCTCCTGGGAATTAATTGCTGTATCTTGTTTCCATTGTTTGATTTTCAGCAGTCGAAGAGTCAGCCAACCTGCCTCCTTCCCCACCTCCGTCGCCAGCTTCTGAGCAGACTGGAGCTCTGGAGGAAGGTAAGGGTCTCCTGGATGTTGCAGTGTACAGCTGCCAGCAGAGGGATGAGACGTGAATCTAAAGCAAGGGGGGATCAGGAAACGGAGATATTTCTTTCAGCTTCATGTGGAAAGATAAGGCATTCCCCAGCAGTAACTCCCCATCTGCAAACCAACTGCAGTGCATGGATGAGGTAGACACATATGCACAGAGGTAACTGACAGGATATGTTAAGTACATCCATATTGAAGAAAAAAAGATGGTGATGCTGACTAACCCTTTTATCTGTCACATGTAATATCAGCCGAGATGTCTGCTATCCCAGTGTGGTCGCCAAAACTGATTCAGTATGGGTAATTCATGTTTTCCTAGGATTCTTTTATCTGGATTCTGCTTTGTTTTGTTTTTAATTACCATTAGCTTTGTATTTGGAATCTTAAATGCATGAAAGTAAGGAGATTGAGAGTTGGATCGTTTTTCTAATCTTCAACCTGTAATTCCTGCTTCAATGTCTGCATGCAGCGGGGTTTGTACATGTAGAGCAGGAGCCAAATTCTAGTCTCGCAAAGAAAATTTCTGTTATCTGCAGTATGAATGTTCAGTCTCCATAGCCCATAATCTCTGCTTTTCCCTCCCGCTAAAATCCCCTCAGCAAAGAAATTGAGCATTCACTTAATTTTTAAGTAGAAGTCGAAATCCCAGTGAAGTTGTCATGATGGTGGTTTGTTCAACAGAAGAAGAGTGCTGCGTCAAGGCCATCAGTACAGAGAGAAGGCAATATACCAAAACAGAGCCATATCATGTAGATATAAGGAAAGAATTTTGGGTTCAGAATCTCTAGGGGACTGTCAGCTGAACTCTCCAGTGTGAATAGTGTTTCTGTGTGTCCATTTATTTACCCCTCCTTTTTTTTTCAGCTTTTTTTTTTTTTCCCAGTAAAAGTATGGACGTAATTTCTTATCATTTGCTGAACAAACTTTGTTGGTATTTTAACACGGAGACTCTATTAACTTTGCAAGTGGATAGCTCCTACTTCACATGCTAACATAGTTTATTGGGACACTGCAATTAGGCGTGTTCAATCCTCCAGTCATTTCTGAGATAATGCAGTTACAGCTTGTGCTGACATTTGGCAGTCCGCTGTACTTGGGAATACATAATGGATATATGGTCAGTAACCAATATGTAAAATTTGGTTCATTGGGTGATGATTTTGTTGTGTTGGTTTTGTGTGTGCGTGTATTTTGAAAAACTAGTACACCAGTTCCCATCATCAAAATGACTAACTGAGAGGGAAGCTAGTAGAGTGTTAGCAAGGCTTTCGGAATTGTTATCAAGGTTTTCACCATTTTTTTTTTTTTTAATAGAGTTCTCTTGAGTAGTTTTGCATATGCTTTTTGGTTTTTCATATCACAATAAAGGCCCTTTTCTTCTGCTTCAGGAAAATGTTAGTGCTCTTCCGTTACTCTTCATTTAAGATTAGCTTTAAGTGTTATTTCTATTAATGATATTATTTGCATAAATTTTTGGGTTTTATAAAGCAATTGCATTGATTACTTGTCAGAAGATTAAAAATTGTCCCCTAAGTAAATGGGCACCATCTTGCAAGTTGTACTAGCAGAAGGTGGCAAAATGTAGCCAATGCTACATAGCACGATTGTATTATCGACTGCTGGACAGTGCTGTTCGGAGCTTGATGTATGTCTCAGTGCATCACTCAGTGTCACTGTTTTTCTTCTTCTTTGCATGCAGAATTGAGTTAATATAGTAGCACTTATTGTTGCTTTTTCCCCAGATGTCAACATTGTCAACTTTCAGTGTAGTTAGTGGGCTAGAAGAAACGCAACGTTTTGTGTTCTGCTCTGTGTTGGAAGTTGTGGTCCTCATTTTCTGAGGGTCAGTTGAGTTTTGCTGACCTAGGGGAGCCAGTTCTGTCATTTTGATTCAGGTGAAGCTCCCATTTGGAAGAGTTTACCTCAGTAGGTTTTGACCCAATTTGTACTGTACTTGTTTAAACCTTTGGTTCCTTATGCCATCTGGCTCTCCATCCCCATGCACCTTTACATTGTCTGTCTTTCTACTCAGAAGAATACAATTTATAAATGTATTCATTCTAAAGTTGTTGAAGAAGAAAAAGGTGCGTATTTGGTGTGTGTATCTGACTCAGGCTTCCTTTTTTCTCAAAACATTTTCCTGGCACACTTGTCAGTGTGTGTTGCATTGCTTTGAATTCAGAAGAGGCTTCCTTCAGTCATAGTAGGAAGGAAATCACTGTTGTAGACATGACAAAGGTGGATGTGGCCAGCCATGCAGCAAACACAAATTATTAAAAAAAAAAAAAGGTAGAAAAGACAAAGAGGTTTGTGGGTCAAGTGTATTTCATGGGAGAAGGGAGTCAGTGGATGTAGGTTTCTTCCTTTTATTTGGCTGCAAAAAACCATTTCGATGAGCCTGTCCCTTTTTACTGCTGCAGAAGGTAAGATAACTAATTTGCCCTATTGACATTATTTCATTTGTTTCACCTATTGTAACATATTTTTGCTCAGGAAATTAAATTTTCTCTAGCACTGTCTGATCCTTTTATCAGTTGTATCTGGTCATGCAGGACTGATGCGGTGTTCTCTTGCCAACCTGGCATTTCTTTTGTGCTCCGTGCCTTTTGACAATGGTCTGCAATATCTTCATGTAAAAATTCTTCTAAATGTTACAAGATAGGAGCATGCCTTGAGGGACTACCTTCCATTTTGAAATAAGCATTTCAGGAGATGCATTATATATCATATAAGAATATTTTGCAAACTGAAAGTAACCCTAAGTCCTGTAAAAAAGGATCTATATACAGTAATAATTATCTAATGAAAGGCATTTTTGAAATATACCTGCAAGCTAAAGCTGAATTAGCCTTCGTGAGAAGTGATTTTTATCTTGGACTTCAGAATACAGTGGGAATTCTTCCTGTGCTAAAAGGGACTAAAATAGCAAAGGAGTTTTTTCTGTTGCATAAATAAAAGCATATTTCTCTTTAAAGATTTCATTGTCGTGTTAGTGAAATTCTCTGCAGTAAGTTTGAAACTATCTTTAACAAAACTGAAAGAAGATGTATATCTGTGACAGCCACAGACATAATGGTTCCAATTGGACTTTGCAGTGATTTTGGCCTGTTACAGCGGTGTGTATTTGAGCATTTGTAATGTTGTCAGTCCTGTTGTGTTAAAAAGCAGAAGCAGACCTGTGTTTTTTTTTGACCTTGTTCCATGCAGAGCCCACAAAGAAACAATTTCCATCCTTGTTTGCATCAATCTAGAAAAATTACATAGTTTCATTTTCATTCCTGTTGGTGCATTTTACATCCAAAGGGGTCCGTGATTAAAATATGATCCATAGCCAGAAAGAGAACATCCACTTTTCTCATTACACTTTCCATCTCCGTAGTGCACTGCCTCCTCCTTTGTGCATGTCCTCCCTCCCTGTTGCACTTCTGGCCACATGAACCTTCTGTTCTCTTCTCCACAATATCCTGGTTCCAGCAAAAGAAATAGTAAATGCATCGCATTGCTCTTGTCCACAGTGATAAACATAAAATAGTGTGAGGGTATCTGCACAGCAGTAGAAGTTGCAGTCTTGAATGTTCTCAGGAGAGAATTGGCTCCTGGTCTGTCACGTGCTGTGACATGTCTTCATCCTCTGAAACTTACCTTTTGCAAACAGCAAGCCCCCTCAAATCTGTCACTGAATTCTGTAGAAGTTTCTATCGAGAAGAAATATGTGGGTTATGCATTGCAGATGGATCGAGATGAGAAGATGCTTCACTGCAACCTTGTGGCCAGGTCTTAAGTACTAGGGAAAGGTGGGAGGCCAGGTTCAGCCCTGTATTTAGCATCTCTTATTGCACTGCTCTGCAGTTTTCTGTTCAGCAGAGGCAGGCTGCTGGCATATTTCTCTGCGCCTTGCTTTTAAACACACCTGAAGTCCTGGATCTGTGTTTTAGATTACACTACGGGTGTGAAGCATTTAAATTATCAGTAGTTCAAGGTAATGTTTGTATCCTGAACAAAATTGTGGGTATCACCCTTGTAAAATTCTTTAGGCAGTCTTTGTATTTGTGCATAGGTGCACTTAAAATACATTCATTCCTGGTCAGACCAGCGCAGGGCTGTCACAGACTCTTACACATGGATAGCCTTTCTTTTGCAGCACAGTAAGACATTTTGGAGCTACTAATATTAAGAATGATGAATAATTTTNAAAAAAAAAAAAGGTAGAAAAGACAAAGAGGTTTGTGGGTCAAGTGTATTTCATGGGAGAAGGGAGTCAGTGGATGTAGGTTTCTTCCTTTTATTTGGCTGCAAAAAACCATTTCGATGAGCCTGTCCCTTTTTACTGCTGCAGAAGGTAAGATAACTAATTTGCCCTATTGACATTATTTCATTTGTTTCACCTATTGTAACATATTTTTGCTCAGGAAATTAAATTTTCTCTAGCACTGTCTGATCCTTTTATCAGTTGTATCTGGTCATGCAGGACTGATGCGGTGTTCTCTTGCCAACCTGGCATTTCTTTTGTGCTCCGTGCCTTTTGACAATGGTCTGCAATATCTTCATGTAAAAATTCTTCTAAATGTTACAAGATAGGAGCATGCCTTGAGGGACTACCTTCCATTTTGAAATAAGCATTTCAGGAGATGCATTATATATCATATAAGAATATTTTGCAAACTGAAAGTAACCCTAAGTCCTGTAAAAAAGGATCTATATACAGTAATAATTATCTAATGAAAGGCATTTTTGAAATATACCTGCAAGCTAAAGCTGAATTAGCCTTCGTGAGAAGTGATTTTTATCTTGGACTTCAGAATACAGTGGGAATTCTTCCTGTGCTAAAAGGGACTAAAATAGCAAAGGAGTTTTTTCTGTTGCATAAATAAAAGCATATTTCTCTTTAAAGATTTCATTGTCGTGTTAGTGAAATTCTCTGCAGTAAGTTAGAAACTATCTTTAACAAAACTGAAAGAAGATGTATATTGGACGTAATTTCTTATCATTTGCTGAACAAACTTTGTTGGTATTTTAACACGGAGACTCTATTAACTTTGCAAGTGGATAGCTCCTACTTCACATGCTAACATAGTTTATTGGGACACTGCAATTAGGCGTGTTCAATCCTCCAGTCATTTCTGAGATAATGCAGTTACAGCTTGTGCTGACATTTGGCAGTCCGCTGTACTTGGGAATACATAATGGATATATGGTCAGTAACCAATATGTAAAATTTGGTTCATTGGGTGATGATTTTGTTGTGTTGGTTTTGTGTGTGCGTGTATTTTGAAAAACTAGTACACCAGTTCCCATCATCAAAATGACTAACTGAGAGGGAAGCTAGTAGAGTGTTAGCAAGGCTTTCGGAATTGTTATCAAGGTTTTCACCATTTTTTTTTTTTTTAATAGAGTTCTCTTGAGTAGTTTTGCATATGCTTTTTGGTTTTTCATATCACAATAAAGGCCCTTTTCTTCTGCTTCAGGAAAATGTTAGTGCTCTTCCGTTACTCTTCATTTAAGATTAGCTTTAAGTGTTATTTCTATTAATGATATTATTTGCATAAATTTTTGGGTTTTATAAAGCAATTGCATTGATTACTTGTCAGAAGATTAAAAATTGTCCCCTAAGTAAATGGGCACCATCTTGCAAGTTGTACTAGCAGAAGGTGGCAAAATGTAGCCAATGCTACATAGCACGATTGTATTATCGACTGCTGGACAGTGCTGTTCGGAGCTTGATGTATGTCTCAGTGCATCACTCAGTGTCACTGTTTTTCTTCTTCTTTGCATGCAGAATTGAGTTAATATAGTAGCACTTATTGTTGCTTTTTCCCCAGATGTCAACATTGTCAACTTTCAGTGTAGTTAGTGGGCTAGAAGAAACGCAACGTTTTGTGTTCTGCTCTGTGTTGGAAGTTGTGGTCCTCATTTTCTGAGGGTCAGTTGAGTTTTGCTGACCTAGGGGAGCCAGTTCTGTCATTTTGATTCAGGTGAAGCTCCCATTTGGAAGAGTTTACCTCAGTAGGTTTTGACCCAATTTGTACTGTACTTGTTTAAACCTTTGGTTCCTTATGCCATCTGGCTCTCCATCCCCATGCACCTTTACATTGTCTGTCTTTCTACTCAGAAGAATACAATTTATAAATGTATTCATTCTAAAGTTGTTGAAGAAGAAAAAGGTGCGTATTTGGTGTGTGTATCTGACTCAGGCTTCCTTTTTTCTCAAAACATTTTCCTGGCNTGCTGTCTGTGTTAAAGCCTTACTTCCTGACTCAGTGCTTTCTATCTGTGAGGAAAGTTATGGAAGCTCTGGGGATCTTCAAGTTGTAATTGCCTGGAGAAAGGCCAGGGTATGCTCAGCATGGACTCTTTCCTGAAGCTATTAGGAAATCCAATGGGTTAGCTGCAGCTGCTACGGGCAATAAGAAGTTGCAAAAAATGGACTTGAAATGTATTTTCTCTCATACTAGAATTCTAGTTTTTCATGGCTCAATTTGTGGTCAAAGCAGACTGTGGCCAGGTCTCCCCTTTAGTTTTGTATGGGTCAGATGACAAGCCAGTCATTTTTGTTGCACTGTGTATTTTTGTCTTGGAAGAGCAAGCCCAAGCTCTTCCTCCCTGCAGCTGTCAGTAGATGGTGTAGTCCTGAACTGATTATGTGATTATCTGTGATGCTACAGTGACGGGTGAATGAAGGTGTCATTCTGAAGAACTGGCAAGCTCTGAGGTGGGAAGCTTATTCACCAACAGAAACGTGCCACAACAGCGTGAAATACAGGACCAGCAGAGAGTGCTATGAGCAGCTTTGTGTGGCCTTTTTCAGAAACAAAGCTGGCAATTAGATGAAGGCACTTCTGTTTGTTTGTTCTTTTTGTTTAACTGTTACTGACTTATAGGAAAAGGAGAGGAGTGAGTACATTGGAAACAGATAAAAACACAATTGATGAAAAGCAAACTAGCTTACACTCACAATTAAAGGACTTTAAAAAAAAAAGTACATCTTGATGCCTTCAGTTTACGCCTGATGACGATGAAGAATACAAAAGAATGCAGCTGTCGGGATAGTCCAAAAGTTTTTAGAACAGCCAGTGCAAGTTGTGAGGTGTGGTTTGTGTACAACGTATATTTCTCTAAATAATGAGCGCAGTCTGGAAATTCATTTACTCCAGTTGTTGGTTCCCAGTGTTCATAGACCTTGTAGGAAGTGCCACATATATGGCACGTGTTAAAACACACATCTGCCCCATCCTTCCATCCTGCATTAATTTGCAGCTTGGCTGATTTCATCCACTCTGCAGTATGACACAGTGCCTAGTGTTGCTAGTGCATGCATCCATCCTGTCTTGCCGTGTTTCTGTCTGTCTGTCCTGTGGTTTTTGTCTGTGTGTCTATTTGTAGATGCAGGGGCGGAGGATAAGGTGGGACTGCTACCCCACTGCCCAGGCTGCGGGCCTGCTGCCAGCAGGGAGTGGGGTAAACGCCTGGCCCCCTCCATCTCGGTGTCTGTACCCGATGATGAGCCCTACAATTCGGATGAGGAGTACTATGAACACCCTTTGTTCAGCTCAGAGTGGACTGGCTCTAGTACACATCCCAGTGCCACAGTGAAGAGCACAGTGGTCTTGTTGGGCTATGATGAAGGTGAACTGAGCATGGTCCCATTTTATTCCTCTTCCCCTTCTACCCACCTGCCATCCATTCCATTATATATGTGCCTGGGATTGCTGCTTTCTGGGAAAGAAAAATGTGTGAGACTCCTCCAAAGTCTTTCGTTCTCAAAGTGAAGCTGCAGTGTGAGCTTTGAATGCAATTTTGGGATCAATGAAACCATGCTCCTTGCTTAAACCAGGGCTGTCGGTCCACTCACCAAGCTTTATAGCAGATGCAAGAAGAGCAGCTAGTTAAAAGAAGCAGACATTAATTTGTTCTTTGTGACAGAGAATCACCACCAGGAACAGTGTGCAGAGTAGGTCAGGAGGTTGTTACTGAAGGTAAGTCAGCTGAGTTAAACTCATGTCTGTACTAGAGTTAGCAGTGGAGGATCTTTAGTTCTCCACTAGAAAAAGGAAATCAATTTTTTCCCCCAGTACATGACCCAGGCAGTGTTGGGTCATGTTTGATCTCTGGTTGTTCTGTGGATGCACCCAGTTAACACTTTGTCAGCTGGCTGCAAACAAGGCAGACGTATTAAAAGGTTTATTGTTTCTTTGTTCCTGTACCCGTTCCTTTTTTTTTTTTTTTTCATTGATTGAGCCTGATAGGGTTAATATTACAGCATCCTTTTCTGGGGCAGAAGAAACAGTAATCCGTACATTAATAGACTCCTGCTGCCATGTTGGGGCAGAAAGCAGAGGGTGCCTTTTTGTTTGTTTTTTATGATACAGATGTTACCTTGTTATGGTGTGCTAAATAAAGAAACTTGAAGCTTACTGTTATTTGCCAGCAAGAATCTTAGATCTCTTATAGATGGGATTGGTTTGGTCACAAGGTGTGACCAGATGGTAGAGATGGATAAAAATTGCTTTCTGAAACCTGGTAATGGTGGTAACAGCAGCATTCTTGAACCTTTTTAGTCTTGGGTTGCACACAAAGATCTGGCTAGTATCAGTTATGCTGTCTGTGTTAAAGCCTTACTTCCTGACTCAGTGCTTTCTATCTGTGAGGAAAGTTATGGAAGCTCTGGGGATCTTCAAGTTGTAATTGCCTGGAGAAAGGCCAGGGTATGCTCAGCATGGACTCTTTCCTGAAGCTATTAGGAAATCCAATGGGTTAGCTGCAGCTGCTACGGGCAATAAGAAGTTGCAAAAAATGGACTTGAAATGTATTTTCTCTCATACTAGAATTCTAGTTTTTCATGGCTCAATTTGTGGTCAAAGCAGACTGTGGCCAGGTCTCCCCTTTAGTTTTGTATGGGTCAGATGACAAGCCAGTCATTTTTGTTGCACTGTGTATTTTTGTCTTGGAAGAGCAAGCCCAAGCTCTTCCTCCCTGCAGCTGTCAGTAGATGGTGTAGTCCTGAACTGATTATGTGATTATCTGTGATGCTACAGTGACGGGTGAATGAAGGTGTCATTCTGAAGAACTGGCAAGCTCTGAGGTGGGAAGCTTATTCACCAACAGAAACGTGCCACAACAGCGTGAAATACAGGACCAGCAGAGAGTGCTATGAGCAGCTTTGTGTGGCCTTTTTCAGAAACAAAGCTGGCAATTAGATGAAGGCACTTCTGTTTGTTTGTTCTTTTTGTTTAACTGTTACTGACTTATAGGAAAAGGAGAGGAGTGAGTACATTGGAAACAGATAAAAACACAATTGATGAAAAGCAAACTAGCTTACACTTACAATTAAAGGACTTTAAAAAAAAAAGTACATCTTGATGCCTTCAGTTTACGCCTGATGACGATGAAGAATACAAAAGAATGCAGCTGTCGGGATAGTCCAAAAGTTTTTAGAACAGCCAGTGCAAGTTGTGAGGTGTGGTTTGTGTACAACGTATATTTCTCTAAATAATGAGCGCAGTCTGGAAATTCATTTACTCCAGTTGTTGGTTCCCAGTGTTCATAGACCTTGTAGGAAGTGCCACATATATGGCACGTGTTAAAACACACATCTGCCCCATCCTTCCATCCTGCATTAATTTGCAGCTTGGCTGATTTCATCCACTCTGCAGTATGACACAGTGCCTAGTGTTGCTAGTGCATGCATCCATCCTGTCTTGCCGTGTTTCTGTCTGTCTGTCCTGTGGTTTTTGTCTGTGTGTCTATTTGTAGATGCAGGGGCGGAGGATAAGGTGGGACTGCTACCCCACTGCCCAGGCTGCGGGCCTGCTGCCAGCAGGGAGTGGGGTAAACGCCTGGCCCCCTCCATCTCGGTGTCTGTACCCGATGATGAGCCCTACAATTCGGATGAGGAGTACTATGAACACCCTTTGTTCAGCTCAGAGTGGACTGGCTCTAGTACACATCCCAGTGCCACAGTGAAGAGCACAGTGGTCTTGTTGGGCTATGATGAAGGTGAACTGAGCATGGTCCCATTTTTTTCCTCTTCCCCTTCTACCCACCTGCCATCCATTCCATTATATATGTGCCTGGGATTGCTGCTTTCTGGGAAAGAAAAATGTGTGAGACTCCTCCAAAGTCTTTCGTTCTCAAAGTGAAGCTGCAGTGTGAGCTTTGAATGCAATTTTGGGATCAATGAAACCATGCTCCTTGCTTAAACCAGGGCTGTCGGTCCACTCACCAAGCTTTATAGCAGATGCAAGAAGAGCAGCTAGTTAAAAGAAGCAGACATTAATTTGTTCTTTGTGACAGAGAATCACCACCAGGAACAGTGTGCAGAGTAGGTCAGGAGGTTGTTACTGAAGGTAAGTCAGCTGAGTTAAACTCATGTCTGTACTAGAGTTAGCAGTGGAGGATCTTTAGTTCTCCACTAGAAAAAGGAAATCAATTTTTTCCCCCAGTACATGACCCAGGCAGTGTTGGGTCATGTTTGATCTCTGGTTGTTCTGTGGATGCACCCAGTTAACACTTTGTCAGCTGGCTGCAAACAAGGCAGACGTATTAAAAGGTTTATTGTTTCTTTGTTCCTGTACCCGTTCCTTCTGCAGCCTAAGTCCGTCAGTAAGTATTATTTTATCTGTGGAGCTTACATAAAATCAAATGTTTTTTTTTTTTAGGAGTCAAGGGAGAATCTATTTCAGTGACTAACGAGGATTGTGACTTCTTGTCCAAAGCAAACTGGATCATGTTTCATCAGGCAGTATTTGATTAACTTAATCTTGGGACACAGGAGATGAAGTTAAAAGCAGTTCTGAATTCTCTGGGGATGTGTGTCTCAGGAAGGCGGAGGTCTGTGACTGAAATAGCTCAGTGGGGCATTTCAAGAAAAGGAGACTCATCCACAGTTAACGGGATAATGTAGCCCGGTAGTGCAGCAGCACCAGAATGAGATCAATGCAAATAACTGCAAATTGTTAGTGTCAGGATATCTGCCTGAAGCTGGGAGAGTCAGAAAATCACAGGAGTAGCCTTACTGTAGTTGGGTTTCTGTATTTGCTCTTAAAACATTCCTGGTTTTTAGCTCATAAGCAGCATAATTGCCAGTCATACACATCCACATCGAGTGAAATAGTTTGCTCGTGCGAACTTTTGATATCCTTAGCTTTGTTTGTGTGTCAAGTTGTTTGCCTCTGTGCATACATGTGCTTATTCATTCTTGAAAACCTTTTCATTTGCAGCTATTGCCAGGTCTTTTCCAGCTGCTGCAATGAAGTCTATTTACTTCATGCAAGTTCTTTTTCAGTGATTCTTTTATGTATCCATATTCTCAAAAATTCTATATGATGAGTTCTAGTAATACTGAGAGAGCCACGGTATTTTCTTTGCATTAGTGGCGAGGATAGGATTTTTCTCCCCAGATTTTAGCCATTTCTGAGCTGTGTGCCCCTATGTGTACTGACTTGGTAAAATATGTATCTAATATAGATGATACGATTTGTCCTCTGGGGGCTTTTCCTCTGCCACTTTAAAGGGAACCTAGGCAGTGCTTTGCACCGGAAGCCTAACCTGTACGTGTTTTAATGCTAGATATGTACTACTTTTACCTGATTAAGAAAAGACCTAGTGAGTAATTAGTTTTAACCACATGGCATTGAGTGAAGGAATTGCCATAAAAATGGGGGAAATTGACTTCTTTCATTAAAAGAAATGCACACACACAACTACATAAAATTGGGGAAAAAAAAAGAGCAGTACAGCAAGTTATTTGAGTAAGGGCCTCTATTGTCTGGACACTTGCTGTTCTGCTAGGCTCCTCTTACAGTCTGCCCATATATAAATATCCGTCAGGCATTGGTCCCCTTCCGATTCTGAATCTTCTGGCTTCTGTTCACTTAAGATACAGTATCTTTCCCTAACTACATTTTTACATGTTATTAATAATGTTATACTTTACATAGTGTTATCTTCTCAGCCTCAGATAGTATTTTTCTTCCTTAAATTACTTTTTAAAGACCATAACTAAAGTGGATGGTTGATTGCCTAGCTTTAACTGGGTCAGTCTCAGGAGAAAAATCATGCCCTTATAAAGAGGTTTAATTTTAATGCCAGGACATTGAGATTCAAAACCACTTTCTTCTTAGTCTGATTCAGCAAAGTCCTTAAACATGGGACTGTACTTAAAACCCAGTGAGGTCATCAGGTTTATTTGAGTTTGGCTGGTGGTCAGCTGCTTATGTATTTTGCTGAATCAAAGGATTCTGTCTGAACAGCAGTGGCAAGACAGAATGGAGGCTTTCTTCCATGGCAAGAGTAGAATAAAGACCATTCTTGGTACTAGTTTACTGATTCTAGCAGCCTGTAGGCAAAGTGATATATTTCAAAATTTCAGAGGAGCATATTACCAGTTACATGGTGTTCATTGGTTTCTTTGTCTTAACTGGTCGTGAAGAGAGGAGCCCGAGGGCTAGTGAGGGAGACAGAAAAGCAAACGAAGAGTCCTTGTACACCTGTGATTTTCACATACAGGGTTCAGATCTCAGGCAGCCTAAGGGAGAAGCAGTTTATAAACCACTCAGTGTAAGAATCTTGGCTGGACTCTGGTGAAATCATTAGTTACCAGCTATGTGCAAGGCTTATTAAGACTGTTCAAGTGGCTGAATACTTTGCCAAATCCAGTACCCATGTAATTGGCAGACTTGCTGTCATTTAGCGGTCAGTAACAGCAAGGGGAAAGAAATTAACGACTCATCCCTTACCCCACCTCAATTCAATGTCTTGTATTGGGTTAAACAGCACATTTATTAGAAGTGCACTGATGTTGTCAGAGCCATCCATCATTCAATATCATCTCCATTTCCAATGAATATTCAATCCACAGTCATCTTTGGGAGAGGTGTACCTATAAAGCACTTTCAGCTCTTGTCTTACAGCATAAACATGCTTCTGTGGGGGAGACAGGGTTTTTTTTCTGTTTGTTCGGTATTTTTTCTTTGGGAAAAATCAATTCTATTGCAATTAAAATGGGCTGGATTCTAGCAAACCTTTGACACACAAATCTGAAATGTTCAGAGCTGAAAGTGTTAAGAAAACCAGTCCTGTTGAGCTTTGTGCTTGGTGTTTACTGTTGGTGTTGATGTCGCCTCCTTTTTCCATCTCCAAGAAGAAGAATCAGTAGAGAGTCCGATGGCTGTGGAAGTGAAACCTGCTGCTCTTCCTGGGACGCAACTGGGGAAAGAGCATGGGCCCACTGAGCCTTCAGAGCAGGCCAAGGGCCTCGGTGAGGGTCAGCCGGATTTTGGTTTGGAGGCCACGGTGTGTCGCGAAGACAAAATACCAAGTGTGGCATCCAGCAGGGAGAGCCTAACAGTTGTGGGGGAAATGCCTCTGAAAGACACGTCCCCTTCCTTGGCTGCGGAAGGTGTGTCCAATGTAGGATTGCATGTGTTTGCTGCCAGTGAATCTTCCAGCTTTCTCCAGTGCTTTTCAAGGCTGCTTCATTTCCTGTTCTTTCCATTTATTAGTATGACTGCTCTTGTTATTATGCTTGAAGAGTGCGTAGCAGATATTACGATTGCATAGGTGCTGTATGACAACATGGTTTCCCACCACTGCAGCTGATTCCTATTTTTTTTACTTTGCCATGATACGCGTGCTTTGCAGCTAAGCTGATTCCTCTGCACAAGCCTTCTTCCCCCATCTCAGATGTGTTTGCCAGTCACATTGCTAATGTTTGTATATTTTTTTCTTTTTGGTGCAGAGATTCATCTGCTTTTCTTTCCGAAAGTACATTTAATGAATTTAACTATGACATAAAGAGGCTTGAATTGTAGAAATGTTTTTATTTGCAGCGTGCAGTATTTTTTTGTGTGTGTGTGCTTCTGTGCATTCTGGTTTAGCTTCCCTAAAGCTATTGCTTCTTATGTCATATCCTTGCCATTCATTGCAGCCCACCCCCTCTCCCTTGGTCACTGCAAAAATTCTGATTTTTTTTGCGTGTCTTACCTAATTACAAAGGTTTAACCTGGCTGGTGTGCCCTGCTCAGACAAAGCCCCATCAACTGCACTGGGATATTCACCTTCTTCATGAAGTTTGGGATGGGGTGTACAGCATCAAGTTCTGATCTGCTTACTGTGGCAAAGTATTTACTCCAAGCAATTGTCTTTCAGTACGTGAGAACTAAGCTTCAAGGTTGTCCTTTTAATGGCACTTCTCGTCAGTCAGTGTAACAAGGTGTAAAGACATTGCATGGAGTAGTGACATACCCATTCAGTACCTGGTGAAGAAGGGCTGCATCTGGGAAGCCGACTTTCCGTCAGACCCACCTAAAGAAAATTAAATTCCCTTGGCAGTCAGAATATCTTTAGGTGCCATGGGTGTTGTTCGTTGGTGCTAGAGTAAAAGGCACGATAGGATACGCAAGAAAAATCAGTATCTAGTTAATTTGTTTCTGTGAAAGAAGGATGACACCTGCTCAGTGGCTTTGTTTCTATACTTAATAGGTTCTGTAAGTCACCAAATGTAAAACGTAAAGGATTAAGAAGTACTGTAGATGTAGAATTCTGGTTTCTTTCTACCTGCAAAATGTAGAATGGCAGTAGCCTTTTTTCACTGTGTGCAAATAATTAAAGAATGACCAGTAGTTTGATTGTAGTTATTCTGAAAAATTCATATTCCTCTGAGTCAGAAAATGGCTCCATGGACTTCAAATCAGATATAAGGTGATTTAGATTTGGCCAGATGCTTGTTGTAATAAGTTTTAGAAAGAAAAACTTGTAAATCCTTATTTACAGACTGATGCAGAAAGTATTCTGCAGTATTTCTGTTTTTTCTTATGTGGTAGGAATCATCATTTTCCAAAGAATATCAAAAAAAGAACATGATATTAATGATTAACAGAGTATATATAAAAATAACTAGGTAGTACTCCATAAATATATAGTGGCTTGTTGCAAGTGTAGTATTTTCAGTTTTAAATTAACTTAATTAGGGCTGTGCTACAGTCATTGAAACATGGCTGGTATTCAATTGCAGCTGAAGATGACCGGCCATGTTGGAGACCTCTGAGATCTGGCACTGTTAATAGCTCTGCTGCTGATTTACACAGGCCAGTTTCATGGCAGCAGTGAGGTTTTTTCATTTGCCAAGGGATAAATGTCAAAAGTTGGTGCAGCTAAAACAGTAGCTTCTTCTGACACGCCTCCTGTATGTATTACTTCTTCAGTTTAGAACACATGTAGATGAAAAAGGTAAAATAAATATAGAAATGTATAAATGTGTTTGTTCTAAATGTAAGCAGCACACAATGATAATGTCCATTGGACTTACGAAACTTAGAAAAGCAAAACTAACATAAGTCCAGCAAAAATTACCAATGAAGTGAGGATTCTTTCTGGTTTTGTTTTTGTATACAAACAGTGAAGATGAAGTCGTCACATGAAATTATCTCATTTTAGTTGTCACATATTTACTTGTGTGCAAGTCACATTTTCACTACAAAACATCGTATATTGAAAGGAAACTAGGATTTAATGCTTTAAAGCAGATTTCTGTGTGGATAGCCTTGCTGCATGTTTGCATATTTTTCCCTCTCCATCATTCATACCAAGATGTTCTATACACCACATGACTGCCTGCCTGTAAGTGCTTTAAATAATTTTATTATAAAACCCAAACAAACTACTTCAGATTTAATTGCAGCCACGAAGATGGAATTCCGTGTCCAGGGGGGCACATGCCCTTTCACAACAGATCCATTAGACACAAAGCAACAGGAATCTGGAAAAGACAGTAAGACTGAGCAACCTAAACATGATGCCTTAGTTCCACAGCCAACAAAAACAGAGGCTACAGATAAAAAGGATTCACAGAGCAAAGACAAAGAAAAAATGCCTTCGCCTCTATCAGAACAGATCTTGGAAACTGATTCACAGAAGAAATTGGAAGCCAGTTTTGCAGAACCTCCTGCCAAGCTTCCTATTTCTCCAGTACAAAAGGACTTGCCATCTGAATTGCCTAAAGGGAGCAAAACAGAAGAAAGGATTGCAGATAAGCCCTCATCATCCAACCAAGTTGTATCTATGACAGTTAAAGACGACCTTGAAGATGTCCAAGATCTTGCCATCAGCCATGATGGAAGTTCTCTGTTGGCATCAGTACCCAAGACAGAAGCAGCCAAAAGTGAGCTGCCTTCAGGCCCATCTCTTGCTATCCCCCAGGGTCTTCCCCTTGAAGACAGTGCCAAAACAGAACTGGAACCCGCTGACCAACTGTTTGCCAAAGAACTTGCTAAAGATGAACAGACCCACAGAGGCATGACCCTGACTCTGCAAGAAGTCTCAGCAGTAACTATAGATGGCCTGAAAACACCAAGCACACAGAAAATCCCTGCATGGGGGCAGGAAAAGGACATGACCAAGGATGAGACTGATGAGGAAGAAAGGTATGACTTCTATGATAAAGGGGAGGCTCGAATATTAGACGATGGTAAATTTACCACAGAAGCTGAAGTTAAGACACTTTCTCAAGACAAAACAGACTTCCCAAAGGATGGTGAAACTAAAACATCTGATCTTTTCAAGGCAGAAAAAGAAATGGACCAAAGTGGGCTCCAAGCAACAGTAGCTACGAAAAAGGACACGCAGCCAAGCACAGAGGTATCCCCCAGCAAATTAAGCCATGTACTGATCCCTGAGAAAACAACTGAGCACCCTGATACTCCACAGTTATCCCAAATAACAGAGAAGAGCCCTGAGGCACCAAGTTCAACCACTGATAAGACTCCTACTCCAGAACCTTCTCAAGAGAAAGATGTTAAAAAAGAAACCAAGGAGGATACGGAAAGTGTTTCAGCTACTCATGAAATGAAAACAGAAGTGGATCGATCAGGAATGTCAAAGTATTTTGAAACCTCTGCACTGAAAGAGGAAGCTTTCAAAACGGACACTCTAAAACAAGGCAGTGATTACTATGAGCTAAGTGACACTAAAGAAAGTGCATATGAGACTTACCAGGCAGATCGTCTAATACCTGAAGACAAAGAGGAAGAGGAGGAAGAATTGCAGATGGAATTGGATCAGCAGCAGGGTATGCCTGCTCATGAAATAGGGTACAGTACCCTGGCTCAGAGCTATACACCAGACAAATCTGAAGAACCAAGCTCCCCAACAGAAAGAATGTTCACTATTGACCCCAAAGTCTATGGGGATAAGCGAGAGCTCCACAGCAAAAATAAAGATGACCTAACTCTGAGCAGGAGCCTAGGACTTGGGGGGAGATCTGCAATTGAGCAGAGAAGTATGTCTATTAACCTGCCCATGTCCTGCCTGGATTCTATAGCTCTGGGATTTAGCTTTGGCCGTGCACATGATCTTTCTCCCCTTGCATCAGATATTCTAACTAACACTAGTGGGAGTATGGATGAAGGTGATGACTACTTGCCAGCAACCACACCAGCAATGGAGAGGGCCCCTTGCTTCCCAATTGATAGCAGAGAAGAAGATGAGCACATTGAAGAAGAAAAAGCAATGACAGAAGAAAAAGTCCAGCCTGAGACCTTGGTTGAATCGCCTTTCCCAGCCAAAGACTATTACAAAAATGGGGCTGTCTTGGCTCCTGACCTGCCTGAAATGTTAGACTTAGCAGGGACGAGATCTAGAGTAGCATCCATGAGTGCAGATGCTGAGGTGGCACAAAAGAAGTCAGTTCCTTCTGATGCTGTTGTGGAAGACAGCAGCACAGCCCTGGCATCTGTGACAGATGAAAACCACATAACTCTAAAAGCTGAAAGTCAGCTAGAAGACTTGGGCTACTGCGTTTTCAATAAGTACACAGTCCCGCTCCCTTCTCCAGTACAGGACAGTGAGAATTTAACAGGTGAAACCTGTCCCTTTTACGAAGGCACAGATGAAAAATTGAGACACAGCCTTGCTCCTGACCTGTCTTTAATAGAAGTGAAGCTGGCAGCAGCTGAAAAATCCAAAGAAGAATTCCTCAGTGAAAAAGACTTAACGCAGCATGCAGCTGGCGAGTCTTTTCTAGCGAGGGACTTCGAGCAGGAGAAAAAAGAGAAGCTCGATACAGTGTTGGAAAAAAGTGAAGATCAAGTTGACTCTAAAGAGGGCTATCCTATTAAAGATTCAGAGTCAGAGAAGACAAGACCTGAGGCCATCTTAGAAATGAAAGAGGAAGGCGTGTCTGATAAAGTTCATGTACCCGATGATACCACTTACGACAGAATATTAGCTACAGAGGTAACAGCAGAAAGAGATGCTGTTTCTTTCTTGATGGAGAAGGAGAAGACTCTTAGCGTTGTTCCTGAAATAGCTGAGGTAGAAGCTCTAATAAGACCAGACTACAATGCCATAAAGCATGATATGGAAGTGGCTGCAAGGAGAGCTGACCAAGAATATCAGAGTCAGTTAGATAGTAGGATCAGTGAGGTTGTTTCTCTCCCTTCAGGAATGGACAAAGTCCCTGTTAAAAAAACAGAGCCTGAACCCAAAGAAACTCAACAGAAAGATCAGATCATCTTGTCCAGAGAAGCAAAGGATGCAGATTTACTTTCCAAGACCGAGCCTAGTTATGTGAAGGACAGCACCAAACTGTCTGAAACAGAAATTAAGGAAAAAGTAACTAAGCCTGATCTGGTACATCAAGAGGCAGTTGATAAAGAAGAATCTTATGAATCTAGTGGAGAACATGATCAAACCCAGGAAAGTTTGAACGGAGAACCCTTGAAACAGGAGGATATCAAAGGAGAAGCTCCAAAACCATCTGCGTCTGAGGAAGAGGTGTCTACAGAGTTGCCAGCAAAGGAGCCTTCCACGGAGCTCCTCCTTCCGAAAGCTGAGCCTCCCCAAGAAGAGCCTGCTGAGATTCAGATGGAGAGCATCCCACAGCCTCCAGAGGAAACTGAAAAGATTCCTGATACAGTTGTGAAACCCACAGAAGTCCAAACATTGCTGCCATCAGAAGTGACAGCTGAGGCCACAAAAACAGAAGAACATGAGGAAGAAAAGGTAGATGGTGGACAAGAAGAGAAGGAAGAGGATAAACATCTTACATCAGAAATGCCCCAAGAAATGGACTTTGGGAAACCTACTGATGAAGAACTGCTGGCCAAGGTTTGCCCAGAAGCACTGCCTGAACTGAAAGGCATTATTGAATCAGTCGTGACAGTAGAGGATGACTTTATCACAGTGGTGCAGACAACAGTTGATGAGGGCGAATCTGCTTCTCACAGTGTACGTTTTGCTGCTACCCAGCAGGAAGACATCGAAGCAGTGGACTCCCAGGCTGAAGAGGAGCTAGAGATTGAGGAAGTGGTTGACATTCAAGCTGAGCCGAGGGAGGGCTCCCCGGAAGCTCCTGCTTCACCTGAGAGAGAAGAAATCTTGCTCACTGACTACAAAACAGAGACGTGTGATGATTACAAAGATGAAACAACAGTTGATGACTCCATCATGGACACAGACAGTCTCTGGGCAGATACTCAAGGTGTGCATTATCCTTTTTGTTTTGTGTGTTTGATATTTTTGCTTCCAAATCGTAATGATCAAAAAGCAAAATTATTGTAACTGTAATAGTAATTTCGGCATGTTTAAAAAACGGTAGAATTGCCTACCTTTTTTTTATTAATCCATCTGCTCAGTCTTCAACTATTTTTACCCCATCCACTGCAGTATTGCTAACATTTGTTACTAATCTTTTGTTTGTTGTTACAATTTGCTCTGATCCTACAGATGATGATAGGAGCATCATGACTGAACAGTTAGAGACTGTTCCTAAAGAGGAGAAGGCAGAGAGAGAATTGCGAAGATCATCTCTCGATAAGCATAAAAAAGAGAAACCTTTTAAAACTGGGAGAGGCAGGATTTCTACTCCTGAAAGGAAAATAGCTAAAAAGGAACCTAGCACACTCTCCAGAGATGAAGTGAGAAGGAAAAAAGGTTCATTTAACACTCCCTATTACTATATATATATATATTTTTTTTAATTTTTTTTTTGGTAGTATTGTGCAGTATTGTTAGGTTACTCTGTTGTAGTTGATGTGCATCTTAACACTATTATGTGTGGTGCTATTTAATGAGACATTGTACAATGATGTGAAAAGCCATGTGCAAGGCTCACTGCTCCACCAGCCTCGTTTCACTGTAGGAGTCCCCACAGAGTTCTGGGAAGCACACCTGGGATGAATGCATCAGTGCTGCCCCTCTTCCAACTTAGGTTTGATCACCTCAATAGAAACAGTACTTACAGTTGCAGTTGTGGAGCAGTGGGCCTGCCGCTTGATGTATTGTCGTATGAAACTTTGCTGTTTTTTTCCTGATTATGTGTTTTTGTGTTTTCTTGTCCATAGCAGTGTATAAGAAAGCTGAACTTGCTAAAAAAACTGAAGTTCAGGCCCACTCTCCCTCCAGGAAAATCATTTTAAAACCTGCTATCAAATATACTAGACCAACTCATCTCTCCTGTGTTAAACGGAAGCAGACAGGTGACTGCATTCTGTTCAGTTATGCAATGTGGCTGGCAAACATAGACTTTTTTTTTGATCTCATGGCTATAGCAGCTTTTCTTTTTTTTTTTAGTTATTATTCCTCCGAGACTACCTTCACAAATAGTATTGCTTTTTTCATTCTTTTATCATTTTTTTTTTTTCCTTTCCTGGTATTTGTTTATTTAAAGGAGGCCATGATCATGTGTGCTTGTCATTGCTTGGACCTCTGAGTGCTGTGGTTGTAACTTGGCATCATGCTTTTAGTGTGTTGTTATAGGAATCTCTGCTCATCATTTTCTTCTTTTTTTTTTTCCTTTTTCTTTTCTTATGCCTTTTTTTCTGGTGGGAAAATGTTGACAGCTTAAACCATGGTATGCATTTCCATTATTTTGCTTTACTCTCCTGCATAATAAGAAGTGTTTCAGACTTATATTTTGTTGATTGATGTTATCTGCCTTTACTCTTTCCACTGTGTTACTGATGTTTATGCTATACAGTCAAAATCTACAGGGGAAATCCAGCCACATGCAGCATGAAGCTGAGAGAGAAGAAATCTGGGCTGACACTACAATTGCATTTCAAGCAAAAAATTGGTAGAGGAAAGTGAACTAAAGTTTAATATAGATTAAAAAAACTCTTCTTCTATATGTTTTACTATTTACAGCAGTTACAACTTCTTGTAGACCAGGGGGGAGGATTCAATAAGTGTTGGAAATGGGGAGTTGATTCTTCATGTCACAAAAAGCATGTTGGCTTTGTAGCATTCTAACTCCGTCTGCACTTCTGCAGCTATGTGGTCAGTGCTGTCTTGCCCTCTCATACTCTTAACTCTTCTCAGCTATTCTGGCTCAGCAGCATCTCACAGACCTGAGTCATCCTGGTAGTGCTGCATAAGGTCTGTTCAGTGCCTTGACTGAATTGTGCTGCCTGGCAACAGTCAGAGCTTTTTTCTTCTTCTCTTAATAAGTAGTGTAGCAGATGTATTAGATGAAGTGAAAAATGTAATACAACAATGACCTCTCAGTGCATTTAAACACTGAAATAGAGAGAAACAAACAAACGAAAAAATGACTCAGATTGGTCATAAAATTCACTGTGATGTTGATTTGAGTTTAACTTTGAGGTTTGGGCTCTAGAGCCAAATAGTTTGAACTATGCCACAAAGTGAACAAAAATATCTATAAAAATGTTTCACCATACTCGTTGCTGGAAAACTCAATTATCTCTTATTGTCTTCTACCTGCCCTCTTTATGCTTATGAGGGGAATTGAAGAGACGCCACGTGCAAGTTTATCATATAGCACTACACGCCAAGAATGTAGGCAACCATATGTTAATGTACATATCCCTGTGCCTAAACCAGTCATCCAGTTCTTTCCAGGATCAGGAACTTAGAGGGGCATTGTTTCACTCATGTTTTTCTTTTACGTAAAACACAGCACCATTTCTTGAAGCCATTTTCAGCTGTCAGTATGTCCTATTTGGATTGGTCCTCTCAGCTTTTTTGATACTTGGCCAATGGAGTCCCACCAAAACACTGTAGTCTGTGCAACTTTAAGTAAATTCCAGTTGGTTAAAACCTCAGTGTTGCCTTTTCTGTATCTTCAAAATGAAACATGTCCAGCCGTAAGATGCAAGAGTCTACAAGAGGAAGTTAGCATTTGCTTAGATTTTCTACATAGTGGGCCAGGAAATTGAGTCATTCTGTTCCTCCCAATAACAGAAAAAAAATTCCCATGTCACCGTGAGGTAAGTGCTGACAAATACTGATAATGTATACCGCCATGTTTTCAAAGGAAGGACTGTTGCTTGAGATTCATCCTTAACATTTGAACAAGAAACTGTGTGGCCAACTCCAAGGAAAAAGCAGTGAAATCTTTGCCGTGACTTATGTAGTTATGGGAGGGAAACTACTGACTCATGCTTTGTGGCTGTGAGTTGCTGCTGCCGTTGTGCCATCAGAGGAGTGGTTATGGGGGCAAGGCCAGGCCAACTGCTTGGCTATGAGCAGGAGTCAGGACGCGATACACTTCTGTTCCAAGTCTTCAGTTCTGCTGTCCCTCAGGAGGTAAAAGATGCTTGTCGTGTACTTAAACTGCTAGCAGACATGTAGAGAACTTTTGTTCAGATGGAGAAGTTGTGGTACTATCAGGTAAGTCTGCAGGAGCAGCACAGCTGTGCTTTCCACTTCAAAGTGGTGGCTGGTTAGGTTTCAATACAAAAGAAAGGAGGAAAGATATAATTTGTGATTATTTTGCAGAGGTGCAAAACTGACCAAAGCCAGCAGTAGCAGATGGGGTAAGATGTGATACTGAAGGGCTGTGCGGTACTTATCACTGGTACAAATCCAGAAATATAGTATGTAGCTATATATTCTTTTCCTCCTCATAAGTTTTCTTTCCTACTTGTTCAGCTTAGGAAAAAAACATCAAGGAGATTATCCTAAGAGGACCCAGCTACTGAGTGGGAAGTGTGGCAGGAAACCAGAGATCCCCTCGTAATGCCTAGGAACTGCACAGGGAGAGGAGAAAATCAAATGTCTCCATCCTGTACAGTATGTTAGGGCTGCTGCAACAGCTGGCAGACAATTGGGATTACTACTAGAGGATGTCATGTGTGCCCACTGTCTTGCTTCTGCATTTTCTAAGGGCCGTTATGGCAGAGATGCCAAAGGATTTCATATCTAGATAGTTTTTATGCAGCAAGTTACTTCTAGAACAGCATCATTAGGGTGAAACTAATAGCCTGCTTTCTGAAAAGCTCCCTCATTCCACAACTTTGTAAGGATGGAATCCGACTCAGAGAGGAAAATCTGAAGTCATATTGCATCAGAGAAATGAAATAGTGAATTAATATACTTGATCTCTCAGGTGTAATTTGAATGCTAAAGTCTGAGAGCTTGGTTGAGCTATGATGCACTGACCATAGTGAGCCAGCTGGGATGGTAATTCACCAGACAATCTCTCTCCTTCCAACTGGAATTTTAGATAACATTTTAAATAGTGGTGATTTTACTGTCCTTTATTTTGAAGTTTTCATTAGTGGATTACTTAAGGGAGCCTGATTTTTACAGGACAGCTGTTCAGTACTCTCTGAAGATCAGTGTGGTAAGGGGTATCTTGGGATGAACCTTCAGAACTAGAGCCTCTTTTAGTTGGTCTTGGAATGTTTTGCTGTGATTCTTAGATTGACAGGTACATGAATACAAAAGCTGGATTTCTTTGACATGCGTGAAGTAGTTTTACCTCAAGTACAATGAATATAAGACATTTTTAGGATGAGCACATTTCTGCAGACAGTTGACTGAGACTTATTCACAAGATAATTGTTTTGCATTGTAGTTCCAAGGTATGTGAGCGTTCTAACAAGTATACTAAGTGGAAATGCTTATTATTACTGTTATTTTTAACCATCAAGTCTTTCTTTGGGTCTCTCAGCAGCAGTTGGTGAAACAAACCAGGCTCCTGGTGTATTTAAACAAGCAAAGGAAAAACTCTCAGTGAGTAAAATCATCTTATTGTCTTTCTTAATAATCCTCCTTTGTGCTCATTTCAGATCATTTTGTGTTAATTCAGTACTTCATTTTTCCATTTAGAAATTGTTTTCCATGTTCATTATTCATTTAGAAGGGTAATTAAAATCACCTTTCCTGAATAACAGTACCAACTAGCTCTGAATTACTGTCCCAGGTAGTAAATGCTGACAATTTGCAGACTTATACAGGTACACAGGCTCCAAACTGCAGGGATTGGATGTTGTTCAGCACTTTGAGCCAGGTCATCCTCTCGGATAATCTGTGTCCTTTGAACCTTTCCACAATACCCAACTTCATATACTGACACCTTGCTCGATTGCTGCCTAGGCAGAAACCCTCCTCCAGGACTCGCTAGATGTATTCTGATACGCTGTTAACTTTTCTGTGCAGTCTGTGGCAGTCATACCTGTGTAGAAATGTTTGGCCAGTAGCATTTTGTTTGTGAATAAGAGCTTTCTACTTGACTATTTTGTGGACTGCTCATTTCTGTGTTTTAACCTGACAATTACATGTCATGTCTTCAGCTGCTCTGCAGCCTGTACTGCTCCCTGCATCTACCTCTCGTCTGTTGAGTGCCTCTCTGTCCTGCTCCCATGCTGACCCTGCACTCTTCTTGTCCCACCACTCTAAAATCCCCAGGAAACCAACCTTCTTTCACTGTCCCTTACACAAATCTTTTTTACACAACACTGACATGTGCTAACTTACATCTGCAGCACAAAACTTTGTCATTGTTTGCCATCATTCACAATGCATCAGTTCCTTAGGATTATCCTATATTTCCTAATGTATTCCACCGCTGATTTGTTTCACTTATCTAAACAGATTGTTAGTTCTTTGGGAAGCTGTCTTAGAAGTGCTACATGTTGCTTATTAACCATAAGAAATGATTAATAATGATAGCAAGCATAACTGATTTGAGGCTACGAAGGAGTGGTGAAATTTAGAATCCATGACTAAATTCAAGTCTAGGATTTCATGTGATTTTAGAGGCCTGACTCATTTCAGCTTATAACTGAGAAACTGCTAGAACTTCTCTATTAGTTCTATAAGAAATTTCTAGATAGGTTTTCAGTCTTAGTCAACGGTTACTCTCTTTTCTCAGAGGGATGATAAACACTTATCCAAAAGAAGTCAATACTAGCACATTTTCAGATTCTTCTGTTTTCATGGAAGGCTTTAAGGACAAGCACAGCAAAACCATATTCTGAAATGATCTGCTTTCTGGGCACCTGTCTTATCCCTGTCTTTTACTTTGTGGCAAAGATCAGAAGTTTAGTCTCTGCTTACCTTCTCTCCCTATTGTTTCCCTAGTCCGATTACCATCTTCACCCTTTTGGATGTTTTCTGTTTTATGCCTTGTCCTCTCCTTTTTTTTTTTTTTTGTTTTTTTTTTGTTTTTTTGTTTTTTTGTTTTTCTTTCTTCCTGATTTTCAGCTTCTTTGTCATTCAGGTGCAGCCTTTTCTTCTCCACTGGTAATGTTAGGTCATCCAACCCAGTCAGTTTGTTATCCAACTTTGAACTGCACTTTTCATACTACTTTGCATAAGAA
Organism: Pavo muticus; assembly: GCA_016647715.1. Lineage (NCBI taxonomy): Eukaryota > Metazoa > Chordata > Aves > Galliformes > Phasianidae > Pavo > Pavo muticus. Next base: position 537,460 of record JACDJE010000234.1, on the reverse strand, counting down.
ATTCAGGAAGGGCTGTGCAGTTCCATCTGCTGGAAAGAGCTGTATGCCCATGTTAGTGAGATACTGACCATGCCTTAGGAGGGCTTCTGAAATAAATTGCATCCGACATTCAGCAATCCCTGAATTACTGGGTCTTGACCAAGGTTACATAGATCTTTTTCCTGTGGACAGCTGGCACGTCCAACAGTATGAATTATAGCAGTTGTTAAAGGTAATGTATTGCTGGAGTAATGAGAATAGCTCTCTGGGTAAAGCACAGGCAGGGATTCAAGTATTTGGTTTCTTTGCTTGCTCTACCAGTCTTGAGCATGTCACCAAAATCCATTTGGACCAGATTGGGCTACTATTACTGATGCTAAAAAGTGCCTTGCCTGCTAAGTAACAGTGAGGGGATCCAGCCTGTAGTAATCCCAGAGCAGTGTATTAGTTCAGGGTCGCACGTTTTCCCCAGATGTTCTATTGAAAGGTCTTGGTCTTGTCCAACTTCAGTATCCTCATTAGATGCACAAATTCGTGAAGGACACTACTCAGTATGAGTGAAAAGGATGGGGTCTAGAATCTAAAAGGATTTTTCAGTCTTGCTGGGGTCTTGTTGCATGATCCTCAAGTTGAGAAAATTTGGAAATGACTGAATTAACATTTGGGCCTGCTTAGTTATATCCCAAGTTCAGAAAATCTGGTGAAAAGTACTCACATGTCTGCTTTTTGGAGCCACCCAAGACAGCTGTGCTTTCACAGACTTTCAGCTTCAATAAAAACCTAAGTGTTCTTATAAATAAGAGAGCAGATTTTCTCAAGTGGATGGTACGTATAAACTGAATTGTTACAAATCAGTCAAAGCCTGAAGAAGCCTTTGTTGTGACAGAAACACATAGTGTTCAGATTCTGCTTAAAATAATTATTTTCAATGTTAGTAGATAAATATGTTGCAAAGTTCATTCTAGTAATACATTCTTTCAAGGAAAGCACTCTACCAAATTCCAGGGGGTTTGCTCTGATGAGTAACTTCATGCTTGTATGAATACAGATGGAATCAGGACTCCATTGCCAAGATAACAGCTCTTGCAATTGTTCTTTGTAGTATCAGTTACAGAAGAAAGAAAAGTGTTGCCTGGACAAATAGCCCTATTCTCTTTCAAGGAAGTTTCTTTTGGTGGAGCAACTAGATGCTCCGAAGCATCAACAGAGAATTTGCTGTCTACCCTATTGATGTCTAATTGTTCTTTCAATAGAATATTAGCATTATGTAAGAATTAGAGCAGTATCTGATCACAGTGACACATCTTGTCAGCCTTCCAAGCATATAAAGCTTTCATCATCCCAGGACTCCACACTGACAGTACAGGTTTACATTCAGGATCTTTGTGTGTATGCAGTGGTATAAGAAGCACTGCTGTTAGCTCCTTTTGACATCTTGGGAATATTGGTGTAATTCTGTTTTCAAGATTCCCACTGTTTTATTCTTGAGTGTAGCTTGGAGGAATATATTACAAATACACAAGTTACTTTTAGAAGACCAGGATGTCATGTTGTGCCTGTAGTTTTGCGCTTGTTTCTAATGTAGCCAGCTAGCAGTTGTACCAGCTAAGTGCCATGCCTGGTACAAGTTCTCATTTATTAACACATGGCAAAAATAGCATTTGCACAAAAAGGCACTCTATAATCAGTAAATCTCTCCAGACACAGATGGTTTCAGTGAAACAACAGAGATCTAAAACTTCGCCTGTCAGATCTGCGTAATCACCATTACTAGGCACAGGAAAATAATTAATTCATAGCTTGGCATTTTATTTTGATCCACATTGCATGTGTTTTCCTTTTGTCCAGCTTCATGTTGTGTTTTCTTTTGTTTTCTTGTGACTAGACTGCCTCTTTGTCAAAGATTCCTGCCTCAAAGTCTAGAGCAAAGTCATTGCTTCCTCCAAGACCCAGCTCAGCTTGCTCATTAACTACTAAAAGGGCCACTTTTCTCGATACAGACAGTTATTATGTACGGCCCTCCTCAGCAGGCCCAAGAGACTGCTTGCCCTACTCAAAATCAGATGCTAAGGTAAGGTAGCAGAGTTGGTAGACAGAGTTAGCTTGGAGATGTGTAGGTAAATTATGTGGATCACATTCTCTCCCCACTGCGTCTGAGTAATTATCTGTGAAGTTTACCTGGGATTAATTACATCCAGTGGCAGGAAAATTGATTACCAGGCTGCAAGATTTGTGCTACAAAGTGGATAAATACAAAGCAACTTCTCCAGAGGAAACATAAATAATAAAAATAAATAATTAGCAGGACATACCTTCTTTCTGTTGATGATATGGATGTTAATTCATTGACTGCTAAGAAGTTACACCCATTTTGCACATGGCTAAGTGGCAAAAACAGCAGCACTCATTTATCCTCCAGGAAAAGTTTTAAAAAAGGAATTTTCATCCAGTTAATACTCTCTGAAAACAAATTCAGTCCCCAGGTAGGAGGGTGCAGTTCTTATCACCTTTAACTAGGGCAGAAGCCAAATTTTTTGTACATGGGACCATGCTGAGGAAGTTGCAGTTCGTTCTAGCTTCCCCATGTTTACTTTTCACTTGCATTGCAATCTATCTGATGCTGAGTTGGTGACTATTATGTTATATAAAAGCTGTTTTCACCATGCATAGTGTGTCTCATACTGTTTGGGACCATTGTTACATTTAATCATCATCAAATCGTACATCGACTAATAGTATGGCGTGTGGTGCACCTACACTGCAGTTACTTTGCAGGTGAATGCCCGTGAAAATTTCACACCTTAGCAGCAGTGTTCTTCTGATTTGTACTAAAAAAATACACCAACCAAGCCTTGTTCCTTATTAAGAACCAGACATGGAACCTGTCCATGTTTAGATCTAGCAGTATCTGCATCTGTCTTAAGTAGCTCAGAAGCTTTTGTGTTGGGGAGGATGATATCTGTGATGGCTTCAGAGGAATTAGTTCACAATCCAGTAGTCCACTAGCATCCTCTGCAGTCACTGAGAAATACAGCTTTAATTTCAGTAGGAGTAAAATCAGCCATTGATAAATGCTCAGTCAAATCCATAGGAAAAGGAAGGTTTTGTCTGCTGCAGAGGGAAGGTTTACCTTGAAGAAGCCGTAGCTGAAGTGAGATTGGCAAAATACCACATTTGGGGAACTTGTAGGGAGCTCTCTCCCCAAGAACAAACTTCTGTCCACTCTGGGCAACCGAGCCAGCGCTCTCCTACTGAGTGTTTTCATGCAATAAAGGAGCACCAAGGAGCTAATCAGAGTATGGGAAGTGGCTAGATCCTCACAGCTTCCTGTGTTAGTAAACTGGGTCTGTAGGGTGAGGCGTCCCCTCTGTATGTAGGTTGAGAGAGATTACAATCCAGAGCGTGATGTAATAAAAAACCTTCCTTTTTTATTTTGCTGCTATTAGGATGGAGTAAGCAAGAGTCCTGAAAAGCGTTCCTCTTTACCAAGACCTTCCTCCATCCTTCCTCCTCGAAGAGCTGTATCAGGAGATCGAGAAAGAGAGGAGAACTCTCTCTCCCTCACAACATCCCTCTCTTCTTCAGTACGACGGACCACCCGTATGTTTTTTTTTGCATATTAGCCCTCTCCTACTGCCGTGAGTGTCTTCCACAGCAAAAATGAGGCAACCTAAAACAGGGCAATACAAAAATATTCTAAGAGATCTTGGAAAAGTGAATCTAATAGTTAAGATCATTAATTTGTTGTTTCATAGCAGTGACCTCCCTGTGCTCTACTCTAGTCCTAGGGCAAAAGCACCCTCAAATGAGAAATGTGGAGAAGTTGGATAGTAGTGACTCACTGAGGGAAATTAGGATAGTAAAATAGCAAGGTCCTTTTATGAGGACTCATTCTATCAATTCACAGACTGAAAGAAACTCCAAGGCAAAGAAATAAATAAGTACCAAATACTCTCAAAACTTTTCCCTAGATTTGCTTTCGGTCTAGGCCTCGGAAACTGGATGTAATTCCCTGCTTTTCAGCAGGCATTCCTCTGGCTTTAGAAATCAGTTTCTTCCCTTTATAAGAGAGCCTAAGGAAAGTAGATAATTAAAGTCAATTAGAAAAAAAAAAAGCCTTTTGATATTATTGAGTGATGCCCTAAGGATAAAACAGAGGCCCTCTATATGAAGAGTGACCTCTACCTGGCACAGCAGCTCATTCTGCTGGCTAGGAGCGAGAGGTCATCTGGTATTTGCCAATGTGGTTGGAGTGCTAAAGAATGAAAAATAAAAATACCAAACATTGGAGAGCTGGAAAAAAGAAGAATTTCCTTTCCATCTCATTCGGTATATTAAGAAGATTCTAGTTAGGGTTGGTTGGGAAAAGAAAGAAACCATTCAGGGAAACTGGAAGTGAAAGTGGAGTGTGTTTGATCTGTCAGATGAGTCGTGCAGTGCAAAGAGTTTTTCCTGGACACTAGGAGCAGCAGTGCATTGGATTTGCTCCATCACCATTAAATAAACGGAATGATTAATGAGTCTAATGCAATTTTGATTAACCTCACTGCTCTAGAGAGGCCCACTGGATTTGTAATTTCTGATCATTTTAAAGGTGAAACTCACTTGTACCCATTCAGTGTTGGAGTTCCCAGGCTTTGGAGGTTGGTTTGATCTTTCTCTTCCTGGGTTGTCTTAGCAAAGCTTTACTTTTAAGCAGCTTATGAAGGTGTCTCAGCTTCTGTTCATTTGCCCTTGAGAGTTACATATAGAGCTGGCAGCAGAAAGTGCAGTGCCACTACTAAGCTGATTCTTGCCCTCAGTGAAAAGGACAAGTAACAGCATTAACAGGGGAGTGAAGCTGCTACAAGATGTTAGGGTATTTATTTTTTAACTTGCATGCAGATGTCACTAGACTGTGATTTTTAATCAAGGTTGCCTTCTGTACTTGCTTTTTTCACTCTACTACTGAAAAATAGCAATTGAACATGAGGGACATCTGCCTGTCCACACAACAGAGCTATGACTTGTTCATCAGTTGAGTGCTTGCCTAGGATTCAGCTGAAGAGGCTAGATTACCACAAGTTTTATGTTGAACAGAAGCAGCCAGGCATTCAGAGCCTAGAGTTGCAAGATTACAGAGTTTTCACAACCCTAGTTTAACCTCAAATCTACTGAAACTGATGACAACATTCTTACTGGTGAGTCAGACTGTCACATCAAGCCTTGAAGGTTGGATTCAGATGGTGCTTCAGTCCTTTTCCTAAGAGGGAAATTGGTGTGTTGATATTGTGCCTTTTATAATTAGCTTTGCAGGAAGTGTAGGCACTGTGGGCAGCACATCTGTATTGCAACGTGGAGAGCTCAGTCACTCATGATAAGGTAACTCCAGCAGGGTTGATTAGCAAAGAAGACACAGACAGACATCCAGTCTGCTGTTACAGCGCTAGCTGACAGCCATCTCAGAGCTCCGTCTTGTGTGGTAGACAGGGTTCCAGTCTTGGGAAGCACAGAAGGAAGAAGAGCTTGTATTTCTAGGATGTAATTATGTTTTTTTCTTGCATGTAGGATCAGAACCAATTCGTAGCAGAACAGGAAAAAGTGGAACTTCTACTCCCACTACTCCTGGCTCCACTGCCATTACTCCAGGGACACCACCAAGCTATTCTTCCCGTACACCAGGCACTCCAGGGACACCCAGCTACTCCAGAACCCCACACACTCCTGGAACCCCCAAATCTGCCATACTGGTACCCACTGAGAAAAAAGTTGCCATAATTCGCACTCCTCCTAAATCTCCAGCAACTCCGAAGCAGCTGCGAGTTATTAACCAGCCTCTACCTGACCTCAAGAATGTCAGGTCCAAAATTGGATCAACAGATAACATCAAATACCAGCCTAAAGGGGGGCAGGTAAGGATTTCAGTCTTTATTTTCATCTGTATGTGATTTAATCTCACCTTTTGGATTGGTATGAGACAGGAGCCATTTTAAGTTTCCTTTCAAATGCTACATCTGTTGTCACTGCCATCTACATTGGTTGCTTAAGTGATATTAAATTGCAGTGGTCAGGACCGTATTCAGAAAATTATCTCCAGAAAACTGTAACAGTACCTCACTGAGATCAGGGGAGAAGTTTCCAACAAGAGTTTGCACTCTGTGCCATAGATGCATTTCAGTGTGACCCTCACCAGCTGTTGCTTCCTTAGTCTTCAACAGCACCAGAAAATTAAGAAGGTTTGCTTTAATTCAGGCAAGTTCAAATTCAACCTAGATAGATGTTAGCAGGATTGCACAGCACCATGACCTTTCCCTGTGTCATTTTGCATAACTTATGCTTTGTGTTGGATGATGTAAATGTATTGCAACCTCCAACCTGGTAAATCCATCCCAAATTAAAGATGATGGGAAGGGACAACTTAACTGTTCGTTCCAACTCCTTCAGGGTTGGAATAAGCAGGCACAGGTCTTATATAAACTGGAGAAGGCATATACATGAAGAAAAGATGAAAGTGTAAGAAGGTAAATCAGGATTTTCTGTTCTTGCTGTCTGAAAACATGAGAATTCAGAGAGGTTTTGATGCAATTAGAAGTTGAAAAATGAGAGATCATACCTTGCACAGTTATTACACCCTGAAGCACATTATCATAAAGATTGCTCTCAGCTGAAGACTGATCAAGCGTGTAGGATAATAAAATCCCTTGTTACTACAGACAGAACTTACGAATGATGAAAGGTAAGCAGGAGCTTTTGGAGACTGAAGAGAGACAGAGAATACCATAAATTTTCCTATGTTATGATGTTTATGCCTTCCCTTGAAGAGTGTCTACCAATAAGAGCTATGGCCACAGCTGGAATAGTCTCTCATTTTTGGGCAATGCAGAATTGGTATCACGCATGGCATTGAAACACAAAATTACGTCCAATAAAGCAAGCTTTCTACTTGGAAGAACATTTGTTCTAGCTTATAGGATGAAGCAGTCCATTTTATTAATGTTTAAATGGCTATAAACCCATTTACAACCTAAAAGAAATCCTATTTCATTTAGAAACAAAGAGACTGAATGAGAAGGAGGAAAAAGAATATAACCTATCAAAACTTATGCTAAGAATACAGAAAACTCACCCTTATGGCTGTAAACAATTTTGCTGATTAACTTTTTGTAAGAAGTTTTTCTGTATTTTATACTGACTGTGGGCACAACCCCACCATGAAAACACCCTGTCTCCCCAGCTCTCTTAATTCCCTGAGACTGCTGACTTACAGCACTGGCAATCTGGGTGCTTTCTGGGCAGGTCCACCTCTCAGCTACCTCCAAGGACAGGACATGTGTGATTAACACACTCCCCCATTCAGCTGTCCAGAAAGTAAGACATTCAGTATTTCCAGATCAGATACTTCCATCTGTGTTTTGGAATACATTGTGGAACATACAGAACAGTGAGGTTGCCTAATGGCTATCTCCAAAAAAATAAAAAAAGGAACTGGAATAAAACTAAATATTGCTATACTACATTTACTGCAGGTCTTCCAGAGAAAAAGGCAGGCTCATATATTAAACAGTAAGGTATCTTTTAAGTATGGATCCTGTTTTCATGGTAAGTCAACGTATTCAACGTTTTCTGGGATTTGAACACTAGCCACTTACTTAGATAAAGTCAAGAAGATAATGTCTCTGCGTAGGTTCTTCTGCCTTTATTTTGTGTCTGTGTGGTTATTTTGTATGGAAGTCCAACTCCCATCTGACATACTGCATAGCAGGTAGTCAAGCTGCAGAGGGGCCTGGAGGACAACTTCCGATAGTGCTTCTGGATTAGCATGCTTTGCAGCAAGTTCAGCTGCTGGACATGGGGGCTCAAAACCAGAACCGTGTTAGCCTGTCCTCCTTCCTTTCAGTCTCTGTGGATCACAAGAGCAGCATAAGACTAAAGGACCACAGTGAATTGTATTTAATTGTAAACACCATGCCTGGACAGCTTAGCTGGATAGTGAAGAATGGCCCAATTGTTGGTATTTCACATTTGGGGGGATCACAGGTGAAATCTGCTGCCTGCTCATAATGTCACAGAGACGAAAGAATTTTTTAATTCCCACTGGTCTCAGGCCACTGAACTTCAGGTTGGGCAAAGGGAGAGTCAGTGACTTTTTTCTTTATGTCTCCCTTATGCCATCGTTGTTCAGTCTAGACAAGAGGTTTCAGGATTAATTCTTTGCCAATATATGCAATTGAATTTTATAGGGTCTGTTTGAGGACCATATAGAAGCTAATTTCATTTCCTTCTGTCTTCTCACTTCTTTTAATGTCTGGTGGCAAATAGTACACTGGCTAAAATGATTTGTTATCTACTATCTGCTTTTAGTGATGATACATGGAACGAACAGAAAGCTGCTCAAGTTTTATAGCCTGAACTGGAAGTGCTGATAGCAGTAACCACAGGAAAAACTAGCAGACAAAAAGCCAACATATATCTGAGCAAGTTAAGTACATAAACATGACATGCAAATCACTAAAGAAATACAGATATGCAGCTCAGAAGTGTCATTTGGAGACAGACTATGCTTTTACCAGAGGCATATCTTAACCTAGCACAAGGTCTTTTCTTCGCTCACAGCTGTCCTAGAGAAAGCAGCCACACTGTGAAATCACCAGAGGCTGAGGTGCAGAACTGAAGCAGCAGGGGAGGTTTGAATGCTATATGAATCAAGAAATGCGGTGCTTCAGCCTTGAGTTTCATCAAAAGCTCATCAGCTAGCAGTTTGACTGGAATTCAGCTTTGACTTGCCAACCACAGAAACAAAGAAAAGGAGAGAAATTACTCCACCTGACAGAAAAAAAAAAAAGCACATTTCTAATGGAAGAAACAAGCAAACACTGCTCTGTATTATGCTCCTATTAGGAATAGGTGGTTTGAGATTTGTTTAATTGCTTTTCTGTAGTCTGGAGAAATGAGGGCTTCTCCATTCAGTGCTGTAGCCAGGAGGTGGTTATCTGGTTTTCTCTTTATAGTAAAGTACGGTGAAATGTTATCATTTTTGGCAAAGCTCAGAGGCAACTTGCTCATGGGTACGTCTGCTGGGCTTCAGATGGATTTTAGCACTGCATCAGCTGTGGAGGAAATGCTGTGCTTTCAAAAGTAACCCATTTGCATCTGTTATTTCTCAGACAGCCCAAGGGAAGCATGGGGAAAACTGGGGGAAGGGCTGGAAATCTGTTTTACATGCCAAGACTTGGGTTTTGCTTTTCTGTTCAGACTTCTTGTCATCTTGAAATTACATCTATGAATGCTGTTTGTACCATGGCAGCGTACAGAAGTGCAATTAACTCTTCATTATTGACCAGGCAGGGTATTTATAAAGCATTATAGGCTAGCAGCCAAGGATAAAGCCAACTTAGACTTTTCTTAACTCAGTTTTGAAAGGTATATATAAAATTTCAACCATGAACAAGAACTTTCAGTAGCTGTCAATCAGCATAGCTCCATAAAAGTGCGTGGAGCTGTACAGACTGGAATGCAATAAATAAGGTCTAAATTATCACCAACTACAGTAACAGCCAGGCACCTCGTAGGGAGTAGGATGACACATATTAAAATAAAATACCTAAGCCATATTGGAGAATGAATAGTTCCTTAAAGGTTTTTAGAGAGATTAAAGGGAGTATTTGTACTATTTTCTGGAGTAGGATGAAGGTACCAGGACACAAATTTCTCTAACAGCCTGAGTCATTCCATCGGCAAGTTCAGCATGGCCGCCATTCTCAGCAGAGCTCTGAGTTGTCTGGATTTTGGCAATAACACGGAGAAGGTGGTTCTTACTGGAAAAATGTTCAGGCAATACGCAGTCTGGATCCAAGCTGGTTAGTCATACCATAGTGTTCTGTCTTGCACAGTAAAGTGAAAAAAGAATTTATTTTGCTAGATGGGAAGGAACAGAAAAGGAAAGGATAAAAACCTTAGTTTTTATCTGGAAAATTTGGATTTGGAAAAGAGATGCTAGGGGACATATCTGGTGAGCTTTGGGAAAATTGGCTTGCATGAAAAAATTGAACACAGGGTGTTTTTTTCAACTTGAACTGAACAGCATAATTTTCTCCATTATGCTGGAGTAAAGAAAACCCAGGCTTTGCCACGCAAAAATGATTCCTTAAAGCTGTGGAACTGATTTGAAAACTTTGATGTTTGATGGCTTGTTACTTCATTTTTGAAATTATTAGCATCTCTTCAATTAATAGCAACTGTTCCTTCTAAAAATTAAGGATTGAACTCTGTGGCCTAGAAAAATCTGTTTTGCTTTGGGTTTGTTTAGGGCAGTACTGAAACACCAATCTATGGTATCCTGGGTTTTAGCTGAATTAATTTTGCTCCTGGGATTTTTTTTTTTACTTGGTGTACATGAATCAATTTCTTTTGCCATCTGGTTCATCATTTGTCCAGATTTAGTGAGCAATATGATTACAGAGCAGTTGTTAGATTTGATCTGTCTCAGATCTTGCTCTTTCTTGAACACTCAGTTAAAATGAGTTTTTGTCCCTTGACTGTAAACTCTTCAGCATGGAAAGTTGCCATTTTGCTTTGTGTTTCCCAGCACAGTTATGAAAGACATCTCAGTGTTTCTGCATCACAGTCATGCAATCAGAACAAGGCTTACCGTGCCAGATGTTAGATTTGAAGAGAAAATGCTAGTTTCTGTATCAGTTGTTAATTTTTGAGAGAGAAACAAATGTTTTTTTTCTGTGTGATAACTGTGGAAACAACATCTAACACAAATCTGTGTGCTTGGGACAATTAGCAATGTGTATGTGATAATAATCAGAGGGCACAATTTAAATTTTGGTAGTTAAGAAAGATGCACTCAGAAAATATTTTTTGCCCTTGTGTTATGCTGATGATGGCTTTTCTTCCCTTTACAATTCGGGACATTCCTAGATCAATATGGCCACCTTATTAATTAGATGCATGCTGTGATCTGCAAATAGGTAGAACGAAGCTTGTAAGTTCTTCACAGAGAGACGTGAATCAGCCACCGGTATTCTGTGCGAGTACTAAAGACATGGTTGATTGCATGGCATCTCTTCTATTTTACTGACATTTCTCATTGAAAGTATGTGTTTTCAATTTTTAGTTGTTTTATCGTTTGTCTCTTCAGACCAAGATATTACATGGCTGGTGTCTGCCTCTGGCTATGTTTTCAAAATGAATGAACATATCTTCTTGCTCACCCTTTGCTAAGAATAAGATGAGGATGGCACATCATTTTGTCCATGCTGTGTATCCAGTACAGTCCTTTATTTTGAATCTCACTAGCATGTAGGCTGGCTCTTCCCCTGGTGTGTGTATCTGGTAGTGTCAGGAGTGCAAATATGAACTCAGGTTCTGTTTGTAGATGTAGAACATTTGAGGCATAGTTCTCCTCTTCAGAGGCTTTGATAGGTCAAAGAAATGCCCTTCACCTTTCATTTACTCTACCAGTAGCGTCTGCCAGGAGCATGAAATCTGTAGTGTCATCTGTCCTTGGCAGCATATAGATTTTGAAGCACTGAGAACTGCTCCTTGATTCTAATCAGGTTTTAACCTTAACCTCACTTCCTGTGCACAACCAACTCTTGTTTCATTCAGTCCCTTTGTTAACCAGCAGAGCAAACACTGAAATAATGTCTAGTTCCTGGGAGGTGGCTGTGTCAAATTACTGTGATGCTGTGGTAAGTAGGAGGAACCTGTCATCTTTGGTAAGTTGTTAGGAGTCTGGGAGCTCTTCCCAATATCACAGCCTCACAGCATGTTCAAGTGACAAGTGGAGCTAGGCTAGAGATTTTTTTTAAATGCTTTAGGCTCAGTGTTTGTGGTAGAACTTCTCAAAGGCCTTAATTTCATGGCAGGGAGAACATTAATTATCAGCTTCTTGAAAAAAATGTATGCAGAGCCTGTAATTTCATCAGCTTCTTAGTTTTTGTTCTTTGAGTATCCTCATTTTGGTGTGTACCATAGTAGTGAGCCACAGGAGAAAAGTGGTTGATGGATTATCTGCCCAGACACTGATATGTTAGGAAGGGCTTTCCCTATTCTTGTGGAAGCTGAACTGAGTGATGATAGGCAGCAATGAACCTTACTTCTTTCCCTTTCAGAAGCTATTTTCAGTCACTGATGCAGTGGGGCACAGCCGAACTAAATTCTTTCTTGCATTACTCTGCCTTCTACTCAATACTTCTACAAATTTCTGCTCACCGTGAATACAGAGGTACAATACTGCCAGAGGAGGGCCTGTTCCAGGCCCCTGAGAGGAGACTGTTGTACACAGAAGCTTTGAAATCTAAATTCACTTTCTGTGAACAGCCGTAGGGAGCCACATATGTCACTGGGAGATTCACAGCTATTACCAGCCTGTTGCTTCTCATGTCAGCCAGCTTCACCCAAAAACATCCTTTCTGGTCTAGGGTAGATGTTGCCTTAAGACCACAGCTGCTTCCTGTTGAAATTACCTGCCAGGCCACTAGAAGTGTTCACCCTTATGAATAGAGGTCAGTATATGCCTCATCTGAATGAATTCCATGAAAAATACCTTCAACACTTGTTTTCCTTGCAGCTATCCATAAATGCCTTGCATCTCCTGATACTTTGTTGGACAACATTCAAACAGCACAGAAGGCACTGGAGCGCAGTAGCCAGTTCCTTCTGGGGACTGTCTAGAAGCAGTTGGTGTCTGCAAGGCTACGCTGTGTGCCGGTCAGCATTATCTGCCCTGGGCTTTGCTTCTGGACCACTGTGGAGGGGTCATCAGAGGATAGAGTGGGGGAAGGTCTGCCAGTCTGCCAGGACTTCAAACATAAGCCAGATTGATTGTTGGGCAGTGTGATTTTGTGGAATAACTCAGCGTTGTCTGTAAGGCTTAAGTTTTCCACTGTGGTTTCACTTTACCTGGATATGAGAAACGACAAACCAAACTACTACCTTCCAGAGCCTGTGCAGCATGTCTTGGCAGCCCAGCATCAGATCGGTAGAAGAGAATTTACATGTCTCAGACTGGCATGTCCATGCAAGTGTTATGAGGGAGTCTGTCAGGAGATTAGCCTATTGGGATGTTTAGGGAGTGTGAAGAGAAAGCGGTCCATTTTCTGACACAGAGTAAAATGTTCCCTTTCCTGAATGAGAGCATGAGCAGGCTTGATCTTTCATTTACTGTGCACGCATATTAAAATATAGAATGAAAGTTCATATACATGCATTCCTACCACACCTCCACCTCCACACAAGATGTCCATACACATTCAGGAACATCGAGACCTTCCTGGTGAGTCATGGTATTTGTGCTGTCTCTGTCACAGACAGATGCATCATTTAATTCCTTTCAAGTGCCATTATAAAAGTTTACCATTTTCTTTTTGTAGCTCTGTTCCCTTGGGAAGCAGCTTCAGAGCCTCCTTGCTTTGATTGTTACAGATTTCCCTCTGGATTCCAGCTTCAAATAATTCAGCCTGTTTATACTTCTTGTTTGAAAGCCAAAGCTTCTCTTTAGCCTAAATGGTGCCTGTCCCTCTCTGGTACTTTTCCTCTGATGTTTACAGTCTGATTTCCCAAAGGAAACAAAGATCATGGAGTCATGCTGTCTGGCTGGCAGTCTTAGCTGTCATCAATTCATTTGTAACTTGTTGGTCAATTTCAACCAGTGCTGGCAGGGGAGCAGAGGTTAGAAACACCTGCTGTCCCTCCAAGATGGGATGGTAGTTATTGATTAGATTCAAAACAGAGGCTCAGCACTGTTACTGGGGAAACAGCAGCGATAACTCAGTCCCTGCTCCACAGTCAGAGACATTGGCTCCTATTTGCATAGACTAACCAACCTGGGAGAAAGCTAGATGGGTATTGCTGGTGGGAGCGGTGGGCCTTGCTTAAAAATACAAAATTGAGAGATTAAATGGGATAAGGAATTAATCTGCAGGAAACAAGGCTTCATTAGTTCATAGAATGCTTAGTTATTGAGGATGGTCAAGACTTAATCATGGGCAGGGATACTGATGTATTCCAGGAAAGGGAGAAGGAGATAATCAGGGAAAACCTGGATCAGTGTACTTTCCACCTGTGCCAGGTGACCAGAACAGCACGTCTGCATCGCTTATCTCACTTCAGCCTTCAGCACAGGACATAAATGATACACAGGTCTCCTGCTGACCCTGATACACAGGGGCACATTTCATCCACTTGCGAGGATAGTTGTGTTGATTGTTCCTTTACATACCTGCTAGCTGGGTTCATGACACTCATAACCTGTCAGATATTTGGGTGCAAATCAAACTTTAGGCACTTGGTCAAAGGCACCCTCTCAACTAATCACCTTGCTTTGGCTTCACTTTTATGCTACAGGCCCCCAGTCCACAGCACCGAGGTCTTGTCATGACCAAAGTCAGCATTTTTCAGAGCAAGTGCATCCCTGTGGCCATTGCTGAGAGGTGCTGCTGATCCATTGCTGAGATAGATGTGCTCAGAAAGTGCTAGGGAGGCTTTCTGTTTTGCCCAGTCCTGTCTGGCCTGAAGCTCTCTGGGAACCAGATCTGACCGCACATCTGATGTGTGTTTCAGTAACTGATGTGACACCTGTCTTGTATAGTACCGGGGTACATTTTTTTAAACATATAGTATATTGAGATAAAGTACAAGTCTAAAACTCTAAAGGCATTTCCTTTCATTTTTCAGTGTATGCTGGTTTACTTGCATGGATTAGGCAGATAGGAGAAAGACAGAACTATCAGCTTGCCTAGCAAAGATGCCCTTCTGAGGGGCTGAAGGTGACCCACTAGTTGTGTTTTCTGGTGCTCTCATCACCCTTATTGCTGAGCACGCCATCGCTGCAGATCCTTACCAGTTTAAGCAAGGAAGCACTTACCATCCCAATGGTTTGACTGATACAGTAATTACATAATGTGTAATAAGGGGGACCCACAAAACAGCTTATCATGAAGAAATCCTTTGCATTAGCTGCAAAATGTGGCCCCCTAAAAATTTCTTCTTGGAATTTACTGGACACAAGACAAGAATAGCACCCCAGAAGCTCAATGCCTGAGGATTTGACTTGGTATCTAATTGTGCAAGGGCCAAGAGCTGCAAAATCTGATATCCTGGTAAGGTGGTCAGATTGGCTTTTCGTAGTTCAGGGAGGTGAGGCACAGAGGAAATTAGTCATTTGTTTCAGAGTTAACAGAAAGTCTGGGACAGTTCTGGGGTCTGACACCGGGAAGCACAAACTGCTGCACAGGGTTCTTCCTTCCTCCCACTGAGCACTTCAGCTGGTGTGCAGCTGCTTTGTGTTCCTGGAGTTGTGAGATGAAGCAAAAAGCCACCTCTGCACTGTACCTTTTTATTGCCTAAATAGAGAGGCACGGCACTGAGCTCTGACTGCAGTTTAATCTATTTGTCAAGAGCTGTCGGTCGCTTTTAAAAGGACACCCTGAGATCAGCAGTCTGTTGTATGAATGTAGCCACTGTTACGGCTATGGTGCAGAAGGAGGGGTGAAATACCTCAGGATTTCAACTGTTGTCTGAGTTGGCTAGATCGCAGATTGCTGCATAAAAGGTTGGAGTGCTGAACTGAGAAGAGGGTTTCTATCTTCTCCTTGTGGCCAGTTCAGCAGAAACACTGGCCATTGCTTTAGAGAGTCTAGCACAGGCTTTCAGGAACTCCCATCTGAGTAACTAAGGAATTCTTTGAGCTTTTCAGGGAAAAGCTGCCTCTCATATTTCCCAGTATAGAAGCATTCCCCTTTGCGTTTCATGAGGTAGAAAAAGAGCAACATACCGTGTTTATTTGTGCTGCAGTAACATACTAAGTGTAGAGATTGGTGTGATTAACTTTCTCACGCTTCAGTACAGAAGGAGTCACAGCAGGAGACAAAATTACTCTGGCTCCCTTGTCCTGCACCCTGATAGAGTGTCTGTATTTTATGTAGTAAGTTACCTTCGATTCCTTTTAGGTTAGGATTTTAAACAAGAAGATCGATTTTAGCGATATTCAGTCCCGGTGTGGTTCCAGAGATAACATCAAACATTCTGCAGGGGGAGGAAATGTAAGTAGCACAGACACCCCGTAAGCAGGCATCTCCTCTCTGGTGACCCACCTCGCACAGCCAGCTCCCTCTGTCTTCCTTCCTCTGAGCACTCTCTTCCTTCTTGCTAATGTCTGACATGTGAGTTTGGTCTAGTGGTTGTGTGAGCCCTGTGTATGCAGTGGTGGTCTTCTGATCTTTCTTTACAAAGCACAGCACATTTCCATGACTTGGCCAGAAAAAGAAAATGAGAAAGACAGGTCATTTCTATAAATGCCCAGGGATACTAACAGTAAAAGTCCACTGTGAGCCAAAATGGTTCAGTGCTTTTCATGGGAGTGGCCCAAGAAAATCATTTCCAGAAAGAGACTCCAGCTCACAGCTGGGCATCCTCAGCTAACCTTCTCAATTCTCTACATTCTTCAGAGAGAAAGAAGATACAAAGAAAATAAGGATAAAGAAAGCTCAGAGGGTGTGATCAACTGGTGTATGCGCTAATGCCACAGCATTATTCTAGTACAACCAGCTGAGGTTGCTCAGAGTTTGATCAGAGACCGGTTGGTTCCAGCAGTCCTATTGGAATAGCATAAGGATGTGACGTGTCTGGTGGAAACGATCCCTCCTCAGATGAGTTTGTGGCATGCACACATCAGATCCTGTGCAGTGGGAAGTAACCAGATTCACTACGGCCACCGTTGCTGGCTTAAGTCACTGCTGGCGACATAAGAAAAGCAGAGGCATTGCAGTCAGCTTGGAGCTTCTGTGTGTGTTGCTTGTCCCGGCCTGGAAGGGCTGCAGCTTCCTGCTGGGGGCGAAGCGGGATTGTGTCTGTAGCTGTTCCCGAGCTGGGCTCAGCGCAGCCATGGCAACGCAGGGGATGCAGAAGGGAGGGTGCCTGTGCTGCTGCCTGGCTGAGCAGTGCAGTGCTGCTGCCACTGGTGACCGAGCATCAGCTGAGGCGCAGCTGCAGGAGTTGCATTTCTAGATTCACCAGCTTCTCTGTAGTGGATTGAGCTAAAATGCATACCGTGTTTAGATGGCAAAAAATATGAAACAGATGGCTGAGATAAAAACAGTCATGGAGATATTCCTAGTTGCCAGGATGCACGTTCAAAACCAGCACCAAACAGGGGTTTGGAGCATCCACCCTTTAGGGAGGCTCAGGAACATTTCAGAAAGAACCCACAAACTGATCTGCTTCATCCTCCTCTTCATTTTCCTAATAGAAAAAGCTTAACCCAGCTCTGTAATTTTCCCTAGGCGGAAAGGAAGCTTGCTGTATTAATCCAGCATTTCCTTATTTGTGGCACGGTCTGTTTTTCACTAACCGTCTCTCCTTTTGTAGAAGCTTGGGCTCTTCCTCTGCAAGGCTTGTCTTTTATTTATTTTATTCTTTTCGCTCTTGTAATTTCTGTGTGCGTGCTTTTAACAGGTACAGATTGTGACGAAGAAGATTGACTTGAGTCATGTGACTTCCAAGTGTGGTTCGCTCAAGAACATCCACCACAAGCCAGGTATCAGTAGAACTTCCTACAATTTCTGGGATGTGGGATAAAGGAAAGACTTGTATGTGAAGGGGAAGTCATGGATGATACAATCCTCTTTTGCAGTCCTGGAGAAAGTAAATACACTTGGGTAATCGAAACACTGTTTTTAGTTCTTTAACTAAATGTGTGAAGACATGGATGTGTGGAACCACCTTGTTTAGAGATGAGACAAAAAATTGTATGAAAGGATGCTGCTTGTACAAAATGTCTGCTTGATAAAACACCAATATGCATGCTGAAATTAGCAAAATATTTAAACATCTGCTTAAATCCCGTGAAAATCAAGCGGGCTGTAGCACATGCTTACAGTTTGAATATGCTTGTTAAAGATTTTATATTTTACTGATCATGCAGCGTGTTATTCTGTGCATCTCTAAAATCATTAGAACTCAACTAAAGGGGAAGTAATCTGAATGTACCCATTTGCATCGTGTCAGACCTTCTCCTGAGCCATTCCACTCTTCATCTCCTTTTCTTGTGCAGGAGGTGGACGTGTGAAAATTGAGAGCGTGAAACTGGATTTCAAAGAGAAAGCTCAGGCTAAAGTTGGTTCACTTGAAAACGCCCACCACGTACCTGGCGGTGGTAACGTCAAGGTAAGGGGACAGCCCTCAGGGAAATGCTACCAGTGTGCCTTCAGCCCAGATTCTTCTGGGAAATTTCTAGAGCTGTGAATTCAGTGATGGCTCTGAGTAGGAAACATCATTTCGTTCTGCATTAAACCTGTTCACGTGCCACTTGCTCCCTGTGGAATTTGGAATGATCAGGCTCACATCAACATCTAAGATTAATGTGAACCATGTAGAGAAACCTCCTGTAGTTTGTGCCCTGGCTTTCCATCTAAAAATAACCTTGTTTGGAACCACTGTATGGCATAGGTATGATACCATAAGCTTGTAGTGTGGCTATCCTAGAGGACTGCTCTGTGAAACAGGAGGAAAACATCTTGAAAGTAAGACATTCCCACAAGCATTTGAAAATGCAGATTTCAGAAACAAATCACATAAAATGCCTACTAATTTCATATAGCTAGGAACAGCGCTTCTGCTAGTTCAGGCATCCATCAGAGGCAGAAATACTAAGAAAGGATATACCATGCATTAAAAAAAGAGAAAATCTTCTGTTTCAATCCTTCTAGGAACTAAAGAAGCTTCAGTCCTTGTAGGACTTGTTAAAAATGAAAAAGGAGACGCAAAGATGTATAATGAGAAAATTTGTTAAATATATCGTGTGTTAAACTCTGCTTTCCTGCAACAGATTGACAGCCAGAAACTAAACTTCAGAGAGCACGCTAAAGCCCGTGTCGATCACGGGGCTGAGATCATCACGCAGTCGCCAGGCAGGTCCAGCGTGGCTTCCCCACGCAGACTCAGCAATGTCTCATCCTCTGGAAGCATCAACCTGCTTGAATCACCGCAGCTTGCTACCCTCGCTGAAGATGTCACGGCAGCCCTCGCCAAGCAGGGCTTATGAATTTGCTCATTTTGCGTTGTATGAAGTAATAATATTTAGGCATGAGCTCTTGGCAGGAATGGGCTCAGAGCAGGTGTTACATTCATTTTTACCATGTCTAAAACTAAGTCACATCCCAAGACTTGTAGTTACCATACAGTTAAAAAACAAACAGGTAATTATTAATAGATGCAGAAATTGGCCTGATCTCCATTTACAACAGGAAGACACTGGCTTTATATGGGTATACAACTGCAGTATGTTACATTGGACAATTATTGTTGCTCTGCTCTGTCTTGCATGGAGTACCATACTACAATAAAATGCATTTTTACCTTTCATGTGCCTGAAGGCCATCCATCTCTTTCTGAAGAGCCTTGTTAATATCCCAAGTTGCTCATTTCACTTTTCTGTTGATAGATGGGGAAAAAAAATGAAAAGCTGCCCATTGTAAGTTATTACAGGTTAGATTAAGAGTCTGCTTACCAGAAGGAAGGGCATATAGAGAAATTCAAGTTTAATTAATTAAAAAAAAAGTGATATTTTGTATAAATGAGTAGAGCAAAAGTTGAATTAAGTTATTAACATTTTTTTTTGGACCTGGATAATTATGTCGGTGTATAGCTGATAAAGCCAATAAATTATGTAACTAATAACTAAAACTATTAGTTGAAAACATTGAATCATGCTTGGGGAAGTGACGTAAAAAAGCTGTAGAAAGCAAGCACTTCCACCCCAATGGACTTGTGTCTGATTAGGAAGTTGGTTAAGCGGCTAGATTTGTGTAGTCACCATCAGTTTCACATCCTTTCCATCTGTTTGATACAGTATTATAGATATATATTTCTCTGTGGCCATTTGTGAGACGCCCTCTTCATATACTTGAATATTCTACTTTATTCACAGTATCTGTGTCTCTTGCACCCTTTGGTGTTGCAATTTTAGGTATGTAAAAGTAGATGTTAGCAGGGTTTTTTTTCCCTATTCATAAAAATACATTAAAAAAAAAAGATTAAAACTTTTAGCATGAAGTTGCTTTCTGTAACAACTAAAAGCCGTGACCCTGTTTTAGTGCCAGATGCAAGTCTCTTCTGTGATGCTAGGAAAAGGATTCCTTCCCTCCTCCCTCCCTTTCTTCACAAAGATATGATTTTTGTGGGGTCCAGAAGTTCATAAAATGGTCTCCAAAGATGGCTGGGTTTGGATTCTGGATTTTTATTAAATCCAAAATAGTTTGGGTTTGGCTTTTTTTTTGTTGTTTTTTTAACTCCTGTAGTAACAGCAAATGTTAGATTTATTTATTTCTTTTTTCTTTTGCTAAAGTTGAAACAGAAAAAAGTATTAAGGTGTCGTTTCCACTCCTTCAGTGATATCTTATGTATACACTAAGGCACTCAGATAACGGTGATAAACGTAACAAGAGATGCCTGTAATTTATAGTACACGAGTAAATAAATTGAGCTCCCTAGACTGGGTTGCTGTAGTGATTAATCAATACGTAGGGCATCTTAAAATCTGAGCAAAGTGGGATTATATTGACTAATAAAAAGTATAAGAAGAAGTGTGCATAAAAAGGGCAGAGATATATAAACATCCAATCTAACGGAGTTAACTGTGAGAGCTCCAACACTGTCTTATGGACACTAAGAGAACACTGAAGGTAATATGGGAGTATTACTCATCGGCAGATAATCATCTGCCGATACTATATGTACAGTAGACATTATGAAATGACCAGTTTACATTCTTGCAGATTGTTTGATCTTTTCCTTTTGAAATCTCTTAACTAAACTTTGCACTGTCAGTTGAGCTATACTTGATACATGTATTAGGTTAACATTGTGTGCTGGAAGCTTTTCATCTGTTCTTTTTGCTCCTTAATTTGTACGTGTGCGTGTGTGTGTTGGGTTTTGAACCAAAAAGATTCTAGAGAACATTCTTATGTCTGTAAAGAGGGATTCTAATAATGAATAGCACAGGATTCCACATGATTCAGGTTGCAAATGCACGGTTACTTGGCAGTAAATCTTCAGTGGACCAAATGAGGATTTTGGCTAAGCTGTCACACAGCATAAAGACAAAACAAAATTAAGACGACTCTATAAAATTTTACTGGAAATGTTAGCCCAACACACAACATTTCAGCACTGCAAAAAGCTTTATCACACTATAAAATTCCTAATACTGTTGGTAAGTCAGTTGTTTTATACAAAGGATAGTGAGCTTGGAACCATGCTAAATGGGTTCTGATTTCTGCCTTGTATTTGTTATACTCTTGTGTAATCATGGAAACAGTGTCAAGAGAGATGCATTAAAAGCCTCTTCCCATTTTTTCCAGGAAAGCAAAAGACAGAAAGAAAAAAACCACAAAAACTACTAAACCGGTATCTACATCACATTGCTCTGATCACACAGTCGATATAAATGAGCCTTGCAGTGTGGTTCTTTTTACGCCGTTTGCAAATGTGGGAGAGTCTATGGTACTACCGAACCTCAGCTTCTCTGAAGCTGAACACCAGCTAGTGAGAACAGTGTTACTTGAGGTGGTTTTTTTATTCTGCTTTTAAAATTGACATACTCTAGGTAATGATGTTTAGTTAATCCACCTATGAGTACAAAGTTAGAGTGGTGTAACGCACCAAGACATTTATTTCATGCATTAAAATGAGCTTTCTTGTCTTGATTCAAGCAAAGACCTTTGTAATTGTAATCATCCCTCCATAGAGAGAATCCTAGAACGCTGTGGACTTAGATGAAGGTAAAAGAAATTAAGAGTTGTGATGTTAAAAAAAAAAAAAAAAAGTTGTTACATGACTCTAGATGTTCACTGAGAAAGTTCATATTAATCTTAATTTATCAAGAAGAGGGTTGGTTTTTAAAGGAAGAAACTGTTTTGTAAATATGTAATGCCCACTTAAACAAGACAGAGCCAGCTTCCTGGAAACTGCATCCATTGTTTCTTTTCCACAGGCATGTTCAGCCAGCAGGTGCACTGGGTGTCGAGACCCGACTTTGTAACAAAGCAGAGATAATCCAGAGAAATGGAACGGCAAAACCTGTTGGAATGGCTAGGGGAGAGCCCCAGGTTAATAATCTGTAAAGCTGTAGAGACAAAAGTAAGGGGCTTCTGCCCCATCCGCAGACTCCTGTTTCTGTGTAACCACAAGCAGAAAGAAATCCAAGGTGAGCAAACCTCTGTCCAGCACCAATAAGGGAAAAACTAATACCGATGAGGATAATTTTGTGCCCGTTAGGGCCGTGTATATTTTCACTGTACAGCAGTAAATGGTATCATCCATTCAGTGCTATGCTAAGGTACAGTAGTAGCCTCATCGTGACTGCTTACAAATAGAAGCTTGCCTATCTACATGACCCGAGGGGAGTCTGAAGGCAGCCTGTGTGGGCTACCACACGTGAGCAGCAGTTTTTGCCACGCTGGACCAAATACCGTTCCAAACCCAAGTACTCATGTCCCTTCAAAGGCAAATGCCTTGAAGAGCTGATCACGTTCGCTATGAGAACCGAAGCAGGTAGTCTAGCCTAGGTGTGTAGAGTTCATTGCTCGTCAGACCGCTAAAGCAATTCCCGCTGCAACTCAAGCAATTCCCACTGCAGGAAAGTAAATTAGTTTCACACTTGGAAAAATCAAGTATATAAAAGCCACTTCAACTTTAGCAAAGAGAAAAAGCCAACGAATGAACATGCTGTATGCTGGGATTTCAAGGAATGCAGTCTGCTGTTACAAACCTGTGTTTTTTCTGATAATTCTAGAGCCTGTTACCATAAAAAGAGGCATTTCTTGAATGGCTGGTGGTAGGTAGTTCATGTTTTTCAATCCGATTTGCAATTGTATTTGTTGCTGTATAGTGATTGTTTTGCAAAATAAAATCGCTTGTCATCTAATGGCTCGTGTTGGTTTGCACTGTTTGTGATGCAGCGCTGGGAGCACTCAGCCATTCAGTATCGTTACACCTCGTGACACGTACCACATACCTGCTGCCATTGCTGGCAGTCGGTTCTGTCAGGGCAGGCTGAGTCCCATTATTGACAACATATCAGGTTTTACTCATAGCAGAGCAAGATTTTCCAGTATTGTGTGAATAAATTCTCTCAGCTAGTGGGTCCCACCGTGTGTGGAGCAGTTAAGCCCTCCTGACGAAGCGCCGCGTCCCCGTCGAGCCGCTGCTCCGACGGGACGCCGTCCCCGCCCTCTCCCCACAGCGCCCCTCAGCGGCAAAGTAGCGCCCGCCGCGCGCCTGCAGGCTGCCTCGCGCCCCCGGAGCGCTGCAGAGAGCGCGAGGCTGCGCGGCGACCGTTGGTGCTGTGAGGGGAGAAGATTTGGCGGGACGGCGTTGGGCGGCTCGGCTGGCCGCGAACGAGGGGTGTACGCGGCCCGCCCCCCGCAACCTGGTGCTTCGAGTGGACCAAAGGTAACGGGAGCTGTGGATGGGGGAATTTGAAAGGGATCGGGGAAGCATCTCGCAGTTGGGGGGCTGCTGGAAGTATTTCGCTCCTGCGGGGCCGTGAGGGAAGTTGGGCACCATTGGAACTACTAGGACCAGAGCTCACGTGTCAGCTGCAGCGAGGGAAAGGATTGAGAGACTGAGAACAAAAGGATTTAAGCACGTACAGCTGGAGCAGCAGTTGAGAACAGGTGGTAAGAATCCACTTTGTCCTTTACTAGGGAGTGAAAAAGAGATGGTATTTGTGACACTCCTTGGAGAACAGGTGGTAAGAATCCACTTTGTCCTTTACTAGGGAGTGAAAAAGAGATGGTATTTGTGACACTCCTTGTGCCTCATTGGCAGTGCACTGTGGCTGGTGTGTTATGATTTACTAACAAGTGTTGTGCTGGAGCATTGTGCTGAGTAGGAGCTGTCGATCAAACCTTTATTAGCTATGGTTATGGAATGCTGGTAGCCCAGGAATCCTGCTGCAATGTTTGCTGGTGCACAGAGGGTCTGCCCTTCTGGAATGGAACAGGAGAGTCCCACTGTTCTTATCCAGGAAAAAGTTGATGGGTTGGTCTGTTTGGGCTTTTGTTTGGGCTTCTTTTGTATTCATTTCTTGTTTGTTTGTGTTCTTTTTTCATTTATTTTCAAAACTAAATCAGGAGTCCTTAACTACCTTTCTGCATAATCTCACTCTGTGTGCGCATTCACATGTGGGTGGTGCAATCAAGTGCTAACTGCAGGTGAGAGGGCTGAGAGTGAGCACAGGGCCAGCAGCTGGCTTGTGAGTAGGAGACCTCAGATCTGCATGAAATTATTGGCGTGTGTGTGAAGGAAGTGACTTGTCCGCAACAGTTTCTATGGCTGACTGTGCTGGTGTTTTGTGTGTATGTGTGTATCTCCGGGATGCAGGCAGAGCTTTGCTGCTGGGTTTAGTCTTCTTCAAATGAGAAGGCAGCAGTACTGTCCATTGGCCTAGGATGAAGACTCTCAGGGTTCTAGAGATCAGGCAGAAGGAGACACCAGGTTCAGGAGAGGTAGGAGGAGGCAGCTATTTATGGCATTCTTTAACACCTTTTTCTCCATTTGAGATCATGATTCTGATCTCTTCTGTGTCTTTCTTTTCCCGTCTTGTGCACTGATCTGAGAAGCGATACGCAGGCTTGAGGCGGCTGTGATAGAAATGGTTTGCCCTGAGCAAAAATATTAGATTTTAGGAAGATCAAATTAAGGTCTTTTGCTTTTCGGTCTGCTTATTCTTGCTTCTGCCTGACTCCAGCTTTTTCCTGTCAGCCCAGTTTTCTTTCAGGCAGCTGTTCTCTGTTGATGTGATGTTATTTCCCAGGAAGGGTGGGGAGATAGTGGAAGCAGCTCTGCAGGGTCTGCCCAGGCTTCCAGGAGATTGCTGCTTGTTCTGGGAGGCCTGATGCAATGGAACAGTTTGATTGCTTAGTGTTGAACTAAGTGATGTGGGAGGGATATTGGGCAAGCAAAAAAGGCATGAGCCTGAACTCCAGGAAAGAGCTGTCTGCCTCACTAAGGGTTCTGCAGGCTGCATCTGATAGGCTTTTGGAAAAATGTAGAGCCAGATGCAGGAACACCTTCTGTCTGTCCTGAAGCTGGATTAATTGTGAAACCAAAGGCAAAGATGGAGGGTGTATTGTATTGTATTGACAGAGTTGGAAAGATTTTTGCAGGCGTTAATGGTATACTGCAAAGATGCCTCTGTGCTTATAGTATGATGTGTTATGACCTCTAAGATGTAGCTAGTGTGTGCTTATTTTGCTCAGTCCATAAACCAACTACCTGCATTTCTTATGCTTCAAGAAATTAGGCAAATTGATTCTGACTGCTGCAGCTGCACCATGGAGTGCAGGCAGGCATGCTAGCAGCTTCCCTGTCACTTACCTGACTTCCTGCATGCCTAATCCACAGAGCAGCACTAGCAAGAAGTGTTGTTTGGTAATGAGTTAACACAGAGGTCTTTCTAAGGACTTTGTTTATCGATCTTAGCATGCTGTGTTGACCTTCTCTCTTGATTTTTATTGTTTTTGTTGTCTGCATCTTGTTTGTTTTAACAAACCAAAAGAAAAGCCACGTATACAATTTAAATAGGAACTAAGGAAAGCAGAAGACTGGCTTGGAGGGCACCACTGTAGTCCCAGTACTTGGGTACAATCAAATGCTGACTGTGAAGCCGAGAGCCTCTTGCTCTGCAAACTAATGTTCTGTACAGAGATAAGTAAAATCTTCTAGGCTATAACTTTTATCTGCTCTTATATGCTCAATTCCCTAGCAGCAAGCTGGTTCACTTGCATAGATAACTGCACCTTAGGTTTTGTGTGTTCCTCATGGGACACGTCCCCAGGGATATGAAAAATAACAAAAGGGGATTCTTTAGATACATTGGGCAGAAAAGACAGGCAAAGGAGAGTGTACCCCCTTTGATAAACAAGAAGGAAGACCTGGCTTCCTCAGGCATGGAGGAGGATGAGGTACTTAACGAGTTATTTGCCTTGGTCTTCTCTGCCAGTCGGACTTCCCATGCCTCTTGTGTCCCTGAATCTCTAGGTGGGAGTTGAGAGAGCAAAATCCATCCCACTTTAAGACAAGAGCAAGTCTGAGACCACCTCATGAGGCTAAATGTGTACAGATCTATGGGTCTGGATGATGTGCATCCCAGGGTACTGAAGGAACTGGCTGACATGGTTGCTAAGCTGCTCTCCATCAGATTTGAAAATCTGTGGCTGTCAGGTCAAGTCCCCAGTGACTGGAAAAAGTGAAACATCACTCCCATTTTTAAGAAAGGGAGAAAGGAAGACTCGAGATACTGCAGGCTGATGAGCCTCACATCTGTGCCTGGGAAGATCGTGGAGTAGATCCTCCTGGAAAAGATGTTAAGGCACATGCTAAATGAGGAGGTGATCTGAGATGGTCAGCACAGCTTCACCAAGGGCAGATCATGCCCGACCAATCTGGTGACCTTCTATGCTGTAGTGACAGCTTTGGTGAACAAAGGAAGGGCAACTAATGTTATCTACCTGGACTTGTGCAGGGTATTTGATGTGCTCCTGTACCACATCCTTATCTCCAAGTTGGATAGAGACAGGTTAGAAGGCTGGACTATTTGGTGGATAAATAATTGATTGGATGGTCATAGCCAGAGGGTTGTGGTCAGCGGTTCTGTGTCCAGGTGGAGGCCTGTGATGATTGGTGCCCCCTGGGGGTCGGTCTCTGGACTGATAGTTTTTAACATCTTTATCAATTGCATGAATGATGGGTTTGAGTGTACCCTGAGCAAGTTTGCTGTGACGCTAAGCTGAGCGGTGCAGCTGACACCATAGAAGGAAGGGATGCCATCCAGGGAGGCCTGGACATGCTTGAAAAATGAGCCCATGTGAACCTGATGAGATTCAACAAGGCCAAGTGCAAGATGTTGCGCTTTGGACAAAGCAATCCCAGGTGTATGTACAGACTAGGAGAAGAACTTGAGAGCAGTCCTGCAGATAAGGACTTGGGGGTCCTGATGGGCAAAAAGCTGGATGTGAGCCAGCTGTGTGCTCTTGCAGCCTGGAAGGCCAACGGTATCCTGGGCTGCATCAACAGAGGGGGGACAGCAGGGCGAGGGAGGGGATTGTCCCCCTCTACTCTGCCCTTGCGAACCCCCATGTGAAGTGCTGGGTCTAGGTTTAGGGCCCCCAGCACAGGAGGGATATGGAGCTGTTGAAGCAGGTCTGGAGGAGGGCCATGAGGATGACCAGAGGGCTGGTGCTCCTCTCCAATGAAGAAAGGTTGAGGACATTGAGCTTGCTCAGCTTGGAGAA
Source organism: Pavo muticus (assembly GCA_016647715.1). Lineage (NCBI taxonomy): Eukaryota > Metazoa > Chordata > Aves > Galliformes > Phasianidae > Pavo > Pavo muticus. The sequence goes on along the minus strand of JACDJE010000234.1, from coordinate 510,197 downwards.
GAGAAGGCTCCTGGGGGATCGTTGTGGCCTTCAAGTACTTGAAGGGAGCTTACAAGCAGGGGGGGAACTGACTGTTTACACGGTCTGACAGTGACACGACAAGGACAAATGGCTTTAAACTTTAAAATGAAGGAAAAGTTAGGTTAAATGTTACGAAAGAATTATTTACTCAGAGGGCTGTGAGGCTCTGGCACTGCTGCCCAGAGAAGCTGTGGGTGCCCCATTCCTGGAGGAGTTCAAGGCCAGGTTGGATGGGGCCCTGGGTAGCCTGAGCTGCTGGGGGCAAACCAGCCCATGGCAGGGGATTGGAGCTCGATGATCTTTAAGGTCCCTAAGCCATTCTAGGATTCTGTGATTCATGGTGGGGGTGGGGTGTTGCCTTTAAAACAAAGTGAGGTTAAAATTGGCTTCTAGCCTCTCTCAAAGAAATATAGAAGCATAGAATCATAGAATGGTTTGGGTTGGAAGGGATCTTTAAGACCGTGTAGTTCCAACCCTCTGCTGTAGGCAGGGACACCTCCCTCTAAACTAGGTTGCTCACAGCTCCATCCAGCCTGGCCTTGAATGCTTCCAGGGAGGGGGCGTTCCAACCTCACTGGGCAGCCTGTTCCAGTGCCTCACCACCCTCACAGTAAAGTATTTCTTCCTAATATCTAGTCTAAATCTACCCTCTTCCAGTTTACAACCATTTCCCCTTGTCCTGTCACTACCTGCTTTATAAGAAGTCCCTTCCCCAGCTTTCCTGTAGGCCCCCTTCTGTTACTGGAAGGCTGCTATAAGGTCTCCTTGGAGCCTTCTCTTCTCCAGCCTGAAGAGCCCCAGCTCCCTCAGCCTGTCCTCGTACGAGGGGTGCTCCAGCCCTCTGATTATCTTCGAGGCCCTCGTCTGGACCTGCTCCAACAGCTCCATGTCCTTCTTGTTTTGGAGGCTGCAGAACTGGACACAGTACTCCAGATGGGGTCTCCCAAGAGCAGAGCAGAGGGACAGAATCACCTCCCTCAACTTGCTGGTCACACTTCTCTTGATGCAATCTAGGGTACAGTTGGCCTTCTAGGCTGCAGGCGCACATAACCAGCTCATGTTGAATCTCTCATCAGTTAACACACCCAAATCCTTCTCCTCAGGGCTGCTCTCAAGCCATTCTTCACCCAACCTGTATCTGTGCTTGAGATTGCCCTGACCCAGGTGCAGGACCTTGCACTTGGCCTTGTTGAGTTTCATGAGTTTGGCAAGGGCCTGCCTCTCAAGCCTGTCCAGGTCCCTCTGGATAGCGTCTCTTCCCTCTAGCACGTCAGCTTCACCACGCAGCTTGGGTATCATCTGCAATCATGCTGAGGGTGCACTCAATCCTGCTGCCCATGTCGCCTACAAAGATGTTAAGTAGCACCCGTCCCAGCACCGATCCCTGAGGAATGCCACTCATCTCTGGTCTCCTCTTGGACATTGAGCTGTTGACCACAGCTCTCTGAGTACAGCCATCCAGCCAATTCCTTATCCAGTGAGTGGTCCATCCATCAAATCCATTTTTCTCCAACTTGGCGACCACGATGTCATGCAGGACAGTGTCAAGCGCTTTGCACAAGTCTAGGTTGATGATGTCAGTTGCTCTTCCTTTATCCACTGATGCTGTAGCTCCATCATAAAAGGCCACCAAGTTTGTCAGGCACGACTTAGCCTTGGTGAAGCCGTGTTGGTTATCACCAGTCACCTCGTCTTTATTTTCCGTTTGCCTTAGTAGAGCATTCAGGGGGATCTGCTCCATGATCTTGCCAAGCACGGAGGTGAGACTGACAAATAATAATCACATTCGCCACCTCTTGGGTTTAGTGCTGGTCACAGCTTGGTGAAATTGGAGAATCTGCACTCTTGGAACTGCATGCTTTTTTATCTGTTGGTATCTTCTTCGTTCTCTGTTTTTTGTCAGCGTTATCATTGTTACTGCATTGTTGTTTCACTTTTGACTGTCAAGAGGCATTTTGTTTGTAATTAAAAGCTCAAAGTAATTTTTCTGATATAAAAACTGATTATAAAAAGTCCTGGATGTATTGAGTGGGTAGAGAATGGGTTTCTGCTTTAGTACTTCTTCAGAAGTGGTTTCTTTTAGTCAGCTTTTCTGAATAGCCAGCTCTTGGCAGATTTTAGAAGTCGCAGGGGTCTTTTTTCTGACCTAACTTGAGGGACAGAAAAACAGAAATTAAAACCTTACTATCTGAGCAAGAGAGACCTTATTCCTGTGCATCAGCAGAATAAGTTAGTGCTAACAGAACAAAAGGGAGAAGAAAAGTAAAAGCCCCTTCTGTAAAACTTTTTGACTGTAAACATGTTTACATTTTATTCAATAGATTACCTTCCAAATGACTGTCTTAATACCACTTTTGTGCAAGAGGAGGGTTTTAGCCTAGTGTGAAGCATGTGGGGTTATGTTCTCCATGAGCGGAGAGCAGAAGCAGCTGAAGTCACTGCAGGGGAGCACTGGCTTGGGCACTAGGAAAAACCTTCATCTCCAGTAGGAGTGGGTTTTCACTGAGTGCTCCTCTAAGCACCCATAAGGAGCAGAATAGGTGGGGCTGATCAGCTCAGCTCCTGTTCAAGGAAGGAGTGGCCTCAGTGAGTCTTTAAGTGACTCGCATTGAATAGGAGAATTGGAAGACCATTGGAAATACAGCTTTGGCTTGTCGGAACACCTCTCCTTAAACTTGCTGTCATTTCTTACACAAGCAATATAATTTCATGTTATTCATTTATTTCTGAGCAGCCTTACTGCTCTCCTCATTCTGGAGATGCACAGATACCTGCCCTTCCAACAGCCTCCTCCTGTGCTTGGAGGTCTCCTGCCTAGGTAGACGGAGGACAGCTTGGCCTTCAACAACACAGGAACTCAGCAGCGCCAAGCTTTCGCTCCGTCGGGGCAGGTGGAAGAGGGAGAGACGCTCTGCTGACCCGACCGGCTTCTCTGGGCATTCCCTGCTGCACGTCGGGTCCCCCAGCTTGCCCGTCCAAGGCCGGGCGAGGTGGTGGGGGCTGCGGGAGGGGTCCTTCGCGCCCGGCCTCGCCGCGGGACGTTGGGCGGGGCGAGCCCGCATGGCGCCCCNCCCCCGCCGCCCGCCCGCCCCTGTCACCGCCTGCCGGCGCGGCTCGCGGAGCCGGAGCTGTCCACAGAGGGAGGTGCTGAAGGCAGGGAGGAAGCGGAGGGACGCGGACATCTTCGCTCCCCTAATTTCCTCCCTGCCTCCTGCAGCCATTTTGCACCACCGAGGCTGGAGGAGGTGCAAGGAGGAGGGGGGGGAGCTGTAAGGAATGAAGGGAAGGGGATAAAGAGTTATGGAGAGCCAAGAGGCAGCTGTGGGAGACACCGACTGATATGTTTGCTAAGACTGGCTCACAGCAGCAGCTGTCATCAGCATCATGGTGAAAAGGAAAAGCTCAGAGGGCCAGGAGCAAGAGAGCGGCCGTGGTATCCCTCTGCCCATCCAGACCTTCCTATGGAGACAAACCAGGTGAGAGCAGCATGCTTAGGATACAGCTGCAACAGGGTGGTGGGGGGGGAGGCAGGCAGGCAGGCAGGCCAGCTGCTGCCCGGTGCTGGGTAGGAAGCAGTTACTGCAGTTGCAATATGAAGGCGTGAAACAAGCTGTTCTTATTTGCACTCCATGCAGTGTAATCTGTGTGTATTGGGGATGGGGGAAGGACACTGGCAGTCCCAGAAAGCTTCTTAATTTGACTTTAAAATATCCATGTGTATATGTGTGCACCTCACCCCTCCTTGCTGCTCTCTTTCTCCCTGCTTTAAGAGGACTTCTGGAGCTTAGGTGCTAGAAGCAGTGTCCCCTGGTGCTGCACTCGCAGTTCTGCCTGTATCTGTTTTTGCAGCCATTCTGGAAGTGTAATCTATGTTTTGAGAGGTCAGCATGCAAACAGATACGTCAAAGTCTCACTCTGTTTCATTGGGTTGGAGAGAAATGATGTGCGAGGGGCAGGCTGAACATATAGTTGGGGCTTTGTGTTCCTTGTGAATGCTGTCTGTCTCCTGTCTTGCAGGAATTCTAAACTGAAAACATTGCGGGGGCTGTGGGAGAGGGTGGAAGGTTTGAAGGTTGTGGCTCTAATTTAAGACCTCAGTCACAAAATCCCATTATCCTACAGTTTCATCCTTTAATAAATAATATGTAATAATGTGACCTGATTTGTGTGTGGGGGTTGTTTTTTTGTTATGGTTTTGTTTTGTTTTTTTAAGTGTGTAACCAATCCTATTCTGGAGGGAAATGACAGCAGAGGGTAGATGTTCTCTAGCTACAGGATGAAGGCCTGCTTTTCACCACGGGCCTTCCAAATCTGAGGTAGTGGAGGAAAATACTTGTTACAAAACTGGCAAGTTGTTCCCTAGCTTAAAGTATACGCAGGGCAAAGTTCAGTAACGTTTAACGTGTTAAGCAGAACATTGTGAAAATCTGTCAGTGATGTAAAATGGCTGAAAACTGTCTAATGGAAAGGTCTTGAAAGCTGATAGCACTTGGCAGATGTCCTCAACAGGTATCAGGACATTCATTTGGCTTTGTCTTCTTTTATATTATGAAGTTTTCAGCATTTTGCTAATCTTATGACATAAGAGAAATCCTAAAAGTAACTAAGCAGAACTTCTGCTTGAAGTGCTGGGCCTCTAATACTTTTTTTTTTTTTTCCTTCAGTGCGTTTTTGAGACCTAAACTGGGGAAACAGTATGAAGCTTCCTGTGTGGTATGTACCTGTTTTCAACTCTTGTTGGTAACTAGCATTTAACGCAACCTGACCTGGCCAGGGTGGTTGGTCAGCAAGCCTTTCAGCTCACAGGAGAGACCATTTAGCTTAATTTTGTACTTTTATCATGTGAAGGATTTTAAATCTTTTCCCATCTAGAGAATTTAGAAATCATGTCCACCTTTAGATGTGTATATATATATATTTAATTTGGTGTTAGTAGTTGAACTGACACAGTGAAGTACAGTGGGGGCAGGCTGAGCTTAGACAGTCTGGGTCTAATCTTGCAGTTCATCATGGGTGTATGGGCTTTTGGATGAAATTCGTGTCATTTCGGTTTGTGATTATTGGAGTTAAAATACTAAAAATCTAAAAGTTACTACCAGCAAGCTTTAAAAATACTTTCTCCCATTGTGCAAAATGAAAATGCATCCTCTATTAGAAAAGAGAGGACCATATCTTAGCGTAATTGAAGGGATTATTATGCAGATGCTGGTAGCCCTTATTTCTAGCTATATTTAGTGTAAAACCTCAATGAAGCATGTGAAGAGAGAAAGGCAGCAAGTTCATGTAGGATGGTTATCTAGGGAGCTGCACAATTTCTTCAGCTGTTGCTTGTCTTTGGTTGACTTAAAGTACATTAAGCAGTTGCAGCCAAACCTGACAGACTGGAAAAATGCGGTCTGGACATGTATCTTAATAGTTTAAAGTACTTAGGTCTCTCTGCAGCAATTTTCTGACTTCCTTCTCACAAGACATTAAACTGGAGAAGCCCTTGCTAGTGCTGACTAGATTTTTCTAGGAAATCCATAAATTTTTCAGGGTTATTCCTAGATACCAACTACTGACAGAGAACTTTTGTCTTACTGTGTTGCTGGGTGAAATGTGTAGCAGTTCTCACACAATAAGCTCAAAGCATCACTGCTGGTCTATACCAATTACAGCTCAGAGGATATAAAGTGGAGCTTGTTGCCTTATATCATTGCAGGAGTCTCAGAAGTGTGCAAGAGCCATGCCTTGATGAACCTCTAATTTGAGATTACAGCTCCACCAGCGCGTTAATGTTCTCCGTTACTGTTGGGTAGAGGGACAGAACATCCTTCTCTCTTCTGCATCGATGTGTCTGTCTGTGACTTGTTGTGCTTCATGCTGTGCTATTGAGAACAGCTATTCTCTGTCTCTCAGGTTGATTCCAAATCCTGTTTCTTTTATAAGCACATACCAGAATTCACTAAGTGTAAAAAACAGCAAGAGAACGTCGAATGAAAAGGACATCTGAAAAAATGCTTAGGAAAGAGGTGGTCTTTGGGTTGGGAGTGGTCCTCAAGTGTTTTGGGGTGCAGCTAGTACCAGGACAATCAAACCATGCCTTCCCTGCAGGTCAGGGGGCTTGCTTCAGGCCTTCCTTCAGCACACGCCTTGGAGTAACCAGCCTGGATATGTGCCAGTACAGTTATATTTATACATGCTATAGTCCTGGCAAAAAGCTGTGGTGCTAAAGAGTCACAGCCTGGGCATGGATGAATTCAATATTTTTGTTTAAAACCAGTTGCATAATGGGGCCCAAGGGTCATGGTGCTGTGATTTTTTAGAAGCCCCAAGGGTTAGGGGAGTTCAGTGTCTCGGGAGATAGGGAGAATAAAGAAATATGCTGACAGTGAATGCACAGAGACTGTATCAGTATTTAGAGGCCTTTTAAAAATATGCATAGCTCTTGCATCAAAATTCCATGTTTATGCCTGCAACTTTAGCTAGTTTTGATGAAGGCCTAGTCTGCTTCAGCTGCTTAAATAAAGGAGAATTTGATTCTTCTCTTTCTTAACATAATCATTAAATAAGGCTTGAAAGCTTCCAAAGGTGGGGCTTAGTTTTGCAGAAGTGATGTAGCCTGAGCTGTTGCATCTGCCACTTTTATTTGCTCTTTGGTTTCCTATCCCTGGCAATGTATGGGAATGCCTGCCCACATCAACACCTTTCACATAATCCAGCAGGATAGCAGACTGTTGCATGCATGAGTGAGATAGAAGGTATCTGGAGCTTGACAGATAGTTGGCTTATCTTCTGAAACATCAGGCTGATTATCTAACACTGCTGTATTGACTAGCGTGTCTAGAAATGTATGATCTGTCCTTTTAAAATTCTCTTGCCAGGATTGTTCTAGGCATGTCTATAGGCCGTTAACTGCCGCACACTGCAGCACGCTGTTGTCATATGCATTCTATTATTATTCTTGGCTCTAAACTTGCTGCACTAGATTTTGCTGCATATTATGCATTGAGGAAGCAGATGCTGGAGGTCCAGATTCAGTCATTACAGGATCTGGTCTGACGGAGCTGTTTGTATTGGGTTTTTGAGCTTTGCTATACAGTTCATAATTTTTAATACTTGTGAAAAACATCTTGTTTTTCTTACCTAAACAAGCTCACTGACTTCAATTAGTTTATAAACAGTAGCCTTAAATGTGAAGGTAAATAATCTTTTTCTGCCCCATGGGCCCCCCACATTGTTTTACACTGTCTAAATGCCTTTGTACCTCCGTATGGATTAAATATGCTTCCTTCTCCCCCTTCTGAAGTTCCTCTGCCCTGATTCAATGTCATTTCTCAGGTGCCTGACTCAAAGCTGTAAATGACCTCAAAGGGAGTGTGTGAGTGGTACACAGAACTACTGTGTTTTTTGGGGGTGAGGGTAAGAGGCTTAGGGGACTTATTTTGAATATTTTCACTTCGGATTACATTGGCGTGTTATCAATGTGATTCTCATCCTAAATCCAAAACATAGCACCATACCAGCTAATAGAAAAAAAATTAGCTCAATGCTGCCTGAAAACGGGACACTGCTTGGATGTGATTTTGGGTGTTTTTTTGGGTTGTTTTTTTTTTCCTTCCTCTCCTTGAGTCAGATCCTCTGTGGCTACTTCTCTGAAGGAGGTCTGCAGCTCACCTGGCACGTCTGAGAGAATGGAACTGGGAGGTGCCTTATGCAGTCTGCTGCAGGTATAGCTCCTCTGGCCTTAGAGCAGGGGTTAGCTCGTGTGACTTGGGCAAGGTGTATAGGAAACTATGGCAAAGACCAGCCAGAAGCTGCTCGGTTCTGTATGCCTTCAGGCAGCTGCCTGTTTCCTGTCCAGCAGGAAAGTGACACGCAGACTGATCCTGGTCACAAGGTATTTGACAGCCCCTTCGTTTCTTGGTTGGAGAAGAGAGTGAAAGGAGAACAGCAGCAGTGGGAAGGCAGCCAGACAAGACTGACCCCTATTCCCTGTGAAAACAGATGGCATCACCAGGCTAAAGGGAAATATGCATATGTAAGTGGCCCTGAGGGCCGCACACACAGATCATTCCAAAAAGGGACTGCCTTTTCTTTAGCCAAGACATAGCACTGACTTTGCTCACTGTCGCTTTGGCTGGTGTTCTTTTTCCTCCTTTGACACATGGGCTGATGCAGTCAGGGACTAGCTGCTGCAACAACGTAGATAGCCTTTTCTTAGCTTACTAGCAGTCCTGAGACTGCAACTCCAGATGTCCATAACATTGCCATACCCTTTATCTGATGGACTTACAGAGAACTTGCTTCAGACACTCATTCAACCTTCTTGTTGAAGTAACTCCTTTCAGCTGTAGAAGCAGTTGTGTAGTTCAAGTGGGGTAAAAATTAGGTCTCAGAATCTGTACTGTCTGTAGCGGGTCCTGGGAACTAGAAAAAAAAAGTCATTCCAGAGCAAAGAGAAAGCACTATAGGAGCAAAGGCTAACCTGGAGCCTTGCACATTGCATGTTTGCTGTGAGCTGGACCTCTGTGAAGAACTAGACGCAAATCCCGTGAGACCACTTGTCTAGAGAATGATGTATTGCTGCTGTTGAGCTGCTCTTTGCTGTCATAATCAGGGGCGAGAGTGATGCCAGTGAGGTCCCACGCTGACAGTACATAGGTTGATCCAAAAGTAACGTGTCCTATTTATTTCCATGGAAACAAGAACAGATACAGCGAGCACAATGACACTATTTAATAGAGAAAATTCTCAGCTATAAAACATAGTTTTTTAACAGCCGCCACCATTAGCTGTGCATTTTTGCTAGTGTTAAACAAGAGCATGCATGCTGCACTCATGAAAAATCTGCATGAGTGGATGTGACTCTGTGTTGCCACTGCTGAAATGTGCCACCCAGGAACTCGCTGTGCTCATGTCCACTCTAGAAAAGTTCAGCAAGCATTGGTGAATATCAATGGGTGCCATTTTTTCCCCATGGAGGATTTCAGCCTAGGGAAGAATAGAAGAATCGCATGTTTTCACGTGGCTCAGAAAACAAAAACGTTGAAGTGAATATGTCTAATTTTAAAGTACCAGCAGATTCCCTGGATTCTCTGAGGTATTAAGAATGTGGGACAGAGCTTTCAGAAGGCAGCTGTTGAAGGACTTCCTCCCTGATGCCATTGAAATACCTGAAAATGAGACTTTGAGTATGAAGTCAGAGTGTGACAATGTGTCTCGTATCCCATTTCAGAACAGTGTTGCCGCATCCATTGTTTTTTGTTTTTCTTTCTCCTCTTGCTCTGTAAATTGAATAGCTTTGTCACTGTGCTAAAGTGTGAGCTTATATGGGTTGTCTTTTCTACTGAAGGCAAGAAAATAATTTCTTTAGATAAGCCTGATTAGATGCTTAACAGGCCCTCCAGTGAGCTAATTCAGCTTGCTGGCCTGGTAGAAATTGCTTGCTTCTGTGCTGAACTTCATTTTGGCCTGTGCAGAGGCTTGACTCCACTCAGCAAGCCCCAGAGCTGACACAAGAATGAGATGGGAGCATGTGACTGCAGCAATGGATAAGGAATGAGGAGTGGCACTCTGACTCCTTGTGACAAAAAAGATATCACATTTTTCCGTGGCCTTTTCAGGCTCTGTGTTGTCCCTTAGCATGTGTTAGGCTTGCACTTTATCTTACTTCCGGGAGCACTTTGCTACTTTGTTTCCCTGTTCGTTAGGTAATCCTGATTTAGGATAGTTCTATACTCTGTCCTAATGTGTTTGTGATGCGTTTCTTCTGTGGTTTAATGACGTAGTTCTATTTTTGACGGCATACCCAGACCGTAAACATGAGCACCTGGCTCCCCCCGCCCCAGGCTTTCAAAGCGTTTGCCATCCTCTCATCTTAATGGACTTCACAGCATTCTCTTGGGTGTGCTGCCAAATGGCCCCGAAGGAACCAAGGCTCCTGTGATGTTACTGCTTGTGTTCCTGAACTGGTAGGAATAAATGAGCGTTTTCCTTCATAGGCAGCATGACATCCAACAGATCTCTGACTAAGAGTGATCTCTGACTGTAAGAGTGATTTGGGTCTTTCCGTGGTAGCCATGTTACCCACCCCTGGTGCTTTGTGGATGTTGCTGACAACCTAATCCATAGCCCATTATTTCTGACTAATCATTAGTTTCATCCATATATCCACATATTTTAACTAACTCTTTGCAATTTCTGCTGTTGCTCCACAATGAGCTCAGAAACTGAGGATTTCTAATAGGTGGTCAGGGCAACTTTCCGTGGAGTTACATTTGCTGGCAACTCTGATATTTCTTGTATTTCCTCATGTTCGATTTGTGTAACTACAGGCTTAGTTTTCTATAAGCCCACTCAGTGCTAAATTCAGATGTATATTTTTCTACAAATCGTACTGTCTCCCCTTCTCTTACGCTGTTCTTGGAGCTAATGGGGAGCTTCAGTCATAGGCTGTAGGTACAGATAGATGTGCATTTCTCTGCCTCCATGCTGGCTAGAGCAGAGCCAGCTGTGATGGGGATGCTGTATTCCCGTGATGGTGTGGCACTGTGCACGCACTGGCACACCCTGCCTCTCTGCTGAGGAGCTTGTGTCTGTCCCCACCAGCAGATGTGGGCGCAACCCGAGAGGACAAGTACGCAGCTGCTGGATTATGCAGAAGAGTGCACATTACCACTGGTTATCATGCTGTGCATTGGAGTAGCTGGTCATTTAGAAGAGATAGTTTACTATTGCTGCCCTTTTAGCTTTTCTTTTTCTGTAATTAAGTCTATTCCTGTTGCTGCTGCACTTTTACAGGAAAAATTGTTGTGACTGGTGTTGAAGGATAAGCCTTATGAATCTGGAGTGAGGGCATTTGAAGCACCCTTTAGGTCATGAATGCCAACAGTTACTTGTTTGCCAGGAGCCTGATGAAATTGGTGGAACAGCTTGTGAACAAATAGGTAGCCAGGAGGCTAAGCTAGTCTGTCGCAAGGACATGCATTACCAGTAACGTATTTCTTAGCTTTAGGAACTTCAGTGAAGGAGTATAACTGCTTTTGTGACCTATAATGAGATCTTTGTATCTGTTCAGAGGAAGAGCTTATTGAAATAGTTGGAGCAACTAACAATAAAGAACTTCCTGGGGGGATTTCAGAGGCAGATCGTCTTATTCTGTATTGCTTGAGGTGGAAATAATGAACTTGCTGCAGCCATCAGCTCTTTTAAGCTTTCATAAAACCACTACATCATGGCTCACTGAAAATTTTTGTATGCTATTTTTTGTGGCAGGGTGTGAAGACATTTCCTAAGGCATACATACCTTTAATGGATTGCCCTTTATGTTACACTAAACTGAAAGAGCATGTGTGTGTGAGAGAGAATAGTATAACCAGCTCTTAGCTCCACAAACGTAGGCTTCATTAGATCCTGTTACTCCCAGCAGGATCGCTGGCATGCCAGATTAATACGCAGCACAAGTGTAAGTCTGGTTTGATGTTGATACTTATACATGCATAATGTTTGTTTTTATTCTTTTTCATTATTATATTGAGTTTTATGTATATTTTATTGTTATATAGAGTGGCCCATTCATTTCCTAGCTGAGTAAGTCCACGCATATAGTGAGCTTTAGCTACAGTCTGTATTTTACATGAAAAATATTCTAACTTACAATAACAGTGTAATGAAAACACAGGTTTTAAAGAGAACGGTGTATGTCATAGAAAGTATGTGTGGGAAGCTTTAGTGTTTTCTTTTTTTTTCTCTCAATTGCAGTCTTTTGAAAGAGTTTTGGTAGAGAACAAGCTTCATGGCCTTTCTCCAGCTCTCTCTGAAGCCATCCAGAGCATTTCTCGCTGGGAACTTGTCCAGGCTGCGCTCCCACATGTGCTACACTGCACCGCAACGTTGCTCTCCAACCGAAACAAGCTAGGTTAGTGCTCACGTGAGTTTGTTTTCCCATTGGTGAAACATGCATCAAAACACGAGATGGATGCTAGCCTGCCACGCAACATATCCTAGATCTACGATTCTAACTAGGAATTCCAGTTCATTCTGTGTGTAACATTTCGTGATCTGTTCTCATTTATAACAGAGGGAGAGCTTTTCCAGTGAGGTTGGTGGTCTGCTAGCTTTAGAAATCATGAGCTGAAGAATCAAAGTAGTTCAATGATATTTTGCTAGTCATTTTCCAGGTACTTGAGAGCTTAGTTTTAACAAAAACCTCACAGTTCTTGCTTACTTTTTGTCTTATTCAGTGGGGTCAAACAGACGAGGCTTTCAAGCTACCATCTTTTAGGACCATGCAGTCAGTGTCTCTGCCTCTGACATTTCAGTGTTCAAACTGCAAATGCTGTGAAATAAATGAGACTTGTAAATTAGGAGGTTTCAAACATTACAAAACGTAGTGCTCTTTAATGGTAGAAATTAAATTTTCAAGCTCTCGTTGTGAAGTGGGATGCCCAGTTTCCTGTGTGGTTCTGAAATTCTCAGCAGTACCATTAATGGAAAGCCTGTGAGATACTGTGATGTGTTTTTCCCTTCCAGGTCATCAGGATAAACTTGGAGTAGCTGAAACAAAACTTCTTCACACTCTTCACTGGATGCTGCTAGAGGCCCCTCAGGACTGCTGCAGTGACCGATTTGGAGGAGACAGAGGTTCTAGCTGGGGAGGGAGCAGCAGCGCCTTTATCCACCAGGCTGAAAACCAAGGATCACCAGGACATCCCCGACCCAGCACCACGAATGATGAGGAGGAGAACAACAGAAGGAAGTTCTTCCAGAACTCCATGGCCACCGTGGAGCTCTTTGTGTTCCTCTTTGCTCCTCTTGTTCACAGGATTAAAGTAAGTGGGATGCCACTGGGGTACTTGTGTGGAGACGCCTCTGAGCAAAGAAAGAATGATTCTGCCTTTGTGATTTTTTGAGTCTTACATTTAATTCAGCCTACAGTGAACACTGGTTGACCACTACAGATGTTTTATCATGCTGGTACAATACCACTGACATCAGAAGGGAATCCTTCCAGCACTATAAACTATCACTCCACCATGCATGCAGGCACAAAGGCAAATAAATCTGAAGTGAGGCGTTTCCGTACCCTAGGAATGTCAAAGATCTGTGGCCCATATGAATTCTGCAGAAAAGATGGCAAGCTTTAATGTGCTCCTCTGACTCAGTTGTTGCTCACAAGGGCCTTGCTAGCTTTTCAGAGATTCCACTGTGGTGCTGCTACTGAGGTTCATTGTTGTCATTACTAATCATCTTGATGCTGATTACCAAGATTGCTTTTTAGTGGTAAAAGCATGGAAGTGGCAGAGGCAATTAAGTATTCCTTTGTTCTGAAGTTAGAAGCAGGCTGCAAGGCTTCCTGTCTGCCCAAGTCCCTCTGTTGGTTTTACGCTGAGTGCATCAAATCAAAAAAAGATAGGGTGAATGAGGCACGTAACTGCAATGCTAGGTCAGTATTGTCCCCTCTGTGTTTCATAGAGGTACAAGTCTCAGGGAGGAATATGATCTGATAACTAAGATAATGCATGTGCTCAAGAAAGATTGTGCATTTGCAGAAGAAGACATAAATGATGGAATTTCCTGACTTCTGAGGGAGTTAGTGCATTTAGCAGTGTGTTCTTAAATGAGACTTTTGGCGGGTGAGGTGTAATCCTGCAGTTTAACACCTGCAGTTAAAAGTGTTTGCAGATTACCTAAAGCTGGCAGTGCCAAATAAAAATGCAGTACTTTATTGCCGGTACTTCCAAACATTTTGCAACGTGCTCCTTAGGAAAAAAATAAAACACAGCTGAAAACAACAAACAATTTGTAACAAGGCTTATGAGTTCACTATTATGAGATGGGACTAAAGAAGAGTGGGGAATGAAAGGACGGGGGAGTGGTGAGCAGGCAGCTCTTGCCATTCTTTTAGCTATCTGCATCGCTGATTTAAGCCTGTGAGGCATGTGAAGTTAAAAAATTTTGTTTTCTTCTATGATGAGAGTTGAGGGAACTGGGACTTTTTTTTAGCTTGGAAAAGAGAAGACTCTTTTCCAAGAGGGGAGACCTCACTGTGGCCTTCCAATACTTGAAGGGAGCATATAAACAGGAGGGGGAACAGCTGTTTACAAGGGTGGATGGTGATAGGGCAAGGGGAATGGTTTTAACCTCAACCTCCCTGTCTCAGTTTAGATATTAGGAGGAAGTTTTTCACCCAGAGAGTGGTGAGGCACTGGAACAGGTTGCCCAAGGAGGTTGTGGATGCCCCATCCCTGGAGGCATTCAAGGCCAGGCTGGATGTGGCTATGGGCAGCCTGGTCTGGTGGTTGGCGACCCTGCACATAGCAGGGGGGTTGAAACTACATGATCATTGTGGTCCTTTTCAACCCAGGCCATTCCGTGATTTTATGAATTTTCCCCATTGTATTTTCATATCTGTGCTTGAAATGTATTAGTGTCTGCTGAGTGGCTTCAGCAGCCGCTGAGTTAGCATGTACCACCACAGAATGGCACGTAACGCCACTAATTTCCCTTATGATCTGTGCATCAGAGAAAGGACCTTTAAACTGAAAACAATGAGAAATCCCTTTAAGCTGAAAACAATGTTCTTTCATGTGAGCTGTTGTGATTCAACCTCTGTTTGTTTTTTTAGGAGTCTGACCTGACGTTTCGATTGGCTAGTGGCCTTGTTATTTGGCAGCCTATGTGGGAACACAGGCAACCTGAAGTGTCTGCCTTCAATGCCCTTGTAAAACCAATCAGGAACATTGTTACAGGTCTGTGACTTTGCTGTACAGGTGGGAAGCCTTTCCTTTGTTTGGTTGATGCTGTGTTATGTTCTGTAGCCATCATATTTGAGGAATGTCCTGATACTGCAGGAATTAGTCACGCTTTTGAGAGTAGTTTCAGGCTGTTTCCCTTTGGAGTCAAGTATTGTTTGCATAATATTTAATTAAGAGATGAGAGAGGAAACACACATAGGAAATGAGAAACTGTCCAGTAAAGTTATTGCTTTCTGTCAGCCTCAAATCTCTATTTCACAATGTCTTCCTTAGTTGCTAAGAAGAGTAAAGACTGTACCCAGCAGCAGTCCATCAGGGGAAGGTTTAGCCCAGGCTGGCTCTGAATGTATTAAAAGTGAAGAGCACACAGCAGCCTATGTTCTCTTACTATCTGAAACTTCGGGTTTTGCCATGTTATGAAACTCAAGAAAGTAGTTTCAAGAGGCTCCAAGGCAGACTTAGGTTGCAAATCCGCTTTTGTGGACTGGGAGAGTTGCTTCTCTTTTGTAACTCAGCCATAATGAGACTGGAGTGGGGTCCTTAGGCTTCCAAGCCTCTGTATCTGGCTTGGTTCTGAAAGTGTTTTTTTAGTGTTGCATTTGAGATAATAGTTTTGCATAATTTGTACCAAGTAGTGAATTGTGATTGTGCTCTATGTGTTACTGTGGCATTGCTTGCAAGTTCTGAAAAGCACAAAGTTATAATTTTCACAGTAGTGAAAATGTAGTTAGCTGAATCAGATTTCTCAAATGTAGTAGATCACTTTGGGTGTTGTGTTTCGTTCTGAAGGCTCTGCAGGCCTCTAGGACAGTCTAAAATTGAAAAGAAGTCTCTCAAATTATTCAAAATCATCTCTTCCTATTTTTTAATTGCAGAAGATGAAGCTCACTAAAGATTTCAACTCTGGAGATGACATAACTAATTAGTCCTAAGTTTTCTTTGACGATTGGGTTATTTTTTTTTAAAGGTTTGAGGCATGGTCAGAAAATTCCTAACGTGTAACTTCAAGAGTCAAGTCTGTTATGAAAAATATTCTGTTGTGTTTTTGAAAATATTCTCAACTGAATAGAAATAGTCACCAGAATGAAGTTCTTGATGTCAAGGAGGATTCGAATATTGTAGTGCTCTGGTCTCAAATTGTGACAAAAAAATAAAATGTACTTAAATTCTCATTGGAATGGGAATGAAAAACGAATGTAGTGCTGAAGCTTTATGACGTTTTGCTTGGATTCAGTCTGACACTAAGTTGCATATGAATAGCTTGCAGTATGATAGGATTCCAAGAATTGTCATCCTTAGTGTTTGTGATGTCCTTGTTCTTCTACAGTGTCACTGATCAAACTTTGTGTGAGATTCATATGCTATCTACGACGAAGGCAAATTAGAAACCATCATGTATTCTGAGAGAGGTAACCTAGAAAGAAAGCTGAATATACTTGGAAATAGGAGGAGGAAGAGACCCCAAATCAAGTGTGCTAGCGTGCACAGGAAAGCACAGTCTAATGCCAAATGGACTTAGGATAAAATAGGATTTCGAGTTTTATTGTTATAGGAATGAGATTTTCATTAAACAAAGTTGTTGAAAATGCAATTGAAAAAAAAGGTGCGAAAGTTAAAATAAATGTGGTTGTTTTTGTTTTTAATGGCCATGGTTAATGCTAGGAAGTCTGTAAGAGAGACACTGCTTTGTTTTTTGGTTGTTGTTTTTTTTTCTAATTCATCCTTTCAGTTGGTAAAGTTTAAATATTTGAGATGATTTCTGAAATGAAATTTCACTTTATTTTTTCAGCTAAAAGAAGTTCTCCTACCAACAATCAGAGCGTGACTTGTGAATCCCCAAATCTGGACAGTGGTCATACAGAGGTGAGCTCTATACTGAGGTTGGATGGGCTTGAGTGAGCAGCTGAGGGAAGAGGAAACTGAATGCTGAAACAGCAGCTGCACTTATTACCCTGAAGTAATCCATGTTCAGAAATTACAGTTTGTCACAGTTCTCCTGAAGGCTCCCAAACTTGTCTGCAGAGAAACCAAAGGGTATTGATTTAGTTGTCGTGATCCCCTTGGCAATATCCTGTCTTACAGGATAGCAGCCTGATCTTACGTGTGTTCTTGGGTTAGAGCCCTGTCTTGACCTTTGCCTGTACGGTTCCTCTTACTGTAAAGCCAGAGGCCTGATTCGTTTCTCATGTTATTATGGTGTAAGTAATAGTCATCTAAGCATAAACTGTGGTAAGAAATCTAATACAAGAGAGATCAGTGTGTTTATCTACCTATTTCTTTTTATTACAACTATCCCAAGGGACTACAGGTGGTCTGTGAGACAGCCCTGCCGGATTCTGTACCTCCGAAGCCCACTGTTTCAGCATGCCATCGTGGAAATTCCTTGGAAGGGAGCGTGTCCTCTCAAACCTCTCAGGAGAGAGGCACTCCACATCCCAGGTACAGACTATTTCAGCAGAAGGTTAGATTGGTATAACTCAGTGGTTGGGGTCACAGTAGTCCTCATCTTGAATCGACTGTTGTCACTGAAATGTGAGGGTGCTGGATGTTTATCTTGAACTCTGCAGATCTCACTTTTGGAGCTGAACGAAGTGGTGACACACAGTGCCACTTTCATTGGAGAAGTCTCCTCTTAGCCTGTTGTGACAATTTATTCAGTCTTTTCTAGTGTGCTGGCTTCTCGTAATTAAAGAGACTAGCAAATAATCTGCAGGTTCAACTCTTCTTAGCTGGATTCAGTCTCAGGCAGCTAGTATGTTTTCTGGCTTCCTTCTGATAAAATTTGATTTCCTACCAGCAAAGGATTTTTGCAAGCTTTTCTCCATTGCCTTCATTATACCTTCTCTGCATCTTGTTGCTTAGACAGCTACCTTTAGGCTCCTGATCCAAAAGAAGCAGACTAACAAAAATGCGAAGTCATAAACCATCCTCCCATCTTGCCCTGCAGAGTTGAAGCTGCAGTTTTCCAGCATGGCACTGCTACACTGACTTACCCTATTCTAGATTCAGGCAGATAAAGATAGAACCAAATTTTCAGTGATGCTGGACACTCAGTATTGCCATAAGGTAAATGAAGCTGAGTGTTTTCAGGAGTGTGGAGAGGAAGGGAAGCCTAGCTATATTTTTAGGTCTCTGGATTTAGGTGTCTCACTTCAACCTCTCATGAAAATTTTGGTCCTGGTGCTTGTCTCTTTCAGGAAATGTCATATCCAAACAGTGTTTTAAGAAACTGCTTCATTACAGGAGCAGAAGAAGTGTGGGATGGAGTGGGTTTCTGCATATAATCTAGGATCAAGTGGGATTTCTCAAAAAAGGGGTTGATGTGCTATTTCCCTGGTGGAAAGGGCAAAGCTGTTCTCTGTGGCTCTGATCCTATCAGGAAGTTTCCCTTGGGATTCTATATCAAGCCTGCTGTCAATTCTGGTTCTTTATTTAATTTGTATTAATATGAGCCAGTAAAACTGCAGTTGGGCATAAAACTGCCTTTCTGTGTATGAACACTGTGGCTCAGAGAGGCACAGCTGTACAAAAAAAAAGCCTTTTAAGAAGACAGAATCAGGTGATCAGTTTGTCGAGCTGGATCTGGTGGTTGCTATGGAGATGGAGCTGCAGACAGGCATTGAAGAGAGCGTCATTATGTCTCCTCATTTGCAGGACTCATTGATCAGTTAAAACTGTTCAGGGAGCTTTGGTTGCTATGCATCAGACAATTGGGGACAAATGTAGTTTGCTTACCAACAGCCGCAGTATTTCTTTGTCCTTGGGCCCTGGGTTGGAGGAAGACTGCCTTTCCACTCTCCCTGCAGTCACAGTTAGCTTAGAACTGAAAAAACGGACACTAGGTTTCCTTCTAAATTAGCACAGAGTTAAGTTTCTGGTTCCTCAGATACAAAAATGGCTTGTTCCTCTGATCCTGGCTAATTATCTCTGCTCTGCTCAGTGAAATTCTCCATTTATAGATGACCACAGCTTAACACTCTGGAGCAATTAAAGCCACAGCCTTTCATCCAGATGCTACCTTGAACATACAGCCTTGGAAATAGTCTTTGCAGGACTTCAGTGGCTAATGTTTCATAAGGGGAACGCGACTTGCTCTAGGCTGTGTTGTGCCTCGAGTTTGCTTACCGGCTGCATACAAGGAAACATGAATGGCAGTTCAGACACATGCTGATCTGGGCTCTGCAAAGTGACCAGAGCTAACGTATCCTTTACATTTGCTGCTGAAATGATGGCCTTTATTTTCTTTGCTGCTATATTTTTGAGTATGCCAGCTATGCTTTTGTATGGCTTGCATCCTTTTGACACAATCTTGACTGAGAAAAGCAGCCTTGAAATCAAGTATATTGGAAAAACTTCATAGTGTATTACCATTTATTATGATACTCCTCTTCCTATTTCAGTTTTGTTGTGTTGCTTGTTTTTTTTTAAGAACAACTCATTTTAAATCGTCAAACTTGGAACATTTTATCCTGAATACAGCACTAAGGACGAACTTGGAGTCCGTAGATTGCATTTTGTGACATGTGCTGACACAGATGGGCTGGTCTGCAGTCAACAGTTACTCTCAGCATTAGCTTGTGAGGCTGGCAGCAAACCAAGCCCTGCAGGTTTGAGTTGTAGATGTGCACATTTCTCCAAGCCCAGCCTAGCCACCTGCCAAATATGTAGTTTGGAGGAGGGTTCTTGTGATCCCAAGCAGCGTCAGCATTCACTGCACGCTTCTTCCTCATTTGCCAGTCCTATACCTACCTTAGATGCAAAGGGTAGATTTGTGACACTGGACAGTGACCCAGCAAAGCACTTCAAGCATGTGCTTCACTCTAAGCTCTTAAAGGAGTTCAACTAGTCAGTGTTGTTGCTTCTTCTCTAATGCTTTGTTGGACTGTGGCCTTGGTCTCCTCTACTCTGAATGTGGTGGTACGCAGCTGGAGGTAGGAGTGTCCTGCCATTGCTGTTCACGTGTTGTTTAGCAGAGCTGATAACATAAATGTCTTCAAAAACAAAAATTTGATGTTCTTGTTGTAGCTCCCAAATGATTCAGAACATTATTCATGGAAGTGTTTTTGATTTTTCTAGAATCCCAAACCCACAAAAATTCATCATTGGGTTCACAGGGATGTGTTTCTAAGACACTGAGTGGAAATGTTCAGATTGTGTACTTCTATGGGCAGAAAACATAGGCGGGTCTCCAGAGTTCCTGCCCTGTCCCCAGCTTTTCACTCCTTTTCCCCTAAGATTCTCGTTCCTTCGTGTTCCTTTCACTGCTTCTCTTCTGACAGATTGTCTCTTAGCAGCTACTGACCGTGCAGAAGGTGGATCAGGACAGTTTCACTCTGCTGGGAGAGGAATGGGGAAAAAAGGTTGGGGCACTTTATTGCAGTAGGGTTGGTTCTGAAAATGTTATGGTCCCTTTGAAATCTGGAATCTCTGGAGTCTTGATTTCTGAGGCTTACACAGACATACTGGGTTTGTGTGTACTGTGCTGAAGTCTACAGACTTCAATACTGAGGAAGGTAGGAAAACCATAGTGAAAGTAAAATGTTTTCCCTTTATCTAGCAAGGAGCGTCCGTAACAGTAGCTTTTACTTGTATGAGAATCAATTTAACTGGCCAAATAGTTAATTAGCTTAGCTGCCCTATCTGCTTGTTCTCTGCTAAGGCCTGATGTGTATGAATGTAAACAGTTTCTAAATCCTCATTACCAGTATCAGAACAGCAGATGCTTCTGAGTTGTCTGTTTCCAGCTGAACAAATCGTTCAGTTAGCACAGATGCCGAAGGCTTATCTTCAGATCACAGTTTAAGAAAGCAACCTTATCCAAGAAAACACCTTTAAAAAACAAAAAAAATCCATCACAAAACAACACTGTGCTTGAGCCCTCTAGGGAGCTGAAAGTTAAATATCCACTTACTGTCATCAGTAAGGCTTTCCTCAGTCAAGGCCTTAGTCCCAAAGGGTCAGTGTCAAATACCCCTGCAAGCTCAAGCAGGCACAGCTGTGTGCACATCCTGGTGTTTTGCGCAGATGGCAGGAGAATGCAAATGGCTTACGGCTCTCTCCAACTGGCTACATTTTAGGCCTCTTAGGAGAGCTCTTGCATCTTTTGGAGCAAACCAGCATGTGTGCTAGGACAGAACTGTTTCTCCTTGTAAAAGAAGATTTTGTGGCGTTGGGTGACCCCTTAAGAACAGTTGAACATACGAAGTGGCAGATCATCCCTATGTTCTCTTTATTCAGAGAACGCAGTATCTAAGAAGGGTCTTAGGAGCCTGATGACTAACGTGTCTTCTCTTATTTTTTGGAACAGAGTGTCCGTGGTGATCCCACCCTGCCAGAAATCTCGCTATGCCACTTACTTTGATGTGGCAGTGCTGCGCTGCTTGCTGCAGCCTCACTGGTCTGAGGAGGGCACGCAGTGGTCACTGATGTATTACCTGCAGAGACTGAGGCATATGCTACAGGAAAAGCCCGAGAAACCACCTGAGCCGGAGATCACCCCTTTGCCGAGACTTCGCAGTAGCTCCATGGTGGCTGCTGCACCCTCTCTGGTGAATACCCACAAAACACAGGTAAGCAGTTGCCATCGATATGAAACCAGTGTGGTGGTTCTGGGAAGTGGTGTGCAGATGGCTAGTGAAAAGCACAGGTTTGGTGTTGGTTAAACTGCCCAGAGGTCGGATATGTGCATTGATTCAGAAGGAGAACTGGAGAATGATGAGGGGTTTGGAGGTGGAATCTGACTCAGAGTCTGAGCTGGTGTTTGCTGAAAGCTTGAAAGCTGGTTTGTGATAATTAAGCTAGGGAGAATGCTGATAACATTAGTTTTTAATGCGGGAATATACTGACAAGTTTGTCAGAAGAAATCGGACTGCCTTTCCTAAGCTCTCTTTGATGTTACCCTTCAAAAGAAAAGAATTATGCTTGATACAGCATTGCACACTCCAGACAAACACTTGTGTTAAATATCAGAGTAGACTTTTGAAAAATGAGTCAGTGAACCCTCCATGTTGTTACTTCTCATGATGTTATTCTTGCGTAACTTCTACCTTTATATTTGCCAGCAAAGCCTCAGCGGCCAAACTGTCCTAGTAGGTGTCAAAGCTTATTCCCTGTTTTGCTAGAAAAGGGACTCCAGACTCCAGACCTTGATGCAGTAAAGATCTTTGTCTTAGAGCTTAATTGCTGGTTTCTTTTTTGTTTTGGATAGGTCGTGGTTGATCCAGGGGTGAAAAGGGGGTGCGGCTGCAGTTTCAGTTAATCTCCTTGTTGATCTGTGATACTTTTAGATTGTGTACTCTTTCCCTGTCATGTAGGCTTTCGACAGCAAATTCTGACTTACTGAATTAGTAGAACTTCCTTACAAAATTTAATACAGGATTCTATTTCTGCAATCCCATTCTATGGCACATCTCAAGTAAAAGGCTTTATCTTCTGTTAATGTTCCTGTCAAATGTCTTTTTTGACTCAGAACTCTCAGAATCAATTCTTGTTTTGTTGGTTTTTTTTTTAAATCTGTGCTTGCTGTATTCTGGCAGTTTCTGACCTGTTATTTCATAAGCATAAAGGGTGGAACATCCTGTACAGCCAGAAGACAAGCATAAGCAATGTAAATGGCAGTATTTTTATTTTTAGTCCCAGGGTGTTGCAGCCATTCCTATGGTTTTTTTGAGGTCACACTTTAACTTATGGTTTTCAGGGCTCAGCAGCGGCGGTATTCTTTAAGCTGTATTATATGTAATATGTATTTCTATGAAATGTTGCCTATTTCATCCCTGTGAAAGCTTGACGTATCTCCGTAAAGGCCAGGTGATGAGAATTACTATTCAATCTTCATCTGCCTTTGCACGGGGATTTCATACAATTGTTGCGCGTGTACAGCAAATCCCCCTTCAATATCATCTCCTGGAGGGAATGCCAGCTAAGTGGAACAGTACACTGGAAGATATTACTCTGTTCATGTGGTTCACTCTTCTTGTGTGCGTACTATCTTTTTGCTTTTGCTCATAACAGGCTGGTCCTTTTGCACATGAATGTGGTAGCTACTAGTGCAGTAGCCCTGCAGTCAGTTCTCAACATAGCAGCAGTGTGCATGAGATTGTCCTTCGCAGACACTGCTTGCGTTAGTATTCTGCTGGTTCCTCTTTAAACGCTTTCCTCCTTTCGTACACTTGGCTATTTCTTGCTCTTTCGAGATGTTTCTCTTGCAAAAGATTCCTTTACTCAATTGCTCTTCACTAACATTTTTCTGTTAAATCCATTTGGCAATTCCACTGGGTACCTTCTAGCTGCTAATATGAGGATTCTGTCCAGGGCATTCTTTCCTCCGGGGCTAGATTTGATTGCTTTTGGTAACCTCTGTGTCAGTCCTGTGTATTTTTACTGTACTTCATCAAACTGAAATTCTGTTTCCAATTTGTTAAGCAGAACAGCTGTGATGGAGGAGGTCAAACAGACCTCCATGCACCAGAAGTTTCAGCTCATTTCACTCTTTTTTACAGCTCTGAGGGCTGAAGTCTGCAACACAGAGGCACCCAAGCTCTACAGTTTATCCCAGCTGACTGTAGGCACTTAGCTGAGGATCTTAAATTGTCTCATCACCCAAGTCACCTGCTAGTCAGAGGAGAGAGAGCCACCTCCAAAGGACAGAGACTTGTCATTCCTTTTTATCAGCACACAGGACTGTACGTTGAGACGTCACCAGCTCATCAGTCGAGAACAGGGAATATGCTTAGAACTTGTCTTTTTTTTTTTTATCTAGATCTAAATTCCTAGCTGGACATCATCAGCTTGGTGAATACGCTCTCAGAAATATTGGCACTCTTGTATTTCAGTGGGTTAGATTCATAGTGGTTGGCTGATTAAACTGATTAAAGATAAAAAGTTAGCTACAAGTAAATCAGATCAGAGGCCAGCAGATTTTTCTGATAAATCCATGTTCTTTTTGTTGTTCCCCTGCTTATCAGGGTAACTTCCTGCATCTCCCCGGGTCTCAGCAAAACTCTCACACTTCTTGTTGGATTCTGTGTGCCTGAAATCACATTTTACATATTATCTTGGGCTGAAGAAGATGGTATCATGCGTTGAGAAAACACAAGAAACGTCCTTCATGTATTCCCTAATAAAATGAAGAGCAAAGTGGAAGAAGATTCAGTGCAGCATGCCAGCACTCCTTGTTGCATAGCAAAGAGGCACTGGCTACAGTGAATAAAATTAATACTAGCTTCCTCTAGAAACTGACTTTAATCCAAACATGTTTCGGACTTAGGCTTCCCTTATCATGTGTTGCTGCTTTGTACCTATATGCAGTGAATTTAGTGTAAGGACGGGTCTAGGAAATGAGACCTTCAGAGGCTCACAAACCTCTAGACTTGTGCTAACATTGCAGGGGCAAAGAGCCAAAGCTGAAATTAAACATTAGGCCAATGCAGCTGTAGTGACTTAAAGCAATACTAATATAAAAGCAAGAGTCTAAAGTGCAATACCTTGGGAGTTGAAAGAAGTACTAGTGAGCTGCTAGCTTTACAGTCATGCAGAACAAAGGCAATAGAAATCAGAACAAGATCTAGAGTAGCAGCTCCAAGACTATTTAGCTTTTTGTCCATCTTACGCATACCGTAAAACCAACATAATCTACTTCACAGATCAGTCTTCAAAGGGATTACTATTTTGATTCTTTAGAAAGTCGTGTACTGTGCTGTGGATTAAAGATAATTCTGTAGTTTGCTTTTCTAGTGTTTCTCACTTGACACCCATCCTAACCACAACTAGGACTGTGTCTTTTTGCATTTGTATAGCTTGTATCATGGTAGATCCTCATCCTCACTCTGTAATTTTGGTGAATGTAGGCCACCTAATAGAACACTGATTTAGTGATTAATGTGCAAAAGGTTACGAAACTGAATTAAATTGGCACGATGTTTTCTGTACAGATGAAGCTAGAGAGCTGTAAAAGCGAAGAACCAAGCCTTATGGAGTAATTGCTGGCTTCACTGTTGAGAGATATCTAGGGTTGAATCCTCATTTGCTGTCTGATGGATTTTGCATATGAATCTCCAATCTTCAGTATATTTCAAAATGGTTTAAAAGCATACCTTGACTGAATGTGGCTGTGAACAATTGTGAAGCAGATTTCTTTCTGTTGTGTGTCCCCTCCATTATTATACTGATAAAGTAAATGGAAGGATTTAAAGGGTAGTCTTTGATTAGCATGAGAAGTCTGATCCCCAGTATCCCAGCACTGCAAACTCTGTAACTGGTCGTTAAGCTTTCAGCTGCAGTGTCCCTGGCTTTTGCAGAAACTTCATATGCATAAAACTGCTCACCTGTTTGCAGAGCTGGGATCTGACTAGCCAGGAGCTGTATCTTCTATTACATAGGAGTCTCCTTATCTATTGATGGCACATAGCTGTCAGGACTGTAAGGGAAAAGGTATCTTAACACAACCTAGTTGTTCAGCACAATCTTCTTAATGAGGAAGCAAGGCAGAAGGCCATATCCATTAGAAACAATGTGATATTTAGGCAGAAGAAAATTATCCTGAGGGGATTTGGTCAGGTCAGCTGCACAAACATCTCATGGAAAGTGGCAGTGTATCTTTAATGAGAACAGATGGTCAGGAGCTGAGCTTACGCCACCTTTTGTACCAAAGCCTTTCTTTGCAGTAGGCAGCTGGAATGTTTTGCTCAGTGCAGAAGGGGAGCAGAACGCCCTCTACTGAACTAAATGAGTCTCAGAGTTTTCATTGTCTTGGGACATTTGATGCAAGAAGTTACAGGGGCTTTCACAAATACAAGAAGAGAAGCGTGGTGTGGAAGGATCTTGGAGGACTTGCTATTACAAGTGCAGGATTCTTACTGGTGTTGACATCTTAGGTTTCTTTAGTAGATAAATAAAATTAAAGATGAGTGTTGCCCCAATCCCATCTTCCTTCGCTCTGCCAAAACAGCCCACCATGGCATCAAAAGAAGGCCTGTAACTTTCATAGAGAGCCTTGTCCTTATGAAATTGTTTAATTAGAATATTTTTACAAATAAAATCTCTTGAGGTGACCATACTGCTTATTGCAGTTTGATTCCGATCTACACAATTATGGGCATACATTACTAAGGCATATTCTCTTAGGTGCTAAAACATTGCATGAAGAGTGGTCCCTGTGATTGCATATAAACGTAAACCAAGGCCTCGAGAAGATCGTCTGCCACTCTGGGTCATGCCTTGAATTAGAATCAAGTTTAGCTGACCGTGGGTCTTCTGTGCCTTTAGACTGTGGTGTCAGCAGTGCCCGAGTCTGGTTTTGGCAGCACAGTGTCTCACTCATTTTTGTTATTCTTTAAATGTGAATAATGCTTTCTGTGATGAATAGAAGGTCCTTTTCCTCTACAGTGCTCCTCCAATGAGAGCTCTTGGAAGCACTTCTTTTATTAAGCTGCTTATCTCTATTTCTCCTTGTGCTTGTTGTCTTCTTTTGGGAGCTGCAGGATCTCACAATGAAATGTAATGAGGAAGAAAAATCGCTAAGCACAGAAGTGTTTTCCAAGGTCTCACTGACCAACTTGCGTAGGCCAGCAGTTCCAGATCTCTCCACAGATCTGGGGATGAACATCTTCAAAAAGGTGAGTGGAAGAAAATGTTGCTTAATTTACCTGTGATTCAGCATCTGAATGTCCTGGTAGGTAGCAGGTGAAGGTGTGCTTGGACTGTGCACTCATGCTGTATAGGAGATTGTCATCTTTTCTCATGGGGAGTAATATTATATGTTATTGTTTAGGTATTATGCACAAATTCAAATCACGTTACTGAAATCGTTACTCTAATATCTGCCCTGCTAAAACTGCATGTGGGGAGGATACTCAAACAACGTCCAGATTTTTAAGTACTGGTGCTCACTGTAATTCCAGCTAATTCAGTATAGTTTTTCTGACTTTTTTAATGTAATGAAGCTCTGGGTTTGCACCCGTCCAGGACGCTTAGTAGAGTTCTGTGGATTCTGCAAATTTACCCCTCTTATCTGAGCACGTTGTGCAGTTATTCAAGGGCATCCATCCCAGCCTGTGGTAAAACTGAGTTCCTTAAAATATTCATGTGGTCCTTGAATGTAGATAGTTCCTTTCAGGATGAATGAGCAAGACGAAAAGCTCAACGCTTAAGGTTGCAATTGGGCCACATACCTGATTTAATTTTTCCCCCTAGCAGTTGTTAAATGCGTCAAGGCCTCTACCTGCTCTCATCTTTGCTCTTCTTCTTCCTGCAGTTTAAAAGCCGCAAAGAGGACAGAGAGCGCGAACGCAAAGGGTCAATTCCTTTCCACCATACTGGGAAGAAGCGTCAACGGAGAATGGGGATGCCCTTCCTTCTCCACGAGGACCATTTGGATGTTTCGCCCACACGGAGCACTTTTTCATTTGGCAGTTTTTCTGGCATTGGAGAGGACCGGCGTGGCATTGAGAGAGGAGGATGGCAAACCACCATATTGGGTGAGGCATGGTTATCTCTGCCCCATGTTCTGTATCATTCCTGTCCTGAACTTTTGGAGAACAGCGGAGGCTTTTTGTTTCTTTGTCTGTCCTATTACAATCTGATGTCCTTTGTTCTGTTTTCAGTATTAAACATCTGTTTGCAGAAGTGGCAACTGTGCTGGCAGCAGACCTTGAATGACTTATGCTTCGCTTTTTCTCTGAAAACAGTCATATAATGTACTAATAGCTACTGTAGCAACCGATAGTCGTGGCTGTACCACTTGAATACTGCGTTATCCAACTGCAGCTTAAATTAGATTCAAGGAGTGGTTACATCCTTTTCTTCTGTGGAGAAATCTCTGGAGAAGCAGTAGTGTGGTCATTAGAAGCATAGAAAAGAATATTAACAATTTTCCTCAAGTGAATGTTGGATATTAATTAGGGTATTGCTTCAGATAGTTAAGCTTACCCTGTCTTGGTGTTACGAAGAAGCGGTGTTTAAACATTGGTTCCTTCAGGCTTCCAAGTTCACCGAACAGACTCTAGGCATGGTTTCTTTTTCACAAACTTCTAATGTCGTACATTTTCATCCTCACATCCTTTCCTGAAGATGGTAGACAGCATTCTCATATTATTTAGCCAGTCTTTACATCGGTGAACCCGATATCACACGAGATATCCCATTTTAATTTGTTTTGCTGCAGTTCACAGGGTCCTGGAAAGCCGTGCCTTCTGACTCCAACCTTTCCATTTCTGTCTTTAGCGACTGTCTCTTAGAGCCTCCAAGAACCTCCCAGATGAGTAAACCTAGTATCAAATTCTTGTCTTCGCCCTAGGAAAGTTCACCAGACGGGGGAGCTCTGACACAGCAACGGAGATGGAAAGCCTGAGCGCTAGGCACTCTCACTCTCACCACACTCTTGTCTCTGATCTGCCGGACCACTCAAACAGCCATGGAGAGAACACAGTCAAAGAAGGTAAATTTAACACATCAAGAAAGAAAAATTTCACTGAAATATGAACTCCAGGAAGCTGAGAAAGTGTTACTGTTTCCATGTATAAGTATATGACTAATTGTTTTTTCCTGTTTTTTGTTCTGTGTATAAATATTTTCTGAGCCTTTCATGTTTATCTAGTGCACTTTACTATATATATATATATAGGCAGCCATTAGCAGGGAAAAGAGAGAGTTTGTGTTGTGTTTTTTTAAATTTCTTTTCTGTTATTGTTGTTCTGGAGTGGTGGTGGGTTTTTTTTTGTTTGTTTTTTGCCTTAACAGTACATGGTACAGAAATTTGGACAGAAGCTTAGTATTGCTTCGCTGGTTTCATGGGAACTTTGTGGTACTTAGTGCCTCATCTCAGTCCTCAGTTGTGTTGAAAAAGCCACTTTTTTCTTAATTTCTCCTAATTCAGAACAGAAGCCAAGCTTTGAAATTTGCTCAGTCACCCTGGGCCCATCTGTCTTGGAGCCTTCTGCAGAGATGGCAATGCCAGTATGGCCACTATGAGAGAACCCCTGGTGGGATGAAGTCTGCTCCATAAGGAACAGTCTTTCTGTTGGCAGGACAACTCCACCTTTGTTAAACAACATTAGCCATGCAGAGGAAGGTTATTTTCTGTCAGCAGATCTATCTGTGCCAGAGGGATTTGCCTAAGCACAGCAAATCTTTCTCCCTTCTTTGTAGTGCTACTAGCAAAACCTGGCCATAGAGATGAGGCCTCATCTGTGGCAAGCGCAACCTTAAACCTTCATGAGGGAAGAGAATATCACGCACCCCGTGGAGCAGGGCACGATCTGTCTGCATAAGCTGTCAGGCAGCATACCTAGAAGGATACTCACATTTTTATGTGTTGTAGCCTTGGGAGCTCTCAAAGATCCATGCTGTTTTAGTACAGCAATTCTGAAATGTCTGAAAGAGAATGGATTGGCATCAGCTCTAATAAATACTAATATGGACACATCTCTTTTATCCCTGCTCTGTGAGTTCTGGGCAAAGTTCTGCTCCTGGATCAGTTTTTGCAGTCTATATACATGATCTACATTTGCTCTGTAGGAGAGTAATCTCACACACCACACCAGCTTTCCAGCCAAATATTTTCTAAAAAGTAGCCATATATGATGCTTGTTACACTGGCTGTACCTAAGGTACAATTGTGCTGCAACTATTTAAGTAATAGGACAAATTGCACTATTTTCAGTGGAAGTTTCCAACTTTGAACGAAATGTTCTGTAGTTGAAGAGTAATTACAAATATTACCTATTATTTCTTTTGTGGCCAACTATATCCAAGCATTCTGGTCATTCCTGATTTCCCATCTGTTGTCTAATTTCTCTGGCCAGGAGAAATTTGCTAATAAACACATTTCTTCTGGCTGATGCACTGAAAATCAGAGATGAAGAATTAGTTCTGTCCTGTGTAGATGCTGAAGAGGAGTCATGGACACACTTGCTGCAGGTATCTATGGATGTAAATGAAGAGTCCCTTAGTTCTCCTTCTCTGCTTCTGAATTCCATCCAGCAGCCAGCTCTGTCAGTGATAATGAGATAAAGGTTCAGCACAGAAAAATATATTTTGTGTAGATTTTGGATGTGGATTTTTGTTAAACTAAGCAAAACCTCAGTGAAACAGAAAATAGTTACCCTGGGGTAGTCATCAAACTTGGTAACTCAGGCATGAAGTTTCCTAATTTCATACTTTCCTTGTTGTCATCTTCAACATGCAGATGTCTGTGATTGCCATTGAAAAGTCACACTTGCTGTCAAGTAATCCTGTTATATTAGGTACAGCAGTTTCTTCCTGTACTGATCATTGACCAGTTTGTAGCCTAGATTGAAGCACTGCCATTGGCCTTAGAACAATTCTCTTAATAGAAACTGCTTGTTCGGTGCTGGCAGGGTTGCACAGACTGTACAGACATGTAGTCACCACTCTGACAAGTTGTTATTTTCAGAATGCAGCCAGTCCATTGCTGAGTCAATTCTTGAAGATTACTAGGTTTGTTATTTTATTTATTAGAACACTTTAAGTAGCCTTAGGCAGAAGCTTGTTGTTATTCCACAGTGCTGTTACCATACTGTCTTGAAGAAGGTGGTCTAATCAGCACTGTGGGACACAGCGTGATTTTGCTACACTGTTGAGTGTACGGACCTGTTTACAAAGTGCTAAGCATAGGAAATTATTCATACTGTGTGCTAGAGTTCAGCATAAGTGTTTAATGAGAGTTAGTCTGTGTTGCCAAAATGCTGTCGCTACCTGAGCTAGCCAATTTAAAATTGGACTTAGCTATGTCACGATGTCCTTTTTCTGGGTGCTGTGAACTTGGATGTCACGTTACCTTTCTCATCAGTTAGTTTTACATGTTGGTGATGTACTACTGCATATAGTGCTGGGTTTTTTTTGTTTTCTCAACTGGTGTGATGAAATCTTTCAAGCCAGTCTGACTAAGAAAGCTATTTTAAATCGGTGTTGCTAACCTACCTTCACTCCATTCAGCTGCTGAGTGCTTATTCTTTCCCTTGCTGTGGTGTTCCTGCTTCTGAGACCAGGCACTGGACCAGTACTGGGAGCAAAGCTAACCTATATTTAATCCTCATTGTGGATTAAGTTTAAATTGTCTGGACTTCTGGTTAATGCCCTGTAGATTCAGATCAATTTATGCTGTCACGGAACTATACTGCTAGAGCAATCTTGGGTTGTAATTTGCAGTAGCTTAAAGGAAGAAATTAACTTATGCTTTCACCCTTGCACCCATTATAGGAATTAGGAACCTGTCTTGTCTTTCAGCATTGCGAGTTGCATTAAAAGCTGCGCCCTTCTTGTAAACAGGCACAGCCTCAGTTTGCCATTTTCTAACTCTGGAGATGGAAATTCACAGGTAGCCATTTTCTTTCCTGCAGTTCGGTCCCAGATCTCTACCATCACTGTGGCCACCTTCAACACTACCCTGGCTTCATTCAATGTGGGCTATGCGGATTTCTTCAGTGAGCACATGAGGAAGCTTTGCAATCAGGTGCCCATCCCTGAGATGCCCCATGAGCCTCTTGCGTGTGCCAACCTCCCACGGAGCCTGACAGACTCCTGCATCAATTACAGTTGCTTGGAGGATACGGATCACATTGATGGAACCAACAACTTTGTCCACAAGAACGGCATGCTGGATCTCTCGGTAATTGGCAAGGAATGAGGAAAGCCAGGTCCCTCTTCTGTCAATATAGTGGTACCATTGAGATCAGGGTTTTGATGGGCTTTTCCTCCACCTCTTTATATGACTTCTCTCAGCAGTACATAAAGGTCAGTCAGATACATTTGTGCATATCATAAAAGTCTCCTTTGAGATACTGCAACTCCTATTACTCCTTGCAAGGAGTGCATGTGCATGTGTAATGCACACATCAAATCTGAAGTGATATTATTTAATTGCTGTGTTCTTGGAGCATGCACTGAATTCCCTATAAAACAGCATAAAACTGAACAGCACCTTGGTGGCACCTTAAAACTCACCCTTACTTCATTCCTGTTAATGACTTGACAGCGCCTGGTGCACTGAGGCAGTGTTCTCAGGTTCACAGATGTCATCTTGTGGTTTCCTTTTCTGCCTGACTTGACCAACCTGTGGTTTCTTCTTTTACACCTAGTTTGTAGGCTCTTGGGGTTGAGGGTTGTGTTATTCATTCTGAGTTTGTACTGCTCCTGCTGTAACGAGTCTTCAGTCTATGACTAGAATTTCCAGGCATTGAATAGTACTAGGAGAGAAAATTAGTCTAATTTTAAATATGATGTTTGATTCTACCAGGTAGTCCTGAAGGCTGTTTACTTGGTCCTGAACCACGACATCAGCTCCAGGATTTGTGATGTGGCACTGAACATTGTGGAGTGCTTGCTTCAGCTTGGAGTGGTGCCAAGTGTAGAGAAAGTCCGGAGGAAGAGCGAGAACAAAGAAAATGAAGCCCCTGAAAAGAGACCAAATGAAGGATCCTTCCAACTCAAAGCTTCTGGAGGTTCAACTTGTGGATTTGGGCCTCCTCCAGTCAGTGGAGCTGGAGATGGAGGAGAAGAAGAAGGTGGTGGAAGTGGTGGAGGAGGAAGTGATGGAGGTGGTGGAGGAGGAGGGCCATATGAGAAGAACGACAAAAACCAAGAAAAGGTTTGTTTTGCTTCCCGCTGTGCCCCTCCATAATGAACTGTCATATCTGTTAAGACGAAGTATGAATGTGTATGCAATTCCCCTTCTGTTTGCCTTCCTTTTTCCTTGCACAAATTAATTTGTTTTGTTCTGGTGCTCACTGAAGTTGTGCTGAAGAAACACGATTGGTAATTCAAGCACTGTAACTCCTCCAAAAGCAGTTTGTGAGTCTTACTGGGACATTTTCAATATCCTATCAAAATGCAAAGCAATCATTATTTCTTTATAAGTTTTATCATGCGTAGCTTATAAGGAAAACCAAAATTCAGTGTTTGAACACAGCTTGTTTTCTTTGATAACCAGAAAACGTAGATTTTTCAATATTGCTGTGAGAATTGGCCGAGAAAGGCTGTTGCTGACCTCCAGAGTCGCAACTTGTGGTAGTACAATACCAAAGATATTTAAAATACATGGTTGTTTTTCAGCCCAAGCAAGCCAGCTCTCCGTTTTCAGGCAGAATTTTTTGAGTAAATGCTGAATGATACTCACAGCATCCTGTTAGTGGGCTTTGCATTTATAACAACATTTTAAGGGGAGTTTAAAGAGAGGAGGCTGGCGCTCTAGCTTGAAAAGTAATTGCAGTACACATTTTAAGAGTTACAACTTTGTAACAGAGTGTCTGAGGGGAGAAATGGGCTACAGTTCGTTGGAAGTAAAATGCTAACAAAAAGCCAGTGGTTTTGCTAAGGTTTCACACCAACTTTCTCTCTGTGACTCAGGACGAAGGTCCGTCTATCAGCACCCATAGGCTGGCACTCACAATGCTTATCAAAATTGTGAAGTCCTTGGGTTGTGCCTATGGTTGTGGGGAAGGACACCGAGGGCTCTCTGGAGATCGCCTGAGACACCAGGTATTCCGGGAGAATGTAAGAAAATTAAAGCTCATTAAAATGTCCCCCTTGTACTTTTGACATCGGCTGCTGAGATTTCTGTCTGCCCCTCTGTAGCTTTTTTTGTATTGAGTACAAATGTGTTTCTCTTCGTCTGAGCACATAGACTGTGTTGCAGCCCAGCTGTAGCAGATTTTCAACTTTCATGTTACCTTCCAGACCCTGGGACTTGCTATAAGAGCACATCTGAGGCCCAGGGTACGTTACAGCACCCAGTGCAAAGGTTGTGTGAAAAGTCACAAAGCCCCACGTGTGCTGGTGTAAGTCACTTTTTACACTGATGGAACTCCAACAGAGTATGCTGTTTACAAGAGGCGAAGCTATTTTGGGTTGCGTATCTAAATCCTGAAGTCTAAGTAGCTATGTCCACCTTTCCTTATGATAATTATGACTGGTTGCTGCTGGGCTGCTTCATCAGCTCCTGATAGTTGAAGTGCACTGTGCTTGCAGGCATGTTCTTGTACCACAAGAAAGTAGAAGTCTCGTGCCCTGTTGAAGGACGAGGTGGCTGGTTACTACTGATTCCTTATACTTCAGAGTATGCTCAAGCTGAAGCATTGGAAAGTGCCCAGGATGTAACCCAGATATTTGACTTCAACCAGAATTTGACTCCCGGAGATCAGTCCAATGCCCTGTCAAATGAGAGCCTTCCAAAGGTTCTCTCCAGCATATACTTCCTCTTTGCCTTCTGTGCTTGCAGCAGATAGCATTTCTGATGACTGTAATGAGAATTTATTCTACCACCATGCATAGTGGGCATGGGAGCCAGGCGTTTCTGCGTGGCTTTGGTTAGCCTCAGCCATGCCAAGAGAGCTGTAACTTGATGCTAGAATCTGAGCTAGATGGTTTGAAGATGGATTAACTGCCTCTGTATCAGTCACCATTATTGTTAGTTAGCTAGACCCCTGGGTACTGAGGAGGCTGCAGCATTAACGTTAGTTGCAGACACAGTGGGACTATGGGGTAAGAGATTCCCAGTGGTAATAGTAGAAAGATTCTGTGCAGAGCACCGGTTGAAAATATAGTATATTCAGCAAAATGTCAGTTAGGCTTTTACACTGCGTTGGAGCTGAGCCAGCAAAACATTTAGTCCAGGGCATGACATTATACATAAATGAATAGGTCTCTTGGAGCCTAAGCTCCTACCAGGCTCATTGGACTAGGTCCTTATGGGAACAGATTTCTCCATGTCGAAGTCTGCAGCTCTCTCTGTGCGTTTGTCTAGTCAGACTGCTTTGCATGCACCATTTGTGTTGGCTGCATGCACAATTCACGTCTGAGTTACTGGAAAGCTAAGCACCCTTTTGTAGGTAGCAGAAGAGTTGGTGCTCCCTGTAAAAGCTGATATTTCAGACTCGCTAATACCAGCCTGCTTGGAGTCCCGGTGGGCTGGGTACTTTTCTGGTAGGAAATTGAATACTAATAGCTTTTAAATAAGAAGCTAATGATATAAACTGATCACTGGGTGCAGGCTTGGGTCTGAGCCATTAGCTGAAAATCAAATGCTTGAATCTAAGAAATGTTTTCAAGGCAATAAACCTTGACAGAGGTGGTACATTCCGATTTCATTCATTCTTAATGAGATTTTACCTTTGGGGGAAGAGGTGGGAGTAAGGCCTTCAGATGTGGCAGAGAATGACTTCAGCACCACCTCCAAACAGTGGCACCCATCAAGGTCCACTCTCCCCTTGTGCTGAATTTCTTGTTCCCCGCAAGGGTGAACCTGTGTTCTGTTATAGAACCTAAACGTTCTGGTTCCTGGGGAAGGTACTTCAGATAGGAAGGCAGAGCATTGACTAAGAGCAAAAGACGACCTCAAAATACCCAGCTGGTATCAGCAAAACTCAAACATGTAATTTGATGTGATTTGATTTGACGGATGTCGTTTCAGGCTCAGAACTGCCTCACAAAGCTGTACAAACTGGATAGGATGCAGTTCCGCCAGACCATGAGGGATTATGTGAACAGAGATTCTCTTAATAATGTGGTGGATTTCCTTCATGCTTTACTGGGATTCTGCATGGAGCCAGTCACAGACAGTAAGTATGGCTGGCATCAGAAGTTCTTAATTGAATATTCCTAACTTTACCATCAGAAAGAAACTGTGCCTTTTTCTTTGCCTTAAAATAAATTAAAAAAAGAAAAAGTGAATTTCTGTCCTCAAAACATACAGATTATACTCTTAGTAAGCACAGGTCAGCAGAGTTCAAACTCATCTGATTTTTACCACCTGGTCATGTAGTGATCATGCAGCACCCAGTGCACCTGAAATTGAAAGCTTCTCTTTTGATTCATCCTACTTGTTGTTCATGGCTCTTCAAAGAAAATATTTTCATTCAGTCATGCCTCAGGCTGGAGGTTTTCTGCTTCATGGCATGAGCAGGCACCAGCTGAAATGGCCTGTTTAATTCAGGGTTTATTCTGAATGGAGATATAATTGAGCATTAAAACCCTCTGTGGTGCCTCAGGTGAGGCAGGAAATAGCAGAACAGATTGAATAAACAAGAATATAAACGCAGAGATGTGCATACCTACAATGTAAGTGTGCGTTTATGTATACTTCTTTTTTTAGGAAAATTATTCCAGTTGCTAATAGAATGACTGGACGTTTCTGCTTGGTCACTGCATGTGACAGCAATTAACAGTCAGTGTTTACAGAATAGAAATAGCTGTTCCCCAGTATTTAGCCAGTCTGTCTGCTCTATTAGATTCTCTCTGATGTCAGGCATTTCAGAGGCTGCATCAAAAAAAGAGTAGCAGGCTTTTATGGAAAAGGTGCTCACAATAAGTTTCCTCAACATTCGCCAATTATTACCAGGCTTTGAAGAATGGCAGCTCAGGCAGCTTTTGATAAGTCTTTTCTCTCACCTAATAAAACTGGGATATTTCTTGTCTTATAAATGTGTAATGCTTTTTTGAATCTTTGACAGCTTGGTCTTCTTTTGCACCTTGCAAGAACTGCCTTCCTCTAGTTCAAAAGATTTTCTTCTTGTGGGTGTTGTCACTTTTCAGTTTAATCAAACATTTCCTATTCTTTAAAATAATAAATAGAAAAGCTATTCAATTTTATGTCTTAATTTATGCATTTCTGAGTGAGAGATGTGGATAAACAGAAGCCAGACTCACCCTGATCTGTTTGATCCTTTTTCGTACTACAACTATTTCTGGGAAAATTACATCCTTTTCACTTGTTTCCTCCTCCTCTGCCAAATTTTTTGTCAGGTGGGATTGCCGAAACTGAGCATAAGATTTTAGGTGAGGACTAGCCCTTGTCCTGTGTATCTGAATACCGTAACATACGTCTTAAAGTCATCTTTTTAAAAGCATTCTAAACAAGGGGGTTTGCTTGTACTTCGATTTCGCAGACAAAGCTGGATTTGGGAATAACTTCACCACAGTGGACAACAAGTCTACAGCACAGAGTGTAGAAGGTATTATTGTGAGCGCCATGTTCAAGTCACTGATCACTCGCTGTGCTTCCACTACACATGAGCTGCACAGTCCAGAAAACCTTGTAAGTACTTGATTTCATATTCGCTAAGGTGCTTTTTCACTTGGGTGTGACCAGTGAGGCTTAACAGAATGAATGAATTCAGTTTAGTCAAATACGACTAACATAGCAATTTTTTTTTTGGTTGAAAGCTGGCTATGCACTTCCTAGCTGGGAATTTTCAGAATAATGCAAGATCTTTCAGGAAAGTTCACAAATTGAAAAGTAGGTCTTATAAGCCTTACCCTCCATCCTCTTACCCTCAGAGGTACGGGTGCCTTGTCACGTCATAGCTATGTATGAATGTTCAAAACTAAAAAGAGCCTTAAGTGTAGGAGTAGGTTGGGGAATGAGTCATTCCTCTCTCTTCCCATGAGGTAGAGCTCTAAAATAATTAAGAAAAATCCCAAGGCACCCGCTGGTTTTGAAACAAAGCTTGCAAGGTTTTTATGCTTTCCTCTCCAGCCCATCGTTTTGGCTTTTTCATGCCTTTTTAGATTATGGGCTAGATAAATGGGATAAAACAGGCTTTAAGTCATCTTTGCAGCTTCCTCATCTAGCCTCTGATACCTCTACATTCACTTTAGGCCACTGCGGAGCATCTTCTATAACAATAATGATCCTCGCTGTGCTTCTTCCAAGTGCTCCAAATGGCAGCTTTTCCAGCTTTTGATCTCAGCTGGAAAACACAAACCTTGTACATTAAGATTAGATCAGACAACAATCAGGGGAAGTAATGGCCTCCTGAAGGACCTTAGAAACTATTGATTCTCACTGCTTCTTCACAGCCTGCAGGCTGATTTTTCTTTTCATGATGTCTTGCTACCCAGGGCTTATACTGTGATATCCGTCAGCTTGTTCAGTTTATCAAGGAGGCTCATGGGAATGTCTTCCGGAGAGTGGCACTCAGTGCCCTCTTAGACAGCGCTGAAAAGTTAATACCAGGAAAAAGAACAGAGGAAACGGAGCAAGAGCTGAAATCTTCTGGCAGCAAAAGGTTGGTGTCTGGAAAGAAAAAGGTGAATGACTGATTTGAATATGGCTATATGACTATATTCACTGAACACAAATGTAGAAAGTCCAAGGGCTTGTGTGTTTTGTCTTCACAGTCTATGTTAGTTTCTGGTGTACAGAATTGCATTGTGGTGGCAGCCTCTTTTAAAATTTAATGAACTGAAACAATCATAGATTTGCAGCAAAAGATGTTAACCCTTTCCTGCAGGAGTCTAAAGAAAAAAGAACAACGGAAACACTGGAAGAGGGAAGGCTAAACAAAGTAAAAGAGCACAGTGCAAGTCCCACAGTGCTGCGTGGATATAGTTTTTAATGTATGTCACATCCTGTGGGAGATGTGTTGTTTATCTGACAGGTAAACCCTGGTATGCAAAACAAGTCCCAGAACAAATATAATCCTGATGTGCTTCTTTATCGAAAAGAAACATGCTTTGAGGCTTGCTGGGAAGAAGGATTTAGAAAGTTGAAAAGCTCCTAAAAACCTTGGCTATTCTCAGAGCGATTGCCTTTTTCAAAAGTGATATAGAGAGGCAATAAGTTAGTAAATTGAGAGTGCATCTCAAAAGCTGTTTGATTGTTCAGCAGCACTGATTTCCTTGTCATGTAGCTACGTGATGAGCATGAGATGAGCCATCCGTTCATGGTATCTGATGATTTACATTGTCTGTATAGATCTGAGATGGGAAGTGTCATCATTGACAAAGGTCAGGCGTCAGCTGCACCCGATGAATGTCGCAGTTACATCTCAAGCCGCCCAATGCAAACTCCAGAACAGTAAGTGAATGTTATTTCATTATGGTATTGCTGGCAGCTTCTGTCTGGGGTTAATACAAACCGGGAGGACATCAAAGTGTTATCTCCCTGGATGGTGCAACAAATGTGTTGGAGGTCTGAGGACCTGCTGGTTATATCAAGGTAATGCCTATTTTCAGTGCTGCCAACTGAAATCAGCTTGATTTTTGTGGGCAGCCACCAGAGATTGTTTAAAGACACCATAGTAACTCACCAATATCACTTAGTATCATAGCCTGGAATATGGTGGTAAGTCCTCAGGGCTGTCATCACAGCTATTCTTGATGCTTTGTTTGTACTTCTGAGGGGTAGCTCCATTTATTTTCAAATTGTAAGGTGTTGCTAAGTGTCCTTTATTGCCCCCCAAGAACTTAACTTGGCCTCGTAGTCTCCGAAAACTGTTGCATTTCCCTTAACTGTAGAGGTGCGTTACCAGTTTTCTTAATGAGTGAACCGACCTGCTGTTAAGCATTGCACATTTGAAGCTTCTGTTGTCCAGAGAACTCTGAAATGTAATACTGAAGTGTACATTTAATCAGTATTCTTAAGAATTTCAGAAAGTTTTGTGAATGGCTACTGGTCTCCTGAGTTACTTTGGACAAGTCATTTAACAAGTCTCCGGGCCCTGAATACCCATCTGTCTTGCTAAAGTGTTTTGAGATGCACAAGTGCTCTATATTACATTTCTTCTGCATTAACTAAGCCTGCAAAGTCTCTCCTTTGCTGTGACTGCAAGGATAACAGAAAGCCTTTGATTGCTATGCAGAATTGAAGCAAGCTGTTCCACTCTGGGCACTGCCACAGCCATAAGAGATAGCAAGAGTATAGCAAAATATGTTGCTCCATTCCACATTGCAGTAAGTTAATAAGAACTGAGACTCCAGCAGGTTCACAAATAGCTATCATGATGTCCTAAAGCTGTTCCAGTATGCATGCCTGTAGAAAGCACCAGTGTAGTCTTACCGATACAAGTCATTTTGACCTAAAGAAAATGATGTGCTGTTTTCCCTTGTGCATACAAAAAATTGGAAGGACCCATTCTGTGGGCAAACTTTT
The DNA here is from genome assembly GCA_016647715.1 of Pavo muticus. Classification (NCBI taxonomy): domain Eukaryota; kingdom Metazoa; phylum Chordata; class Aves; order Galliformes; family Phasianidae; genus Pavo; species Pavo muticus. The sequence continues at coordinate 470,555 of JACDJE010000234.1, read as the reverse complement.
CCGAGTGGTAAAGATTCTTATTATGTACCTTGAACAATATTGAACATGTTAAATTTGATTATGTCCCACTGAGAAGAGTATGTTTGGAATTTGAAGTGTAAAAACCCCAAAGAATAGAGAGGTCAGTGTGGGGCTGCTGGAGGAGGCCTCGTTGCCCTGAACACCCAGACTTCACTGAAGTTCAGTTCACATTTTTCATCTTTTTTTTTTCCAGTGATGAGCAAAACCAAGGTGCCGTTCTGGGACGCAAGGACTTCTGGCGAAAGATGTTCAAATCACAGAGTGCAGCAAGTGATACCAGTAGTCAGTCTGAGCAGGACACATCTGAATGCACCACTGCTCACTCTGGGACCACTACAGACAGGCGCTCCCGTTCCCGTTCTCGACGAATCTCCCTTCGAAAGAAACTCAAACTCCCCATAGGTAAATGTATGTCTATTCCTATTCTATATACATATTGCATGTGCAGAGAAACACAGAAAGATATATCTCTTGTAAAACATATTTTATCATAGTTCCTTATTGTCCACGTATACTTGATATTCTCCCTCGTGAAGCTGGGAAATGCTGCTTTCTTCATTTTATAGGTGGAAAACTAAGGAGAAGGGAAAAGTAAGCAATTTACCAAAGGTAACAATATCTGTGGCAAAAGAGATCTCCAAAGCAGCAGGCCAACACCTTAATCTCTCAAGCATTCTTCTCTCTGTAAAAGAGAAATATCCAAATAGCATTTAGGTAGATAAAGCATGCATCGTTTACAAGTCTCAAGATCTGGCCTTGCATGGTAGTTAACGCACGTAACGTGACGCGGTTGCTTTCTCCTTACCTCTTGTTTAACCATACCCTGGCATGGCCATTTCAGAGAAATATGCTGTGATTGCTAATAAATAGGTTCTACTTGGAAGCATTTTCAGAACTGTTCTGAATAGCTTAATCTGCAACAGGGAACTGGCTGAAGCGCTCCTCCCTCTCTGGCCTGGCTGATGGGGTGGAAGATCTCCTGGATATCAGCTCTGTTGACCGTTTGTCTTTCATCAGACAGAGTTCCAAGGTAAGTGCTTTGGACTCCATTTCAGAGAACTTACACGGACAGGATCTGACTTGTTTTACCTGCCCAAGGAAACACTGTAATCAACATTGGCATTGCAGCCCAACATGACTGACTAGTAACGGAAATCCAGAGAGTAGATCACATGGCAATTTGATACTTGACTTTTGCAAAGTAAGGCAGTCTAACCTCTGAATGTCAATCCACTTCTTAGAGTAATTCATAGATATTTGTGCCAGGTACCAAGAGCCCTCAGAGTAAGGACCAGGAGAAAACTATTTGTCCTGGCAGCAGGTGTTACAGCACATGCTGATCCCCGAAAGCCAGAAAGTCTTTTATTTTTTTTCCCGCTCTCTTTACTCTTTCCTGTTCTTGAGTCCTTACCTGGTAGAAAAACCTAGCTTCTACTTAATAGCGTGTGTTTGATTTTTTTCCAGCCGATTACTTGCTTCCCTCTGTGAAAAAGCTTGGTGGAGCTGCACTATTTGCAATTCCATCTATGTTGCAGGATTTCCAAATCTTGTCTGTCCCTAAATGCTGATGTGTTGCCTTCTGCTGCAGTTGCAGCGTGTTGTCTCCTCCAGCTCCGTAAGAGCTTTTTTATAGAAAACAGCAGCTTTTCCTCTTACCTTTAAATAAAGATGGTGTAGACTGGAGACAAGCTGTACTTGGGCACCAGTGGTATCTTTTTATTGTAATCTATTGTCTAGTCTGTCCTGTGCTGCATTATACTGGAAAAACACTGAGGAGAATCTTTAATGAAGCACTGTCAATATGTGGTGAAGAGTGTGTTGTTGAGAAGAGTGTGCTGTTGTAAGGCTGTTTGGGAGATATAACTGCAACAGTAACAAAGTGCAGAATGCTTTTTGGTAAAGGGGGAAAAGGATGCGAGGCTTTAGGACCTTGTCTGAGAGAATGCTGGAGCCTTATCCTCTGCACAATGGACGCGATGGTGGTGGCTGTGGTATATGAGTAGCTGCCTGTCGTGTCCTTTCTGGGATGTGAAGAAGACTAGGTAAAACCTCTGTTGTGCTTGTCTGCCTGTCCTTGTTCACGGAGAAAGAATTGCAGATCCTGTAACCCGTGAAGTTTAACTATTAGTCACATTTCTCTATGCTTCCTTTGTGCCTCTACAGCCTTTGGTCATTTAAGCAGAAAGATTAAAAGATTAAGTACTTCAGCATATGTAAGCCTCTGCAGACCCACTTGTGTTGCTATGGTGATTCAGTGTGCCACAGCACTTCCCTAGATGCTTTATGTCTAAGCAAGGAAGATCAAGAGGGGTAGCATGGCACAACCTAGCCTACCCTTTGTCTTTGTGCAGGTGAAGTTTACCAGTGCAGTGAAGCTGTCAGAAGGAGGGGGGCCAGGAGGTGGCCTGGACAACGGGCGAGATGAAGAGGAGAATTTCTTCAAGCGTCTTGGTAAATGGCGCACCTGCCGAAGACACCCATCCAAGCTTCATCACACAGAAGAAAAAGATGGTTAGAAATCAGGGTTCTCGTCTCCTTTTTTTCTTTCTTTTTATTTTCTTTTTAAATCTCCTTCTGTATTTCATCCCTTTCCCTTTTTTTCTGCTTTCTCCATAGTTTTTGTATCCATTCTAGCCTTTTCCAACTTTTTAGTCTTTGTAACTGTTTCTTTCCCTTCCTTCTTTCTTTTGTTTTTGTTTAGAAAATCCTCTAGCAAAGTCGATTTATTTTTTTTTCCAGACTATCCAAATAAATTATGCAAATACAATATTTGGGCTTTTAAAATCAAATTGAATTTGAACAACACACTTGAAAAATTAATGCTTGCTTCAAAGCGCTGATTCAGTTTGAAATTAGGTTTGTAAATCTTTCATTGCCTAAGATGACAATGGGTATTCCATCAGTTTTTTTGTTGGTTTTTTTTCCCCTCCAATTTGTGACCATTTGACAGTTTTAGCAAAGATCAGCACTGATGAAATGGAAAACCCTGCACAAATCTTGTTAAAATTACCTCTTTTCTTCTGTGTTTGCATGTCTAATGTCTGCATACCATTCGTTAGGGATGCTGTCCCTTTTTCATAGCGCACAAAATAATGACAACAATACTTTTCCACAAAAGCATACTTAATTGCAATGCATTTTCAGAATCAGCAGTGTTTGAGAAGTGCCTTTATGAATACTACAATGTCCTGATGTATTCTGTTTTCACATGTCATGCAGTCATTCACCTGCTCCTGTCCTCAGCTCAGAGCTCATCTTTGTTGTTCAGGAAGACAACAGTCTTGAAGTTTTACTACTGTATTTCAAAACAAAACAAAGCAAAAACAAATAAACAAAAAACCGCCACAAAACTCAACTCCCAAAAACACACAAAAAGGAGTAGCTTTCCTGTTTCACCACGATTTCTGTACAGATTACAGTATGATCCATTATCTGACATGATGGTTTTCATTTTCTGACATTACCCTCTGGCACTGCGTTGTTTTCTACCGTCATCTGTGTCAGAAACATGTCATGTAATGCGTGTAAGACATTGTTTAGGCAAATGATACTAGCAAAGGGTGAGTACATCCCACAAGTGTAGATCGATGATCGTTCTGCCATGGTAGAAATGCAGTCAGCTCTCTCCCAGGTTAAAAATATTACTCCTCTAGGAGTTTGCCTCAGCCCAGCAGCTTGTGTGGTTTTAGCTGAAGGTGAAAATCTGCACAATAGGAGAAATTGCATTTGCTACTTTGCCCTGAAGTACGTGTGAAATGCTTCAACTATTTTTTGTCCCAGCTCTCCCTGGGAACTGAAGGGTAGTAAGATTTTTAGACTGCTACAGCTGTTTCTACACTGTTCATGTTGTGATGTGCTTCATATTTTCTTGCAGGAAACATTTTCTTACTTACAGTTTTGCCACTGTTAGTTTGCTTTTGTCTAGGGTGCCCATATTGTTGATTTAGTCTCACAGTTTTAGTCTTGGCCCTATGAGCAGCAATAGCCTTGCTCTGTATGTGTGGCACATCTTATGTCTGTATAAAACTCAGATGACCTGTTAGTTATGGGCTTTGTGAACTTATTTACAGTTGTCCATACTTAAGCCTTCTGTATGTAACATCTGAATTGATCTAATTAATGACAAGAATTTGAGGCTTTGGATACACCTGTGAGAGGAGATACATGATGTATTTGGTCTCGATATATAAGTGCCTTAGAAATGTGATAATAAAGGTGATACAGTGGGTTAAAAACAAAGACCATTACATGTGAGTATGAGAAACAGGCAAATTGTCTAATGATATTGGTAAGGAGAGTTGTCTGATCACTAACTGAGGCAAAGGAAGGGTGTCTAAAGCTATACAGCAAAATGTGGCAGTTAAGGAAATTATTGTCACTGTGTCCACACGGATATCTGATACACGAAGAAAGCCACACAAGCAAAAATAATAGTTCAGTTGTATGTGCCTGCATGTACATATATGTATGTGCATATTGAAATTCATGAGGCCTTTTCAGGGTGGGAGGACTTATGACAGTAGAGCAGGTTCGTACAGAGGGCTTTCAAATTTGCAGTGCTTCTGTATCTTCCATAAAAGTGGAGAAGTTTTTATGTGTACACTGAGAACAGAAGTCTGTTGAGGTAGATGGGTGTGCTATTAAATCCTTTAAGTTCTCACCCAGAGACATTATTTTGGAACATAATTCTACCTTTCCATTCCTGTCTTTCATGACGCTGTACCATTACAATGCTTATGCTTTTCCTCTTGTGTTTTTGGGTTTTTTAACACAGTAGACAAAATTAAAGAAAAAAAACACCAAAATATATATATTAGAGTAAATACATATATATATATATATATATAGAAAGTGAGGTAATGAAGCATGGAATAATTTGTCACACCTTTTATGACCTGTAATTGTGATATATCATCTAGACCACTGGAAATTTTTGTCTACGTTGCATATGTATGTATGCATATCTGTGTTTGTGTGTGTATTTGTATGTGTGCATGTGTATACATATTTACACACAAATATATGCACATTCATGCATTAAAATAGTTTTGTTTTAATGATCTTTTTACTTATACTGAGAACACAGCATAAATACAGAAGTGAGCTACAGTATGTTTGAATTGAGAGCCTTTATGATCCTTCAGGCACTTATTGAAGACATTTTGATGACCATAGAGAGGTTGTATGGGCTTTCATGCCACAGAACATATGGCAGCATATGCTAAGGCTCCAAGGGTTGATATCATGTTCACGCAGGAAGGGTGGGTGCATGGACATCGGATGTCCCTACTACATTAGGGAATGGTTTCTGTTCACTGGATGAGGTTTCTGTGAGGCTGAATCACACTAACCCTTTGTAAGCCAGAGACAGTCGCCCTTCTGATAGCAAGGCTACTCCAAGATTGATGTAGAGGACAACCACCAGCTGCCTCTGAAGGATTCTGTTGCAAAGCTTCAACAAATTGAAGACTGGAGCTGCAAAGGGCTGTAGAAATTGAATCTGGATAGTGCCTTAGGCAGACTTTTCTGTATCCGAAGTTCATGTTTCTGTTCTTTATCTTATATGGGCACTCCCTTAACAGGTCCCTACATGGAGAAAATTCTTTGTACCTCAGATGAGTTAGTGTTGAAACAGCCATAGCAGGAAGGCTCAGACAGGATACTGCAGGCTGTAAGGAAACAGGAGGAGTTGAAAGAAAAGAATATTTGTGCCTACTCATTTATGTAAGCGTTCTGCCTGTTCTTTCTACTTCTTTGTTTGTGTCTGTTACATTTTGAAGTATTTCCCAACGTAGGAACATTTTGTTTGCTGTAAAACTATGTGCACCTTCAGTGGGGAGAGAAAAGGTACAGGTATCTTAAAGAAATTTCTGGACGTTTAGCATGACATTTTTTTCATAGGAGAAAAAAATGGAGATCCACATTGCCATGTTTTTGTTGTGACTATTTGTAGCGTGTAAATGCTTTCTAAGAAATGTTGGGAACTGAGATCTCAAAGAGATTTTGAGTTTTCAGCATTCTTTCCTGGAAAAGAAGTCCCAAAGTGCTGTAGGGCCATTTTGCCAAGTCTTCCAAATCTACTTTTGAAGCTAATTTTGAATACTCCACGCAGCGTTTTGTTCTTCAGTGCTTTATCCTTCAGTGTTCTGTAACCTTTTTGTACCTTCACATGTAAACAGAGAGAGTATTATGGATCAAGACAAAAAGCCCCAGAAGCTGACTGTTCTTGTTTCGGCCAGCCACGTTGGCCTGGAAACTTCTTTCCTGATTTCCTGTGTCTTTCCATGACTGTCTGAACTCTGGGTAGAGACTACATAATGATCTTCTGCATTAGGAAGCATTAATTACAACTTGCAGTGGGATTAGTCGATTTATCATGGGATCTCAGTATGTAGTTAAAAATAATGTTTGAATGAAGCCCTAGTGAGCTTCCTAACTCCATTTTCAAAAGGAATTTTTATAAGGCAACCTTCCATCCCAAAAAATGCAAGGCACTTCAAGGGAGAAAAGCTGGTATGATTTAAGATACTTAGAAGCTGAATCCGATCTCACTTTAGGTGTTCTGGTCATTGCAGAAGATGCATGCCTAAAAACTAGACAGTATGTGATTCCCATATAGAGTCTTTATAATGTTTGCTACTGATTTTTATGTCCTACTAGATGATATGATATTGCTTAATATATGAGGAATAAGATTTATGCATGCTCCACTTTTTAAAGTTAGAAGCTAATAGTTAAGTGAAGCAGGAGAGTATTCAAGAAAAAGAGGCAATAAGAGCGATCTTCTGTATTGAAGAGGTGGAGACGAAGAGCCGTGTTCTTGTTTACCTATGCTGGAGTAGGTCTGGGTCTTCCACCCTGAGTAGGGTGGCACTGTTTTGAGAAGAAATCAGTGTGACCAAGACCAGAATTTGGCTTGCTGTATGTCTGTTTCACAGAAGTCACAAATGGTTTTAAAATGCTCGTGTTATCTTGAAGTTAGCACATCAAGGTGAGGAAGGGATTTAGACTAAAACTGTACTCATCAGGATTTTTGCACCACTTTTTTTTTTAATTAGTGAGAGAGTCTGTTTCCTTCTCCCCGCCCTTCTCTGCAATCCCCTCTGTACTCTTTACCTCTTTAGGTTGCCATAGCTTTGATGATCACTTGACCTCCAACCAAGAAGGAGGAAAATCCAAGAACGTTGTGAACCTGGGAGCAATCCGCCAAGGGATGAAGCGCTTTCAGTTTCTCCTGAACTGCTGTGAACCAGGCACTATCCCCGATGCCTCCATCTTAGCAGCTGCCCTAGATCTCGTAAGTCATTCATTGGTGTATTTTACCTGCTGAGTGAGAGAGCATGTGCATACATAATGGTCTGTTGTCATTCACTAATGTCGGTCATGCCCGTGCAGAAAGCAGGTAAAGCATTACAGTAGTGTCAACTGGTGGTGCTTTTGTTAGCTGGAGTTTTAGCACCCATGACTAGATGAATGTGCAGAGAAATTGGATCTTTATTAGTGGCTCCCCACCGCTAGATTATTGCCAGGACAAAGCTTTTATTGTCAGACTTAAATTTGGCTCACAGCCATTCTGCGTCTGTTCCTAGTGTCAATACTTACCTTCAGAATAAGGACTGATAACTACCTGGGGAGGCACAGTGATACTACTCAGGAGTTCTGATAGAGCTATAAATACATTAGGCAACGTTAAGCCCTCTCCAGAGCCAGTCACTGGGAAAAACTTCAGATGCTAGTGTGCATTCTTTTAAATGTAGATACCGCTAATTTGTGGATCTAAGTCACAGAAGTGACACGATTCAGTCCCTTGCTCCTGATACCAAGTGACTCTATCTCCCACCTTCCTTTCCTTGCAGCTTCTGTTTATATTGACAGTCCCTTTCATTTTTAAAGCAGTGGCTTTCAGCCTGTGCTTCATGGGCCAGTGGGACTCTTTGTTCCTGTTGAGAGGGTTTGATGAAGACAGCAAAGAAAAGCCTGCCAGTGTTTCTAACTTCTCTGCACAGTGTTTCTCTACTTCTTTTTGTCTGAATGTCCACAAACTGAGAAAGGTTGAAAGCCACTGCTCTCTGAGCATCCACAGCCTCTCTATCCCTTTGTCTTCCTACTCCCCACTTCTCACCTTTTTATAGTGTTCTTGCCCTTTGTGCTCATATTCAGTTTTTTGTTCACTGCTGGAGATGCCAGACCTTTGGACTTTCCCATATTCTGCTTACGCTGTGTCCTGAGCTGTGCTGCCTTGTCTGCTCTATAGTCCTAGGGGTAATATACTCTGTGCACCACCCCTTTATGTCCTCAGGTTGCAGATGCAAGCAAATCTGCACTGATAATCAGCCAAAAGTCACTATTGCTAATCAGGTCACAGCTATTCTGCTGTCCATTTTCCAGTTGAGAGGTGCTTTCTTCACTAGTCATCTTCCCCCTCTTTTGGGGTTTGTTGGTCCTCTGCCTGAAAGCTATGTAAAGAGTTGCTGACAGTGAATCCTGCATTATAGCCTCACAGTCAGTTCCTACCAGTCAGGGTTGCAGTGAGCTTGGAAGGTGAGAAGAATAGTCACTCCTGCTGTGTGTACGGCACAAATTCATTCCTCAAGGCTGCCAGACCGCTGCTGATTGTTCACGGACAAGGAAGAGTCACTGCTGTCTAGTATGTCATTAAAATCCTCCTGGGGATGCAGTATTTGTGAGCTTTTAAGTTGGGCTGTAAAACATAGATTTGGCAATTATATCCTGAGAATGTCGTAATTACACGTGCTGAAGCCACAGACGGGCTTATTCTCTGCCAGTGTATAAAGTCAATTGAAAATCACTAGTACAAGTGAATTACCTGAAGATGTCTGTTCTTACTTCCAGTGCTGGCTTTTGCAAAATAAAGTTTCAGTCTTTTTCCTTTCCCATGGAACGATGGAGATGGCTTTGGTGAGGGGCAGCAGTGTAAGGTGTCTGGTCAGAGCAAGTGGCGGAGGGGCAGACTTGTTACAGTCTGGCTATGAAGCCTGGACTGTATGATGCGTTTGTTAGCCCACAGTGACTCATTTAATGTTAGTAGAATAAATCATTGCAGTGAATTAAGTAGTGTTGATTTCACGATAGCCTCTAAAAATAAGTATTTTATGTTAACATATATCTATTATGCTGCATTTCTCATACGCACAAATACATTCGTATCAAGTTTCAGGGGATTTGATATTATTCTTAAGTGAGGTCAGCGCCATCAGCATATCTTAATTCATTTCTGGGTGACTTTCAGTTTTGTTCTGACAAGTTGACTTTGGAGATCACCAGGCATTTACATTCTGTATATCTGTATTTGCTATCAGTCTACAATTGTGTAACGAAGGCAGAACCGTAACACAGCATCTGCTATGAAGAATACTTACTGAGAATATTTATAAACTCTGGACAGCTGGCTTTTCTTGCTATTGTGGCTAGAACTGTGATAGTAGAAAAGCAATACTGTAGCTGGCTGGTTCTGCTTTTCTTTCTTGGACTTCTGCTGTGTGATCTCAGAGAGGGTGTAACTTGACACACAAGTAAGGAGTTTTATGTATGTGAGTCTGTAATTCTGCAACCCAGTAGCCGGGAGCCAGATAAGCTGCCTTGAATAAACCGTCCCTTCAGAAGATAGCACAAAGTGGCTATGTGCCATAAGGCAGAAATTGGTAACACCTGTTGGAATGCATAGAAACCTGCTCCTTCATTTGTGGTCTTCTGTTGTTCTCTGCAATCTGAGAATGAAACAACTTAAACCCCAATCTGTCGTTTCAGTGGCCGTGATTTGATCTTTCTCTCTACGTTTTCGTATTGCTTTACCTGCATATTTTCTCTGCGTTGTGTGAGGTGCTGTACACAGTGGTGTCATTTTGGAGTAGCTATGGATGTGAATGAGAGCCCACACTTCTGGGATCAGAATTTCTAGATGGGTTAGGTTTCTAGACTAAAGATGATGGAAACTTCGTTCAAATTGCAGAGTTGGGGTACTACTTCCAAGTACCTGCTTAGCTGCCATTTTGTGTACAAAATGTTGGAGATACATGGAAGTTAAGATGTCGCATGCGTTGTGAGTTTCAAAAGGTGACAGCTACTATCACATCACTGTGTTTCTTGATGTCAGGGTGCTGCTATGGAAAATTCCCATGTTTTATTTCAATAGAGCACACCCAGCAGAAAACATTCTTTTTTTTTTTTTAACGTCTGTTTTCAGGCTTTTGAATTAATAGTTGGATCAGGTTTGATGCAAATTGAAAGCTGCCTATGTCATTTTATCCTGCCCAGTTGCTATGGCAACCTTAAAAAAAATGAAAGGCTAACTGCTTGTAGTTTTAGTTCTTTCATAAACTTTTTCAGCATGCCTTTTAATGCAGATTTGCACCAAAAATTTCCAGTCTTCTGCAGACTTAAAGATCTTTGGTTAGCCTGGATGTTTACACAGACTTGTCACAGTGATTTCAGAAATAAGAGCAGTGAAACAAAGGCTGCATCCTTATGGAGGTACTGATTTATTTATACTTAAAACTAAGGGTTTACATAGGGTTAGAAATCATGTAGTTAATGTATTTTCCCAGAAGAACCACCCGTCCTTGACTGAATGTTATAAAACTGCAAGCAATTTATGGCTTTGTGAACATTTAATGACACTTGATAACATGTTGCAGACAGTTTCATCACTGTGTCCCTAGCTGAAATCCAGACTTGGCAATAATAAAACTGATATTTTTTTCCTTTATAAGGAGCTTGGAAGCTTTGTAGGCAAGGAATACGATGTTTCAGCCTTGTAAGTTTCTGCAAAGGGTTCCAGAATACCACTGTGTAGCACTGTATTAAGAAGTTACGTCAAGTACTGTAATTGGACTAGTATCTGTTAGAATAGCTCTGTTTTGTCTAGCAGTGGCAAGTAGCCAAGGGGTTAGGAAAGGGCAAATGTAGTACTTGGGGACATGGTTTAGTGGGCAGTATTGGTGGGTGGACAGCTGGACTAGATGATCTTAGAGGTCTTCTCCAACCTTTAGGATTCTGATTATAAAGGACTCGTGTCGGAAAGCATGAGCTTTCCTTTGACTAGTTTAGCAGTGAGTGCCACTTAGCACTATTACACTTTTCCAGTACATCCTTACCGTGTGTGAGCTACTCTGTTCTAGCATGTGTGTCTTTTATCTTTTATCCTACTAGAAATGCTTTAATGGCACTGCTTTATGGCAGGATTGCCTTGGGAAAGAATCTATCAAGTAATGAGAGTGCAGAAGCAAAATCTAAGCTGCAAGAACAGCAATCCTTGTCAGTATCCCTGACTCTGTGTCACCGAATGTCTTAGGCAGGCTGTGTTCTTCCACTGTTCATGTTTGCGGAGGAGAAATATTTGTCCATGGGAGGACATTTTACCTGAAAGGAAATCAGAGATTGCTGTCTCCGTGATAGATGACTGGGAACAGAAGCAAGGAGTCATATCATGCATTTTACTTTCTTTGGACATGGTCAGAAAGACTTCAACTAACATTTTTGAGGTAAATCCTCCTAGACTTGGGTTAATAACTTGCCTGTGGCCTGTTTCCAATATATGCGCTTGGCTACTTCTCATGCCTCAACAAAACAGAGCTATCCAGTCAGCATCTTTTGAGAGTGCTTACGTGTACTTGATTTGCTTGGAAAGTAGATTGTTGTTATTTTGCTATTTATTTATGTATTTATTCTTATTAAAGAGACCGGTAGAAATCATTTTTTGTTCAAAGTGCCTCACAGGGTACAGAAGAGGGCATAAGGACAATTATGACTGGTTGGTTAGTCTTCTCAATTATTTGTACTTGAAGACAAAACTGAACCTAATCACACCGCATTCATAAAGCTCTCCACGGTCAGCTATACTTCATCAGTAATGTAGTGTTATAAATTTCCAGATATATTCCATATTAGCTCCCTGTCACCTGGGTCATTGCTTTTGCTGCTTTAGTTCAAATCAGGTTATCTGTTGAAGATTAGGAATGGGAATGCTTGAAATTTTAATAAGTGATGGAATCGTGTTTATGTCAATTCAGACAGTACAAAAAAAAATCAAAAGGCAAAGTGATATAGTAGGCCTTATGTTAAAAGTGGACTTGTGAACTGTTTCACAAGCAGGGACCAGCTTGTGAGAATATTGCTGCTATGTTAAGTTTTGACAGTGATTGTGGAAACTTGTGTTCTTTTCAGCTGTGCATCGCCTGCCTGATTCATTTATCTCCATTTGTGATGTGTTTCTCTGTGGTGTGAATTCATTCCTGTTCATTCTGTCACATCTTCATCTTTCTCTTGCTTCTGCTTCAGTTTACACTGAGCCTCAGGTAAGCTGTCACAAGGAGCTTATGCCTCGCGGTGTTCAGAAAGTCCTCTCATGCAAGGGGGCATTCCATTGTTTCTGAATTTGGAACTCCTGTGCTAAGCCACATTCCTCCTGCCCTTCACTCCCTATCCTAGATATGCTCCCCTAATTATAGTAGTTGAGTGCTTTCGTAACCTTTAGAACATATATCTTTACAAGATTCCTGTATACTAAGAAATGGTGATTTTTGTGAGTAGTGAACTGAAACAGGATACCGAAGGTGGGACTTCATTTTCCCGGTGATTACATGTCTCCGAGTCTGGATAAGGTTTTACTGTGTGAGAATTAAAACAAGAACAAGAACTTTTACATACTCTGTCTTCCATATTTCGCGTGGACAATAAGCAATTTGTAATGTGACAGTTGTTAGCTTTGTTTCTGGTTGCTGATCAATGTCTGATTGCAGGTTTCTGCCTTCCTGGTCAGAACATTGGGTCAACATTAATGTACTTCCTATTTAAGTGAATGACTAAAACATTGCTGTTTGCTTCCATCATTTGAATAAAATATAAGCAAAGAGCTCATATTTTATTCAAATGATGAAAGAAAATAGCAGTCTGCAGCTTTAAGCAGCAACAAGATACATCAGGAAGCAATTAATGTGTGCTTTCTTTTTAGTATGGATAATATTTAATCCCCCCCCCCCTTTTTTTTTTTTACAGTCTTTTAAAAGAGGTGACTTTTTTTTCCCATCCTGTAGTAATTTCTTAAAACACTATTGGAAACACTATTTAATTGTGTTGTACAGACCAACTGCAGGCCATCTTCTGTGATCTCAGGGGCCATTTGTTGCTCATGGACCACAGCTGAAGAACTTGCCCTTATAAAGAGATGCTCATCTTTGTAATTATCTCATTAAGGCTGGCAGCATCTCAGTCTGTGGAGCGCACATGTTTGTACTCTGTGAAATTCTTGCTAGGGAACCTTCAAAGCCGGCTTGTGAAATGTGGACATAGAACTATTGTTATTGTATTTTACAAGCTGCTAGCCTGGGGGCTTTTGCTTGTGAAAACTACAGGAGAAGAGGGGGAAGATTAAATGGAAATGAGGAGAACCATTCACTATTAGTCATTTTCCACAGTTGTTCTTTTCACAGAGCTGTGGACTGCTGGGAAGAAAGTTCTAAGACTGAGCTACCCGTTAGGAAACAAATTGCAGTGTCCATTTTTGAACATATTTGTGTGTTTCAGAAGTACTCTGTGCTGAGCTACCTTGGGTCCTATTGGACCATTTCAGACAAAGATACGCTCGATATCGTGTCTCCCATTAAAGAAAATGTCTCCTCCAAGTTGAGGGTGGAGGGTCCCCATGACAAATATACAAGCTTTTCACTTCAGATCTCAGCTGGTTGATATTAAGTTTCAGTACTAGATTGTATGTATTTGCTGAAGCTATTGCAGTTAGGTGTGAAGTTCTGTTGACTTAAGCCAGTAGAGGATTTCACTCTTTTATCTGCTTATTGTAAGTGCAAAACAGCACTGTTCCTAGTTTCAGAAATCCTCCATTCATGCTTCCACCCCCGAGCTGCACAAGCAAAACATAGCATGACAAATGCTAGGATTCCTATGTCCGTGCTGCTTACTTTGTAGGCTTACTAGAGGTGAGAAGAAAATATGAGTCACTCCTCCAGTAGAAGTGTCAGTTAAACACTTCTGCTTTCTGGTAGTTAGGTGGTTTCTGGAAGAAATGATTACAGTGAGGTAGTGAAACAGAAGATTGTTTATAATGTGGTTCTTTTTGCCCCTCTGGTGGTTCAGCTGAGTGTAACTGCTCAGTGTTGTGGGCCATGATTTTATTAGCTTGAGGCAAGGATCCTGATTTCAGGCTTTGATGGAGAGATTGCTCAGTCTGTGTGACACTATGGCAAGCTTAAGATCAATTGATAAAAGCACGAAGTCCTCTTAACGTTTAGTTTTTTGAATGTATGTGTATTTAAGGTGTTTTTTTGCGAACGTTTCAGGAAGCTCCTGTAGTGGCGAGAGCCGCCCTGTTCCTTGAGTGTGCACGTTTTGTTCATCGCTGCAACCGTGGCAACTGGCCCGAGTGGATGAAGGGCCACCATGTGAACATTACTAAGAAAGGCCTGTCCCGTGGACGTTCTCCTATTGTTGGCAACAAAAGGAACCAGAAACTGCAGTGGAATGCAGCTAAGCTCTTCTACCAATGGGGAGATGTAAGAGCTCGTTTCTCTTCTATTTACATTTAAAAACTAACCAAAATGTGAAGGCAATTTCAATTCCAGTAAAATGGGGACTCACGAGCCTCCTTTCCAAATTGCACTTCACGGCTTGCCAAAATCAGCTCTTCCTCTGGTCAAAATTAATGTTGTTAGGATGTAACAGAAGTACTGTCCCTGTCCTTACCGTGTTCAGTCAGAAGATCCTTTTGGCTCACTCTCTTGACTCTATCACTTTGTATATGTGAGTGCTTAATGAAGAGTATGAGCAGTGATTTTATCTAGCTTCCAAATATTTACTTGTAGCCTAGATGTGATGGTGTGTATTTAGAACCTTCAGTGGATTTCTTTGACATACTTGTTCAGTCTCTTTTTGCACACTTATAATTCTTCGGCAAGGAATTCTGCAGAGCTACTGCATGTCATCTAAAAAGATGGCTTGGCTTCTTTAAATTTCATTTGACTGTGATCTCTTACAGTATGTGAGCAAGGCAATTGCACTGTCTGGTCCTGTCAGTGCACTTGCAGTTTCTTTGGAAGCCCATACCTGCTGAAGATCTGATGCTTATTGTCAGACATTTCCCACATTTCAGAATAAGTAAGTAAGTAACCAAGGATAATACATGCAGATAATACATATTAAGAATTCAATTTTCTTTAGATAGGGTGCTGTGGGATTGTGTACGATTGCCTTAATGTAAGGCTGGAGAATAGCATAAATAATATGTGATAGATTATTGCTCTCTGCAGATGCAAGCAGACTATTTCTTCCTCAACTGACTGAAATGCAGAAGGGAAAAAAATGGAGAGATGTAGAGTTTATTTAGCAATATGCAGATTGCTGAGATTGGCAACTGTTTGCATCAGCTTGCAAACCACAATTTAATAACACCTTATTCTCTTTGTGTAGCAGAATCTACCCACTTCTTTGTTGCTGGATTTCACAGGAACTGCTAAATAACAAGGAAGAAGAGCTGTAAATGCTACCTGTTTGTGACTGCTTATTTGTTTCTGCTTTGCTTCAGCTGAGAAAGGAAAATTACACAGTGCTTGCATGATCATCAGTCTGACTTCCTGAAGATTCAGAAATCCTCTTTAAGACTTTTCTCCGAAGCCATCCCTAAACCAGGGAAGCCAAATGGCAAGTGCTGGTTAGAACTTCAAGGTTAAAAGCACTTCCTCTCTATCAAAGTGATATTGTCATAGGATAAAATTTTACTTTCTTGTCTATGTTCTCTTTACCTATACGCAACAAAGAAAATAAAAAAATATAAAGTGCCTTAGCAGGAAAGTAAACCTCTTGCAAATACATCCTTATCTGTAGCTTTGCTGACAGCACCGCAAGGGCTGCTTATGTGCTGATAAGCATGCTGACAAACTAGCAACAAATAAACAGTCAGTGCTCTTGTAGAGGATGTAACAGTATTCAGTGGAAATCTTTTTGCCTGTCTTTCTTATATATGTAGGTCACTCCAAAAGAAACACATCCTATTTATTTCAGTGGAAGCTACAACACATGCAAGGAGTACAAAAATACTATTTGATTGATCAAATTCTCAGCTACAAAACTCTATTTTTCAACATAGACACCACCATTAGCTGTGCATTTTTGCCAGCGATAAACAAGAGCCTGCGTGCTGTGCTTGTATAAATCTGTACCCACAGAGGTGACCCGCTGTTTCACAGCTGCTGTGATGGCATTGTTGCTAGGAAAATGTTGCCCATGCAGTCTGCCTTTCATTGGATGGCACTCAGAGGGCTCCACATCCGGACTGTACAATCGGTCTGGTATAACAGTCCAGCCAAGATTGGCAGTGTACTCCGGGGTCTTCAAACTGCTATAGGGCCTGGCGTTATCATGTTACAAGAGAAAGGTTGTCTTCTTCTCTGGCCTGACTCTGGAAGTTTGAGCCTTCAGCTTAGTCAACATTGAGATATAGTGGTCGTAGTCGATGATTTGTCTGGATTCCAGAAAACTCAGAAGGATCACTCTTTTCCTATCCCAATGACAGTGCATGTCATTTTACCTGCTGAGGGCTGCATCTTGAACTTTTTCTTTGAGGGCAAATTCACGTGTCATTGCTCCATGGATTGCCATTTTGCCTCTGGTTCATAGTGAGGACACTGCATCTTGCTACCTGTAATGATGTGTTCCAGGAAACTGTCACCTTGAGCCTCATATTAGTTCAGTAGGTCCTGACAAACTTGCATACAGTGTTCTTTCTGTTCCTCTTTGAGAATTTGTGGGACCCACCTGGTGCAAACTGCAGTATTCCAACATTGCCAACATCACTGAAGCTGACACTGAGCTCTGTACGCAGTTCCCTGGTCATAATCTGATCGAGACGCTTCATTTTGTGGTGTGACAGCTGTGCAAGGCTGTCTGGAACATAGCTCATCTTTCACATCTTTGTCGCCGCTGCTGAAACACACCACCTACCATCTCACTGTACTAATATCCGCTTTTTGGTCTCTATAAACATTCAGCAAGCATCAATGAATGTGAGTGGGTGCGCTTTTTTCCACATGGAGGAATTCAGTGGCACGACTTTGCTTCAGTGGGCATTTCCATGCTGGATGCCTTTCTATCAGCCTGCCTTTCTGCTGCCATCTATTACACAGCAACAAAATCTAATAGAATATTGTTGGGAAGGTTCAGCCTCCACAGCCGTACCACCAACATCTGCTTCTGATGTCAGGGGCCAACAGAGTTAAATAGGAGGCATTACTTTCAGAGCAGCCCTTGTAGATCACCTATACACAATCCTAGCTTCTATATGTATATTGTCATCTATTTGTTCAAAAGCACATTGAGAAGTCGCTCCTTTAAAAGATGAAAGCAGACTTTCCCACATGCATGCAACTCTTGTGGAGGAGAGGGGGATTTTTACTGGATCCCTAAGTGGCAGGATAGTTGCTTGAACTGAGGACGTACGTTCTCAGTGAAAAAGCTTATCAAAAATCTGGCACACATATAGGGGGGAGGGAGAATAGTGGAAGAAATTCATACAAGTTAATGACCTATTCACTTTTTGCCTATCCTGTGCCATTTGTGCTCTTGTTATTTAACATGATCTGCAAAACAAAAATTCCTCCTGAAATGTAGCAGTTTCCAAAATTTGGTTGAAAAGATTATGGGGAAACAAATAATGCTTTTGGTAGCAATTACTCTCTTATCATTCCTTGTTGTATTTTACTGCATTTTACAGACAATAAACGTGAAGCCAGTATATTTTCTTCTGGCTGGAACATCTTCACAGGCTGCAGGGTTGGGCTGAAATTCTCACCTTCTTATGCTTTCTCCTTCTCCCTGTCTGCAGGCAATTGGTGTCCGCCTCAATGAGCTGTGCCACGCTGAGAGTGAGAGCCCTGCCAACCTGCTGGGCCTCATTTATGATGAGGAGACCAAGAGGCGCCTGAGAAAGGAAGATGAGGAAGAAGACTTTTTAGATGACAGTAAGGAGACTCCCTTTACTACAAGAACCCCCGCTTGTAAGAATCTCTGCTTTAGGAGCACTTAATTTTTCTTCTCTTTTCATCTTCTTGCCACTCAGCTGTATTTCCCAGTCCCTCACCTCCGCCTTAGCTTCCTTCCCTGTTCTTTCTGTGCCTTGATGTACAACATGACAGATGGATAGCAGTACTGAGAAACTTTGAAGAAAAAGGAGGGGGCAAAACAGATAGTGAGTTGCAATCCCTGTACACTGGTAGCAGCAATTATATGCAGAATAATTTATTTATTGAGTCTTGCTGTCACCTGAGTGCCAAAAATGGTTCAGATTCCTATTCTTTCCAGTTATTTCTGCCAAAATATTTTTGTAAGACTAGCTGCTTTTCTGTTTCTTAATCTTGAAGAATGATCTCCTTACCTGATGTATCTTGGCACAGCTCTGCCAAAGGCTTTTAAATCTTGACTTCACTATATATTTGCCTGATTCTCAAGCAGAAGCATAGCACAGTGGTATAAAAAGCACCATTAAAAAGCTGTGTAACAACAACTAACATACACACATTGTGTGTGTGTGTGTACATAAGGGTGGGAGGGTGGTGATAAATCACTGATTCTGGAAGTCTAGATAGATATGCAAATTATAACAGCCCATGAATCAAAAGAAGTTAAGTCAAAATAGATGCTGTCATAGGTGTAGGTGAAGGTGATAACAAACATTATGTCCTCTCCAGATACCATTTGTATATATGTCTGTGCTGTAATGTTTATGTGTACTGTTGTTTACCATTGGATGTAGTGTGCTAGCAACGTTTATGTATCTTCTGGTTTCTTCTTCTGTGGTCCTAGGTTTTTTCTTATCACTACACGAAGGTCGGCTTTGGGATTAAGGGGAGGAGGTGGAAATGGCATTTGTGGGAAGTGCTGTCAAGATGGGTATTAACACTGAGCTTAGACCTTCACATGTGCCACTATGTGGTGTGCCATCACTAGCAGCAACATGAGTGTGGGTGGCTGTTCTGGATGTCTTATTGGCTTCTCAGGAGGTATATCCAAAGCAGGAGAGCGCACATAAGTTTTTTCCTCTCCTGTACCATGAATGACTTTTAAAAGGTGAGGAGCATTCCTGTAATGAAGAGATGGAACAGGCTTTCTTGTCCCTGTTCAGCGATTGATACTAGGCACTCATCAGGGGGATATGGAACTGCTTTAACAAGGCAGCATAAGGTGAGCAAACGGAGAACATATTGTGGTCTAGAAAGCCACATAAAAGCTCAAGTACTTGCCTGAAAGCCATGTTATAGATAGAAGATATCCAGTCAGCTTTCTTGTTGAAGACAGATTTTTCCAAAAGCTGCCCTGTGCACAAAGGAATTGGACTGAGGAGCATGAAGTATGCTGATGGATTTTCCATTGCACCATGTAGCTCAACTCTTATTTAACAGTTCAGGTTATTTTAGTGCTTGTGGAGTCCATCTTCACTACACGTGGCATGTATGGAGAAATTAACAAGATTCATAGAATTAATCCGGTTTTATCTGATGCTGGCAGTGCCTTCTTGTTTGGTTTGGACTGTTTCTTTGCAAAAAGATGTTAGATTATACATCAGGGAGAGCAAGTAAAAACAAATCTCTCTAAAATTCCTGGAGATGGTAGTATGAGGTAACACTAAAAAATGGTTGCAGTTAATTGTTATCACAACTAATTTTTTAAATTGTTATTTTAACTGTTCATAATCCTAACTAGCATTTTTAAGATTTATCTATCACTGAAGAATGTTTCATACTTTCTATGCTTAGATTGCTTACAAAGTGTAGGACTTTTGAAGCTGATAGTCTAGACTCAGTTGAAGCAAAACTTCAAGTATTTGGGTTATCCCTTTTCCCTTCTTTTGTTATAGGTTAAGCATCTGAATGTATAACTTGAATATGCAGTTTGATTATTTTTTCTGTAGTTATCTTTGAAAGGCATTTGGCTTCTGTGTGTGCACAAATAAAGAAGCCTGATTTCACAGGAGATTGCATTTTTCAGTTATCAGGGTAGTACTTAATAACAGGCACAGTACTTCTTTGCTGGCTAATCATTATTCCATATACACATTGAGAAATTTTCCTGTGTTTACAGAATTGCAGAAGATTTGTCTGAATGCAAAACTGTAAAGAGACAGAAGGATATCTACTTCTTCACTTGTATCAACGTTAAATGAGAAGGTGTATGTAAAATACTAAAAGATCATGTTAATTTAGTAGATAGCTCACTATACGCTGTAATACGTTGCAGAACGCTATACTGTGTTGGTACTATACCACGTGCCAGTAAATACATGGATTGATATTTGTACTATTATGATCCTTTTAGTGTAGGAAGAGTAGCATAGATAGAACTCTGGATTTTCCTCTTTTTTAGTGCAGCTTGTATTGTGCACCATACATAAAAACGTCCATCACGTTTTGGTTCAACATTTTGTATCATCTCCTTGCTCACCATGGAAATATTTTTTCCTAGGCACTGTGAATCCTACCAAATGTTGTTGTCCTTTTGCGCTGAAAATGGCAGCCTGCCAGCTTCTCCTGGAGATCACCACTTTCCTTCGAGAGACCTTTCCGTACATGCCTAGGCCACGTCCTGAGCCTCTTGTGGTAAGTGGGCAACAGAACAGGAGAGGGAGATGTGCCAGCAAAGTCACTGTGCTCTGTGCCTTTCTGAGGAGAGGTAGGCTGGGATAACTCAAGGGAATGTTTTATGCAGAAGTAAAGGACCCATTGTCTGTTAGGAAGATGGGCAGGGCACATCAAACGAGCTGATTAAAAAGATTAGACTAGGCAAACAGAATATGTGTTGGATGTCCAAGAAAGTTTCAAAATAGAGAAAGCAGCAGATGAATTGAGAAACTGTTTGGAGGACCTGAGAGTGCAACAAATGACAGTTCAAGTGCAACACAATTTAGGAGTGTCAGCTGACCCTCAACAGGGCAGTTAGGAGAAAGGGGAAAAGATGGTTTGCAGAGCATTTGCAGAAGCTTAGAGCTTGCACTTCTTTGTCATGGTTGCAGTTTTTCTGTTGTCTTACTAGTAGAATTGAAGGAACTAAGGAAAGAAAGGAAAGAAATAGAGACAAAGAATGAAAGAAACTTCCATGAGACTTAAGAGAGACACAGGCAAATACTGGCATGAGTAATAAGCTAAGCATCTGATAAGGTGACAGCTAATTTTCTGAATGGCAGAACCTCGTAATTTCTAGCAGCTCATTCTTATGTGGATTTTCTTATGTCAATTAATGCAGTTTAACATTACCTTCAACCTGTTGTTTCACAAAATATGCAGGCTGTCTTCTGTCAAGTTATGTTGGAAGTGGCCAGCAAATTCAGAGGTGATGAACATAGAATGACAGATAAGCTGTATGATCTTTAAAGCTTAATTTCCTCAGGAAATCAAACTTAATTTTTGGAAGAAAGAATGACAAGTCAGATTTCCAAGAGAGCACAAAGGATTTAGCCGTACTATTGTTCTTTTTGTTAATGAATGGCTGGGATCAAATTTTGCTGATAACAGTCGTTCTTGAAAGGGTGATGTCTCAGCACTGTTGTAGCTAGGATACGAGGCTGGTTTCAAAGGCTGTAGTTGACCTATGAAGAAGTGACTCAGCCCCCAGGTATGTAAGAATGGCAATAATAAAAAGCGGAGAGAAATTCAGCGTGAGTTTTCCTAAACACCTTGTTGATATTTTTACTATGTAAGAAATGACTTCATCCAAAAGTAGGTTAATAACCAGGATTTAGAATTCATCTCAGCAAAGTAGCTGTCTTAAAACTAAGGATATGTTGGATAATGAGAATCAATAGAAATTTGTACTTTTTTGTGATGCACTGAGATGATGTCTTTCATTCTGTCATTTAATTTTGTGGGGGCAGCAATGTCCGATGTATGCATGTTGACAAACAGCAGTGAGGAGTAATGTGTTGAAACACTTCAAGGGGGATAACTCTGACCGTACCCTAGGAATATATCTGTATTGCTATTATGGCTTAGGTTCAGATTTGTTCAGGATAAAAGCTCGTAATCTCTTGCCTTTATTATATATCCTGAACTGTTTGTGTTGGATACCTTTTTAAGCTATCAACATGGAAATTTTCAATGCCAAATACATTACAAACCATTACTTTAGCTATATATTATATCCCAGGTTTTGTTGTTAAGCAAAGTAAAAATATTTCCCTTATTCTAATCAACTGTTAGCTTTTCTTACAGTCATTTATGTTCATTTTCCACACAGATTCAAAGGTGACTGCAAATGGTTTGGGGCCTTCCATTGGCATGGAATAGACTAGTATCAGCTAACCCATTTCAACACACTCAGTCTAGAATGTGTTTGACAAAACTCTTCTTTTTTCCCCCAAACCAGCTCTTAGAGTAATAGACTTTGTCATGTTCCAAGTAGTTCCCGGGAACTTCTGTAGGAGTTTGTATAGAAATTCCAGTAAGAGACCTCTTGAGCCTACGTAATTTTATCCAGAAATAAGTAGCCATCTGAACCATTCTTCCTGAAGTTTCTATGATTGTAGTGGAAAAAGACGGTGATTCAAACTGGTTGCACATCTATGTGGTCTACATGCTGCCAACAGGATCTGGAGAGCTGTAGGCTACGTCTGGACCCTGAGATGGACCGACACAGGTATGAAAGAAAAATCAGCTTTGCTGGTGTTCTGGATGAAAATGAAGATTCGAAGGATTCCCTGCACAGCAGCAGCCACACCCTCAAATCTGAGGCTGGCTTCGAGGAGAAAAAAGGTTTGTTGGCACAACAAGGCTTGCGTATTCTTCAGGCTTGTGAAGTGGCGCTTGATTTTATGTTTTCATTTGCATAGACTGTGTTAAAAAGCAGGAGGCCATGGAGTCGTGTGGCTCTGAATCATTTCTGAGATGCTTTTTGCCTTCAGGTTTCAATATATCGAATGTGAGAAGCAAAGATTTTAAATTTTATAAAGCACTGCTATGACTGAAACCAATTGAAAGCATTGCAAGATTTCTAGAAAGGAGGACTTTTTATCTGAAATTGTATCTCAGTGCAATGCTGTTAGAAGCATCACTTTTTGATACGCTTCATAAATAAAGATCAAAGGTAGTTTTATTTGTTTCTTATTCTGATTACATTTTTTTAAAAATTTTATTTTGTGAAAACCAGAGAGAGGAGGGAAGATTGGGATCTTTCTGTGAAAATCTGTACTGGTTTGGAAGTCATGGCATCTCATGGAATTAGTGGGTGATCGCTTGATCTCTTGAATTCTTTGCTACCACATGAAAAACACACACCTATGTGGCTTTTGATGGCTAGCAGATTAATGTTACCAACATACTGTATACTGTACAAGCAAACCTCAAGCTCACTGTGTTTGCTGAGAAAAGCAGATTGTTTCCATTTTTAAGCCATCTCATGCAAAACTCACGTACTATCTGATGGTACAAGTGTTGCAATACAATATACAGTCATTACTTCTATTTGCAATTAGAAACGAAACTGCCAGGCAGTCACCTGTAAATGATTTTCCCTCAAACACATTTTCTGGAAGAACTATTTAATCCTGTCTTATAAAGGCCATATAAAGGCGCAGATGTTTGAATGATAATGTTGATAATTGTTTCAAAAGGATAAATGTTTTATGATTATTGGAAAAGGACGAAGTCTGTGGCTGGTTATCCTCTAGGATTTGTACTGTGTATCGATGATTCAGAGGCGCTTTTATTTGCTTCAGAGGGCTTTGGACAAAGTCTTTGTTGTCTTCAGCTGTAACTCTGCCATAATTACTGTAGAAAGTATTAGAAACATTTCTAAGATTTATGTGGTGTACAATTGCCTCCAAATTTGTGTGTCACATGGGACAGTCACTTCTGTGAACACAGCTAGGGACTTTTTTCTAAGAAAGGTCGGGTCAGTTAAGTTCATGCTCAACCTAGTGTTTTGTACCTCTGACATAATGGCAGCTCAGAGATGCACACCGACCTATGGTCTATCTCATAATCTAACTCAGTGCGATGAGATGTCTCTAACTATTTAGATGAGGAAATGTTTTGGTTTTTTTGAAGATAGCTATGTAATTCCATGAAGACACTTCTCAGCCTCTCAGGCAGCAGTCCCATGAATGAGAGAATGCCTACAAGCGTGTGGTGCTGCTGGAAAATTCTGATGGCCATTCTACAACTATCCCATTTTCCTTAGAGACAGTAGTGACTGAGGTGTGCCTCCATGTGTTACTGTGCTGCAGGCATACTGTAAAATTGAATTATTTTTGAAAAGATAATATTAACTTTCTGCATTCTTCACTTTGTTTAAATGATTTTTCCTGCAGTTTTAGATGTTGTTTTTTTCCCCATTTTCCCTTCTCTGTAATCTGTCCTGTAGTATTCCTTTACTAAAGCTACTTCTTAAGTACAGAAAGGTGATAATAGTAAGAAGGCCGACTCCTAAACATACACTAGCAAGAAATGAATTTGAAGTGTCTGGAATCTAAATAAATGCAAGATAATGTTTTAGTTAAAAATTACAATAATTATGTTCTTTCTCCTGGCCGTAGCATATTCTTCTGGGGATCTACCTGGGCCACAAAAGATGCCTCTGCTTCTTTTGTAATCTGCACTTTTCTAGATAAGAAAATGTTGTTGTGTGACTATAACAAAATTTTTCTTGCCTGCAGAGGCAGGTCTCTTTACCTCTACCTATCTGATGAGTGCTAATCTGCTTCCTTTCACTTACTCTGGAGTGTTAAAAACTTTGTTCTCATTGCTCACCCCAGGCATGACTTATCAGCTAATCCAAAAGCTTCGGGTTTACTGTCTAGAATCTGCTCCAGGTAGGTCTGAAATATAGACGCTAAAGCTAGGTAGATGCAGGCTCTCACTGTATCATACATTCTGTTTAGACACTAACACGGTATTCTACAAAGTTCGGTTACAAGAGCTAAAATAGTTTGGTGTTTGTGTGAACTGAGCAGCTGCATAGAGATTGGTATGAGCAAAAATCAACCAGTAACGATTGCTAAGAGACTCAGCGTGATCGCTTGGAGGGAGATTCTCTGGTCACTCAACAGTGGTTTGCCCAGCTGATTCATGACGACTGAACAGTAGCTCTCAGAACCTATCCTGTCTTCGGCCAGGGTGTTAGTCACTGGAAGTGGAGTGGGAGTTGGGTTCTGGAGGAATTAGGAGCATTCTCGGCAGGAAAGGTATGTCTGTTTTATTTCTCGAAGCCAAAATACAATTCATTTGAAATATTTTCTTACCCATGGTATCCAAAAAAACTGTGTCCTGTTTATTGTCAACAAGGCTACAAGAGGGTGATCAATCACACATGGCCCTGCCTGATTAGATCTGCAGTAAAATGACTGAGTGTTGCAACATTTGGACTGACATACTCCCATGTACTGCCTTTGAACTAAGAGGAGAACGAAAGTGCAAAACGGTTGGTGCTTTGAACATTGAACCATTTCATGTCTGTGCTCATCAAAAATGCAGAGTGTTAATGGATGTTGTTAATGCCTGAAAGCTGCTGATTTGTCTGAAGGAGAGGATCTACGTGCTCCTGTTTCCTCTAAAGCATTCTAATGATGAAGAGTAACATGCAGAGACACGGATTTATGCAAATCTTACTTCAAAGAAGTCGTGTGTGCTAACTTCACGAAGCAGACTACCCTTCTGCAATCACGTGTGCTGTATGAATAGTTGATTCTACTGCAGATTTCAGTGGGTTTTACAGAACCCAGGCCCGCAAGAAAATAGGTTTTTCCATGGTGCCTTGTTCATGCTTGGGATTCAGCCATCTATCCCTAGCAAGAAGTGATTCTGCACTAATGAAGACCCCAGGGGCTGGCAAAGAAAACTGCAATTTACATCCATTGGACAGATTCTGTTTCCTGGCAGGAATTGATTCAAAGTGGTGTGAATCGTAGTTTTTCCTTGTCCACTTTTTGGGTTTTTGTTAGAGCAGCTGACTCTACTTGCTGGTGGTTGAAGAAGGGCTAATTCCAAATACAGACAAGGCCTGAGGTGAGGTACCAGGTCTACAGGAAAAGAGGTGCAGAACACATTTCCTTAAACTTTTACTGCCTGATTGACAGAGCTGCATTGGCGGTGGCTTTGGAGGGAGCCTCAGGCCCCATATTTCTTGGTAGAAGAAAAGATGCTGCAATATACGCTGGCAGCAAAAGGTTGGGAGGGAGGGGTGGGCCAGGATATATTTCTTTTCTAAAATGGGGAAAAATTAAGGGGAAAAAAGTCCTCTTTTATTCTTTCAATACAGTTCCCAGCAGGAAGATCAGGATAGGAGGCTCCCGCTTGCTCCAGATTAAAGGAACCCGCAGTTTCCGGGTGAAGAAGGGGGGTTCCCTTTCCAGCATTCGCCGGGCCGGCAGCCTAAAGAGCACCAAGTTATCACGGCAGGACTCAGAGTCTGAGAATGAGGATCTGCAGCTGTCCCACAGCAGGGACACTGTCACTGATATAGGTAACTTAGATGAGTGGGCGGAAAGGGAGGGGATGAGTAGGCAGGACCTAAACTCTTGATGTGATTGCAGCAGAGCTAGAAACAACAAGAGACCCCCCACCTCAACAGGCTAGGAAAAACCTAGAGTCCTCTTCATGGACTGCCAGAAGTAGGGCCTGGGTAGAATATGGTTCAAATCCTGCCGCCGAAGGCCTGGCTGCAGTGTCAGCTCCATGTGCAGACTGACAGTCATTCAGAGCTCCGTGTTACAGCATGAACTCTTGGAATGCTGGTGTCTGCCAGCTGAATGCATGCTGTCTTTAGGGGAGCACATGCACATGTGTATATGCAGATACACGCACCCCTAAATCATATGATATAAAGAATAAGGTCATATGCATATATGATATTTTATTGTCTATATTAACTGATAGGATATATATATATATGTACAGACATGTGCTTCATATTTATGTAGTACATGATATCATAAGCATGCCATATGGCATGTAGTATATATATATATACCTATATGTAGAACATAACATGTGCGTGCTACATACTATATTTCTACATATTGGCATATACATATATTTTTACAGTTTACAGTTGCCTTCCTTAGTCTTCAAAAAGATGAATCTCGATATATGTATGTTACGGAAACCAAATATGCATCCTGTCAGAAGAAATCTCATCACAGTTGAACTTAAGGGGCTCTCTCTGATAGAGTTGTTAACCAAAAGCTAAGGTTTGGATCCATTTAGAGTGGAAACAACCTCCCAAGCTTAGTAGTCATTTCTGTGTTGATCAGAGGATGTCTTATTAGGTAAACACGGAGAGTAGCATTGCCTGTTCTGTAGTCTTTGGAAAGTCAGAGTTCACTTAAAGAGGAGAAAGAAAGGATTAACTAGAGTTCATCTCCGGTCATCCCTTAACAGTACTGTTCGTATTATAGGAAACCCACAGGTAATGAAATGGCTGCAGGAAACACAGGGATCAGTGCTGTTCCCACATAAATCTCTCCTTTGCCTGAATTCTTTAGAACTAGTATGCTAGAATCAGGATTTTTTTCCCCTTTCATCCCCGTATTGTTAGCAGTTTCCATGGGCATTTAGCAGTTACTTGGTGCTTCCAGTTGGATGCCACTTCTGGTTGGATTTTTATTGACGTTTTTAATCACAGAGCCCAGTCAATGCAGATCACTAAACCAACCATTTATAGCATCTGAATGGTGCAAAGAATCTCTTTCTGATGTCTTTTTATTTTCTCCTCCCTTTGCACTAAAGAAAATATGTGGGGAGGGAGCAATGTTTGCTACTGACAAAGATGGCCTGTGAGACAAGTCTGAATTGTAATTGTCAAACCAGCATGATACCAAGACTGGGGAGGGGTGTCCAAACGCAGTTTTTCAGTGTGGCATATTCAGTGTACTGTGGTCTGTTTCCACAAGGCTTGCCTGGCTTACAAGTGCTGTCCCTAGGCTTTAAGCATATAGGAAGCAATAAAAACAACCACCTTTGGATATTTTTCTTTTGAAGAAGGGAGCCCTTGGAGCGCGAGCGAGCCTAGCATTGAGCCAGAGGTGCTGAGCAGCACAGGCACGGAGGAGAACTATCATCGGAACATGTCATGGCTGCATGTAAGTATGGATCACTTGACCACACACTCAAGGACGGCATTTTTGGTAGGAAACCTTTGTGCTGCCAATAACCTGATCCCAGTCTCTGCTTTTTCCACGTAGTATCTCAAGTGTAAATAAGCTGCAAGTGTAAGTAAGCTAGTACCTCAGTCCCTGGACTACCTTACTTCTCTGTCACTTCTCTCTTGCTGGTAGTGATTACATGTCAACTGGAAATTCCACTGTACTAAGCTGAGTATGTAGACATGCTGTGTACTGAAAGATGTATTACTAGAGAATAAAGTCATCTCCCTACCTAGCAGCTTAGGATAAAACATGATGCCTTTACTCAATGTGGGAGGATGTATGGACTGTTAAATACAAAGCATGAAATGAAGGGAACTTGAGCTATTTTTCTCACTTGGTTTCATTATCCCGCTTAGGAGAAAGGACGATTTGAAAAATCACCTGTTGAGGTTAATGGCACACAAGTACCAGTATCACATGAGAACTTTCTCATTTTTGTTTGTTGGAAAGACGGTGTGGGAAGGTGTTAACTAAAGCTGCAGCAAAACAAAAACCTGCTTTACTTGGCAGTCGTGCAGACCATTCAGAAGGATTACTGGTTCCAGTTTCTTCTCTGCATGCACCAACATTTCCTCTACGGCAGCCCTATATACTATGTCCTCACTGTGTGTCGTTGTGCTGTAACTACAAGTTACAGTGCTCCCAGGGCTCAGTAGAGGCTATGCAGTGCTGATCAGATTTCCCATTCACACATTCATGCGGCATTAGTGGCTTGAGTTGTTCCTGTTTGACCCCAAAATAATGTAATGCCAGAAGAAGTAAGCAAAGACAACAATCCCAAATATGCTGCTGAGATTTGTCTTAAATTAAGCTCCTGACTTTTCAAAAGCCTAAATATTTGAGAGTGGAGAGTGATGTGGCTGCCTTACCTGAGAGAACAGGCAGACTGCAGCTGTAGAGGTATTAAATAAATGGAAAGTGTGGGGTAGTCTCCTTCTGGTAGTTCTGGGTATTTCCACACTAGATTGTATGATGAAGAGAGGGGTTCATAAAGGCCAGTTATGATCTACAGTGTGAACAGCTTGCAGATGCCCCAATGTTTTCCTCAGAATACTACAAACTGTCTGGTGTTGTCTGTGACATGAAGACCTGTGTACAAACTGCTGCTGGACTGAACTCTCTTCCTCCAGGAATGAATCCTCTGAGGTACAACCCGAGAGCAGTCACTGAAGTGCAGACTTACCAAGGTTGCTTTTAATTAATTAGTTTAGAGACTAATGGTTGTGTTGTTGCAGCAAAACAGGGCTTAGTCGAGCAAATTGCGCAGATATTTACTCTGTTTCTTAGATTGATTTTGCAGCTCTCTGCTGCCATATGGCATCACCGCTAGATATAGTAGCTGAGCCAGCTAACATAAAGCTAGGCTGGATGGGCCTACCCAAGCACAGCAAGGCAAGTATACCACATAACCACTGGCAGAGCTAATTACTACTTGAGAGTGTATTGAGACATTTCATTTCCCTTTCCTTGAAGGTAACTAACCTGAACCTAGTGGGTTTGCAGCTTTGATGGTGATTGAGTAGTTAACGATTTCCAGTCTAAGTCTTCATCCCAGACTGGTGATAGAATAGCTTTTCTGTGAACTGAGAGTACTGTTTTCCTCAATCATAATCTTGCCACCAGCCAAACATACGCATTTACAGCAGCTCTCTTCCTTTGTCTGCTTTGTTAACACCAACGTTTATTTAGCTATGCCTAGCCAGTTCTTAAACTACTTGCAGGTATGGAGATCAGCACAGGTAGGCTTACCTTTTCAAAAAACTATGTTGAGCTTCTTGCCTTGCCAGCTAGGCTGTGAATACCAGCTTGCTGTCCCCATCACTGGCTGCATATGCTGTGCAGATGACTCTATCTGTCATAGGTAACTATCCAATTTTATTCCTTTCAAGGTTATGATCCTCTTATGCAATCAGCAAAGTTTCATATGTACTCACATTGACTACTGTCACCCGCACTGCTACCTCCATCATAGCCGGTCCTGTGCTCGCCTTGTCCGTGCCATCAAACTCCTGTATGGAGACACAGTGGACTCTCTTCGAGAAAACAGCACATTGAGTGGTGTGGCAAGAGGCAAAAAGCAAAAAGAAGTGAGTAAATGGAAAATCTATCATGTTTTTATGTTTGTTTTGTTTTGTTTTGTTCTCTGGGCAAGGCATAAGTATCTTCAAGGACTGCATGATGTGTTCAAACAATGTTCTTTCATGAGAAAAGGAGCACAGCACTTTCCTAAACATAGTCCTTCTGCAAAAAGTTATGAAGTCATTTAGTCATTTAGCTGTATTGTTCAGGAAGAATCTTGGTTGCTGATAAGGATGTTAAAGTGCCTATAGCCTGACCTTAATGTAGTGTTCTTTTATGAGATCTGTTTATCAGCCCCTGGATCTCATTCCTTTTTTCCCGTTCCTTCTTGTCTGTTAATAAGAATCATTCTTGGAATTCTGGTAAAACCTTGCATAATTTCTTTTAAATCTGAGATTTCGGCTCTTTTCCAGTAATTATATGCCTTGGTCTTTAATATTACAGTCTCTTTAGTGAGATGCTTTTAATGACCATCTCTGCAAGACAGTCAAAAAAGATTGTGACTTTTTAGGCATATGAGCAGTGCCTTTAGCTTCAGTGGAAGCTTATTTGTTCGTTCAGCAAAATACCCACAGAGCTACTGAATGAATAAAGTAAATATCTGGTAAATATCTATGTAGCCTTGACCACAAAAGACAGACAATTCTTCTGAATATTTGTAATGGCAGAAGTCATCCTGCTAGTTAGCAGTAACAGTGAAAGCAAAAGTGGTCATGAAATTCTCATCAAGATTTTAGGTGGGTAAAGAGGCTATCATCTGCGTAAGTGGAAATGAAAGACGATGAGAACAATTTTGAATGTTTCTTTATCAACCCGGTGGATTGTTTTTTTCCTGTCAAGTTAGAAGGGTATTTTTATGGAACAAAGCACTGGGCAGATTAAATGAGGTAATGATTCTGCTTTCCTGGAAAGAATAATTCCCATATGTTTCCTCTGGCATAGAAAAGCAGTGTATAAATTAGATATTAAGAAAGAGAGGCAGTCGTTTCCTCCGCAGAAGGCAGGCGTAAGATGAGCAGCTGGCAGTGTTCATGAAAGGTTGCAAAAGAACACTGTGCAATGCTGTGTATGTTTCATCTCCAACTGCAAAGCAGTATGACACAAATTTAATCATGGAGCTTGTGAGCCCCCTGAAAGATGAGAGATCCTGTTTTAATCAGCAGGCTATCAGCTTGGGGAGAAAATCTGTGAAAACAGCATTCTGGGAAAGTCCTTGGTATTGTGAACATTGAGCACGAACAGGCCTTGTCATTATCATTGGCATTGGCAGTCTGCTAGAGACAACAATCAGGCAGGCATGAGCTCAGATCTTAAAATGAGTTGTCACATGCTTTCTGCAGAAGATAAATGCAGCTGAGAGAGGAATAGGTGTTGTACATAGCAAACATTTCAGTTGGGAACTTTTGGGAAAGCTGTGGCTTTTGTATCACTTCTGTGCTTAAAATACCGTTCACCTAAAATACACGAGTGTCACCTATGAAGACTACACATGGAACATTCATAGTCCTCATTTGGTTCATTGCCTTCTTCAAGCTTTTATGGAGAAAAGCAATGTTAAAGAAGAAAATGGGATGTCATCTCACTGATACTAGGCCTGTTGCTAGCACAGGAAAGGGCTTGGTGCTGCATCTCTGGTACTGGGCAGCTTCTAGTGTATGGAAATTCCTCTTGTACGTGATCTCCCTTTCCAAACCTCAGGAAATCAAAATGAGAACACTTTCTTATTTTTTCTTTTTTCCTTTTCAGTGCTCAGACAAGTCATGCCTCAGAACTCCCTCTCTAAAAAAGAGAGTGATTGATATCAACTTGGAAGGAAAGAAGGACTCTGGAATGTTAAAATACATTAGGCACCAGGTACTGACTAGACCAGGCCATACACTGGTTGGTGAGGTTGCTACACAGATGTTGGGTCAGGCTGCAACAAGAAAGAAAATGTGTATGGATCTTGAAGCCCATGTGATGGAAAGAACTGTTGTTCTTGAGTATGGATTAGCTCAGCCCTTCATATTTTCATATGAGTAATGCTAAATTTAAGCTTCTTAGGGGAACCCCTGGCAAAGAATCCTATAAAGATGTAGGTGCATTAAATGTTAATCAACATCCATGGCTTCCCATAGGGATAAATGCATCAAGACTGGGGACACAGAAAATAAAACAAAAACCACATATACATTCAGATGCAACCTGTCAGTGTACAGGAAGTTTCCTTTGTTCTTTCTTGTTCAGTGTTCTTGAAGAAGCAATGGACAATTCTTGGTTGTCTATGAAATTTTCATGGATTTACATCATTGTTTGTGCACCATCTTGGAAGAGTTTTCCTTTCCTTTTGTCCTCTTTACCCGTGTTTTGTGACCTAAGTGACTAGCAGCAGACTCAGAACTAGCGTGCAACACTGCTGGTTTAGTGTAGGTTGAAAGCACTGTTGTTCTGTGGAGCATTATCTGAAATGACTGAAACTAGAAGCTATCAGCCAGATAAAGTGCTGTCCAAAACTAGGGTAATTTTAAAAATGTGACTGTGTTCACTGAAGACAGATGGCACAGCTCAGCTGTAAGTCATGGCACTTTCATTTTTACATATTTTTACAGGTTATGAGCCTCTCCCCTGCACCTTTGTCACTGCTAATCAAGGCAGCTCCTGTCCTCACTGAGGAAATGTATGGGGACATCCATCCTGCAGCATGGGAGCTCCTGCTCAGTGTGGATGAGCACATGGCTGGAGCAGCAGGTAAGGGAACAAAACCAGTCAGTGTAGCTAGCCAGACAGCTCAATTCACAGCAGGTTACAAGGCCTTGCAACGCAGCTCTCTAGTGGAGGAGATCTTAATGACATCAAGGGTTTCTTGAGGGCTGTTTGGTTTCCACAGACCTTCCTGTGCTTTTGTGCTCTATACAAAGGAGGTGGTCAGAAGGACCAGGAAGACAATCTGCACATCCCCACTTATGGCCAACGAGTAGAGAAAAACAGAACTGGTAATTTGTGTTTAGCAGGGTTTCTATGCAGAGGAAATACAGCAATATAATCAATCCAGAGTTTGCTGAAGTATTTGGTATCTTGTCTTTTTTTTTCTTTCATTAAACTGTTTCTATCTTGACTAGAGACCAGACAAAGTCAACTCTTTACGAGGGTAGATAACGGCAGGACAAGGGGAAATGGTTTTAAGTTGAAGGAGAGAAGGTTTAGGTTGGATATCAAGAGGAAGTTCTTCACAGAGAGAGTAGTGAGGTGCTGAAAGAGGCTGCCCAGAGTGGTTGTGGATGCCCTGTCTGTGGAGGTGTTCAAGGCCAGGTTGGATGGGGCCTTGGGCAGCCTGGTCTAGTATTAAATGTGGAGGTTGGCAGCCCTGCATGTGGCAGGGGGGGGTTGGAGCTTGATGATCCTTGAGGTCCCTTCCAGCCTGGACCATTCTATGATTCTGATTTCTATGATTCTGTGATTCAGAGTTAACCCACCACAGTTCTTTTCAGTGCCTCAGGTGCCTCCCAAGCCACTCTCACTCCTCAGCAAGGGGAGAAAGTAAGAGGGAAAAAATGAAGGTCAAAATAAGGACAGAGAGAGATTGCTGACCTGTCACAAGCAAACAGACTTCACTTGGGTAAAAATTAATTTACTTCATTGCCAATTAATAACAGAGTGGAATAGTGAGTACCAAGAAGAAACTAAAACCACCTTCTCTATCTCCACCTTCCTTCCAAGCTCAACTTCACTCATGACTTTTCTACATTCTCCTACTCCCTGAGCGGTGCAGTGGGATGAGAAATGGAGCTGTAGTAAGTTCAAAACCCTTTGCTGCTCCCTTCCTTCTCACCCTTTTTCTGTATTTCTGCACTGGGTCCCTCCTGTGGCATGTAGTCTTTCATGAACTATTCCAGCATGGGGCCTTCCCACGAGCTGCAGTTTGGGAACTGCTCCAGAATGGGTCTATACCATAGGCTGCGTTCTTTTAGGAATGGACTGCTCCAGCACAGTTCCTGCCAGAATACCTGCTCCAGCATGGGCTCCTCTCCACAAGCTGCAGATCTTTGTAGGATGCTGCTTTTGTGTGCGCTGCAGTTTCCTTTAGCGTGTATCCATCTGCTGCAGCGTGGGGTCCTCCATGAGCAGCCATGTGTATATCTGCTCTGATGTGGTACACCACGGGCTGCAGGAGGACAGCATGTGCCACCATGGTCTTCTCCATGGGTTGCAGGGAATCTTCTTCAGTACCTGGAGCATCTCCTCCCTTCCTTCTTCACTGACCTTGGTGTCTGCAGGCTTGTTTTTCTCACTCATCTCTCTTGCAGCTGCTGCACAGCATTTTTCACCCTTTCTTAAACACATAAGCACAGGGGCATAACCAGCTCATTGGTTCAGCTTTGGCCAGCAGCTGTAGCCCCGTCTTTGAGCCATCTAGAAATGGCTCTGTCCAGCATGGGGCTGGCCACTCGTCTCTTTTCTCACAGAGGCCACCTTGTAGCCCCCGTGCTACAGACACCTTGCTATGAAAACCCAGTGCACTGGACCAAATGTGCAAACAGGAAGAGAGCAGTAAAATAAAGAAGGGAAGCAAGCTGCCTGAGGCTGCACTTCTTCCCCCCCCCCGCCCCTTCGGACTGCTTTCTAGGAAAATGATTTTGGCTACTGTTTTTTCTTTATCAAAACCCTACTAAGACTTCTCTTTCTGAGAAGTGTTATCTGCCTGCCCCTCCAGTGCAGCCTGTAAGATAAATCTTCCTCTTCTTCCCCTTCCTCGAGGGAGGATTGAAATCCACTTGAGAGACTGTAGTAGCTGGTTAGTATCGAGTGATTTCAGCCCTGGCATAATTTACTTTCAATCACGGTCAAATGTGAACGCTCCCTGTGTTGCTATCCACAAGCTGGATAAAAGGAAATCCTGTGTTGGTGTACAACAGCACCATCTACTGACTCCTTTCCAGGCTGAATCTCTTATTTGGGGTTTTGGAAACCTTTCAGTGTGAGCTCACAGTTTCAAATCAGTCCTGCTAAGACTAGATATAGATGCAGTTAAAACACCAAAGAGTAGAAAGGTTCTCTCTGCTGGTGAAGCAGGAGGGACTGTACAGATTTGAAGCAGGATGTTGTAGCAGAACTGGAAGCCTCATGCAAGGCAGTACCTAAGCAGTCAAAGGTCACCCTTGTTTTTCTGCATGTATTCAAATTGCCTTCCATCAGCACAGCATCAGCACTGGCACTTTCTAAGTAAGTGTTGAGGTGAACAAGATGATAACTGTCCTTTTTCTACTGTGGAAGAATTACTCCTAAATCTAGAGAAATTATCTCCAGTGATCTTTGGTCAGCTACTGGTCAAAGAAGCTGTGAGTACTCACACCCACCAACCACCCACAGCAACACTGTTCTCTTGCTTCCTGCTCAGTGCCTCTTGGATATACACCTAAATTAATTGGCCTCCAGGTGCCTGGAGTTTTTCTGTCTGTTTATATTCAAATACGCTCCAATGAAACAAGTGTGGGCCACCTCAACTTCTATTCTGATCTCTTCCATTGTCTTGCTCTTTGTCTCCCAATACATAGCAACACTGTTTTCTCTGGGAGGCAGATTGTAACCATTGCAGTTATGTAAGAACCTTTTTGTTTTTGTTTCTATCTCATGAAAATTGACGTGTATGTCTCCTGAGCCACTTGCTCCTGCTCTGAGGGAAAGGGTGAGCTGTTAAACCCGCCTTTACTAATCATCACAGGAAGCATTCAGAAGTGAAACTTTAGAAAGCCAAGCTGAGTTAGTCCTTTTACTTCAAGAGATGCTTCTTATTTTTTATCAGTTGTGACTGAGTGTTAGTAAGAAAGGCAGAGCTGTGTTTTGTTTTAAAAGTAGGTTTGACGGAACTTCTTACAAGCATAATGCTGTGTGGCTCCAAAAGATAAAATCATAGACACTTTTGTTTCATGGTGCAGTACAAGTTTTGCTAAGCTTAGTGGACCGCTGATCTCATTTTTGGAATCAGGGTTTCTTTCTGTTTGGGATTTGTACAGCTGCAATTTTTCCTGCCAAGTAAATACATTAGTAAGGGAAACAGATGATCTGATGTTTTCTCCCTGCAGCTGCCATGTTCCTGCTATGTGCTGTGAAAGTGCCAGAGGCTGTTTCTGACATGCTGATGTCCGAATTTCATCACCCGGAGACAGTGCAAAGACTGAATGCCATTCTCAAATTTCACACGCTCTGGAGGTTTCGGTACCAAGTCTGGCCTAGGATGGAAGAAGGAGCTCAACAGATCTTTAAGGTAGATAGAACTTATGAAACACAATGTTACCATTTGTGGCTTGTCTTGTAGGATAGATGTGTTATGACTTGCTAACATGAAATTGCCTCAAAATCTGTTTAGGAAAAAAAAATGGTCACCTTAGTCACACTAGAGGGATAGATGGTTTTATAGAACTGCTGTATAAAATGGGAAGAGTATACTGGGGAACATATAATAAGGTCAAGAAAAACAGATAAAAGAAATCTGTCAATGCGGTCTTATTTTATAGTGAGATACCCTTTAATTAGCACTTAGCACTACAGGCATTAATATTTGTGCGCTGTAACAAAATGTCTTTTGTGGTTTTGTTTAGATCCCTCCTCCAAGTATAAACTTCACTTTGCCTTCTCCTGTCCTGGGGATGCCCTCTGTGCCAATGTTTGATCCTCCCTGGGTCCCTCAGTGCAGTGGGAGTGTACAAGATCCTATCAATGAAGACCAGTCGGTAAGCAATGATGTCATGAGAGTGAGCATTGCAGTTTCTTGGTAAGGGCCTGGGCGGAGCTGAAGCCTAAAGGTGCGGACTAAACTCTTAAGTTTTCTTGTTGTCCTCAGCTGGGGAAGATCTAGTCAATACATTGTCCATGGAGGGCACAGAATGTTCTACATGGACATAAGATTTTTCTGTCTGTTTGATCAAGGAGACACTGTACTGTACATCATACACCCATGAGAGACAGTAAGTCAGATCTTAGGAGCGCAGTTGCTATCTCTCTAAAGGATAAGTTCACTCAAACTGTCTTCCAGTTTTCTGTCTTGTTTTGTGTGGTGTCTCAGAAGGAAGAGGCTTATTATAGACATAGCTCCTGGTGCATCTCTGTTCAGCTAGTGTGAGTTTGATTTGTATTTAGAAACTGAGTTGCTGAATGTCATCAAGGACCCTGGTGGAACACACAGAATATGTGTATCATAACTAGCAGTGTCGAGTTATGTTTCTTCTCTCTTCTTCCTAACAGAAGTCATTTTCAGCCAGAGCAGTGTCTCGTTCCCATCAGCGAGCAGAGCACATCCTGAAGAACCTGCAGCAGGAGGAAGAGAAGAAGCGCTTGGGTCGGGAAGCCAGTCTCATCACTGCTATCCCCATCACTCAGGAGGCCTGCTATGAGCCGACCTGCACACCAAGCTCAGAGCAGGAAGAAGAAGGTGTGCCCCAGGGCCAGAAACTGCCTTCCAGGAAACTGAGAGCACCTGCCACCGTCATACAGCACTGCTTAGGGATGTGATGTCCAAGAAAAAGCTATTGTTAGTAGCAGGAAAGTCCCTGCTTTGGTATGGTCACCACCTTAGAGAGTGGACAAGTACTAGCACTGAATCGTTTTAATATATCTAGAAAGGTGGTGAACAACCACTGGATCTAGGCATGTCTTGGGAGATATGTATGCAGAATTTGCAATTCTCAGTAAAAACTAAGAACCACCAACAAAGATGGGTAATAGGATGTACATGGAGAGAAGTATATAGGCACCTCAGTTAAAATATGACTCACCAAGTCACCGCACACTATTATGGATCAGTGCTTAGCTGGTTCCCAAAGCATGAGTAAAGTACTTACCTGATCTTTGTAGGTCTTAAATTGTTCTGAGTGTTACCTGACTTGAATTTTCAATGTTCCCATTTGGTTGCAAGTGCTCCCCTTTTGAAAGATCCTTAAAGTCTATCAGCTGGATTTGGACTGACATTTCCCATTCTCTTTGTCAGTAGAAGAAGTTGCCAACCTGGCCTCCCGCCGTCTCTCTGTGAGTCCTTCCTGCACCTCCAGTACATCTCATAGGAACTATTCTTTCCGTCGTGGCTCTGTCTGGTCAGTGCGGTCAGCAGTCAGTGCAGAAGGTAGGTTGAATTCACCGTGGAGTATCCTTTCCTAGAATTTCATTCACTGGAAACCTGTTAATTGATAAAGCTGATGGCATTATATTTTGCTGA
Organism: Pavo muticus; assembly: GCA_016647715.1. Taxonomy (NCBI): domain Eukaryota; kingdom Metazoa; phylum Chordata; class Aves; order Galliformes; family Phasianidae; genus Pavo; species Pavo muticus. The sequence goes on along the minus strand of JACDJE010000234.1, from coordinate 432,117 downwards.
ATGTATTCCCAGGCTTGAACCAATTTATAATAAGCTAATTAAAATTCTTGGTCAGAAAGTTGACTGGAGGCTCAGTTTCTTCTTGGAGATAGTAGTAAGCCTGTTGTGTGTGCACAGTGGTCACACAGCCTGCCATTTTGTTCAGTTTATACAGCACCTAACGCAAACGTCTATCTAACCTGCTTGTACAATGTCACAACTCATTCACAAACACTCACCTTCTCATCTTCTTTGTACTCCAGATGAAGAACATACTACAGAGCATACTCCAAACCATCACGTGCCACAACCACCTCAAGCTGTGTTTCCAGCATGCATCTGTGCAGCAGTACTCCCCATTGTCCATTTGATGGAAGATGGAGAAGTCCGGGAGGATGGAGTGGCTGGTACTGACCTAGATTACACTTCAAGTCATTCTTGATTAGGAGTGGCAGAACCTGCCATTAATTACAATGTTTACATTTGTTAGGTGCCATAGCTAGCGTGAAAGAAGTATAATACAACCTTGTATTTGCTCACAGTTCATTATTTGTAGAAGTAGTATGTGCTATGTGTTGTCATGAGTGTATATATTTGTTACAAAGCTTGCGAGTAACCAGTTCTCACAAACTGTTCACTAATGGAAGAGCAACAGAAGTCTACTCTTTTTTTTTTTTTCCTTTGTTGTTAGATCTTGAAGGTCTGTTTATGTTTTTGGGGGCCCTAAGAAGCCCCCATTTCAACAAAGATGTTGAGAAGCTTGAAGGAATCTAGTGGGGGGATACTAGAACAGTGAGAGACCTAAAACAAATGTTCTGTGAGAACTGATTGTGAAGCTGGGCTTGTTTTGTGTGACAAAAAGGAAACAAACAGCTAGAGGAATGCTGCTATATAGCTGCAACATGGGAAGTTCAAGATGCAAATTAGAAAATAAATTCTCTACCAGGGGCATAGTGCAGTCTCCATGGAATCTTCATTTGTTTCCATCCACAGAGTTATCAAGTCTTGGCTAGACAAAACCACAGCTGACATAATGTGATGCTGGTGACAGTCCTGCTCCGAGCAGAGCTTGAACTAGAGACCTCCGGAGGTCTATTCTCAGCAGTATTTCTTTGATCCTATGACAAATAGAAAACCAATTATACACAGCTCTAGTATTTGCTTTATGGTCTGTGATTTATTTGTAAAGTAATAATAGGTCCTTCTCTATTTCTTTCTCTTAAATGTTCAGAGGTGGAGGACTTCATCCTTCCTTTTTCATCACTCATAATGTTAGCTGATTGCAAACATAGCTTTATGACACTTTTTTTTTTAGTTTTGAGTGGGTATAGTCAGTCATTGAATTAGTGTGTTGTTGTGTGATCAAGAAAGGAGTACTGAAAACAAAACAATGAATAATTCTCTGCTGTTGTTAATCTTCACAAGGTTACAATTAATTACACTCTGGGGAGTTGATAATCAACACAATCCCCTGCTGACTCTGATATTGTCCATTAATACCAGATAAAGTCACTCAGTGAATCATCATGAAGTGCAGTTTCCATATATGAACAAAATACATATATATATTTTTTAATTGGCATGTTTGCTCATCGGGAGTTATGAATCCAAACAGTTATTTCCCTGATCACAGTGGTCAAGTGCTACCTGTCCTGTCACCAGAACCTAGTGAAGATTCAAGTGTTAGACTTGTCATTATTGCTTGAAATGGCTGCAGTGGGGAGCAGGAGTCCTAGTACCTCAAACTAACTCCTGTGTATTTCAGTACAAAAATGACAATTGTAGTAGGTTAGGAACATTTGCGTTTAAGTGCACCATTTCAAGGCTTTTCCAAGGGAGAGAGTTCTGACTATGTTTTCTTTTTTATAGTGAGTGCTGTTGCTCAGCAGGTCCTGTGGAACTGCTTAATTGAAGATCCCTCTACAGTTCTGCGCCATTTCCTTGAGAAGCTCACAATAAGCAACCGACAGGTAAACTTCTCCTCTCTCCAGAGGGCTTACGTATTGCTTAGAGCAGGGGTGCACAGCTGCAAGCAGAATCCCTCTGTGGGCAGTGACTGGAGAAGTACATTTGCTGCTCATCTTCATTTGGCTTCAATTTCTGCTCATTGATGTAAATGGGACACAGCTCATTTACCACCACTAAGGATGTGGCTTGTTATAAGTTAGCCTTGAACAGATGCTTAGTGAAGCACAACCCTTTCTATCAAAGATATTACCTCCACTCATGCCACCCCGTTCCGTTTTCTCTCAAAGGTAGGAGTGGCATTGTCTCTCAGTCTGCTTGTCCTTGGCTGACTGTGTAACTCCCTTCTTGCTTCCTTCCCACCTGAAGAAATTTATTAGTCTGCCTTAAAGAAAGCAGCTTCTAGAGGAAGGAAAGTTAGATTCTTCACCCATCTCCTGTCTAGCAACCACAACTACTGAGCTGAGCTGTGCTAGATTTCACAGCGGCTCTGCAAAATTAACTTGTTAAGCATTTGTTGTAATAAGCAAGAGTTAGTATAATCATAGGGAGAGGAGTGCAGAATCAGGATAGTACAGTCAGATTAATGACAGTCATGTCCTTTCTCTGATGAAAAAGGCAGACGTTGGCCTTGGTGCTGTGCCTTGGGTCTTACTTTGGGTAATATAAGAGCAGTCACAAGCAGAGAGTTCTATTTCATGCACCAACAGACAGAGCTGAACAAAGGGATAAAAAAAAAAAAAGGAAATGAACAAAGCTGGGGAAGACAAAAGGGAGAAATCCATTTTCTATTTTGTGACGGAAAGAAAAAGCATTTGCTCTTTTTCCAGGATGAGCTGATGTATATGTTAAGGAAGCTTTTGTTGAATATTGGGGACTTTCCTGCGCAGACATCTCATATCCTCTTTAATTACTTGGTAAGTAGCTTGGGGGTCAACTGTGCAGCCCGTAATCTTACCTCTGTCTGTATGTGTCTTAAGAAGTTAATGCCACAATCTGCAAGGAAATAAATGGTCTGTAACTGTTCATTTATGGGTCATATCTGCTTCTGGCTCTAGACACAAATTACTTATACCAGCCTTTCATTCCTTAAAAGGAGAGGAGAAGGAATCTTTAGCTTTTTGTTAAGCCCCTGCACTCCCTGTCCTGAATTTCTGAGTTGAGTCACAAATGATGAATTGTAGACAAATAGGAGGATCACAGTGGCAGAAACCATTTATTATTTTACTTAATTTTCATGTGAATGGTCTCATTGGAATAAATTATAAGCTTCTTTTACAGTTATAGAAAATGCATTTGTTGGAGTTCTTTCAATTAAGTGATGAAAAAACAGACAAGATGTATACTACTCCGGGAGCCTTCCAGTGTTTGTCAGGTGTCTGTATGGCAGCGCATAAAAGCAGAAGGTACATGGAGTCTTATAATGGAGAAGTTCTCCATTTTCCTCATTCACGATGGTTTTTAAGACTAGGTTGCAATTGCACTTTTTTCCCCCACTCCTCATCCTCTACAGGAAAAGAAAGAATAGCAGAGGCAAATTGTTCTGTATTATGTATAAACTTTCAGGATGTAAGCTTAATTGAGAGTTTGTCCTCTGAGTGAGGAGAGATAGAAGAGCCATGTTCTTGTTCTGTGTTGATGCGATGCCGATCCTCCTCTTACTTATTACTTGCAGGTAGGACTGATCATGTATTTTGTACGCACTCCATGTGAATGGGGCATGGATGCCATTTCTGCTACGCTAACCTTCCTCTGGGAAGTGGTGGGTTATGTTGAAGGGCTTTTTTTCAAGGATCTCAAACAGACTATGAAGAAGGAACAGTGTGAAGTGAAACTGCTGGTGACTGCCTCAATGCCAGGTATAAGAAATGAGTCTTCAAGCCTCCTTCACTTCCAAGTTCACATGCTCCTACCAAAACATAGATCTGCCAGCACTGCTTTAGACCTGCTCTGAATGGCTGCATAAGTCACTTTTGCTTGAGTTGAGGATTCAGTCAGTAAATTCTACCTCTAATTCCTTGAGATTCAGAAGGCTACTTTAAGAGCTCTGAAAGAAGCAAACAAAATGAATGAGAACAGTCTTTTCAACTCAGAACCTTATGCCAATTGGGCTGTGAAAAGCTGGCAGTATGATTATTGTAAGATGCAACCTCTCATTTAAGTCTCGTGAGAGCCCCAGAGGAGTGTGCTGTGAGCTTAGGACTTCATGAGTCAGGCAAGAAAGTTCTTGGTGAAAAACACATTCAACATTTTAGGCCTGTTTCTTTCCCAGAGTTGTTGCTGCTAAAATTGCCAGCTCCCTGTTTTAGGAACAGATCGATTTCTCATTAGCTGTAGAATTGTGAGCCTATGCTATCACCACATAACACATTCCAGGCAGGACTGGCATTGTTTGTCTGCCCAGGAATTTTAACTGTTACTTCTCCTACATGGCAGTCTTTTGAAATGGAGTTATTTAAAGAGGCCAGGGAGAATGCAACTGCTTTTCTTCCTTTAGGCACAAAGACCCTTGTTGTGCATGGACAGAATGAGTGTGACATACCAACTCAGTTACCAGTCCATGAAGATACACAGTTTGAGGCTCTTCTGAAGGTGAGTTTTTGAACTGAATGAACTGCTTAATGTTTTTTTTTACTTGCCATACCTGGATTCCAGCAATACATACTGCCTGAGCTTCCTGTTTTAGTGTCACATTTGCTGTGACAAGCATTTCTGTGTCCATATGAGGAAATCTTGGTTGCATGAAAACAGAATTGCATCTTAAAGGGTAATAGAAATGTGCTGACCTCACAGCCAGCCAAAACCCCACAAATGCAAGTATGTTTGAATACATTGCATCTTGCTATCCCTTGGATAAATACAGATGTAACTGATGTGACTTACATTTTATCAACACTGAAGAGAATGATTAGGATCAGAAAGAGTAGAAATGATGATTTGGTAGCCATTACGATATGTGAGGGTTTAGGAGATGTGAGGTCAGTTCCCTTCTTTGCCAAATATTTCCTGGATGACTTTAACCGAGCTACATAAGAAAAAGATTTGTAGAAACCTCTGGTTTGTCCTACTACATGAAGTTTTAATGGGATTCATACACCTCGGTGCTTTAAGGGGTCTGAACTGTAGTGTCTCTGTACATCCCCCTATCTCTAAAACTTGATAAAAAAAAGTAGCATGTAAATAGAAGCTACAATACCCATATGGGTAATATGACCGGACAAATATATGCAATATGAAGACCTCAAAATAAATAACATCAATATTCAGGACTGTGATATCAGTTGGCCTTGATTGTCATGAACATATTAATGTACTTTATGATTAAAAAAAGAATGAAGAATTAATGCGAAAAGAGTCACAGAGCCTACAAGGCTGACAGACATTCAGGTTTGTGCCTGTATACATTATTAGCAGGATATTCTTCTTTTAGATAATGAAGTGTTTGTACAAGACAGCTAATAAGAAATAAAGTTACTCTTTCTTCCTCTTCAGGAGTGTCTGGAGTTTTTTAACATACCTGAAACACAGTCTTCTCATTACTTTTTAATGGATAAGCGATGGAATCTTATTCATTACAACAAGGTAAGGCAAAGGTCAGGTACAGATAACTTGGTTCTTTACATCCCATCCCTTATAAACATCAGGGTTATCTGAGGGGGAACAAGGCAGCCCATAAGCAGAATTCTGTTATGCAGGCACCACCTCTCTGGTATTTAGTTGTATGTGGTAAAAGATGGAAGTCTGACAGAAGAATGAAGTAACAGAAATGGAGTCCCTTGGCTCTTAAGTCATTATGTCCAGCTTCCCCAGAAAAGAGAGAGAGCAAATTTCTCTTCTGTTTATGCCCTGCCCAAAATCTTTAGAAAGGGTGAAAAAAGGGCCTTATATTCAGTTCTAATGAACAACGCTGTTGCAATTGCATTTGTTTAAAATTCACTTCACTGTTTCTTTCCTGGCAGACCTATGTTCGTGACATTTATCCTTTCCGGAGGTCAGTTTCTCCCCAGCTCAACCTGGTGCAGATGCATCCAGAAAAGGGTCAAGAGCTCATTCAGAAGCAGGTATCTTACTGTCACTAAACACCTCTGCCCATAAACAACTCCTGTAAATAAAACTTTCCTTCCCCTTTAATGGCCTCCACTCATACTGCATGCAGATAGAGAGCTCTGCTGGAGAAGCAGCAGTTGGCATGAAATCTGTCTTGGTGCCATTAGACAGGTGTATGGCATTTTAAGAAGAGCCAAAAAATATGAATGTGAATTTCCTCCCCCTCTCTCTATCCAGCTTCTTTTAGGTGAATCATTTTGCATTCTCCTGCACTTGGCCAGAACAACTTCAGTTGATTCAGCTTTAGAAGATGCTTATTGCTTTCTTAAACATGACCCCTGGCTCTTTCAGAACCTTTTCTTCACGAGTGCATCTGGCTGTGGATCAGACAGTATCTGTTCTACCTTGCTGTCTGTCCTCTCACTGTTAAGAGTGTTTCTTGTCTCTCCTTGTCTTGCTCTCAGATACTAGTCTTTTAACACAGCCACCACTAGTGACACTCAAGCAGCAATTGTTTCCTCAGGGGAGTCTCTGCCCTTGGAAAGACACTGTCTTCCCCATTTTACAGCCTCGTGACCTGATAATCTGTCCGATCCTGCTAATGCTCTGCAGCTCCCAGGAGCTGTCTATGGAAACTAAAGGAGAGAGCAGTGCTTTTAATGTGCTGCAGCCTCCTGAGAGTATCATTTCCTCGGACAGCAAGACAGCAGTATTGAGGTCACTCCGCCTGTAGAAAGCCTCATGCATTTTTTTCCCACAAAAGCAAAGTTTTCTCAGCAGTACACATCTGAATACTTAGGGAAAAGTTGCTCTAGCTGTATCTGCAGAGATGATACTAAGCAGGAAATAAAAAGGAAGGGGAATGTGGTCAAACTGTTAAAAGTTTTAATGGTTTTATAATTCTAGCCACAAAGCAGCTGCTGTAGTTGCGTCCCTGTCAATGTGAGCATGCAAACAGGAAAATATCATCAGGAATCATTATAAAAATTAACTATGAAGCTGCTTTAGAGAAACTAGCTGCTACAATAATGGCAAACTTCGTTAATGCCATCTCATGTGTGTATAGGACAGAACAGGGAAATATCTCATGTGCTGCATCTGTCAGTAGATATTCTATAAAAATTTGAAAATGGCTTGGAATTGTTTTGGTTGCTTCACTGCCAGAAATTATTCTCACTGTGGTTCTAGAAGTTGCGTTCCATACATCAAATAATTGAGCTTTATATGTGACCCAAAAACATTAGAATGGCCTGTCCAGATTTCTCAGGGCATTATTTTACATTCCATATTTTTCTATTTAAAGCACTTGGAAGCCAACATATTCCCAAGGTAAAATTTACATCAAGCATCTGCCAGCCTCTCTGAAGTCATGCAGCAAGGTGCTGGACAACATCTAGCTCTGGGAAAGAAAACAGCACTGTGGAGTCTATCTACCAGCAATCCATACAGAAGTTGTACTGTTTGAACGCTGCATTCTAGAATGAGTGCACGTAAGAGCAAGGTCATTGCAACTGCAGGATGTGGGAGGCTGAGCTTTGTCCCATGTTAAGCCATGTGCTCTAAATTTTGGCTTCAACCCAGAAGCTGAAAGCTGTCTTGAAACTGCTTCCAAAGACAGTTGCTTCTACTGCTGAGCACAGCTCTGCCTTATGGTTGCTATTAGAATCAAAATAAAATATCTGCCTGATTAGTTCTACCCCTCAGAAGTTCAAAGAAGGCTGGTAGAATGGAACTCAGTTTCCGAGCTGGTATAAACCAGAATTCATCATCAAAATCAGCAGGACTTTGCTAATTTACAGTAGCTGAGAATTTGATCTGCCTTGTTTTATGTTTACTTTTCTTTTGGAATCCTACATACACTTGCAAATAGCCAGACAAGTTCCAGCCTCAATCCAGAAGGAAGGTAGTCATCCCAACATAATGTTGCCTATTGTCTAAGACCTTGCAGAGAGCAAGTGCAACTGTATGGCTTTCAGTTTGGAGTTTTTTGCCTCTGATCACCTTGAGACTCACACAGGCAAAGTTTACATTGATCTACAAAAGGCTTCATTGTAAATTTGCCAAGTGTTTGACAGCCACTCATGGTCCTCTACAACACTGGAAGGGAAAGAGTTAAAACCTGTTTACAAACACAGTCCATCTATGCTGAATGGAGCTAAAAAAAACACTGGTCATACAAATTCTGCAGAGGGGCACAGTACTTGCACTTTGAATTTCATCAAATTCCTGTCAACCGTGAGTGCTACTTCTCTTCCATCAGAGAATGCTGTGGAAGCTAACCTACAAAAGCGTATGTACATATATTCAAGAGCTTTTTGATTAGACTTATTCTGATTCTTGTCTCTTTTTCAGGTGTTCACCCGCAAACTAGAAGAGGTGGGACGGGTGTTGTTCCTCATATCGTTGACACAGAAAATCCCTACCGCCCACAAGCAGTCACACGTGTCAATGCTTCAGGAAGACCTCCTCCGTTTGCCTTCATTTCCCCGAAATGCCATTGATGCTGAGTTCTCACTCTTCAGTGATCCCCAAGGTGTGGCCTTTTGATGGCTTTCTCTGCTGGTTGTGTAGGGCTCAGAAGGTTTATGTGAGGCACTTCCTTTGCCTTAGAAGCACAGGCTTGTAGCTACACTGGAAGCTTATAAATCTCTTCCTAGAGAAAATGATACATAGCTGTTGGTTTGTAAGCATAACAGTAGAAAGGGCTTTGCTGCGTTAAACACCTCCAGACAAAACTACTTTCTTTGATCATAAACTGGAGTATAATCATGTATTAAAATTATGCATGAGGCTACAGCTGGAACTGTGTCCAGCTGTGTACTCACCAGAACACGGAGGCTTTTGACAAACTAGAGTGAGTCTAGGGAAGGGCTGCTGTGGTAGTTAGGGAGCCAGGGGACTTGTCATATGAGGAGAGGTGAAGGAACCCGAGCTTCTTCATTTTCAACAACACCTATTAGTTCTGAAGTTCACCTTGCCTGAGAGAGGGATCTCTGTCTGTCTCATCTAGCCCAGATTTTTCTCTAACTCTCATGGGAGTCTTTGCACTGATTTCTCTGAACCTTGACACTAGGGCTTTATTTGCCAGCATGCTCCACAGTAGAATCCTGTCATTGGGTCAGTGTTTTCAAACTGAAACATCAGAAAAATTGTATGAGACCTCACAGAGCACAAAATGCACATTGTGAAAGCAATGGGCTTTAAATGAAGATTGGGCAAATTCTGCAGCAGGAATATAGAAGCAGCTCTCTTTTTAGAAACTTTGCTGTGAAAGTCAAGTAGGGTTTCCAGGCTGACTTGAGAATTAAAAAGACCACTGTTTCAGAGTGCTAAGTGCTGACCCTGTAACAGACCCTAAAGACACTTGCTTTCAGAAGCATTATTGTAAATATGCATCAGTGTCCTGTAATGTCTGGTACACCAAAAGGATTAAGATTCAGCTCAGATCTGCTTTCACATTTAAAGAAGAGCATTTCCAACTGTGGGAAGCAAATTTAATGAGCTGTGTGATACTCATCAATCAGCCTTCATGTGTCTTGTTTTCAGCTGAGATTGGTTCAAGCCCTGTAGGCACTTGCAGAAGTGCAGAATGGATAAACTCATTTCAAAAAGGCAGAACTAGGGTCAATGTTTGTGGGAGGGTTCTCTGGAAAAACCTTTAGCTTGTGTGAGTGTTGTGAGGCTGGCCGTCGTAGACAGAGTTGATTGCTCTTGCCTTTTCTCCCCCACAGCTGGAAAGGAGCTCTTTGGTCTTGACACTCTTCAGAAAAGCTTGTGGATTAAGCTGCTGGAAGAGATGTTCCTTGGCATGCCTAGCGAGTTCCCCTGGGGGGATGAGATCATGCTGTTCTTGAATGTCTTCAACGGTGCCCTGATCCTGCACCCTGAAGACAGTGCCTTGTTGAGGCAGTATGCTGCCACAGTCATCAACACAGCTGTGCACTTTAACCACCTCTTCTCCCTCAGTGGGTACCAGTGGGTGCTCCCCAGCATGTTGCAGGTGAGCTATTTCCATCAAAAATACAATGGAAGACTTACAGAGTGGGCACTTTGTTATAGAGCTCTGTTAGAGCTGTTGCATTTATCCAAAAGAAGTTATGAGGAATTGTTATTTCCACTGGAGGTGCCTGCAGGTTCTTCCACTCTTCTTGGTGGGATTAATATATTGTTAGCCATTTCCCTTTTTTCAAGTAAATAAAATCTTGCAAGTGTAATAGGCCATGGTGATGAGCATGCTAGAGGCTTGTGGTTGTACTAAAAATGTGGATATACTTCAGCCTACTAGCCCACTAACGGAGTGCATTTCTGCAGAGATCTAACAAGCATTTTTAGAAACCTCCAAGAAACATGTGCTGTAATGGGAATTTTGCATTACCATGAAATTTCAGCATTACATCTGGCAAACCTCAAGAAAATTCTGACTGCCTCTCTCCAAACCTCCCAAATATTTGTACCAGCAGAGATGTGCAGACAGGCAATTGAAATGGACAAAAGAAGGAAGCACAGTCAAACTGTTCCTAACAATTTATGCTGCTTATATAACTCTGAGAAATAAATCCCACTTCTTTGGCAGTGTTGTTCAGTGGCCTGCTCTGAAGGAAATGCCACTCTAAAAAGCTTGGAATGTCTTTAAAGTGGGCAGAACTGTCAGTGTGTTGAATGATAGGTGAGGAGTCCCAATTGTCTTGACAAATATGAGATGCAGTCTGAATATGGAAGAAGAAAAAAAAAAAAAACAGATAATGTTGATCAGGCTGGACAGTTGTAGGTTCTTGATTAGGAATAATCAGCTGCGTGAATGTATAGAATGGAAGACAGCTGATTCAGTAGCACTTCTGCAGGGCAGAATATTGGAGTTGTTATTGCTCTGAAGCTAAGTATGAATCAAGTGTGTTTCTGTTGAAGGATAAAAAAGGAAACACATCATATACCATTCTGGAGTTGACTCTACAGAATTGTATCTTGTGAAACATACGTGGAATAATTCTGCTGCTCCAAGCAACAACACTCCTGACTTGTTATCAGGCTGTAGTTGTTGCAGCGTGAGGTTAGGAGTTGAAGAACCCTTCCACTGTAGTAAAGTAGTACTTTCATGTCATTTTATGTTTGTTTAGGTATATGCTGACTATGAAAGCAACCCACAGTTACGCCAAGCGATGGAGTTTGCGTGCCGCCAGTTCTACGTTCTGCATCGCAAGCCCTTCATTCTGCAGCTGTTTGCAAGTGTCGCCCCTCTGCTGGAGTTCCCTGTGAGTAGAAAGCATTCCCTAGGCTTGGTGTGGGGAAGCCTGTGTGTGCAGCCAGCCTTCCATCAGAGATCAGAAAGAGAAAACAGCTGGAGCATCAGCACCATTCAAATTGAACACATACTTACTGCAGTTGGTGCTACACAGAACCATTTCCTGATCTTATTTCTTCTCGTTTCTGTTCATCAGTTGATTGAGCAGCATATTGAGATAATGAGCTACTGGTGTCTAGGGTAGTAAATATAATTTCACTTTAAATATCTGTTTATAAATAGTTTATAAAAGGACAATAATGATTTGCAACTCTTTAAAATGCAGATCTTTTCTTAGAATGCAGTAATATGAACAGAAAGCTTGTTGCCAAGTTTTAGTGCATATGAGCTCTAAGACTGGGTTAGCCATCTTTTGAAATCCTCACTAATCAATTTTTAACATCTTAGTGAGTTAAAAATTGTTAATGGAATTGTAATTTAAAGTGGAACTGTTAAATCTAACTGCACATACACTGTAAGCACACACATCCTTCTTAGCAGGGCAGCAAAGATCTGCTTTTTATGGCAGGTAAAGCTGTGTGCAGTGTTCACATTGCTTCTACTATAGCATCAATCTGTTGAATCAGGCAAGGCTCATTGCTTTAGAGCAGTAAGCTCCTGAACTCCATGCTGGCTCTTTGTCAAAAAAAAAACCTAACAAGGGTTGCTGATACCTCCTGTAAAGATTGCCAGGATGCACACAGGCCCTCAGAAAATCAGCCATGTGTCGTTGAAACAGGACGCTACAAACAACGGAACCAGCAAAGGAGTGTCAGCTCAGTGCCTGTTTGACCTGCTGCAGTCCTTAGAGGGAGATACTCCAGACATTTTGGACATCTTAGAGCTGGTGAAAGCAGAAAAGCCTCTCAAGTCATTAGGTAACAGCATAGAATCCTTTATTCAGTAATTCTGTTTTGCTATTTGTTGATTAAACACGTATCAGATGCATCTTATTTTCTTCTTCTTTTTCTTCTTCTCCCAGAGTGCAGTAATATCTGTTTCTTATGCCTCATGAATCTTTCAAGGATGACTTTATTACCACCATAGACTAGATATTTTCTGCAGGAAAGGAGTTTTTCATTTATTTTATTCCAAAGCTCCTTTTTCTGCATTGAGCCTACTAGTCTGAAGCTAGCCCCTGGCATTTTGAATTTTATCATGTGTGGGTGAAGGATGAAGATGGCTAATAAACTATATCATGCTGACAAGATCAGTGTCATCCTCTCCTCTGTTCCACGCTGGCAGGAAACCAAAACATCCTCTCCTGCAGGCAGACTATGACTAGTAACTGATGGATGCCATTCAGACAGTCAGTCGTGCTGAGTCCTAGGAGGGAAACTGATTTATTACAGAGCAGAATATATATGGCTGTGTGATGTATGCAAGACACTGTCTCTCTTGGTAGTTAGCCATACAATGCAGCATTTAAGAATTTGGCTGCTGTGTGATTTGCAGGGAAATAATTTTGTCTGATTTTTAAAGGGATCTTTGACTTATTTTTCCAATTTGCACTTCCCTTAAGTAATGCTGATTTTGATCAACTAGTCTTAGCGTTAAAGCTTTGTTTTATCCTGGAATTTTGTGATGCTGTCATCAGTGGTGCATTGATGTCATTTTTAGTATGGTGGAAACATCTAGGAAAAAGCAGATAAAGGATAAAAAATGTTCTAAAGCTGACGTGTCTGTCATATATAAGCTTAAGAATTTGCTTGTGATGGGTAATGTTTGAAACATGACTGCAGTAGCAGCTGTAGGCCTTTAAGCTCAGCAGTGATTTGACCTACTAAGAATTGTTTCTCACTTAATGAGCTCTTGGATGTTGGTACAAGTGGGAGTTCAGCACCCTTCTGTCTTACAGGCTCATTTCTGTCAAAAGTCACAAGCTTATTAGGGAGTGTTAACATGAGAAACAAGCAATTGAAAATGGGGGAAAGAGAGGAGTGTGCCAGATCTTTTCACATTCGTTATGTTTGTGTGCTAATTTTCTCATATTGTTTTATTCCCTCAGACTTCTGCTATGGGAATGAGGACTTGACCTTTTCGATCAGTGAAGCCATCAAGCTGTGTGTGACAGTGGTGGCCTATGCTCCCGAGTCATTCAGAAGGTGCTGGTCTGTTTTCTTGTTTTGTGCAGACTCAGAAAAGGCCTAAAAGTTGCATGTGGCATGAGAAACCAAAACAGAGGACATAGAAATGCAACCCAAGCACTACGCTTCTCTGTGAGACTAAGCTTCTGCTTGTTGATGCATTTCCTAGGGCACCAGCTCCAATTCTAGCCAGCTGCTGGAAGCAATGCTGAGCTGGGTGGCAGTCCAAGCAGCAACAAGTAGGCTGTATTTCCAGATGGGGGCCATATTTTGTTCTTAAGGTTACTGTTGCCAGAGAGGCACCTGAGGGCGAAAACAGGCAGCTGGAAAGAACAGGAAGATGCAGAGAGACAGGAAAGCAAAAAGGATAGCGTCTAAGAAGAAACCAGAGAAGAAAGGAGTTTTTGGAAGTGAAAATGAACATCCGCAAATGGATGACTTACTCAAAGGATACCTGGAAGTTCAGACTTTTTCTATTACTGTTTCATTTTTCCCTGAAGTCCCTCATAGGAGAGTTTCTTTGGCCCAAGGCTGATTACCTAGTGAGAAGCAATGAAATCACAGGCCAGTGGGAGGTCCAGGGGCCTTCAGAACGGATCTGAAGTCTCCACCTGATGCGAGTTTCGGGATGGACGGGATATAACAGACCAAGCAATGGTTATTTTTCCAGCCTCCAGATGCTGATGGTCTTGGAAGCATTGGTTCCCTGTTACTTGCAGAAACTGAAGCGACAAACCTCTCAAGCAGAGACTGTGACAGCAGCTCGTGAGGAGATTGCTGCTATGGCTGCACTTGCCACTTCTTTGCAGGCCCTCTTATACAGTGTCGAAGTTCTCACCAGGTAACCCACACTTTGCACATCTCAGAATGTTTTTGCTCATCAGTCTGGGGAAAAGGAGTGAGCAAGAGCTCACAATATTTGAGTTAGTTTGTATAATGGTTGAGGTTTAGACTTGGTAAAGTTAATGCTAGGTTTCAGTAGACCACAAGCAGAATTTCAGTGCACTTATTAGATACAGTATTTAGCATGTTACTCACCTTCCATTTGCTAGGCCTATGACAGCCCCACAGATGAGTCGATGTGACCAAGGCCATAAAGGAACTACAGCGGCTAACCACACCATGTCAGCAGGTGTGAACACCAGGTAAGTCAGTGGATTCTTCTTTCTTTCTTGTCCTTCTGAGCAGCTTCTCTGGGTTTTTTGGAGTAAGATAATGTCTGCGCTGAGTGCTTCCTCAGTTGTCTGAGGAGGTGCTCTCGATACTGTGGGAGAAAATAGTCAGACAAAAAGAGCACACAGCCCAGAACTGAATTTCTGACAATAACCAAAGTCTCCAACACGGTGAATTCTCATTTAAAACCATGTTACTAAAGAGAAGACCGTAATATCAAAACAGAAGACACTAATCCTTAATAGCCTTTTTTTGTTTCCCTCTTTGCACTCTAGCAATACACCGACAAAGCACTATGTCCTTCAGTTCATTGCTTTGCTTCCTTTCAAGTCCGCTGTCAAAGAGCCACTAGACAGAGGCCATTTGGTAGCAGAAGGATTTGATCCTTCTGGCCTTGTTCTGAGTGACTGAGCAGCAGTAAGACCTCAAACTGTATGTCTGTTGAGATTCACAGAAATTAGCACCTTCTCTAGTTTTCTTTCTATCCATTTATTTTGCCTTTTTTTCCTTTCCTGTGGTCTCTTTATATTGCCTTTGCCTCCGTTTTGGCTTGGTTTTTTTTTTGTTTGTTTTGTTTTTGGTTTTGTTGTTGTTGTTGTTTTATTGGGGGTTACAGGTAGCAAAGGAGAAGGTGGCAGAGAATATGAGACAAAGGGAAGGATGACTGGAAATATTTTTGCCTTTCTTTATAAAAAATATAACAAGAAAAATAACTGCACAGAGAAAGGGAATAAGGAAGGAGATGCCAGCAGACTGTAATACTGCTCCCTTCATATTGGCCATTCAGATTAGGCTGCTGTGAGAGCAAGGCCACTGGGCAGTTTATATAGCCATAGAGCAAGGGCTTGAAACATCTTGTTACTGTTCTTTCAGAGCAGAGCATTCCTTCTTAAATTCTCTTTTGTTGGTAACAGCAGATAAGAAGTCTGTGCAGAGCCAATAGGCCAGTGAATTACCATGGGCTGTACTGGACTATGAATCAGGAATATATTTTTGGCAAGTCATGCTTTCCAAGTTGTTCCCTGTCTTCTTTTGTACTGAAGGGAGATAGAAGTCTCTTTCTGCATGAATCATCAAAGGGTTATTATATCACTTTATAGATGTGAAGTGTACCCATCTTGGTTGGCAACTCCTGGAATCAATTTGTTGCTCTTTAAGACTTTTTCATCCAGGCTTGGAGTATCAGCAGTGCATCCAACACTGATTTGCGTTTCAGTTCAGGATCTGAATGTTCCTGGTTGTAGTGGTGTAATGGAAAGTAATGCCTTATTTATGTTATTTGTCAGCTGACTTTGGAAAGCAGTTAATATATATCTGCTGACAGTCGAAGTAGAGACTCCCGATGCTATGTGACTTGAACACATTGGTTTAAATTTCCGGGTATTTCTCATTATCAAGCATTCAGTCTCAGATCCAAAAACATTTCTGAGCTGCTCTAGTTTTCCTGCCCTTATTTCTTCTGCTATCATTGCATCAGACATCTGCTAGCAGCAGCAGGAGTCTCACAATGATAGAATGGTCACTGTTCCAGCCTTGGACATGTTAGCCTAGAGGTGCAGGCTTTGTTAGTGCTTTCTCAACAAAAGTAGCAAGAGAAAATGACAAAAAAACAAAACTCTGAGGTACTCTTTCCACAAGATGAGCTCTGGCTTCATGGCAGACCAAACGCTGGAGTGAAAATTATTATGTGAAATTGCTTGAAAACCTTATTTTTTCATGTTATAACAAAGGCAATGACTATGACAGTCTGTTTTTTTGCTGCCAGATGGGAGGTAAAGGCTATTTAGTGTGGTCACTAACTACGTGTAGCCATGGTTCCAGTGGTAAAAGTTACCATCCTGTCCATGGGAAGTGGCTAGAACATTGTCACCCTCCTGCAGCAAGGCACAGTTCAGGTACTCCTAAGCTGCTGTTTTACAACTGCGCTGTTTCTGTTTTCCCAGGTACCCAGAACAGGGAGCCAAACTACACTTTATCAGGTACAGTAGAATCTTCACTCAGCCCTCTCTGACATGAGGAACTGTTCTACAGCACTTTCCAGGTTTACTGGGTCCCACCCACCGGTGCTGTGACAGGCAACCTTTTTCAAAAGAAGATAAGTTCATTGTTCTCATTCCTAAAAAGACTTTGCAGATGGTAATTTCTCCTTTTTTGTTTTTAGTTGCAGGTGCAACTATTTTTTATTTCCAATTGCAGGTGAAAGCATCTGCTGCAAAACAAACTGGAGAGATTTTAGAATTTATACCTGTTCTTCTCCATGCAACACTTACTTTTTTTTCTCATTTTGTATTTTCCAGGGAGAACCTTCATTTACTGGAGGAGGGCCAAGGCCTTCCCCGAGAGGAACTGGATGAACGGATTGCTAGAGAGGAGTTCAGGAGACCACGGGAGTCACTGCTGAATATCTGCACTGAGTTTTACAAGCACTGTGGTCCAAGGCTGAAGATTTTGCAGAACCTGGCTGGAGAGCCCAGAGTCACCTCTCTGGAACTGCTGGATGTGAAGTCACACATGAGGTATTCCAGAGGCTTTCTGCTTTTACTTGTTCGTTTCAGGAGGATTCGTTTCTTTTAGCTCTTAACTTTTCACAATAGCAAGAAGACTGAATCACTTCCTGTTAGTGTAGGCTTGCGCGTTGCTCTCTGAACCACGCATGCCTTGGATGTTCTTTAGATTGTACCTGATGCTGCTTGCATGTATGAAGGGTTTCATAAGCTTTCCTTTGGTCTTGTTTAGACCGCCATCTCCAGTGGATGAAACAAAAATGGAGGCCCATCTGATACATCAGAATAAGTTATGATGAGGAGCAGAGTAGATAAGGCTGTCTCTCTAGGGCAAGGGATCAGGAAGTTGCCTATCTGGCTGAATGGGGCTTTTATCTTCTCCTGGGACACTGTGCAGCAGAATGAACTGAACTGCCAACAAATATAGAGAAGGGGAAAATAACCTCTGCACCATTTGGCATAAATGCCTGGAATATGGGGGAGGATAGGGCAGAAGGCATTTACAGGACCATTACCTCATTGTGTGATAAGGCAGGAGCACGAGATTTTTTAAAGGTACAGCAATGAGCCCAGAAGGCTGGTTGGGTGCTCACTGTAGATTTTTTTGTGGCATACTGGCCTAGAAAGAGCTGAGCGAAGGCTTCTAATAGTTTGGACCTCATTCTGTGCTAACTATGTGCTTGCTGTTCATGGTAACCACAAAACAGTGGTAATTTGCTACTGAGAAGTTTAGTCCAGATACTAAAGGAAAAAAAAAAAAAGGCAGTGAGACAAGAGGCAATGGACCTGATTCTGTTGATAGTTTTTCAGCCATCTTCAGGGGAAATTCCTTTGCCTGATCTTTATACCTTCCTCACCAGAAAAGCCTTGTGAAGCAAGCTGAGGGGAGACAAATGCTAGCAGTGCACAGAACCAGTTTTGTTCCTGCCCCCTGGACCAAGGAAACACTTGAAAAAACATGTCTGCCTTTTACATTCATGCTCTGAAAACAAATGACAAAGCCCCTTATCTAACAGATTATGTCACAATTAGAGATCTGTGTTTTGTATTAATTTTGGTCTTGTTTAACAAATGTTCAAATTTGCTGGGGAGCTGGGAGGTGTTCCTTGGTTTGGTTTGTGTATTTGCATATTAATTGAACATTGCTTTCCCTCCTCTGGCAAGTACTTTGTAATTTAGAGGGTAATTTTAAACAGGAGATGTCTGTTACTGCAGGTGCACGTCATTCCTGTGTAGTGCTTAGCTGCAAACAAACTGAAAATCTGATGGACCTGGGTGTTTTTCGGTGCCATCTTTGTATTTTTTCCAAGGGACGTAAGCGTCAGGAATTAATACTAACTGCATTACAAACTCCGTGACTCTTAGCACTATGAGTCAAGAGCTTTAATCTTATGTTAGGAAACAAAGGTGAGGTTCTCAGGCCGCATTACGTCCTTAGTTAGATATATTTGTGTTAGGCTTTTTAATGATTTCAGTGG
The DNA here is from genome assembly GCA_016647715.1 of Pavo muticus. NCBI lineage: Eukaryota > Metazoa > Chordata > Aves > Galliformes > Phasianidae > Pavo > Pavo muticus. The sequence goes on along the minus strand of JACDJE010000234.1, from coordinate 413,606 downwards.
GGGCAAAAAATACATGTCTGATGAATGAATTTTCTTTGTTTAGTGTGGTAAAGGGTTTACTTTTTCTTTTCCATATGACATTGCCATCCTAGTCTTACATTTGCGTGTAACACTCTGGAGTGTACTAAGTGTACTACCTGGAAGTATTTGCTAGTTAACAGAAATGTGGGAACTTCATTTCTGCATTTTTTTCATAATCCAGATACATTAGGCTTAATTGCTCTTTAACAATTTTGTGTCCCTCTCTTAAAAGACGAGTCTCACAAACTGAAATGTGCGTGTACAGAAGGTGCTATCGGTGTGTTTTCAGGAAGGATACTTTCTTGACATGAGATTTCAGTGAAACAGTTACAGAACACATTAGTAGCTGCATTACTTTGAAGAGACAAGTTATTTCAAGGTCAGAGGTTGCAGCAGTAAAGCTAAGGGTTTGATTTGCAGATGACGACAAGTTGTGCTCTGATTCTCTCATGTCTCCTGGAAAGTGCTGGAAACGACTGCCTTATTGTGGTGGAACAAGAATTGCTTTATCATAGTTCCTAAATAAAAGGAACATTATCCAGTTTCTTACATAAATTCATTTTCTAAGTGTCAGTTAAATGACTAACAGGATTTAGCTGCTGAAGGAGACGATCTTTTCTAACTAGACAGCAGATTTACCAGAACGTGATGTGACAGCCATGGTCATTGAAGGCTGTCAGATGCCATCTCAGAGTCCTCAGAAAACCAAATAATAGGCTATTCACTTCAGACAGGTCTCATCTCACATAACTTTAGCCATTTAAAAGTGAAATATTTAGTCTGAAGAAATCATGAAGATCTTTTTGGACCCAATGAAAAGGGCTGTTTACCTCAGTACTTCAGAAAGATCAGCATTTCCCAGGTTGCTTATTTCTTCCTGAACAGAGCCTGAATACTGATTGAGAGTGGCATCTCAAGTTGAATGATATGGATCTTACAATTCATGATGCATAAGAAAATTTAATATACTATTATATACTATTGATATTTATTTACTGGAAAGAAGCATAATTATATGATAATTATAATAATATCATAATTATATAATTATATTATATGAATTTTGCAGTGTTTAAGAAAACAGATCTACTCCATAATGGGACAAAGTTGTTTAATCTGACGAAATCATTGCTTTTGATTCTGCTAGGTGGATTTTAAAGACAAGGGGATTATGTTCCACTAGTTGAAAGCACTTCGAAAGAAACCCCACAATATGAGTAGGATTTATCCCATAATTGTCCACTACAAAGTCTAGTGACAGTTCAAGGAGCATGCAATTTCCTGCCTCTTTTATTAGTAATTACAAGTAATATGGCTTTATTACTTGAGGTTTTCTGGTAGACAAAGGCAAGTATTTCAGCAGCTACTTTTCCAACTGCAAGTGGAAGTTAAATGTTGCCATGGCATTTCACAGTCTCCAGAAAATGCCATTGGCAAGGACATCTGGGAGGGTTAGAAGGAACAAGAGCAGCACAGTCTGTACAAGTGTTAGGAGAAAAAAATGAAAGCTGCAGGGAGTAATCGTGCAAAGTGCATGTTATGTAAACCTAGGGGATGACACTTCATTTTTAAAAATTAGCACCTGAAAGTTCCACGGCGGAGCCTCTTGAAGTGTGGTGTTGCAGAAAAATAAGCACAAAACCAATTTTAGTGTTTTAATCTTACTAACAGCTCAGTTGCTTTGTTTTTAGCAACGCAAGTGATTCCTGATGTTCCTTCAGTGCATTTAATATCACCATAAAAATACACAGGCCTACATAGTCTTTAGACAATTTTATTTCTTTTTACTAGGTTAGCAATCATTTATCTGTTAGTTCATTGGCATGTGTGAAGAAGTGCAAGTTGTAGAGTACTAGATTTCTCTCTTAACAAGCTCTGGTTTTAGATTGGCAGAAATTGCACATTCCCTGCTGAAATTGGCACCTTATGACACGCAGACGATGGAAAGCCGAGGTCTCCGGCGCTACATCATGGAGATGTTACCCATCACTGACTGGACAGCCGAGGCGGTGAGGCCTGCCCTTATCCTCATCTTAAAGAGATTGGATCGTATGTTCAATAAAATTCACAAGATGCCTACTCTGAGGTAAGCAGGTATAATGGAAACCCTCTGGGGTCCGTTTCTGATGTTGCAAGCCTTGAAGTGTGGGTATGTCATCTAACTAAAACTGTTGTACTGCTGTGAACCTTTACAATATATTAGAAAATGAAGGTTTTTTTCTTCTGTCGGTGTGCATTTATGTTGATGTTTTTGTTGTGGCTTCTGGTAGAAAGAAAAGAAATTCATGGTTATCAAGAACTACAGAGAGTACTTACAGAAATCTTATGTTCTCTTTCTCCAAAATACGTCATCAGATTTGTACTGTCTGCCCTCTATTTATTTTAGCTCTGAGTTAAGGAGATTAATTTTTTTTCCTTAATGGAAAGTTAACTGAACTGTAGCAAGAGTATTTCAGGAATACCTTCTCACAAAAATGCTGTTATGTTCTCTGTAAAGATAAAAGTAGTCTGGAGCTATGCAGTGGCTTCTCAGTCTTCTTTCATGAAGGGAGCAAAACTGCAGCAATGGAATCTAGTCAGTGACTTGTGAAAGCCTGGTGCTTCATGAAGTAGCGTTGTGGTACAGGCCTTGCTGAGTTCAAGAAGTATTCAAAATTGAACATTTCCACCTCGTAGGCAGTGATATAAATGCAGTCTGGGTAATGTAAAATCTCTCAACCATGCAGATTTTCCAATGATCTTAGTGAAAAGAGCTACTGGTCTCAGTTAACCTTGTGGACAAATGTCCTCACCTGCTTCAGTCAGTCATTTTGTTAGCAGTATGAACCGGGAAACCAAATTACGTTAGAGAACATCAGAATCTGGAACTTAGACACAAAACTTCAGGTCCTTCTGGGAATCATGTGTACACAACTAAGATGGAGCAAATAATAAGAGGGTGACTTCTTCTTTGTGGCATCCCTACCCATCACTTCCCTTTGGCTAACAATCTCTTTTTAGAAACTGCTGCCCTTGTGGGGAATTTAGAGCTGGAAATATTGATGCTTCCCCTTCCTGATGGTTTGATTCTTCGATAGGCCTTGCCTGCTTCTTGCCATTTCTTTATGTTCTTGCTCATACTTTCTTCTGCTTCAAAAGGCAGCTTATGGGTCTTCCTTGTTCTTGAATAACTTTCCTTTTGTCTAAGTGAAATGAATGCTTATAAATTAAAATTCCCCTCATATTCCCTCCATCTGTGCTTGAACCTGTGCTTAGATGAAACTGTTATTCCATATGCACAGGAACAGAGACAGCAAAGCCACTTGACCAGATGCAGTAACTACATTTAAGCATTAAGCATCGTTTAAGCAAGAAGCCTCTCGGAGATGGAGAAGAAATCACACGTTGCAGGGTGGCAGACCCTAGAAACCATCCATTGGGGTATTTACACCAGTATCTTGCATACTGCCTCCCGTGGGCACCCTGCTCCAGAGCCAGAGTCTGATGGGAGTAGTGTAAGAACATCTACTAAGACAAACTACTGTTCTGGAGTAGGTTTAGAAACAGTAGATGCTGAAAAATAAGGTGTATGTTTGCATACTTTAAAATTTAGACAGCAAACGCTTCATCTTCCTTTCGTCTCTTGGAAGTCTTCTGAGCAAACTTGACTAGGGTATTGCCCATTCTTGAGCAAACAAGTTATTCAAGCCTTGTCATTCCATCCCAGTTAAGTACTCAGTTAGATACTGGCTTCAGAACTACACCACGTCTGAAAAGTCCGGCCCTGAGATGAAAGGGGGGAACCACTTTGTTGTTATTTCTGACGTATCTGCTTATGGTTAGGAGGGACTCCATTCAGAATCTGTTGTGAGTCCTACAAGCTATTTTGGTGGAAAAAAATCAAAGTGTCAGGGAAGAAGGACTCCTGAAATGAAGGACTTTGGTGCTGATAACTTGTCCTACATGGGGTGAGGAAGGTGAAGTCTGCGCTGCTGGGCAACTTAAGTTCAGAGAGTCAATGTGACTTTCTCCGACTGGATGGCAAAGTAGTTAACAGAGGACACTCACAGCTGGACAAGGCTTATTGAACATCCAAAAGCCACAAGAGATGGAGGAGTCACCTTCAGTTGGGATCGTGGCCCAGCAGAAGTCTTCCCACACACAGACGCACCTGAGACAGCTGTCTGCTGAATCTCTTTCATCCCACATCATAGGGAGAAGTGAATCACAGCCTGTCTACCGTTGTTGTTGTCAGGGTTTTTTTTGTCGCTAATGCAGACATCTCTGCTGCATTTTGGTCTCTCAGGCACTCAGTGTGCTCTGTGCTTTCCTGAGCTGCGTGGATAAAACCTTCTCTCTGTCGTGCACTTTGTGCTCATCTCGGGCATCGTTGCTGTCTGAAACGTTTCCTCTGTGGGCGTCACTGTGTGTCGGTCGCCATGTTTGCGAGCGTCTGGTGGGGGGCAGGAGGCCAGCGGCTAACAGCACCTACTATTGTATTGCAGGCGCCAGGTTGAGTGGGAGCCTGCCAGCAATTTGATTGAAGGGGTTTGTTTGACACTTCAGAGGCAGCCAATCATATCCTTCCTGCCTCACCTTAGGTCTCTGATCAATGTGTGTGTCAATCTGGTGAGTAGCCAAGCGGCAACCCTGTGAACCTTTGCTAAACCTCAGTCTGCTGTTGACTTCTCTGCACCGAAGATGACAGTTCATTCCCATTCCTGTCATTTTACCTGTCCCCCTTACCCCTCGCAAGGGGACTTCGCAAGTGACACTAGAGATAGCAAGGTTCATTTTTGAAGTGGTGCATGGGGAGATACAGTGACCAGTAGCAGTGGTCAAGTGATTTCTTTCCGTTGCTTCCCACGCACCACTTTGAAGATCCACCTTTGCCAGATTGAGCTGAGAGTTGAGGGCTGCAAGTTGGAGAGTGGGGTGGTGGAGACTGCACACACCTGGTAGAGGTGGGGAGGGGCTGATACTGGACATACCTACTGTCTCCAGTGGGGAAGGACCCTGATGGCTCTGTCAGAGGCCATCAGGTGTCTGGCTAGTTAGAAAGGTTTACATGGGTGGATTCACTCCACTATTTGCAATGTCCCTGGCTTGATCTAGTACAGGTTTGCATGGTACAATGTTCAGATCCCACTCTCAGTAGACGTTTTGCTCATAAGTGTGTTACAGCAGAGAGGTGATAGAGACAGAGCCTGTTTAGTCATTCAGTAATAGATTGTAGTTTCTGCAGCTGTTACAGTGGGAACAAACTCTCCGTTTGATTTCAGTGTAACTCCAGCTATTTGTAGCAATGCACATGCTCACATTCCATGTGGAAAAAACACAGATAAAGGGAGAAAGGTGGCCCTAGTATTGTCGTTGCTATTGGGTTTAATAACATTTTCTTCTTAGAATGCAGATGTTGGGACTTTATCTAGCAGTATCAGAAAACCTCTCTGAGGAACTTTAAGAACAGATATCACTAGTTAAAATGCAGTATCAGTGTTATACAAAGGCTCCCGTCCTTCAAGCCTCTGCAGCACTCCTAACTGCAAGGACATGGAAGTCTAAGCTGTTTGAGTCCATGAGACTTCTTCCTTGTTCACGCAGAGGTGGCTACTCAGAGGCACTGCAAATCTGGACGCTCAGGCTAATCAGAGTGGTTTCACAGGGAAGCTGCTACAGAGTTAGCTAGAAAACAAGTTTAGACTGGACTTGTAGTTTGACAAGCAGACAATATGGAGTGAATCACAACAGCAAGCTCTCTAAAGAGCCTGCATTAGGAATGAGCCAGTGCTCTAAAAAAACCAGAAAGATCTGCAGTTCCAGAGTGCAGTCACAGAGCTTACATTCAGCTGGCTTGGAATGTCGGAGAGAGGTACCAGGAAAGGATGTATTCTTCATGTTAAGAGGATCTTACCATTAGCTGTCAGAACTGTGGCTGCTGTGGGAGCACCCCTGACTGCATACTGATATTCATGTGTAGACTGATTACATCACAAAGCCAAAAAGAGATTAGCTGGGAAGATGGGGAAATACCTAAATGATAATCCATAGTGACAAAAAAAGAAAGGGCTCTACCTCTTCCCATTCTAAATTGTCCTTTGGTTTTCTGGGAGAAAACTGGTTACTACTTTTCTCCCTAAGCCACATATGGAAAAGTGGCTTTTGCCTGTTTCTGTCATCTAGATTTATCTAGTCACAGGGAGAAACAGGCAGATGCAGACCTGTGATTTAATTTTTATGAAGAAAACATCCAAAACAGTTCAAATAACTCTCCCCTTGAACTGTTGTTTTCTTGTGCTGATATTTCATGGGGTTGCAGACAACCAAGTCACGTGCAGGTGACAATATTAGAAGTCTTGTGTCAGGTGAGATGAATCGTACTTAGAATCCATGAGAATGGAGCGTGTTTGAGGGGAATCTGAACATTGTACAAAACCCGGCTTGGGTCAGACTTAGGACATTATTTTTCCAGTAGATCAGCAAGAGAAGGGGAAAATATCCAGTTTCAATGCAGACTTTTTGCTTTGATGATATATTTCATTTGTTACAGTCGTTACATGACGTATCCTCCAACTCAAACTGTTCCACCAGTCCAGTGCTGGTCATTCAGGGCTGGTACTGGGTACATTTGTAAATGTACCAAGCTACCTGTGCACTCCTCCCACCCTTGCTGGTTCCCTCTTCCCCCCTTCCTTTCCCTGCTAGAACTCCACTTCACTGGCCCCATCTCCCAAAGGACCACTGTGGAAGGCTGGTTCTCCTAGAGCCATCCCAACCCAGTGCTCAAATGGAAGGCCCCTCCATTTCACTGATGTTGGAGGATATGGCATGGATTAAACTGTAAGCAGTCAGTTGTGGTGATGTGCTCTGTTTGTATTGCAGGTGATGGGAGTGGTAGGACCCTCCAGTGTGGCTGACGGATTACCCCTTCTTCATCTCAGCCCTTATCTCTCGCCACCTCTGCCCTTCAGCACAGCTGTTGTCCGGCTTGTAGCATTGCAGATACAGGTGTGTCTGCCCTGGCCTGTGGCTAGGCGTGTTTTAGCTTCTGGTTGAGACACCAACTCATCGGTGCTCTGTTTTGTTTCTGCAAAAGCTGGGCAAAAACTGTGGAACATACACCAAAAATCAAAGAGAAGCAACACGTAGATTCTCCCATCCTTTTGACGATTTGAACTGAGCTCAGAATTGACCTGCTGGGGCCAGCTCCACAGCAAGCATCCATCAGCTTAACACTGCCAATTCACGTCCAGGGAGTTCGGCTGATTGATGCTGTTTAAGGCTCTGACGAGCATACTAGGATTCTCTGCAGTATCTAAGAAGCTAGCATAAGTCTTCTGCCATGGGGGGATGTGCCTGGGTCACGTCCATGCAACCCAATCTCCTTTCTTGTTGGGTGCATGTGCGTAACTGAGAGGTAAGAGCTGGTCACGGTGTGCCAGCTCAAAGAGGCAGGGCAACTTAGGCTTTTCAGCTGCTGACTCGATAACATCCTTGTACAGAATAACAAAACCATCCTGTACTTTTGGAGAAATTCATCACTATTCCTTTCTCATGACAGTGCCACAACTATTACAGAATCTTTCTGCCTTCATATCTCTTTCTCCCTCCTCATTGGCATGAGATCGGATAGAGTGGAGACAGTGGCAGCAACAGAATGAAGAGTCAGATTTTTCGTAATTTATCTCCAACTTGCATTTTTAAATATGCATTGACACATCCAGTTGGATACTTCAGCAGCTATTTCTGAGAAGTGGGGCTGCTTGGGAAGGGCTAGAGGGATGAAAACGTAGTGCTGTCTCTCAGAGCATGAGGCACAGAAGGACTTTTTGATACCAGCTCACACAGAGAGCACAGATTTCTTCCAGCTCTAAGGTAATGGTTCATTAATCAGAAGCAAAAAAGGGCCACCCTCACCTTCTCTGAAATCTTTTATCTTTTTTTAAAAACAGATACCAAAATAGTCATTTTAAAACCATATTGGGAGTTTTCATTTTTGTTATCTTCTCCTCCCTGTTCACTCCTTCTTTTCGTGAGTTTTAAGTGGAATGAAAACCAAACATCAGGAAAACACAGGAGAAGCTGTATTCCTAACACTTCCAGTAGGATATGAAACAGAAATACTTCACATCCCACCTAAAAGCATTTTCTGGAATTTCTCAGCCCAGATCTATAAATTTGAGGGGTTGCCAAGTTCAGTTTCATTTCACAGCTAGGACTGTAGCAACTGGGAAGTTGTAAATATAAATGAGCAGAGGTTCTACTAGCAGTCATTTGTGTTACCTCCTCTAAAGAATACGAAAGATCTTTCATTTTAGGCTTCAGTAAATGTGCATTTTGTTTATTTTTCAGGAGTTCATTCTTTATCTTAGGAAAGGTGGTAGAGCAGCACAAAGTGAGGCAGAACAAAAAATGTGTTTGGGAATAACCTCCATGTTCAAACAACAGAATATTTAGATAGTATCATTTGTGCTTTTTCCTCTGTTCATTTTTTTTTTATTCCCCGTAATCAGGGTCAAATTCTGGTCCCATTTGCAGCAGTACAGACTTTGGGACTAACACCCAGCCAACTCCTGTGGTATACCTCTGATATTGTTAATGTCTGTGCATAAGGAATCTGAGCTTCTTACCTCTTGGTTACGACAATAGCAGGTGACACTTAGGTTATTCTGTGAAATCCTTTTACTCCTAAGTGGTGTCAGGGCTCCTAATTCAATCAGGTCATCAGTGTCCGTGTTGTGTTGTGTAAACAGGGTGCCTGGGGGATCGCCATTCCCTACAGTAACTTGTGTGAGTTATCTGCTGATGAAGTCGTTTAATCCTTTCTTATTATTACTGCACAGGCTTTGAAAGAAGATTTCCCCCTAAGCCATGTCGTCTCCCCATTCACCAATCAGGAAAGAAGGGAAGGAATGCTTTTAAACCTACTGATTCCATTTGTGCTCACAGTAGGATCTGGAAGCAAAGGTCTGACTAATTTAACAAAAGGAGTTTTTCTCCCCTTTTCTGACAACTGCTGTTTGCACTTTCCCTGCTCTCTGTTGATTTTTTCTTTTTTTGTTTCTTTTTAACTTTTTGATTTGTTTTCTTTTTTTTTTTTTTTCCTGTCACTTACAGTGTGTCAGCTAAGTGCCCTTTGGGTCTGAGACTGGAAAGAGTTCCACTGGGGGCAGTTGTTTCTCCTCTCTTTGTTTCAGCTGTGCCGTGGTTCTTGGGTCAGGTCTTTCACAGACATGCTCCCTTTTTGAAACCGGAGTGCAAGGCAAGACAAAGCTGTTGTAGCAAAAGCCAGAGGGGAGCAGAGGTTGTAGAAATTGTGTGCCCCTGTGGATTGCTGTCTGCCCAGTCCATGCCACTTGTCTGGCACGAGTCCTGCTCCTTGCTTTCTTCTATAGAGGGTGATCACTGGTAAATCCCCAAAGAAAAGCAAAGAAGAAGGGGAAGGGGGAGATAAAAAAAAAGAAAATGAGATCATCAGACCACTGAATGGGACATTTAGTTGTGCTGTGTAGCTCTGTGTTTGTGCGTATTTGTGTTGGTGTTAAATAAACTTTGCCTTTGCTTGCAGGAGGAGAAACAGCATAACAAGGTGTGGGGGACGGAGTTGTGGCTTAGGGGACAATTGAGATTGCCTCACATTTTGGAACGGAACAGGGTCTGGATCTTTGGGCATCTTTGATGAGATGTAGCCTGATCTTTCTCTCTCTCTCTCTCCCCTCCCAATGCATCTCAGACAGCCCCTGGCTGGAGCAGCCTGAGGTCCTGCTGCTGCTCCAGACTGTTATCAATATCCTTCTGCCACCTCGCATCATCAGCACGTCCCGCAGCAAGAACTTTATGCTGGAGAGCTCCCCTGCCCACTGTTCCACCCCGGGGGATGCAGGGAAGGACCTGCGGCGGGAAGGGCTCGCAGAGTCCACCAGCCAGGCTGCCTACCTGGGTGAGTGATGGCTTCTGCTCACAGCTGGGAAGAGACAGAGATAAAATGGAGCATTCAAAACTGTAGATAGCACTAAAAAAAAACATCTCAGGCAGGAGCTAATCGAGCTCTTAGAGCTGCTTTAGATCTTGCCCTGAAATAGGGGTCCATGCCAGAGCATGAAACCAGGAGTAACTCTGGGAAGTATTGCAACGTGAGCGGTGTCTGCACTGCAGATGGAGGAGACTGCAGCACAGATAGATGCCACCCAGTTTTCATACTGCCAGGATATAGCCACAAAAGGCAAGTCAGCCTGCCTACCATTCCCTCGTGTCACAGTTTCACTGGCTTGTGGTTAGCTGGGGTAAAATGTGATGCAGTCTGCCTGCCTGCTGGCCCTGTGCACACAGCCCTTATTGACTGATACTCCCCCTGCTCACTGTATGCTGCTGCAAGCGAGTGCTACATTTTCCTCACGTATGACCCTCAGGTGAAAGGAAAGAGAAAATAATTGAAATAGAGCTCCAGCAGCAGTGCAGGTTATCAGAGCTATATGAGGAGCCCTCCTTCTGCACAGCTTCAGTGTCTGGTTTTGTGAGAGCTCTTACTTAAAGACATATTCAGGTCTTTGTTAACCTGCATCTGAGGTATGGGGTGCCACTGATGAAAAACTGGCAATTCATCCCTAATTTAGCTCCCTGTCCCAAAAAAACGTGCATACAGATGTGTGATGGCAGCAATGTCTTGGCCATCCTGTCAAGAAAGATAGAGCAGTCAGCCATTCCCCCAGCAATTTCCAGGCCTGCTCTTTGTTCCAAGGGGGAGATTCCTTGTCTCTTCTGTGAGCTGTTGGTCACATTCCACTCGAATATAGAATATTGTTCTGAGCCTCATCTCCTTTCTTCATCCCCTATTTGTAATGCAGTGCTCTTGTGAATTATGGCCCTTGGTTTACCAAACTTTTTGTTTGTTTGTTTAGATTATAGTTTGGCTGTGGCTCAAACAGCTGCACTGCTAGAAAGATTCTTTTCATTACCCTGTAAATATCCTGGAGGTTATTGTGCTCTGAGGGTGGCCCTTCACATGGCTGTGCTTGGTGGAGATTTTTGAGGTTGTCTGATCAGCCAAGGCTGTGTTCCCTTCCTGAGTTGCTTTCACAATACCCGGATTCCAGGAAGATAAACTAATTACATTAGAACTCTGCAGGGAGGGAGAGAGAAGGCTGGAGCAAGAAAACACAGAGGAACTTGGGTGTGAAGTAGGAAAATTTCCAGTTGGTAAAACTGAAAGTGGGCCTTCCAGTCCTGATCTGTAGGCCCTTCATTGTAACAAAATTGCTCCTCTACCCTGAAGTGTTTGCAGACAGAAAAGACACTTGTGACTCTAAGGTGTGTAGGTGTGCATGTGCACGTGCATGCATGCATGCTTGTGTTGGTTTGTGCCCTTGTGGCCTTCCCCTTTTCTCCCTCAGTAATTGTAACGGACACTGAAACATCTCTGATTGCCCTTTGCTGTTGTGTGTTTTCCTGTAGCCCTGAAGGTGATCCTTGTTTGCTTTGAACGCCAACTGGACAGCCAGTGGTACTGGCTGAGCCTGCAAGTCAAAGAGATGGCACTGCGGAAGGTGGGAGGGCTGGCCCTGTGGGACTTCCTCGACTTTATCGTGCGAACACGGATCCCTATCTTTGTGCTCCTTCGGCCCTTCATCCAGTGCAAGGTAACAGTTGCTTTAGCTCCTGCTAGATCACTCCCTGAAGGCAAGATATCCCTTATTTCCCTGCTGAGAACTGAGGTAACAGCGTGCCGGGGAGAATTGGATGTTCGTGTATAGGGAGTGACTTTTCAGAAGTATAGATGTGTTAGTAAGCACATGAACCCTTTGAAACTAAATCACAAAGCTTTTTGCTAGACAACAACAAACAGTATGCCAATCATACAGGAGCTCTGATCCAAGAAGCCACAGAGAGGACAACTAGACTTAGTACTACTGGGCTTGACCAAGAGGGTTTTCATGCAGACATAGTTTTGCGACAGACACTCACAAGTAGCATGGATGCTCTGAGTCCAGACATGGTTGGCAGAAATTTTCTGAAAATGCTCTTCTGAAAAGGGCTGGGCAATGCAGCTAACAGCCAGGAAGCACCATTCTGCTTTGCATCTCTTGAGTGATGGTTGTGATGGGGCTCATGTGGAAGAAGAGACAGCTGCCGGGCTGAGGCAGCCAGAGCTTAAGCTAATCACAGCTCTTCTCTGCTTACCAGGTAGACTGGCACATGGCACTCACCTTATTTGGCCTTCTGTGTCTCACCATTTGAACAGAATAAATCATATTGGAGGCTGTAGCTGTGTAAAATCTGAGGGTAGAACTTATCATAAGGAAGCCCTGATCTCCATGTACCAATATTAAGTGAGATTTTGTGTCTGTTTGGTCAAATACTAGATTGTCCCTGAAAGACAGGTGGAAACTTCTCATAGCTGCAGTCAAAACCTCGTGCCAGCAAAATGGATGGTCTGCTGGCTGCAGGCTTATGCTGGTGTGGAGACCAGTCCCAGATGCCTGGGCATCATTCCCCTCCAATGCTAATATGTCCCCATGTTGTTCATGCCTTAGCTGCTGGCCCAGCCAGCTGAGAACCACGAGGAGCTGACTGCGCGACAGCACATTGCTGACCAGCTGGAGAGACGGTTCATACCGCGCCCTCTCTGCAAGAGCTCCCTCATTGCAGAATTCAATAACGAGCTGAAGATCCTGAAGGAGGCTGTGCACAGTGGATCCGGTAAGGAGAGGAGAGCCAAGGGGCTATCAGCCCAATCTGTCCAGGTGGTTCACCCATAAATTAACTTGTGGCAGATCTGCCCACTGTCTAGGAGGAGGCTGAGATAATCCACTCGCACCCTGGCAGCTTGTCCCTCAATTAGGCCCCATGCCCAGCACAGCCTTGCCATTGGACAGCCACCCAAAGTGCGGTGCAGCTGTGAAAGGCACTTTGTGCCCATTTTGTTCCAGTAAGACCATTTCTCAGCAGGTGCCTCTCCATCACAGCTGGCCTGCACAGCCCCATCACACAACACAGCAAGCCCTCATTTTCATCTGGAGCAGCTCATGTAGAAACACCTATCCATTGTTCAGCAGCAGTTTTGTCTCCTCTGCTCTCCTCTTCATCTTGCTTTGATTTTCTCTACTGTTACCTGTGAGCTCGCAGCGTAATGACACATCTCTCCATCACTCTCTTTCCACGAGGGGACGCTTCTGTAACAGTCACTTTCTGCCACGAGATGGCAGCCACTGCTTACAGACAGCAAGAGATTTTACGTGCTTTGTTCTAAAGAAAGAAAAAGAAATCTAAAAGAAAATGCCTGCAGCTTTTTTTCCCTCAGTAGTAATCTGCCTTGTTCCTAAATGTTGAAGCTGATCCAGAAAATATGTCAGTAAGGTTGAAGGAGAAAAACAGACTGCATAATAGAAAAACAAACACACCATAGTAGAGATTTGGGAGAGACAAGGTGAGCCAGGGCAGCTGTGTCTGCTTTATCTCTGCCCAGCCACTATTGCACTGGTGGGAGCAGAGCCAGGTGCCCGATGTGACATGTATGCACGGTTGTTTGTTGATTTCCAGTCCCATCTCTGACTTGGGTTTGGTTTTCTCACTTTTGCAGCTTACCAAGGGAAGACATCTGTGAGCACCATGGGCACCTCCACCTCTGCTTACCGCCTGAGTCTGGCCACCATGTCCCGTTCCAACACTGGCACTGGCACAGTCTGGGAGCAGGACAGCGAGCCTTCCCAGCAGGCCTCTCAGGACACACTGAGCCGTACGGATGAGGAGGATGAAGAAAGTATGTGGCTTCTGATTGGAGCAAAGCTCACAACACTGAAAGTGTTTTCTGGATGCTCCGGAAGACAGATGGGAGGGGAAGACAGTTGTCCCAGTATGAACAAAAAGCATGTGGGTGTACAGGGCTAAGAAACTGTTGTGGTTGCTACATCATCCATGATGTTAGAGCTTGGGTCATTCTATACCTCCACATTTCCTCCTGAGCTCTGTGTAGAGAAAAGGAAGGGCACAGGCAGGCTTTTAGCTTGTGAGACCTAGGCTGTCGTGCAGTCCCCACATTGCTGATACTGCATTTAGGAATCAGACCTCTCTTTGACCTTCATCTGACAGGAGGTGGGGGTGGTGGCTGGCTGTGTCGTTAGAGTCCTGTTGCTGAGTACTTGCAGCTCATCACTTGTATCCAGATGCTCTGACATGGGATATGTTGTCTTTGTGCTGCCTGGGATCCAGCTGTGGTTCTGCAGGGTAGAACGTTTGTGTGCTTGTGTCACTCGATTCACAAAGAGGAAATTAAGTGTTAAACCTTCTGACAACAAAAGCCTGATATCTCTCTTTTGGGCAGCTGGCAGGTTCTGGGGCTGCCAGGCTTTCTGGTGTCTGTTTAAAAGGAATGGAATGGTGAATCTTCTGGGGAGTGATTTGCAATGACCTCAGTGTTGCTTTGTCATTCCAGCTGAGTTTCATGTTATTCTTGGAATTTTTCCTTCTCTCTGCCTCTCTGAGCTGTCCATCTGCTTCTGAGTTGTCCATGACTGAAAACCAGGGTAGAAAAATGTGCTTCTATGTCGTCAGGCTTGAGCTTCCCCTTCTTTAGCAGGGATGTCGTCTTCTGTTGCTGCAGCGGTTGGTTGCCATAATGCTTTGAAACTCAAGCACTTTGCTTTTGTATTTGAGGACTGCTGACTTTTCCCAAAAGACGTTAAGCAAAAGGGAAAAACAGTGGCTCAAAAATAAAAATGGCCAGTGCAGTTACAGCAGAATTGCCTTTGGAGAAAGAGCACTTAGCCTGGAACTTGTCAGGCTCAGCTCAATGTTATTTTAGCTGGGCTCATTACTAACCATTGCACAATCCACCTGTGTGGATACCATTGTGCTGCCCATACATTGCTCTGTTACACACTGTGACAAACACTGTTTTCAGCCTCAGAATAGTTACGAGCTGCTGTGTGGAATGAGGAGCACTATCTTCCTGTTTGCTTGCGGCGCTGTTACCTCAGCCCTGCTTTGGTTTAATGCTGCCATAAAATATTTCAGTAAATCAAAATTGGACAAGGTCAAAAAGAAAAGAGAAAATGACACCAAACCTCCCCTGTGTTTTGTTTATTTATAATTAGAAGTTGTTGTGGTAAAAACCACAGTAGAGTCATTTCTTTCCAGATACTTTATGTAATTTGAAACAGCACTGAAAATCTCAAGCAGCCCTGAATGCAATCCAACTGTCTGCATAGCTCAGCTGCAGTATGATGTGCTTGAGTCAATTTATCCAGTTTTTTGGTGACACTTAAAATGCATGTCCCAAGGGGTGTTAAAGGCTGTCAGCCCTGCGTTTTGCTTTGTTATGTGTTTTATCTTTTATAACAGTGCTTTGCTATACTGGTAGCAGCCATTTATTCATCCTGTAACATGGCCAGTTACAACATTTATGACAAAAATTGACTGAACAATTTATTAATCACAGGATTAAGATTTAAGGAAACGGAATTCTCTAAACACATTTTCCTGAAAGCTGTATAAGCTGAAGGCAGACATAAATCCCTGCCCCATGTACGCCGTGTTCCTCATCCCGCAGGGTTTTATGCCGTGTCTTTCTGAACCATGATTGTAAAATCCAATGGAAATATTCGAAATTGCAGAGTTAGGAACTTGGTAAGTAAGTGCTGGGTACACCACTGGCATCCTGTTATCATCTGACCAGTGTAAATGTAGAGGTGGTGTTTGGGGGAGTTGTCTTCTTTCCTTTCCTGTTCTTTTTTCTTTTTTTATCTTTCTTTCTAGATGACTCCTTGAGCATGCCCAGTGTGGTAAGTGAACAAGAAGCATACCTTATGGGTGCCATTGGGAGGAGGCGGTTCTCCAGCCATCTCTCCAGCGTGTCTGCACCTCAGGCTGAGGTGGGCATGTTGCCCAGCCAAAGGTAACAACGTGAACTTTTCACCTTTCCCATTATATTCATGAGAGCAGAAATTTTATGTGTAATTCAGGGATGTAAGATAGGAGAATCATCACCTGCGTAGTGATGATAAATTTATTCATCCTAAAATAGTGTTGGACCAAGGATGCTGGTTTGGAAATAATGATTATCCAGGATGATCTGTGTTGTTTAAGTTCCAGAAGAACAAGCTGTCATCTCTAGAAATCTTCCACTTAGACAGTTTTGGTAATTTCCAGCAGTTGATTTCCCTCTGCTACTACAATGGATAGCAAAAAGAGATGTGGTTCCTGGGTTCTGCACTGAACCATGGGACTGTACACAATCTGTGTAGGTAGTGGGGAGGAATCCCCAGAGCTGGACAAGGAGCAGAGGTAGCCTGTTTTCTTCCATCCAGACGTTATCCTTTCTAGGACAGTAACTAGCTCATCTCAGACACTGAATGTTAAGCTCAAAGATGAGATTTAACACTGTTTAAAACCAGAAATGTTCTTGCTGATGAGAATACCCTTGAATGCCTTATTCCTGGTTAACACGGAGTGGTGGGAAAGAGAGAAAATTGGGAAATGTACATCTGTAGAAAGCGTTGAGAGAAGTTTGGCATTTAAATGTGATTATTTTTTCTAAGTAAATTATACTTAGTGTTTTCTTTTTCTGTGACATAGTTATCCAAAGATACCTTTCAATGGACAGATTAATTTTTGCTACTTCCTTTAAGCCTCTAAAGGGTGAATTCTGCGTTATCTCTTGACCAGCCTTAGAAAATCAAATAACATTGTTCCCTCCCAGTCTTGCTTGGAAGCAAAGAACTAACTTGGTACATGAAGGAAAAGTAACAGCTGTGGTACACACCAGCAGAGATAGGAGAGGTGATTTACAAGAGAGGAGTTGCACAGATTTTATTTGGGATTTTTCATAAATGGGCTTACAAGAACTTGTTTGACTTTTGAGCCCAATTGATTCAAGCCCTTTGTTTCTTAAAAAATGAACATGCAGGACTGCATTGTCCCCAATCCTTCATGACAATCCTGAATGCATAAACTTCATAAGAGTCACAGCTGACTGACAGCAATGTTTGCTTTGTGCAATCCCAAGTCATGGTGATTCTGAGGAAAAAAAAGAAGGACTTCAGTTACAACTGAGCATTACTCTCTACTTTTGGTGCACATGGTATACTAGGAGAATCGTTTTTCATCTGTACAGGGAAAGTACAAGCTCGACAAGTACAGCCATAGCCCGTGATATCATGCTGTTTTTAGTTGGAGATGGTCTCTGGGCTTTCAGACTGCCTCACAAATGTAAAGTAATTAATGCTAAGTAATATTATTATTGCTTCCCTGCTGGTAACCCAGCAGACTGCTTTTTTTCTTTCATGTTTTCCCGATGGGCAGAGAAGGCTGCTTGTCCACGAATGGCTGAAGTGTAGGAAAGCGATGTGATTGCGTACTCGTTTGCCAGGATCACTCCAGCTGTTTACTTACAGTTTCATTGCACTACAAGATCTTGCTTTCCAGATGTTTGTCCTTAGAGATGTACCTGAATGAGAGTGGTCTGTAGCTCCTGGGAGACAGGTTAGCCCTCCTTTCACCCAGAAGAACTGGCTCGTGGGGAAGGGGGAAAAAAAGAAAGCTTTCTATGAAGCTGAAAGTAAATAGACCTAAGATAAATGAATATGCCACAGAAAAATGGCTTTGAAAATAGTTCCTCGCCCTTATTTCCAGTGGAAACACATCCTTTTGAATCCCTCAGCTCCTCGATTCACGCCCGAGATGTAGAAGTCTCCATGTAGCGTAAACTCCCTCTAAAGACTGCTCCTGTTATCAGATGTTCTTCCAGCTCCTCTGAGTCATATATGTGCTGCTGAGCGTGCCAGACAATTAACGTTACTGTCCTTTTTTATTTTTTATTCCGTTGATATTTTTTCGCTTGAAAACAGAGACGATCGCATGCTTTTTTTTTTGCATTTTCTTTCCCTAAATTTTTAATCTCCCTGCCCCTCCTGCAGTGAACCTAATGTCCTCGATGACTCCCCGAGCCTGGCCACTGAGGGCAGCCTCTCTAGGTACAGTGTTAACACTACCTGTCTGTCAGTGTGTGTGCTGGGAAACAGACCGTTTCCAACCTTTGTCTCTTCCCCTCACCTTTTGTTGCTCTTCCATCTCTGTCTCTTGTGGCTCATTGATATTCAGGCCTGCGAGTCAAAGGTGTAGCAAATCACCTTCAGTTTTCAGCTTTGATTGCCAATACTTTGAGGAAGTTAAGGGGAAGGAGAAATGGCAGGTGAAATAGTGATCTGTCTGGCTAGCATGGGGGGTTTCCCCTTATTTAGCAATTGCGTGGAAGGCATGAGAAAGATTATCCACAAGGCATTAGCTGTAGCCTGTTATAAGTATTAGTCTGGAGGCTTATATAAAACAGAGACATCTGTTTTTCCATTCATCTCACAATGCTGTCACCACAAAAGATTTAATACTACTATCGAGCTGTGTTCTTTAACATTCACTAATAAAACTAATTACAGTAACTCCTGTGGAACATAGTTCTCTGGATGCTCTACAGTAATTCTCATTATTTTTGCACTTCTCAAATGGCAGTTTTAGAAAGCTTTGCAGGCGAACACTATTATTCCGTATGTAAAATTGCCCCATCAAGAGCTGGAGTTTGGGCCAAGCTGTTTAGCATTTCCTATGGACAGGGGAGTTTGTGTGCGAGCACTGATAGGGCCGTGCCTGTCAAATGCATCAGAAGTGAGCCTAGAAGGGAGGTCTGCACCTTTACGCCCACCTTGGCCATGCTGGTCATCCTTACAGTCTCTGCTCACACCTCTCAGCCCGTCCTCACAAGGTCAGGGAGCTCTCATGAGGCCCAGGAGCATCTCTCTTTTTTTCCAGAAGAACAAGGCCCCTTACGTTGGCTGCAGGGTAGATAACATACTACTTCGTTACTTGACCACACCAGCTGAAGATGTAGATGCACCGAGAGGCATTTGTGTGAGCGGTTTTTGTTTTGTTACTTAGATTTCACCTGTCAGTAGTTGCTTTCTGGGGCGGGAACAGGCTGCTCTGTTCATTTGTTCGTTCTTCTCGGGTGACAAGTGGAGAGTTTATCATTGGTTGCGTCACTAAGATCATCCTGTGACTCACACTGCTCTTTGTGTACTTGAATCCTGCTTTGGCAGATTGGCTTTTAAATGGTGCCACTGTAGGAGCAACATTAGGAAAAGGCATTAGCTTGTCGGCAGAGGCAGAAAAGTGGTAATCTGTTTCCATGCTACGGCAAAATTGATTGCATGTTCATCTGAGCAAGTTTTGGGGCTTAAAACGAAGTCATTCAACCAAAGAAGCTAAGGGCTACCTCAGATGTAGAACTAAAAGCTCGCCCCAGTTGAGGAAGATGAGAAAAGAAGGTCCATATCTGAGTTAAAGCTATCATGACCTGATACCAGGCTACATCAGTGTTGGGTTTGAAATGTTTTGATCTTGTTAAGTGGGAGTCACTTCTAATAATGGTGACTGGGCCGAGCAACGTGAGACAACTAAATCAACAGATGAGTTCAAAAGCAGTAATTTATTTTGAACCCTGAAATATAATCAACCTTACAGTGGGCTCTTAGTAATTTGTCACACCAGTTCTTGCTGGGGACCAGGACACTGTTATCTTCCACCCTGCTCTGTGGTACAGAGCTTTTCTTGGATAAAGAGCTTAACAGATGTATTTGGGAGTCATTTCTGTAGAGGTTTATTACTTATTTCAAGGAGCAGGCATCAGGGCTGCAAAACCTCAGAAAGAAAGAGGACAAGGAAATACTGCAAGTTCATATGAAAAAGCTAGATTACATTTCTGTGAGCAAGAAAAGTCATTTCAGATGCGCTGTTAAATTTGCAAATTGGATTCCTCCTCTAAAGCACAGAAGTAATGAAGCAGACAGTGTAGGAGATTATTGTGCTATGGGTATCTCAGGATAGAATAAATGTGTTTTTACATTTAGGAACATTAGCTTTGAATAAATCAGGCTTCAGTTTTTCTCACATAACTTTGATTGGAACACAGTGACAACTGTTGAGGATTGCCTTCTGAATTGAAGACCTGCATTTAATCGTAATTGACACAAAGAAATAAATCATATGGATGTTAGACCTTTATGGAAAGTAGGGGTTTTAGATAAATTAAATAAACAGTGACAAATAGAAGAATGAATAAATTCTGTTTCCCTTCGTTCTATAACGGTTATAGCCAGCTATGCAGAATAGCAGGGAAGACAGGAAGGGGACAGCATTTAAGTGCTCAGAAGTAAACAGATAGCATGGGCTGCAGGGCTGAGGAGCGTTTGCTCCCAGCATCATGAGCTGTTGTGTTTGTAATCAGAGGAGAGCACATTTCCCCCAGATCAGGAAAGGAAGAAGGATGAGAACTCACTGTAATGAAAAACCAATGCGCAACATTATTTTATTGTCTGTTAGTGTTTATAGTTATGCCTATCCTAGCTTCATGGTACCTGACAGGGAAAATCAGAGCAAATTCATGTTGTCAGGGCAAGCATAGCAGATCTAACACCAGCAGGGCTAGGACGTGTCTGGGAATACAAGAGCTGGAGTTTATCTACATTTTCCACTGGTCTTTGTCCACTAACCCTCCTCGCTCAGATGTCTTGGGTCATGGTGTGTACATCCTACCGCAGTGGCTTGACAAGCATGTACACCTTTTTAACAGACCTTTTAACTCCTTGCTTCCTTTGTTTTGTTTTCCTCTTTTACCTTTTTTTTTTTTTTTTTTTTTTGGCTGTATGGTTTCTTGTCATTTCTGAACATCACTTATTATAATTACCAGCGTGACCAAGTTTGTTTTAGCCCCCCACTGTGCGACTGGCAGTCATTTCTTGCAGTGCTGGCAGCACGCTTCCATGAAGGTGGGTTTGTCTGATCTTTTGCTCACCTGTCTCTGCCGTAACTATGAAATGGAAGTAACATTACTGCAAGGATAAAAACTCTGACAGAGTTACTCAGGGAGTGACAGAGCATCTCTGTGGCGGGCAGGAAATTTTTCTGTTTGGTTATTCCCAAATAAATCTGACGTATGTTGTGCAGCAAAACCCTTCTTATTGATCACGTTGCCATAGGAGGGAAAGGTACTGCCAGTTGAAACGCCATTTGATTTGGTGTTCTTTGATTGGGTCCCACAGGCTGCCAGAAAATCAGTGTACTCCTGGTCAGGTCTGGTAAACAAGGAGAGACAGGAGAGGAGGGAAGGCTGACGCAGAGTCAACAATCTGTCTGCCACGCTCATTTTCATGGAAATATGATCAGCAGAGCTTTCTTTGATGTGAAAACAGACCCACACTAAGTGAAAGGCTGTATCTGAAATTTCAGCCTCTCATCTGAAATTTGTGGTCTTTAGGACTCTCCCTCTCCCTCCCTTTCCTTCCCTTCTTCAAAATTTGGGGGCAAAAGGCAAAAAGGCAGAGCCACATCAGGACTGTGCTGTGCACAGACAGCTCTGCAAAACTGTGCTGCTCTCCGATCCAACATTTGCCTGCAGTAATTATCTGCAATTTCAGCTCGTAAGATCATCCTGAATTATGTCAATTAGTGTAATGATTCAGCACTGGAAATAAACATCCACCAGCACTAAACTCATTTCACTTATGATATTAGCCAGGCTGAAAATCCCAGACTCTAGGAGGAAGACAAGAGATCCAGCCTTTCTGTTGCTCACCTCTCTGTTGTCTGTCTTCACTGCACAGATTACTCCATGGGAATCATTGTTTTCTTCATGTATAACCTCTGTGCCCTCATGTGATCCACATGCTCTCTTTATCTAATGACCTTTTCAAGGTAGTTTCATGATGCATGCAAAGTGAGTTTGTCTCACCACTATAAACAGTGTTTTGTACTGAATAAAACTGTAGTCTTCCTGCTACAGACAGGTATGGCTCCTCACTCGCGTAACTTAAGAGCTGCTGCTCCTTCATCGGACATTGTAACAGTATTCTCAGAAGCTAGTCCAACAGAAAAATTTCCTTTCGAGGCCTTCTCTAGCCAATGCTTATTTATATCCCACACTGGTAATTACCCTTAAAACTCCTTAAAAATCAGTGGAATAAGTTTTTGTGTAACTCTAGAAGCAGAAGATTAGGAAATTTCTACAAGCTGCAAATTCTGACAGTCTGGAGCACAAATCAAAAGGCCAATTTAAGTGTAGTCTCTTTGCTTTAATAAGGACAAGAACACAGTCCCGCTCACAGGAAGTAACTGAGGACTCTGCTTCTTCATACGCGGTTGTTTGCGTGATGTTTAGGATGCTTTGTATGTAAATCATGTCAATGCCCTACGTAAAAGCTGGAAAATATGTTCCAGAGGCTGCTGATCTCATTTGGAGGAGCTGTCTGAGGGAGAAAAGGACTCAAATATATCTTTGTTTGTTCTGGCTTTGAGCTTGCAGAAGCTTTTCCTTTTTTCCAAACCAATAGAGCTGTGGTGAGATGGCCACAGGCATGGCTAGGATTATGACGTTGTGGTCAGACAATGAGAAGAGAAACAGCTTCAGGGGCTGAAGGTAGTGTCTCTCTCCTGAAGTTGCCAGCTGTCTCACCACAAAGCTTTTGGAAACACATACGGTTTAGTGCAAAGTCTGGCTTTGGTTTAAACTGATAAGGGAGCAAGGAAGAGGACTTTCAGCTCAGCTAACCAGACTTTGACCTGAAGCAGCCAGGAAGCTCACATGTTCTGTTCTACCAGACTCAGGGAGAGCAGTAACTTCTGCCAAAGGGAGGAGTGAGCTGCTTAGGAGACAGAACTTCTTAAGCCTCTCCACAGACATCCTCCATGTCTTGTCTGACCACGTCAAACCGTAGGTTTGTCTTCTTCCTCTGCTCACATTAGGTCAGATAGTAAACCTTCATGCTGTTGGTGGTACTGAGCTCCTCCAGGGAGATCCAAGGAAAACATCTAGAGAAAAGAATGTTGTTTTTTCTTTCGGTTAAGGCAGGCCAAAAGCAAAACAGATTGTTAATACCGTATCTTCTACAGTGCATACCAGCTATAGCTGGAGGTTGCTTAAATAGGACGTGTGGCTCAGTGGATTCCAGCCTCTCCCAAATAAGCAGCTGCCTGATTTAAAGGAAGTCCATCTAAATGTTAGTTGCTATTGTAACCATATGTCTTTCAGACATAGTTCACTCAGCTGTTATGTTTTGTGACCGCTGCCTGCTAAATGACCACCTTTTAACTGTTGGGAGGAATACAGTACTTGATAAAAATGAGGGGAGGGTGGTATTTTTATAGGAAGTAGATTGAATGATCAGTTGAATAGTAGAATGAGATGGTGTGTAGCCGAGTCTGTTTTATTGCTAAAGATTGTTTTGTGCCAAGATATTAACAACTAAAAATGTGTGCTTTTATGTATATATGAATTTTATGTTCACTTGTATTTTTCATCTGTTAGCCACAGAGACTCAAGGCTGCAAGTGTTGAGTGTGGGGCCTTGTTCACATAACTCACGCATCCATTATGTGAATAGATCCTTTGTCACTTTGTGTTTGTTTTTTGTTTGTTGACTTAAATTGAAATTAAAAGCAGATGACAAAATTGTAAATGAGGCTGTGGAGTCCATTTGGGAGGAAAAAAAAATAGCTTTTACAACACTGTCCATGAAAAAAATGAAAAGCAAACAAGAAGGTTTTAGAGCTAGGAAGCTGACATTCTTGCCTTTGTTGATGAAACCCACGTGGCAAAGGATGCAGAGAAGTGAGTGTTGCTCAGTGGGATGCATCAATCAATGACTGAAAACTGAAATTTGCAGTTATTTATAGTTGGATGCTACCTGTGCGTGGCCAAGTCCTGAATGCCATGACTCCACCTCCCACCCTCTCCTAAGCCTTGGAAGCCACAACCCAACAGACACGTTCCCACCATCCTTCAAAGACAGTATGTGCTCTTTGAAGTGACCGTGCCATTAGTGGTTGATCTATCTATTATTTATTTTAGTCACAATTGCCAGGACTCCTGCTAGTTATACAGGTTGCTTCTGTGCTTGACCTAATGCTGTCGATATCCAACAGGGTGGCAAGCGTGCAGAGTGAGCCAGGGCAGCAGAACCTCCTTCTGCAGCAACCCCTGGGGCGGAAGAGAGGTCTACGGCAGGTGAGTGAACAGGCCTTGCTTGTTTTTTCTAGTCTGTTTCTGTTCTGAAATGATTTCTGGATGTGACATGTCCCTTTTACATAATTTGTGATACTCTAGTTGAGTTAGCAAGTGCTGCAAGTTCGTAGCTGTGAGACCTGACGAGCCCTCCAAAAGAAGCTGAACTTTGTTTTGAACTCCCTGAATCTTTCCTCTGCAGGTTTTTGTTGCTTTTGTTGGTTGGTTGGTTGGTTTTCAAACTCAAGTGATGTCACACAAAGCGCACTGATTGCATTTGATAGCGAAAGTGAAAAGACACAAACCACAGAAGTTTTAATATGAAGGAGATGTCTGAGCCATAGAAACATTAAAATATGTATCTGTATCCTTCCTGCAGGGGTTAAGTTGTGTGTTATATGAACACACCTCAGCCTAACATGGCTCTTTCTTCCAATATCTAGCTTCGACGACCACTGCTGTCACGTCAGAAAACTCAGACCGAACCTCGTAGCCGCCACGGAGCTCGACTTTCAACCACTCGGCGGAGCATCCAGCCAAAACCAAAACCAAGTGGTAGGGCAGTACTGCATGTTCAGAACCAGCACTTCAAATTCTAAAGTGGAAAATACTTGGTTGCTGCTCTAGATCAAAGGAAAAGTTAGTATATTTGAAGGGTATGTAAGCTGTTTTCAGCCGCTTTGTGGAAATAAGAGGTGCCATCGTTAAGTAGTTTGTGTTCAGTTCCAGTTGGTAAGGGTTGGGAAATGTTACTACGGTGAAGCACCACCATGTTTATTCTTTTCTCTAGCAAGTGGATATCAGCAGTGGTTGAATGGTTTCTCCAAAGGCCAGCAAGGTGAAGCTGGACACAGCCAGTGATCATGTTTCTTAAAGCTGTGGAGAATTTAGGGTACAGGTGTCCTCCATTCCTTGTCCAAAACCTCCAGATGGGCCTATTTTGAAGGTGCTAGTGAGAGTGGAAGAAAGAAAGAAATTTCCCACCATTTGGAAGCTTCGCAGCTCAGAGTTTTAAGGGCTGTATATGAAAATGAATGCGAGTCAGCACTGTCAAGCAGAGCAGGTAGCTGCATTCTGCACATCTGAAGTGAGCAGTTAACTTTGGAGGAAACACCTGGAAGAGCAAAGGTTTCTTGAGAACTTCCTGGGTTTCTAATTGCTCAGCCAGGACTGCTGGGCTAACAGTGCTGCTGGAGATGTTTGGAATGTAAAACTTCTACTGGAATAATGAAGGGTGAGAGCAAGGCTATTAGTTTCACTGTTGAGTTTTAGTCCAGGTAGTGGACTCAGTCAGTGGCAGGAATGAGAGACAGTCAGCTCCCCTCTTTCTTTTCTCAAACTTCCTGCAAAGCCTCGGGCAACTCCCTTCTATATTTACATCTTAAGTTTCCCTTACATGGGAATCCAATATACTAAATTCAGGGGTGGAAAGATGTTTTGGGTGGCATTATCTCATCGAGCCATGACAAAGACAGGTAGGGTCAGTAGTCTTCAGGAGAACCATGACTCTTGCTATGGCTTCAGAGGAAGCCTATGAATAAAAGGCTTTTAGATTGGATGCCATTTAGACAGCTTATGAAGATGGAATGAATCAGGAATCCTGTCTTGCTTGTAAAAACGCTAGGGATGCTGTTTGCTTTTGTTCTGTTTTCCTTCCCAAATTACAGTATCTTAATATTCAGTTTTCTGGGCTTTGCACCTCTCAGCGGAGCAGAAGCGTTCGGTGACTTTCACTGAAGCTCAGCCTGAGGCAACACCACCATCCCCAGCCAAGTCCCCAGCTTCAGCTGCCCAGCAGCAGGGCTGCAGCCGCAGCAGCCCCCAGGATAGCAGCAAGCAGGAAGCGCCAAGTAAACCTGTGCTGACATCCTCGCCTGCCGTCATTGTAGCTGATCTCCATAGCCAGACCACTGGCCAGGTAGCATGCCCGACAGTTTTATTGTGTGTGTCTGCCTGCTGCTTCATTTCTGCCTCAACAACTTAAGTTGCAGGGTAGATAGATGTAGCTGTACTACAGCAGTATGACGAAAGCCTGCTGATGAGTAAAGACTGTCTTTTTTTTAGGCTGAATTTTGTCAACCCCTCACTTCTCTACCTTTGCAATGATCCTTAGCTTGCAAATCCTTGTCTCTTCTCTTTTCATCTTCCCATCAGACCCACAAGTCTTGTGGACCTGCGTGAGTTTTTGTCATCTGGTCTTTGCACCTCATTCTCTGAGTCCTTCAGGAAAGATTCCTGCAAAAACTGAGGGGGGGGTTGTGTTAACAGCATCATGTTTCAAAAGGAGCTGCTTAGCTGCTTGTCCAGCATCTTTCTGTGTTGGGCACCACTGAGCACAGTGCAGAGAAAATCATG
This sequence comes from Pavo muticus, assembly GCA_016647715.1. NCBI lineage: Eukaryota > Metazoa > Chordata > Aves > Galliformes > Phasianidae > Pavo > Pavo muticus. The sequence continues at coordinate 387,212 of JACDJE010000234.1, read as the reverse complement.
ATCACTGCTTCAGCACACTGAGACCGCACTGTGACACAGATCTTTTACACACCCAGACATCTCATGTCTTTTGGGTGTATGGCCTTTGCCATGAATGAATACAAGAAGCTCCTGTTGAAAATATACTAAACAATGAAACAGCAAAGAGTTAAAAACTGAAAGCAGACAACTTTGCTGGTTATTACTACAGGTTTGATTCACCAGCAAAAATTGTAAGGGTAGAACTTTAGGGACTTAAAATCTGCAATTACCCGACCCCTTAATGGCAAAACAGTAGTTCAGAGTAAGAAAATATTTCACAAATGTTCCCTTGCTCTTTTTTCCTGCCCTCTCCCTCTTTCTCTGAGCCTAACCACTGGCTCTCCTCTCCTGCAGAGCGAGGCTCTTTCTGCTGAGAAGGAGAAAGAGGAGAGCGTGGAGTCCCGGCCAGCCACAGCACAAAGCACGCCGCCCACACAGCTCTCCGACACTGAGGACTACGCTGGCCTCGAGACCACCAGCTTGCTGCAGCACGGGGACACGGTCCTCCACATCAGCGAGGACAACGGGATGGAAAACCCCTTGCTGGCCACTCACTTCAGCTTCACACATGTGGAGCTCGGGGAGACGGACGTCGACCTGGACGAATCTCATGTTTAAGTCTTGGGGAGGTACAGCAGTGGGAGGAGGAAGAGAAAACTGTACCTTCTCCTTTGAGTTCCCCCGTAACTAGTAACTAATTAAGAGCACTTTATTATCCAAAAGCAGAATAGAGCTAACAGCCTGTTGCTATAGACTGGCAAATTTCTGTATGAGGAATCTATTTATACGCAGGGCAAGACTGTAGGAGCAGAGAATTTGTACAAAATTCTCAGGGGACGCGTGTGTGGGCAAGTACGTGTGGTCCATAAAGCCCTGATGTGGCAGCCGTGCACTGTGATAGGCAGCCTCTCTGGGTGAGAGCCTGAGGTACTGTGCAAGGAAAGAGAGACCTCTTTGGAGATTTATTTTTGTAGCTGTGTCAAGAAGAGGGCTGGTTATGCAGTAGCTGGATGCCAGGCTTTTACAGCTTGGTACCAACAGTGAAAACACTAACAAAAAGTACCAATCTAAAGCTTGACTTTTACAAGCCTGGAAACGTTGTTTCTTACTTGCAGAGCAATGATAAGCACCTCGGAGCAATTAGACATTTTTGTTTCCTTTTTAATTGTTTTGGCACTGCAGACTTGAGTTTACTTTTATCTGTTGGTGTCATTCCACTCTGTAAGATGCTGCCCTCGTGCTACAAAAATATTTGCTCTGTAAAACTAAATACAGTACATACCATAGAAAGGAATGCACGTGCTGTGCACAGATAGAGATGGACAAGTGGTGAGTGGTCTGCAGATGGTATACGTGCTCCACGCTGTCCTGCTTTCATGTGCTGGGTGATACACGGCTTAAAAGAAAAACCACCTAGGAAACCGCATCTGGAATGCGTGGACCTTCAGGTACCTTGCAACTGCTCCACTGATGCTGTCTTACGTAATTAGATATAGGGATTTAAGGTAAATATTTATATATGGTATTTTCGTGTTCCTTACAGATGCAAACATACAAATATATATGTACTTTGCAGACAAAAGATGGGTATTGCAGGGCAGAAACTTGATGAAAGAATCTATTTTTGGCATGCTGAGATTCTATTTAAAAAGGTTCCATTTTATGTGCGTAACGTTGATGGCTGCAAGTGTGAGATACGTATGTGTTACATTTCTACGTCTGTGGCGATCCCTGGGGGGAACCAGCTGAAGTCACAGCTCAGCTAAGGGCTGCGCTGCAGCACCACGGAATTACTGGGAAATGCCAATTTAGCCATTAGCTGCTTAGGGACAAACTGCAAACCAGCTGTGAATCAAGCCATGAAATCGTAAGCAGTGCCCAAAGTCACCCTGTGCTTTGGGACTCCTATGCAGCCTTTTCCAGTGCCTGTGAGAAGGACTGGATGCTGCGGTTTGTGACTTTGGTGTTATTGTGCAGAGAAAAATGCTTCAGATCACTGCGAGAGTTTGCAAAATGTGCTCGTTTCCAGTTTGGCCCCTAGGGCTTGTAATGTGAACGTATGCGTCATAAGGCAGCCTTACTGCGGAGATGGAGAGATATCCATCTCCAAGGGAAGGACTCGTGTCTCTTGCCAGCATCTGCCTAGGAGCTGTTTAAATACCGCTTGTCTCACTGCTGTGGTGCAGCGTGCACGTTTTACTGTGGAAAACGATGTGCATACCTGGCAGCCGCAGGTTGCAGTCATGTTCCAACCCGTGCAGCCCTGGGCTGCGCTGCCCGGCATCTCATATTTGATGTCAGGAGGGAACCTGTGCACATCAAACTCCCACAGCTGGCAGCAAAAGCCATCCTCCTCCCAAGCTCAGGGGTGCTGAGCACGCGCTGCTTCCACTGCATGGGGGACAAATTGTACCTCTTTATTAATCTATCTGTCCATCCATCCATCCGTAGGTGGTGCACTAATGCAGCTTTAAAGCTTACATGGTTTGTAAGGGAGATGACTGGATGGCAGCCTCAGAGCTGCTGCTCAGTGGGCGTCCTGAATGACAGCCTGCTTGCTTTGCTGACTACACCATGCTCTGCCCTTCTTATCTCCTCAGCATGCTGCAGCCGGCACCAGCCTCCTGTAGCAGAGCGCTCTGGATCAGCTCCTAGCTCAAGGAATTGCTGAATTCCAGATGCTAGAAGCGTTACTGCTAGCAGTGAAGCACAAGTGAGAGAAAACACAGCCTCACTTTGACAGCCCCAGGTAGGATGGGTGCAGGTAGGCAGCGGGAGGAGAGCTCGTGTGCAGGCTGAGCAAACTGCTGCGGCACAGCACAGAGCGCGGGGTGCATTTCATCCAGTGACCTTTGTGTTGGCACCGAGAAGGGAGAACCAGCCTTAATGAGAGTGGGTGCCTCATTGTGTACTCTGCTCCAGCAACCATTAAGAATCTGTGATTTATTTCATTTAAGTGTACGTTATCACGTATTGCATTAAGGTCTCCCTCTGCCAGCAGTGACTCCACAGCAGTAAGCCATAGGCAGGACTAGAGCTCCTGTTTCCCACGTGTGCCCTGCTCGCGCACAGTGCAGCTGGCCGTGCTGTGCTGTGTCTGTGTCGTTTCCCATCAGCCCGGTGCCTGGCCGTGTGCTGCAGCCCGTTGGTGCTGTGCTGCGGTCTGTGCCGGTGCACAGCTGTGCTTTGGCTTTCTTCTGTATCTCTGTAACAGAACCGCTGTGTTTCTGCTGTGAACGCGAACAGCGCTGCTCCCTTAGCGTTAGAGGCCTTAAGCGCGTGTGCTGTTGAACCTGTCCGTGTTTCCGTCGGTCCTGCCGCGTCGCCATTTTATGCACATGTTGTTCCGAGGCCTAAATACAGAGGCAGAAGGACAGAGCTGTGTTTGTTTGCTGCCGCGCCGCCCCGGGGCCCGCGGAACCGCCGGCCCACGTGCTGTCAGACAGCTGCGGCCACCGCCGCGCCGTGCCCGGGGCCGCGTCCAACTCGCGTTTGGTTGAAGCCCGCGGCCCCCTCCCCGCCCGCTGGGGCAGCGCCGGGCGACCCTCCGCGGCCAGGCGGCTCCGCCCCTCCCGCATAGGGCGCGGGCGGCGGGCGAAGATGGCGCCGTGCGGGGGGCGGTGCCAGGCCCGTCCCGTGACGCCTCGCGGCGGCGGCGCACGCGCGGAGGGACGGCGGCCATGGCGTCGGGGTGCCGGATCGGGCCGTCCATCCTCAACAGCGACCTGGCGGCGCTGGGCGCCGAGTGCAGCCGCATGCTGGACTGCGGGGCCGACTACCTGCACCTGGATGTAATGGACGGGTAACGGCCGCGGCGCGAGGCGGGCGGCGGGCGGGGCGGCGCGCGGCGGCGGCGGCGGTAACCTGCTGTGTGTTCGGCCCCCAAGGCACTTCGTGCCGAACATCACCTTCGGGCACCCCGTGGTGGAGAGCCTGCGCAAGCGGCTGGGCCAGGAGCCCTTCTTCGGTAAGCGGGCGGGGTCGGCGCGGCGCGGCCCGGCCCGGCGGGGCTCTCCCTGACGGCCTGCCGCCCGCAGACATGCACATGATGGTGGCCCGGCCCGAGCAGTGGGTGCAGCCCATGGCCGTGGCCGGCGCCAACCAGTACACCTTCCACCTGGAGGCCACCGACTGCCCCGGCGCGCTCATTAAGGACATCCGCGAGAACGGCATGAAGGTGAGCGCGGCGCGCGGCCGGGATCCGCGTGGGGCCGCGAGGCAGCTCGCGCGTTTCTCGACGATTCCGCCTCCGGCAGGTGGGGCTGGCCATCAAGCCGGGCACCACGGTGGAGCAGCTGGCGCCGTGGGCCAACCAGATCGACATGGCCCTGGTGATGACGGTGGAGCCGGGCTTCGGAGGGCAGAAGTTCATGGAAGATATGATGCCGAAGGTGAGCCCAGCGTGTGCCGCGCGCCTTGTGCCGGCCTCACGGGGCTCGTGCGGCCGGGTGTGACGCCGTGCCACCCTCACTGTGTGCCCTCAGGTGCAGTGGCTGAGGACGCAGTTCCCATCGCTGGACATCGAGGTGGACGGAGGAGTTGGGCCTGACACCATCCACAAGTGTGCCGAGGTGAGGGGCTGCGCTCGGCGGGCCGCGTGCTTGGGGGCATCGCTGCCCTTGGGAAACGGCGTGTAGGAGGAGCCGCCTTCTGATGCTTTGTGGTCAGAGGGAACCGCAAAGCAGGCGATGTCAGCATCGTGTGGGATCTGAGCTCGTGCTTGTTTTAGCAGTGGCTCCTGAAGTCTCTCTTAAGCTAAAGGTGGTGTTCTTTGTGTGCTCAGGTTACAGGAGCAGGGATGAGGAAGTTACCTGTTGGGGAAGTGCAGGTTGCAGTAGTGAGAGGCATGGTACCTGTGCCTTGCAAGTAGTGCTCCTTTGTCCTTCAGCCTCGCGTCGGTCGCTGCCCTTACTCTTGTCCCATGTCACTGAGCGGGTGTTTAATGTCTTCCAGGCGGGTGCAAATATGATTGTGTCTGGCAGTGCCATTATGAAGAGTGCAGATCCGAGATCTGTGATCAATCTGCTAAGGAATGTGTGTTCAGAAGCTGCTCAGAAGCGGTGTCTGGATCGGTGAGACCTACCCGAGCAGTGCTCCAGAAGGCTCTGGGCGCACAGGAAAATCCTTGTTTCTCATGCTAAGGGAGGGCTGGATGAACATTAATCGTGGAAACTTGTTGCTGCTGAACAGAGGCATCGTTCCTTCGCTGCAGTGAAGCAAGCAGCAGTGAAAAACGCTCTGGTTGTCTTTCAGGGTTGGAAATGCAATGGTTTGAACCTGTTTCTTGATTCTGTGGAGGCTAATTGTATGGCACAACTTGTAATGCTGACTGAATCGAACTGCAGTTCCGTCAGTCTTTGCTTGCTAGAAGAGTGTAGCACCGCCACAGGCCGTTACCTTGTGGAAGACTAATGAACCTGCCTTCCGCTGTCTGTGTTTGTCATTTGATCTGTGCGTTCCTACAAAACTTTTCCATTGTCTGCATTAAACACACTTCTGCTGTGGTAAGTCTCCCTTAAGCTGCCAAAAATGAACAGTTTGGGAAAAATGCACTTAGGTAGGTGTAGGAATCCCGTGCGTGATTGTCAGAAATACTTCTGTGTTTTGCTTTTACTGCATGGAAGTACTTGAGAAGTACTTGACCTACATAAGGAGTTCAAATACCAAACAAGTCGGTGAAACATCTTTACCGGGTCCCAAAAACCGAGGGAGGTTTTTTACCTTTCAAATATCGATTCAAGTGACAGGATTTTGCAGAAGAATGTTAAAATGCATTATCTTGACCCATACACTCTTTAGTTCGTGCATACACCCAAGGCAGTGATTAAGAAGTGATTTCACTGTATGTAGGTTGAAATGCAGGGTATAGAGGTGTTTGTTTCTTTAGCTGTTAAATAGCTTAACTCTCCTCTTGGTTACTAGCCTGAACAGTTCTCATACTTTCCACTTGTTTGCCCTTTCCTGGCTGGTTTGGACACATGAAGTAGGAGAGCACAAACCTGGAGGAAGACCTTAGCAGGGTGTTTAGATAGACTTGCCTCCTGTGCCTCTCATTAGCTTTGCTCTCTCCTTTAAATTTTCATGGTATTCTGTGGTATTTTTTCCTGTACTAATGACAGAAGAGTTGTAAACAGTCTGCTGCTCTGGGGGAACACAGCAGAAGGCTCAGCAGCCACAGCTTGGCTAGGCAAGGTAATAGTCTGTGTGGCTGGTGCATGCATTAGGGCCAGAAAGAAGCTGGATAGAGTCCAATGCACTGTGCATAGAGAATAGTCAGAGCTCTGGTACCTGAAATGCAGGCTGAGCAGCAAACAAACAGCTGTGCAGGGTTAGTGTGGGAGTTGGAAGCGTGGCTCCTCATGCTGCTGAAAGCAGTATTTGTCTCCTACAGCTGCTCTGAAGCTGGGATGAAGGGGTCATCAAACCATTCTGTTGTTTTGGAAAAAACTAGGCCCAAAGTCATGCTACTTAATTGAAGGTACTGCGCTGTGTTCTGAGCATAGTGCAATGCAGTATGGTTTCTTTACATGTTGTTGTCACTTCGTCACTGTTTAAATTGTCAAGTTTGTACTTGCACTGAGTCTTGAATTGGCAATGCTGTGAGACGCTATGCACACAGGAACATTGCTCAATTGTTTCTTTCCCTGTAAGTCCTCCCAGAATGGGTTTTGCGGCTGGTTACTGTGGTAGTGTCCTCTTAGAAACCTCAGGTTAAAGCTATTGGTAACCATAGAGCTGAACAATCTGCAGAAGTAACAGTAGCAATGGTTGATCTTCTGTTTAGCACTTGTCTGGTTTAGTGCCTTGATACATACACAGAAGTTGTACCTTAGGCTGCATTTAAGCCTTTCCTCCTATACTAGTTAAGTTAATATATTTCTACTGCAGAGGCACCCTAGCAGCAGGACTCCAGTTGAGCACCAACAGGGAGCCAGCAGTCTTACTTGGTATCCACAGGGCCCAGCAAACACCAGCACTGTTACAGTGCTCTGACAGATCAGAGTTTTGGCAACAGTGGAAGGAGGAAACTGAGGGCAAGTCACATGGACAGCAGCCAGGGGAGCTGACGAGCAGAGGCACTGTCAGCACTGGAGGACAGGGTAAAGACACCTGGACACATCTTGAGCAAGGCTGGGACTGGACGTGTGGTCCAAGCACAGCTTCAGAAAAAATGGTTTAATTTGAATGGGTTTTAGAAGCTTGTATTGGTACTTACGTTCTGCTAAGGTACCTGGATGGAGAGAGGAAGTGCTTAAACCCCCACAGCAGCAGGGAGCAGAATATGTCTCTACTGAAAATGACGACTGAAGCGCAAGGGAAACTGCTTTCTTTGTGCGGCTGCAACACCTGAGTTTTGGGAGAGGCGGCTGCTGCTTATGTTTAAGTTAGTATTTAACAGTCAGCCTTTATACCAGCTGCCAGCACTGCTTCCGGTGTTGTGGCTGAAGGTGTTCTTGCAGTGACACGAGAAAAGCAACTGCCACTTCCTCTTGGCCATCCTCCCTCCCCGGCCTCTGCCCACTGTACCTGCGCATGCTGCTCCCCTGATGGGAGGCTCTGGGCCCTGCTGGGGCTCTCCAGCCCCTGGCTGCTTGGGCAGCTCTCTGTACAAGGCGGGTGGTTGCAGCTCGCTGCTGCAGGTGGAGTGAGCTGAGAAGAAAAGGCTTTGGACAGGGACGGGGTGGGGGTAGGACCAAACGTGCACTTTTATGGTTTGTCCAGTATGTTTTTCAGTCTCCTGGCTGCTCAGCCTGTCTTTGCCTAGCTGTTTTGTTGCTGCATTGTGAGGCACTATTTCCCACAATGGCTGAGCAAATGCATATGCAGAGAGGACAAAACAAATTCTGCTTCTGCTGACTTGAATCTGGCAGGATAACAAACAGCTGCTTTAGACCAGCACAGTGGAGGCTGACCCTTAAAGCAGCACAATGGTTCAATGGGACACCACAGCTGGGAACTGTACAGCCATGCAGAGCAGCTTTACAGTCTGTGAGTCTGACCAAACTTGGGTCATTTGCCTCTTTTCTCACATTTCAACTCTTCACCTCCCTTTCCTCAAATAGATCTGGAAAACCCCTCTCCTGTTGCTTCTTCCCATGCAATGCTGGGAATGTGTTTCCATTTCCTGACTGCATCTTCATGACACATCAGGGAGCTAGCAGGCTGCCTTACTTGCTGCGGCTGTCCCAGCTCTGAATTGCAGACCTGCCCACGCATGTCAGGAATCGCGCAGCAGGAAGCCCTGACCTTACCATGAAGTGGGTAAGGTTTGGACACCCTCTTACTGAAGGGCTGCACACAGTGGCGGCATAGAATGTTCTGAAAGCTTTTCCCAGCAGCAGATGCACACGCAGGATGAGACACAATGGGCACTTCTGTAGAGAGATGTTGGGGGCATCCTTGGCCACGGGGCACCAGTGCAGCTTTGGCATGGCAGCAGAGCTTCGTGCCACTGCCATTTGTGTGCTTGCAAAGCCCTTCTTTGGCTGAGCAGGTCTCTGTGCCAAGAGGAAGCGTCACTATTGTTTCATCACTTCTAAAAGGCCAGCAAATTCAGACTACATACAACAATATATATATGTGTATATATATATATAGAAATAACTTTTAATTAAAAAAACAACCTTGCATCAAAGATTATAGTATCAGACATTGAGGCAAGATTCAAGTTTAAGACAAACCAGTGTTAAAAAAAATGTTTAAAAAAATAATCAGAATGTGCAATAAACTACAATGTAGCAATAGGTTGTAGTGTTGAAACTTTACTGAACTGTTTTCAGATGTCCAGTGTATATTTCCTGTCATTCTGACAAAAAAAAGAACTGACACTGTAACTGGGTCATCTGTCCAGTGCCATTCAGTTCCAGATATTACACACAGAAGAAACTTTTGCACAAAAACAGAGACTCCTATAATATTGCCTTCAACTGTTCTACACAGAAAAACTTCCTGTTGGTAAATTATACCTACATTCAATGCTTAATCTTTGTTAACACCTCTTGAGATTGCAGATACATTCCAAACTACCCTATTTAGATTTAAGTTGAAACAACTTGCTTTTCTTTCCCCACTGTGAACTCGCTGGGAAATTAAAACTCTACCCAGCATCACAGTGGAGAGCTTTTGGGCTTTACTCCTCACTGGTCTTTTAGCCATCAGCCATCTCTTCCTTTTCAGTCAGTCACCAAATGTTGGCATACTTAGAGACTCTTGCAAGGCACTGTACAGAAATTACAAGACTTTTTGTCTTTAACATATTAAAGCAAAATATTATGAGCCTCCTTTGCTACTGAAGGACTAAAGAAGTGAGATGACCCAGAATGCAATATTCAGAGAGCTCCTCTTCTCTTCCAATTCTCTATACCCATACGACAAACAGGAACCCTACTTTCTGAGTAGCAGATACATGGACTATTGAAATGCAGTGGTCTATTTCTACCTTATTGCTTGAGGACATCTATACAAAACATGCCCTGGCACTACTGCGAGCTGAGTACAGATTTTAAGCTAAAGGCAAGGCTTCCACACCGCCTGCTTTCAAACTGCTGCTTCTCACCTGCCCTTCTCTTACGCACAGGTTATGCACATGCATTTAAAGAGAGGTGGATTTTCTGCCACATGTTCATGCCACACAGGAAAATAATGAGTGGTTATTGTTCCTCCCCCCTATATTGTCAAGTAGTTTTTCTGTGTTCAGTTGAAGTTGTTGGTTTAAGGTAGACAGCATATCCTGCCGCACCAGAATCGACTGGAACCAGAAACGCATTTGAAAACAAACAAGACAAAAGGATGATCACTAACAAATGTGGCGATATGACAACAGAAAGCAGTGAATGCTGCCAGCAATTTGTGTGTGCCCACTCCCAACACTGGGAATATGAGACTTCCAGCTCGAAATTATTACTTTCTCTTGGGGTTCAGGAAGAAGAAAGTGTTGTCTTTGGGATTTATCCTGCCTGTTACAAAGCAAGAAAGAAAATATATTATATGCAGCTAACGTACAGGTTTTGAATTGTGCTGTCATATGCTGTGTGAACAAGAGAGATTTTACCTTACACTTTTCTCCACCTTAATTGGCTTTCTTAATGAACCACATTACTCCCTGTCACCTTTGCTTTCTTGTACTGTTGATTCCCAGGCAAACATTTTCGCTGTCTTCTGTCTCTTCTGGAGATTGTTTTCGTGGTGGAAGGCCATTGTCTGGCAAACCAATGGGCGTACACGAAGCACAGGGAGAGTCGCTGGGGAAAGCTGCACTTGACATTTCAGTCTGATTTGTTATTTGATCTTGGCACAGTAAAGCTTCCACCTCTTCATCTTGTAGTGGAAAAACTCGAAGTTCCCACAGCCCAGACTGAAAGGAATCAGAGAGAAGAGGAGAAAAAGGGATTCTGGTTGAGTCTGAACTGATTAGCTATGTGCAGAATGATCTGCTATCCAGTTACAAATGAGCGTCATTCTTTACAATAGTTTGCAGGGCTCTTCAGATACAGAATATGACACTACGAGGCACGAGCTGTCCATGTAAGCTGGCTTCGTGTGGTTTTGAACTAGTAACAGAGCTGTGACGGTACAGGCACAGCACGGGAAGGGGAAGGCTCTTTTCCCTGCTGCCAGGCATCAGGTACCCGGCCATGACATGCTCAGGCCTGTCTGGAACGCCGGCCAACAGCCCTGGGGAGAGACTTAGCAGCCCTTAGCCCAGGCCTGCCACACTCACCTCTAAAACATGTGCTGTGTTTGCTGAGCAGTGAAAACTACCTGTTGACGAATGTTAGGTTTCATTCACCTAACATTCAAACATACACATCTGAACAGGAGCACTACATTCGGTCCACACAAACTAAGGTGACAGCCACAGGTTTGGAGCAAGGAGGGACATGGATACGCTCAAGCTCCAAGTTTTAGACTAAGAACTGGCGGTCACTGAAGTCGTGAACGGACTGGCAACTACCAGAACCACCCACCTTTGCTTCCTGGCTCTCCCTGCGGAGTTGTGCAATCCCTGAACAAACAGAGCTGTGGGCTTCAGAAGTCAGGTCGGGAACAGGTTCAGCAGCGCAGTGCAGCGAGGCACAGGAGCTGCCCGGGTGGTCCTTCTGCACTGAATCTTGGCCATGTCGTCCATCAGCATTTTTGCTGTAAGATCTAGCACGGGATAAAAGAGGCAAGAGTCTTAACACCTGGTTCCTGCCCTTTTGCAACACTGAAAACAGTTTGTATGTGCTACCTAAGCTCTACTTATTTAAACCAAAAGAAATGAAAATGCATGGTTCTTGATGACCTCGCTGTTGCAAAGAGCACTGTGCAGAGGAGGGAAATGGATAAGCATGGCTGGAGCAGCCACGCTCTGGCTGCACAACAGCTGGGGGCTGCTTGGTCCTGCTTCGGAGCACAGCATCGCTCACAGGCACCTGATCCAAACCACGCTGCCTTCCCCCTGTGCCAGCGTAACTCAGAACTGCAGGTTATGGGCTCCCCTAGTGCACAGCATAGGTGTTACTCTCTCAATCTTATCACACAGACTAAGCTAACTGTGCATATTTATTCATACGATCGCAGTTCACTTTCAGTCAAGAACAGATACGGGCTTATTATGAATGGCACAAACACTCATCCCAACATTTATAGGATGGTTTTTGTCCTGGCAGATTGTGAAGCCATTTATGGGAATCATTTTCCCAGTGCTGAATTGCAGACAGAGCTATAGGATGCTCACTCTTACATGCACTATTGTTCTCGAGAGTTTTAGGGAGAGTTCTGCACCAGAGAGCAGGCCTGTGATAATTAACCTTTTCATTACCAGCACACGACTGCTTAAGCACAAGGTCCTTGGCACAGCCAGTCAGCTCAGGGAAGAAGGGCTCCTGCTGCACAGTGTGGCTGAAGTCACAGCTGGGAGTGGCACAAACCGATCGGTATGGGAACAAAACCTTATTCACTCATCGGTAACACACCAAATTTCCGTAGGTTCTGATGCATGAAACATGCATCAGAACGGCACGGCCTTCTTTTTACAGCTGAGGATTAGACCTGGTACTGTCTGACAAGCTAATTCACAAAGAGCGCCCCTGTTTTCTGTCACAGTTCCCTGTGACAGCTGTGCCAACAGCCATCATGATTAGTTGAGCAGGAACACCCCTGCCCCAGTCAGTACACCTGCCTGCTATTCCTTCTGGGCCAGCGGCTCTGTTCCCACAGCGACCACCGCGCTCGCTCTCTTTCTTCATACTTTGTGTGACGTGAGGAAAACACTTCATCTGACAGATCTTCTGCCTGTAATGAGAAAGGAGGGAGACACAGCTGCTGCTGTAATTAGGAACTTCTCTAGAAACAGACAATATTATATGTAATTCTATGGAAGTCTGTTCGCTGAATGCAGCAGAGGAGAGGATGATGCATGCTTGCAGTATGAAGGCACGTCAAAATAATGGTATGTTGTCACAGTTTATTTCTTCATGTGCCTGTGGTCGATCTGAATTGATACAGAAATCATCCCCCCTTCCACCTAATGCATGTTTTCCTATGGTGGGAAGCAGAAAGTTAGAAGGACATGTATCTATAATGAAGACGAGCAAAAATTCCAGAACTTTCCAGAGCTGCAGGAGGGGGCTGGGAGGCAGAAGGATTTGCCAGGTGCTCTTTAAGCACAGAGCAATATGTCTGAGCTCACGAGGCCGGGGATAGCTCCACACAGAGAGGCACACAGCAAACCTGAGGTGCTGCATTCCTGCTAGGAAACCAAGCGGAAAATCACTTCTGCTTTGAAGAGAGCACTTCTGAGCGAGTGATCTGCACGACCCAGGTATGACCTCACACAGACCTAACAGAACTGTATTTTAACTAACTGCTCACAGTCAAACGAGCCAGCTTTTTACATACATACTCTTCAGATGCAAAAAAAACCCTCCTCTCTGACCTTCACTTTGAAAGAGCCATCTTCATTTCTCCTGCTGCTTAGAGGTAGCTGGGCAAGGAGCACGGTGCTGCCCATCCCTCTCCCTCCCCAGATCAGGGTGAGCTCTTGGCTGGGCCACTCCAGCACTGCTCAGAATTGTTTCAGAGTGCTCCAAACCTTTCAGCCACCTCAAAGTTCACCTAAGAGCTAAGGCTGGCAACAGCATGCGAGTGCTGCAGCCATGGAGTTTTATGCCAGCTGCTCCCAACTCAGAAGCAGCAAAATTCTAGGAAACAACAATTCCTGTTCATAAACTGCATTGCCAGATCATCCCCGGACAAGAACTATACCAAGAACTGAGGTCATGGAAAATAAATTTGATTTTCTATAAAAACAAAGTTCTTGTGGCTGTTCCACAAGCAACACGATTCATCTTCTGATTCCATCTGATAAAACACTGAACCAAAATGCAGAGTCCTCACTGCTCTGCCAGAGACAGACAGACAGGCTGTCAGCTGGATTTACGGTGCAGCAGACAACTGATGCCCCCAGGTCTTCTGAAGAAGCCATTCTCTGCATGAGGACTTGCAGCACTGAAGCAGTGCATTACCATTATGGCTGCAAATGCAAAATACTACAACGCGTTTATGCTGCTGCAAACATATCCTATAGTGGCATTCCTCAGCTTCCCAGGGACTGCAGTTCCAACCTAAGCTGCTGGTCATGAACTGCAGCCCCACAACTGGGGTGGTGAAAAGGGCCCCAGAGTTGCAATTCAGTGCAGTCTGAATCGGCCACGGGAGCCATTTGCTAAAACTGGAGCCGCCTGCTTCCTCCTCAGCTCAGCACTCAACAGGAACCTTCAGACAAACAAGCCTGCTTTGTTTGCCCAGCTCATGATTTCTTTTTGAAGGCTCCTCATTGCTTTTATGTGTTTATGTCGAACACAAACCGCTTTGTTAGCTGCTGATTTCCCTTCGTGGAAGTCAACCTAATGTGTTTCCTCCTCTCTCTGGAATTCACCGGTTCTGTCCCTTGGATGGCATCGGTCAGGGTCTGCCCCTCAGTTTAGATTTTGCTTTTCCAAGGTCAGTGATGTACAGCGCAGAAGTGAGAATTTTATGGACTACCCAAGTGTTATTCCCTCAGGGAACATTTCGGATTTTTCTGTGTGCTTAATTTCCTTTGAAGTGCAAACAAAAGATAATTCTGAAAGAAAAACTTAGACTTTGAAAATACTTTTCTTAGCAAATTGCCAGAACTTTTCATGCTGGGAAGAAACTTCATTTTTAATGAGCTTCCTTTCAAAATCAAAGCCCACATTCCTCCGCCAGGCAAGAGTTCTGCAGTACTGAAATAAGCCTTACTGTACCTCTTCCGTGGCTGATAGCAGAGATTTAACTACTTGCTTATTTAAGTTTTACTCTATTCCATCCAAGACTGACCACTAATACAGCTGATCTTAAAATCATTATTTGTTCCACAGACAGAATCACATGACCTCAGCATAAAAGGTCTCTACTTGGCTCAGTATAGCCTTTGCCCCTCCCTAAGACTTTATATATAAATATTATATATTTCCTCCACCAGCTTATGTTAATTTATACTTACTATAGCTGGAGCAGTTTGATTTTTTTCCCCACTAAGGGTAGGTTGAAAAAGGCCAAAGAACTGTCATTACTTCACAGAAGGATCTGGCAGCGGCGTTGAGAGCAAAGGCTGGAAGGTCTCTTTGTGAAGCACATCTAAGGAGCTCATGCAAAGAACAAGACTTGGCTTCCATTAAGATGTGAATTCTCTCCATCTCATCTAGCTACACTACAAGGCACTGGGCGCTCACACTGAATGAGCAGGAACAGCACCAAGAATAAATGACCAGGAATATTTCTGAAAAGCTCTCAAAACAAAGGCAGTGCTTCGGTCTTCTGCTTCATGGGAAACGCCAAGCCACTCACCATAAAAACACTTACGCAAAACTCATCACACAAATAATTATTCTGAAGTACTTGTCATTACTAGAACAATTAGCAAATAAACTTTAACGCTATTCTATACCCTTGCCTTGCCAGAAACTTTAACCTAGACAAAACAAAACAGGAAAGCCCATGCCACACCCTCCCCTGCATTAAAGCAATAACAGGCTGCAAATTCATACATGCAGACCAGGAAACACAAATGCCAATGTCCAAAACCTACGTATTTTTTGAGTGAACAATGCAGCAAACATAGATAGCAGATTAACTTTTAGGTTGCCCGACTTCTGTGTTTGTCCTTGTAAGGCAAAACTTCCAGAAACAAGAACTAGGTACCCAAAAAAAGGTAAGCCTTCTGTGCTCGAACAAACATGTTGTGAATGGGGAATTGTTGAGTTCCTACAGAACCTGACAAATTTGGGACTCCGTGTTTGTTTTGAACTTGTGGAAACTCTGGGTACAAGTCTACTGCATCAAGTGGAAGAGATCCTAACTGCTGGTTGACACAAGGAGTTTTACATTTAGCCAGACAGAAGACAGGTGGGAAATACAACTATTCTATGGTACCACCACAGGCTGCTGTGTAGTAGAAAGCAAAGAAAAAGCTTACATTTCTACAGAAGCAGACAGTACATTTTGCCCTCTCTCTTCTTCCACAATGATCTGCTGAGGCTCACCTTGATGATAGTACAAGGAAGAACTTCAAGAGAGTCAGAGTGTGAGTGAAGAAAAGAAGAAAAGGTAATGCTCCTGTTCTCTCATGCCTTTTCTCAAGCTTACTCAGTAAAAGAGCTAAGTCAGGCCAAAGCCTACGCAAGGCAATGGAAGATTTATGATCAGACAACCACCTTTTCTCAGTGCTCAGAAAAACAACCAAACCAATTAATACGATCCCAAAGTAAAGGGGGAAAATTGGCAGAGGACAACTTAGAAGAGTAAGCTCTTTATCATTTTCCTCATCTGACATCTCTCATTCTACCCAGCAGCTGACAGACAATACTGAAGCAGCGGACCACAGCAGGAGGCAAAGCCGCTTTATTGTACTCAAGTTATTTCCTGGCCAAGTGATGAATCATACAGGCTGAACTAGGAATGCCAAGCACAAATGTACTGGGAGGGCTATTTAACAGTAAGTGCACATGCTTCACAAGAGAGACACCCTGAAGTCCATTCAGCATTACGTTTAGCATTATCTTCTGTACTGCTACATAAATTTAAAACTTTTAAGGCCCATAAGCTCTGGTTGTGGATGTTCTGAAAGATAAGCTGAAGAATGGATATCATGGATGAAAGTGTAAATGCTAATCCTATAGCTACTACAGTTGGTGATGGCCTATAGCAGAGACTGGAAAGAGACTACGGATGTCCGAAGGACAGAAAAGCAGCCTAGAGAGCAGACCAGTTGTTATGTTCACACTGGGGCTAGGCTCAAGCTTATCATTAGGGAGAAAGGAACCCCTCAGCTCTAAGTAAGTCCACAGGCATTCCCTGAAGGAAAATGGGGGATTTTGTGTCTGGAGAAAGCAACAATAGTAGCGCATGGTGTGCAGACATGGCCAAAAGACGAGGGGAAATGCCAAAGGTTATGCTGTTCCTGAGAAAGCAGAAAAGTTTGCTTCCAGCAGGAGGGTTGAAAGAACACTGACAAGAAAACTTGATGAACTTTCTGGGCCTGCAGGCAAAATGCCAAATTACCTCTTGAAGGGCAAGAGGCCATGCGAACTGGCCATGAAGGAAAAGGACATTACAGCATAGGTAGCTCCAGAGACAGTCACAGTAGCAGACCCAACATCTGAATACTCAGGAGCAGGGGACCCTATGCGAGCTCTGACTGTGCCAATAGCAAGGGACATGAGCTAGATGAAAAAGGAATTATTAATGGAGATACTTGCATTTCTGTCATCCACTACAGGGCCAGGTAGGTTGGGGTAGGACATATTCCCAAGTTCTGACACCCAATACTTTATTTTTTGAAATGTGAAACTTACCAGGATTTGCACAAAGTCAGTGACTTTAGAAATACATACTGATTATCCCAATTATATGTCTAGTTTAACCATGCGGTTGGTTTAATTAAAATACAGCTTACCTCTTCTTCATCTGCATGAGATCTTTCCAAAGGTTCTAATTCGACGACTCTCCAGCTAGAAATGAAACAAGAGAAGTCAATTTACCTAAAAGCTGAGTCATTGTTTCAAGCTGTAAAGAATCACAAAGTCACCAAGGTTGGAAAAGACCTCTAAGATTATGGAGTCCAACTGCTCACCTGCCACTGTATTTCCCCACTGTCCCGTAGTACAGCATCTAAACATTTCTTGAACACCTCCATGGATGATGACTCCACCACCTCCCTGGACAGCCTGTTTCAGTGCCTCACCACTCTTTCAGAGAATATTTTTTTCCCAATACCCAACCTGAGCCTCCCCTGGCACAACTTAAAGCCATTCCCTCTCATTGTAGTTATGCAGGAGCAGAGGCCGACCCCCACCTCACCACAGCCTTCTTTCAGGGAGTTGCAGACAGCAATAAGGTCTCCCCTGAGCCTCTTCTCCACAGTGAACAACCACAGCTCCCTCAGCCACTCCTCATAAGACTTGTGCTTCAGACCATCACAGCTTTGTTGCCCTTCTCTGGATAGGCTCCAGGGTCTCAACGAACCAAATGCACACAGAAGACAGCAATCTCCATGTAACTGCTGAGAGGGTCAGCCCAATAGCATACTTAAGCCTACTAGTATCACTACAATTAAGATGATATAAAATCCCTTCTATTTTTAGCCAGTCTCTGCATCTGCCATCATGTGCCTATTGCTTTATTTCCCTTGTGCCATCAGTGACCAGTCTTCCTACCACCCATCTTTTCACCCACTCCTATACACAAATTGAAATGTATAGTAAAAAAACAACCACTAAGCATATGAGAAGATTACCTTAGTACTGTAACATTATCTATCTACAAATTATTAATATCCTTAATGCTGTCACGTTCATTTTGCCACCTTCTTTGCAACTCAGGTCATGAACAAACCTTGGCGTCAGGATTTCTTTGTACTGTAGTTTCTCCAACTTTGATGGTGCCACCAGGGACATTGGAATAACAATGTTGTCTATATCATAGGAGCTTTCACTTCTCAGCCTCCTCCTGGAGTTATGCTGTATAATAGAATCAAATCAAGGTTCATCAGCTTACAGCACAGGAACTAAGTTAACGGGAAACAATAAAAGTGCACAAGAAGAAACTCCAACTTCAAGAGACAAAACTTCAAGAGGTCAAATGACTATTTTTTTTAAAAAGGAATTTCAACCGATCTTAATACCATCTTATCACTAAGATTTACTGCTTGCTTTCATAACTCTTTCTGAAATCAGTGGGTATTTCCCTAATTTCAGTTAACGTTAATTTTGAATATTTAAGAGGTCTTCAAATTTAATGCTCCCTTCTTCGTAACTGAATTTCTTTGCCACGATCATACCAGGATTCCTGGTGTTCTGTGCTCAGTAGTGCATGGAACCTACAAGGGTAAAAACTGAGCTTCCTTGATTACCAGAGAAAGTTTAGCTTTAAATCACGATATATTACATAGTATAATATCTCAATTTTTAGCTGAATGCTAATGGAAAGAGATCTAGTCTAAAATGCTGATGTAGGTGTTCTTCAAAGATGGCTTCATCAAAGAAGAGAGAATAAGAGCTCTGCACGGCCAGAATTGCCTGGAAGATGTGTATCTGAATTCAGTTCTCCAGCCATCATCACCAGATTAAAACTCAGCAGGCACCAGCACAGCACTAGGCCAAACAGAACTGGAGGCCTGAAACCCGAGTAACAAAATGAATTTGTTCATTACTTAGAACAGAATTAAAACAAAGTTTCTTCAGGGATTTTGCTGGATCAGAGCTCTGCTGCTCCTCTGCAAATTTCTATACCAGAAAGACTGCCAGTCATGCAGCACAGAGGTTTCAAACAGAAAAGCTGAGGCTTAACAAGTGTTGTGACTGTATTTGCACTGTGAGACCATTCTGCACCAAGAAGAAAGTGTTTTAGGAGCTCTTGTGTAAACCTGGGAGCTTAAATTCGGGTATATTCAATGAAATTTGAAGAGAAGGTAAAATGGAAGGCCCAGTGCCAGAAATTGAACCGTTCACTTCTGTTCTATCATCTGTAAAACTCTTTCACAAACAATTATCTGTTTTCCGAGCACACTTACTCCATCTGGAATAATTTACTTAATGTAACCAAAGTTCTTTACTGTAACTTAACACTGAATTAGATATAAAGGGCACATATTTTTGATGATGATTTGCAACTCCGTTAACATTTCAGCCACGACAGTGATGCATTTTTCTTTTACCTGTGATGAAGTGCTGTGAGTGGGCCTAGACATCGCACTGATATTGGTCACGGCTGCAAAACTGCTCGGGGATTCTGGCTCTGCATGTTGAAAGGAGAACGTCTCAAACCTACTGTTACGTTCGCCTGTCACAAAAGAACAGTAATAAAAAAATGCATACCGACTGTTGCCTATTAGGCCAAGGATTTTTTTCCATACAGTAATAGTAAAGTCATTTCTAGAAGCCCACAGCTATCCACTTGAGATGTAATGAATACTAAAAAAAGCTGTCTAAATAAACACTTGTTACTCATCCTGTCATCGCCGTTCCACAAAAGTCGTCCCTTTCCTTCTACAAAGGATTTCTTCTGCTGGAACCAACTTCATATGGGCAAATCCTGCTTCTTATTACAGAAACCGTCCTAGACTACACACAGCAAATCCAATCAGACCTAGAAGAATGCTTCCCAGCATCCCCTAAGAGCACCTCATCTCTCTGATGTACCAATCCCTAACTGACAGATTCCTCCTGGATAAATGGGCAAACAATGGAACAAAACTGGCAGCGGGGCTAACAAACAGAATTAGTTCCTCCATCTCCACGTGTGGTTTCTCCTAGCGCTGGCCCACTGCTCCAGACAAATCCTAATTCCCCTTTACTCTCATTTAATCTCAGTGGAAGCAGCAGTTGGGGGGATTCAGAAGTTAACCACCAGCACACTGCTTTCCTTCTACCTTAATGCCCAGATGAAAAAAAATGAGAACGAATTAACAACTAATAAAAAGCTAAGGCAGATCCTACATCCACGCAGGCCGGGTCAAGGACACCAACTCCCATCTCCCAGGCAGCACTGCAGCTCCCCGGCACACAGCTTTTATTTTTGGCCTTGTTCATCAGGCTGACCTTCCCCATGGATAATTTCTCCTAGACAGAGCCCAAATTAGGAATAAATATGTAGTACTACACCCATAGCACTAATAAACTGGAACTGCTGCTGCTACTCACTATACCACAAAGCAGTTCTCTGGCATTGGGAAACTGCGATCCTTATGATGAAAGATAGGTTTTTTTCTTCTGTTACCTCAAGTAGCCAAATACTATTAGCAGAGGACTAATTGTAACTTCAAAAGGTTTATATCAAGAGGTTCTCTCTCTGGTGCTCCCAGTATCTCCAGCTGTTGCTCTCAGTGTGCATGACAGCTCACCTGGGGAAGCAGCATGGTTACAAGGAGCACTGGGTCAGCACCTGCCTCTGGGGGCTGGAGTGATAAGCATGTTGGCTTTCTTCTTGTTCTTAAGCAGATCACAATTTTTGGTTAAATGATCTCTGTGGCAATTCCCACCCGCCCACCTGTGTTCCTTTACCTGGATTACAGCTTTACCCAGATCCACACTAGAAGTGCATTTTCCCATCATGTTAACTGATGGTTTATACACTTTAGTTCTTTCCTAGGGGACATGTTACACTAATATAGTTTGCCTTCTTACTTATCATTTTTCCTTATATCTTTTGGGAGGCATTTTGCCAAAAGTTTTCCCAAAGTTCACATAAATGAATCTGTAATAGAATTTGTTAGATTTTACATCCCAATAGCCTGGAGAAGTAAGATGCTATTTAAATCCACACGGACGTGCTGAATTTCCTGTCTATACATGCTCACATTGCTCTACGTGGCTCTATAGAAACTTCAGGGCAGCTTCTATTAATTTACCTGTTGCCGAAGTAGAGATTCAGTGGTTTAAAATATAAAGGTAACAAGAGTGAAAACACTAATTATAAGCACTGGTTACCCACAAGTCCTCCTAACAGCCTGGAAGGAAACCAGAACCACAAGTGACAGTACACAAGAAATGAAGCACTGCTGACCAAAGATGCCAGAAATAGTAAATGTTTGGCTGGGCACGTGATTGGACAGATAACTTTGCAATTCAGTCTGTTTCATAGGCTACTATAAAAAAATTCATCATGAAAATAATGACACCCAGCATTACAAACACACAGTGGGACTGCTCAGCAGCTTCCTTCAAGAGTATTCCAAAAATAAAATACAGAAGCTTGTCTCCTTTTGCAATAAACACTGAAGAAAAAAAAGAGGAGGATTATGATGCTTTACAATAGCACATTATTCTTCCCGGCATTTTAAGTCCATTCCTTTACTCCTGAAAAGTTTTGCAATAGAACCCTTTTTGGAGATACCTCACAATTCATTCACAAAAGCCCAATGACAAACTCCTTCATACAGGACATACACTTTGGCAAATAGAACTGTCTTAAACAACACAGTTTTTCTCTTACCCACTGCTGTCTCACTTAGATGTCTTTTCTTTCTTCCTTCTGACAGCTGCTCAGATGTTCCTGACACTGATTGAGATTTGGAATTAGATAAACAGCTATTGTTCCATCGTTTAAGAGCAACATTATGATGATTATAGTCTACAACAGAAAAAGCAAATATCAAGTGAACTTATTCTCCATGGCTGCAATTCCAGGCAATCTCACCTGGTGAACTATTTACAGCGGAAAAGGCAAACTTCAGGTAAGGACCTGAACATTAAAAGCACTGCAGTGGGGCACCTGTGTTTGCAGAGAACTCATAGTCCAAACTCCCTGCACCTGTACTGGTGCCCTCCTGATGGGATCTCTTCAGCATAACTGCAGTACCTGTGTTCTAGAGATTCCTCTTCCACCTAAATCCCTGGCCAGTGACCTTCCCTGATAACTGCTTTTGCTAAATTTACAAACTGAACGTTTTTGGGACAAACTAATGAAAAACAGTCTTGTAAACATTACAGCATTTTGCCTTACGTACCATTTTCTGGAGCTATTTTAAACTCCACTCCAGGATATGAGGCATCAACAGGTTCTCCCTTGACGTCATCCTTCCTTAATAATGTTTCAAAGTATATGTGAAGAGGAATATCTAAAATAAATAAACAATCCAAACAAAACAAGGTTTAGATGGTAGCCTATGAGATAATGAAATGTGTCATCACTAGAGGTCTAGGAATCTATTTACACAACACTGTATAGTATCATCTATGAGCAATGCAGTTGCCTTGAGTCCTGTGACTCATGAAATGGCACAGCTCTGAGAACTGCTCGCTACAGTATCTGCAGCATCTTGACACTGTCTGTCTGGACACAATCTAGGTAAACATCTGAAACTGGCAAAAGCCCTAAGGAGAACCCGATGGCCATATCCCAGCCAGACATTTCAAAGGTGTGAGTTTTGCAAACATAAACAAAAAATTGCAGGCAAGGTAATTCTCAGCAAGATAATTATTGCACGTGTGCATCTAAAACAAGTATTACATAAGATGGGCGGTGAGGCCCTGCCGCTGCTGCACAGAGAGCTGTGGGTGCCCCAACCCTGGAGGTGCCCAAGGCCAGGCTGGGTGGGGCCCTGGGCAGCCTGAGCTGCTGGGGGCAGCCCTGCCCGGGGCAGCTGGTTGGAACTGGATGGGCTTTAAGGAGCCTTCCGACACAAACCATTCTGATTCTAAGATAATCTCCTGTAATTGCTGAGAGGAAAGACATGAAGGTACCTTTCTTTCTGCTAGTAGAAAGTGAGTTATACCATGGTAGAAACAAGGTAATTTTTAGCTGTGAAGCTACACTGGCACCTGTGCCAACAGAGGCATTATGCTTAAGTGGTTCCAAGCCCTCCTGCACTATGAGCTTTTAACGACCAGTAAGGCAATTAAAATCAAGGTAGGCCTTAACTGATGTTCCTCAACAAATCGCAGTGTGGATACTCTGTAGATTAACAGCTTAACTTCTTTAGTCTTCAGTGGCAAAGTAGAAAATTCAAGGTTGTCTTACTCTGGAATAAACTATGTCTGTACCTGCCGTGACTCCAGAATTGATCTTCATGAAAACAAGCTCTGGAGGATAAAATGAGAGAAAGACTGGGGTCCTCCCCTCTTGACTAACTTCTGCAACTAAGCCCAGCTCGATAAAAAGCACACAGGGCACCTTCCCTATAATCTGCAAGGCTTTTGGTTCAGCCTTTCAGGTACAAGTAATTAACACTTTTCAAAATTGCTGCTGCTGAGAGCTTAGAGGTAATTTCAAGATACATTCTTTCTTTCTCTCTCTGGCAAAGGCTACAGCAGGAAATGTAATTCATTTCCTGAGGGAGTTCTAACCAAGAATTAGTCTGCAAAACATCTCAAGTGGTAAGGAATTTAGCCACTGTTGTTAAGGCAGGAAGGCTTAGGAAAAATAGGTCACTATAAGAAAAGCCTTTCT
The DNA here is from genome assembly GCA_016647715.1 of Pavo muticus. Taxonomy (NCBI): domain Eukaryota; kingdom Metazoa; phylum Chordata; class Aves; order Galliformes; family Phasianidae; genus Pavo; species Pavo muticus. The sequence goes on along the minus strand of JACDJE010000234.1, from coordinate 363,740 downwards.
GGAAATAAAAGAAAAAAGAGAAATTAAGTAGAAAGAAATATGTCAACATATGTCAACAGCTTGACAACTATTACATTCAGAGGACTGAGCGCAGGGCCACAGGGTGGGCGTTACATTATTTTTATTTACACACAACCACAGCCTCAGGTGCCTTGAGGACTTGCCAGGACAGAACCTTTCAGCGTATTTTGCTAACTAAAAAGAACAAATTATTTCAATTTGATACTGATCTAAGTAGGTATTTAGTCTCAAGATCAAAGCTGACCTGCAAAAGGTTTTCTTTCCCCCAAGGTTTTTGGCACGTTTGCGATTCTACCTCTGACTAAAATGTAAAGAAGGTCTGAAAAGTTTATTAGTCATGACATTCATGTAAAGAAAAAAACCAACCAAGCTTCTCTTGATTTCTTCCTGAAGAACAACCTCACAGTTTCAGAGATTGTTTATTACATGCTCCTGTCCCTTAATTAAAAGGGCAACAGCATTTGTTCCAGATTATCCACAAACTAGGTGCTAAAGCACCAGGCCCAATAGATCTTGGGCTTAGATAAAAACTACAAGGTTCCATCCATCAAAGTATAAGCTTGAAAATCACTTTTATGCTCAAGGTATGATGCAATCGCTTGCACTTCTTTATTAAAAACCCTTCGTAATATGGCATCTCTTAAGACATGGATCCATGATATCATTATACTTCCTGGAGCAAGCAAGTCCAACTGCATGATATTATTACTATTACCTCGCCTGCAAATTACGATTCTCCTTTGAAATTAAAAAATAAAACTAAAAAAATAGGTACAAGAACAATATCTGAATCTTGTATTGAATCCCTCATCACACACTGAAAAATCTAATCCTCAGAGCTTCAGAATACAACAATACCAATAATATTTTCTAACACACAGAGGAAATTAAAAAGGAAGCCTTTTTTTCTACTTTGTTGACAACCTTTTTTTATTCAGAAGAAAATGATAAAAGATGTAGGGATACCACGAGTTGTATTTTAAGAGAAGTTATCCCTCTGGAAAGGGTTAACGAAGGAAGCTGCAAAGAAGACATGAAAGTGAATCATACCACCCGATCAAACTGGAAGACTTCTAGCATACACTCACAACAATTATTTCATATAAAAGAAAATGGCAGATAACTAACAGGCCTCCTGATGAGGAAAAGACAGCAAAGTGCACAGAGCATAGTCCAGAGCAGGAATCTACTCTCCCTCAAAAGCGAGGAGCATGCCCAAGCAGCACACAGTAGTCCAGCACTCTTATCCTGTCTTATCTATTATTAGCAAGGCTAAGGTTCCTGGAAAAAGAGGATAAATATTCCTCAAAAGAAAGATGTCCTTGGTATCAGAATAACATTTTTCTTCCTTCATTCTGGCAAAGTGACCTACAGTATCCACAAGGCAATCAATAGCCTTTCAGTTTCTTTTATTTTTATGATGGTTCGTTTTCTTTTCTGATAGATTTCCAGCATTCTTGTCAAACTTCCTAGTCTCCCATAAGACCAAGGCAAGAATGAAGGCAAGAGGCACAGCCTTACACATCTATCCCTGAACAGATATCTAAAGAAACACTGACCACAGCCTTATACAACTACCCCTGAACAGATATCTAAAGAAACACTGACAAAAGCCACCCGAAACATGTGCTGTGGTCAGCGGTCCTTGCTCAGAAGCTGAAGCAAGGAAACAACTCAATTAGTTAGACAAACTGGCACCGAGTGTCCCAGGAAGCGTGCGGGGACAGCTCTCCTCTGTAGGGATTATTTGGTGGCAAAGAAGCCCTCATTACAGCAGGATTCCCGTACTGCTCAGCAAAAAGAAGGTTTTGTCTAAAATGCAAAAAAAAAATCACAAACAAAAAGAAATTCAATAGTATGAATCCCTTCTGCAGACAACACCACTTGACGTGGGAACCTGGAAGTGCAAGTTGCACTTTCAGGGCAAAGAAGAGACAGAGACAACATCTGCATTATTGTTTAAGAAGACTTAAAGAATCAGATGTCAGAAATCATTAACATCAGCAACCACCAAAAAGGCTGGTTGTCACTAAAACAATCACAAAAACTAAAGAAATTTCCTGAGCCTCGTGCAAAGGGCCTGAGCTGAAAGCTGCCCAGGAAAACAACAGAACCAAGATGTGTGGGAAAAGCACCATTTGAGGGACTGCCACTGACTTGGAGGGGACACACTGTGAAACTCACCACAAACAACTCAACCCAAAGTTTTTCCCCGACCACACTTTCTTAGCTGCAATTGCCTTACTGGTGTGGGAAGTCCAGATGTGTTTTTCAAATATCAGCATGAAACTGTGATTTTCCTTCAGCCTAACACATGTGTTCTGCCAGTAGGAAGTTTTCTGTGAGAACGATGTCCTATAAAAAATTCACTCCGAAGGAAAGTTAGTCCATAAACTGCACAGCTCTCACAAGCACACAGCCCTCTGTGGAGGCATGGAGTTTGGGTTACTTACCTGAAGGGAATGATAGGACCGGATGGAAGGAAGAGTCCAGCTCTTGCACGTAATCCAGCATTTTAGATTCCGGACTGTACTGGCTACTGCTCAATGCTGAGGCTGGCACTACACATGGTAACTGAGTTCTGTACGGACAGGAGGTATCTCTAAATGATGAAGTCTGCATGGAAACACAGCAACGAAGGTTAACTTCTCTTTTACTCACTTAACTTCCCTCCAGCTGGATCAGAAGACAAAAAACCTCAGAGTCACTCTTTGACACGTGAATGGGAAAAGCACTCGCACATATGTCAGATAATCTACATATGACTAACGCTACTATGGCACACAATACAAAGAATAGAAAAATACCCCTTTATTAGAGGCCAGGAACCAGTTGTCAGAGTTTCCAGAGCAAAATGTAGCTGCTTCCAATCATTATTCCTATATAATCCTATGGCCAAAAAGCTACTTCTCTAGACAGTTTGAGCTTATCTATTTTAAAGCAAGACAATATTAAATATTTTGTGCATACTATTTACACAAAGGAAGAGGGCAAAGTCCTTACCTTGTTATAACATACATGAAAGAAGATACGGAACAATAAATACAGGAGATGGATGCACTGACTGATTAATAGGTAATAAGTGAACTGCTACAAGGAGGAGAACTGTGAAGAAAGATTAATGTAGCTGCTTATTTACAAGGCTTGTTAAGGCACAGAAAGTAAAATGATGGATTGCACAGAACTGGTAGGTGCAAAGTAGCAAGAAAGCATGGCAAAACACAAGAAGAAAGGACAAAGCACCAGCATGCAGGCAAAATGCTGAGCTCTTAAAGACAGAAGGGAAGAGTGGAACATAGTACTACTAAGCAGTAGTCATAACAAGCCCATGCTTCAGAATAAGCTACTGCAGGAAAGTAGTGTTGCTGATGCCACTTTCAGCCTTACTAGGTACTATGAGTAGCAGCCCCAAAGGTACCGACATTTTTAAGGTCATCCATTGCTGTTGTGCACACAAAAAATGGGGTTTGCTGCTTTGCCAAATGCTGCAGAATCCTAAAATGAGCAGAGAGGAAACAGGAACACCGAGGTAGCAGCTTCTCAGCCTAATACTGTGCAAACAGCCACATCTATTGTCTCCCGGAAAAGGATTTCAACGTAATAAACTGTAAGAATGAATGTCACAGTGGTCTTCTGGATTTTCTTAAGGCTTTTTATGGAACGAGACAAAACCAGCCAGCAGCTGCATCAGAGGGAAGACGATCAAACAAACTTTACTTGTATTTTTAGTCGTCCTGCTTCCTGAATCCAAGACATCTCTTTAGCTGCTTCCTCCTGCCTAAGAGACTCCAGGCTGTATTCTAGCAGTGTCACTCATCTGCTAGTGATGCAGTGCTTACATCTACTACACACTCTCTCTCTAATTACTGTAATCTGTACTTCTGTGATGTGGCATCAGTATTTGCAACCCATGCTAAGTCAGAAAATACTAAATTGTTCACCTTCGTACTGCAGGATATATTAAAATCATATAAGCTGCATGTTATGACAGCGGAGCAGAGGAGACCCTGTGGTTGCCAGGACTGCTTGTCGTATTTCACATTTTTATCAAAAGAAAACATGAACAGTCCCTCAGCCACCCTGGCCTCCGTACAGGGGTTTACATGGAACTAGTTTCAACTTTATTTGGAAATAATTCTTTTCTAGGCCAGGACTCCTTCAAATCAGTGTTGGGTTATTTCCCACGTCAGACATATGGGATACTTCTTCTGTTAAACTTTAAACACCCATGAAGTGTTGGCCGAACAGGGACATGTTTGGAAACACGAGAGGGGTAAGTGCTAAAGCGAGCTGAACGTTTCCCATTATACGGGCCATTAAACTAAAGCCTGCAGAGCTTTTACCTTCATGCAATTTCTAAATTTTGCTTTTCAAAACTGCACTAAAACCCATTTTCACCAGATTTTGTTTTTCTGGAATGAATTGATTTCCTGAACGTCCGCTACTTTAAGCTGCTGCTGCGCTCACTCTGCTTGAACTTTTTTCCTGAGAATGAGCCCACAGTAGAGTTAATACAGTTGGTTATAAAAGAAATCCCCAAACATCAATCAGTAGAATTCCCTACAAAATATATGGGTAAGAGCAACACATACTGACACCCAGTCCCTTGGTCCTGACTGACTTTTTCTTGCTTGAATTCACTTCATTTGCAAACACATTTAGAATATAGCTTAAAGCTAAGCCTGCTGGAAAACATGCATAAAATGGTCAAACAACCTCCACAATCACAGACTATTTTCAAACAGTAATAAAATCAAATTGCCAACGTTGGTAAATGCCACATTCTTTTTCTCATCTTGTCTGTGGTGGGAGTTACAAACCTTCCGCCTGGATTTGTGCATTATTTCCTTGAATGCTCTGGCATCGACACCTCAATAATTCAACCTTTCATTAAGTCAGTTCATAATTCAAAAGAATGTAAGGACTTAAACAGAAATGAGAGTAGTTTTATTTAAATCCCTCTGAAGTTGCTAGAAAAAACCACCTAAAAACAAGTCTGGCAGTGTCTGTGTTCCCGGTTACCGGATCTGGTTTAAATTTCTGATGCAGTAGTTTTCCACTGGAAAACGCTGAATGAGTGAAATGATGATGTTTGTCAGGAATGTTGATTTAATCAGCTCTTGAAGAAAAAAATTCCGAAGCCCTTCATTCTACAGCGAGAGCATGCTGCTCAAAAGAAGCGCTTCAACCTTACAGAAAAAAAGCAAGAACTCTGCTGGGGAACCAGCCTCTCCCCCCTTCCAATTCCGTGTTGAACAGAGGCTACAACTGAACTTACTATGACAGCAGCACACCAAAAGACAAAACCAAGAAGCTCACCAACTACCAAAAGCCAACTGAACAAAACCACCCCATAGATATCAGCACCCCAACACAGCAGCAAACAGTGGTTTTAAGAAAAACCAAGGCATACAGCTTTCCAAAGAGAGGCCTCTGCGGCATGCCTGGCTACAATGCCAACCCTTCAGAAAGCAAAAAAGATATTACTTAACTCTTATCGTTTCTTCCCCTGCTATCCTATACCTTACACACCTACTGAACCATTTTTCTTCATCGCTGAAATACAAAACCTCATGCTTCCTGAGCTTAAGTAGATATGAAGAATAACATTACATTAGGTTATTTCCATTATGGAGAATAAAATACACTGTGCTTAAGAGAAAATCAGAAGAGTGTGGCCATTAAATATTAAACCAAAACAGCAGCTCTTTTAAACTTCATAAGGAACAGTGTCACCAACAGAATCTGATTTTTTAAGAGTATTATGAATTTGAATCTTCTTGGCTTTTTTTTCTTAGTACTGTCTTACTGGCTCACAGAAAATACAGTCAGCCGTTTATTTTGATATTCAAAACAATTTTTGCACTTGCTTGTGATAAACTGATTCGTTAGACAAAGCATGATGGGCATGTGCCAGTGCTGCAGAAGGTTCAGAAAGCTGGACAGTACCAGCCAACCACGTTTCTGCAGAGAGAAAAAGGTCTGCAGCCACGAAGAGTGCCATAATTGAAGAGAAAAATGTTCTGTGCTCCTAGTTAAGACTTCTGAAGTGAACACTCACTTCATGGTTTCAGCTTCTCATTACTGAAACTCCTACCATTTTTGGAAACAAGCCGAAGTGTAACAGTACAACAGAGAGCCACAGTTCAATTACACCAATGCGTATGAATCCAGCAAGTTAATTAAGTCAGCTCAAATACACTCTGCTGAATATCTGTCACGTCTGCTTCTGATTACTCTTATAAGCCTGAAAAAGGAAAGGAAAAAGGATTTATTCGCCCTACACACACATACTCAAAACTTTCCAGCAACGTCAAAGAGGAGCCATCTTTGTCAATATTAAAGGCTGCTCTTCAGTAAATGAGTAGCCAGCTACATTGCAGAGGCTTACCTGCGGGACACGAGAGAACCTCTGTGTGGATGGCTGCTACCTTTGAACACCTAACGCATAGTAGTGCAGGGAGGAGGTGGGCATTTCAGACACCCCTTCATGGTGCCTAACGGACAGTGCCGAAGATGTGTGCTGCCTTACAGAACCTCCCTGCCAGATGAAGCTTCTGGAGAGGACCTTTCCCACATGCTTGCCTGCAATCTACACGTAGGTCAGGTGCAGCATAGCAAGCTACCCCAAGATGTGAACGTATCAGTCTGCCTGTGGTCCCTCTGAAGTTGTCAATAAGGATACAGCAGCACGTCCTGTGGCAGAGGTTTGTTTTTCCAGGAAGAGAAGTGAGGGAAACTGACTTTCGTAAAAGACTGAGCACAAACTACTCAGCATCCAGCTTGTCTCAAATCAGGATTTTGATCAGTGTCATAAAGGGATTGGTATCTTCCCCATTCCTGTAGACCACCCACCTCTCAGAAGTATAAATTAGTTTAGCTCTTTCAATCCTGTTGTAAGCCAGTGGGAGATGGACTTTCACCTGCTCTGTGGGAAATGTATGCTGTCCTAAAGATCCTGAAACAAAGAGCTTTTGTTGAAGAAACAAATCAATTGAAACATCAAGGTCAGTGATTAATTTTTGACCAATGAAATAAACCCAAAGAAGAAAAAACTTTTTAACCCATGAGGATACGTTTTGTAAAAATGCTGTCTAGACATGAGGAGTAGATGTGATCAGTAAAACACTACAGAAATACCATAACAAGCTAAAACTGCACAACTGTTAAAAGCACGCTTCAGGTGTTTCACTGGGGAAAAGAGAACTTCCAGACTGACTGGCTTAACATAAACCTGACAGAGACAGATTATGTTATACTGGCAGTAGCTAAAGGAGTTCCCCCTTCCTTCCTCCCCAGCAGACAACAGTCTTATCACACATTCAGAATAGTTGAACGCACAGGAATGCTACTATTTTACCAGGCAGTATTTACTGGTTTCATTTTTTTTTTCTTTCTTCTAGTTTTACTTTTATACATACATATATACATATATATATATATATATATGTATAAGTATATATACTATATTTACTATAGTACTATATTTACTATATTTATATTTACTATATTTACTATATTTATATGTATATTTACTTATATACATGTTATATACTTATATAAATATAAATAAATATAGTGTGTATATATATATATATATATATATATATATATATACACACATATATATAAAATTCCAGAGTTAGACAGTGATTTTATCAACTAGCAATTTCATTTACAAACTTGGTAAGCCCTAACCAAGGACCTGTACCCCCATACCAGAAGGCTGACATACCCTCAGAGGTATACCACTTTCACTAAAGCAGGGTGCATCCCCTTTTTGAAACCTCTTTGCAAGAGACTTGGCACCACAACAACATTCCTTGTATTCACGGCCTTTGAGAAGCCAGCAATGCCAGTGTGCTATGCAGAGGCAGGTGGCAGAGCCAATATCTAGGGATACCAATGAGAGGAATGACAACCAGTGGACTCCTTTCACTGCAACTAGGGAGAAATGGCTGCTTCACTGAAGGCAAACTTTCTGGCTGGCTAGTGAATAAAATCCTTGATAGTTACTATTCTACAAAGAATTTCTAAACAGCCTCTTGTTTCCTTTGGTTTTGTTTTAAAATGTACAGGCTGAGTGAGCTAGAGAAACCAGCAATTGTCACTTTGCTTCTATCTGTAGTAGACAACGGTTTGGATTTTGGGTGGTCCTGTGCAGAGCCAGGAGTTCGACTCTGTCCTTGAGGGTCTCTTCTAACTCAGGATATTCTATGATAACAGGCAAACAGAATTCACCTGCATCTCCTGAAATGCAAATAAACAAGCCACAACAACATGGGACGATCTGGCAGAGGAAATGGAAGTGGGTTGCTAAAATGCTCGCCTCAGTTCCTGACTTTCAGAGTGTTGGCAACTCTGCAAATTTACATTCCAGTTTTCTCTGTGTATGCCCCAGTCCACACAACCACATCTTCCTCCAGCACGTTGAAATATAGAATACAAAGGGCATTTTCAGCTTAAGATCTCACTCCTCTTTTGCCTCTTACCTTCAGTTACTACTGTATAATGTTTTAATGGATTAAGCCACTACCTAGTCCCAGTGGCATCTCTTGGTAAAGCAACTCTCAACCAAACTAAGTGAAACTAATGCCGTTAACTAGGATGCGAGAAACAAAATGTCCTGGCAAAACCCATCTCTTGTTATGAAAGAAACCCTGCAACAAACCACACAGATTAAATACACCCTAGTAAACAGCACGGCACGTCAGCTAAGCAAAGACCTCTCTGAGACTGTCTGAGAAGCAATAATGCTTATTGGCTGCTTCTAAATAAACTTACCAGAACTTTTGAGATCTCTAAGATAAATTTAAATCCTTCAAGTTTGGGCAAAAAAACAAAGCAGAGGCAGAGATATTCCAGGTCCTCACTGCAGGAAGAATATTTGCAGGAGCACCCAGGTATTTGACACTGGAGAATCCACAGTGGGCGTAGGCAGAAAAGAAGTTATAAAAGCAACAACCACTGGGAAAAGATTCAACAGCAGCTCAGTGTTTCACATGAAGCAATCTCAGGATTCCAGCCCCCGTCCACAAGCACGCATCCTCCTCCTCCAACGTGGCTGCAGTTTATTCCTCTGTGTTACCCCGCACAAACATTCTGAACGCTCATTCAGAACTCTTGCTGCAGAAATGTGTCACTACAATCACGCTGTCCGCTCTGAAACAAACTGCATCCCAGGGTTTACTGTGTGCATGGATTATTTTGAGTGGCTTGTGCACTGACTCACAATGAAGAAATGGCCTACGTTCTTACTAAGATATTTAGATCATGAAAGAAGACAGATACAAAACAGACAGCACTGCCAAAAGATGACTCACGGATCATCTTGTTCACTCATTCTGAATTAGTGGACAAGCGGATTTGTCCCCAGAGGATGCCTCATGTTCCTGAGGATACTGGTGGCAGATAAGCCAAACACCCCGCATCCTGTTTTATTTATCCTCACTGCAGTCTAGCTATCATGTTGATCTGGAAGGTCTTCTAGAGTTGCAGACAATTTCAAGGATTCATCTCTTTTTGCACTGGTAATTGCATAAGCTCTATGCTTTCTTTTAGATACTACTCTGTGTAAGCATTATCTAAAATACAGGAGTAGGGGAAGGAGTTGTCTTCTTCAGAGTTGAAACGTAGCAAAGCAGAGGACAATACGGGGCATCTCTCAGCAGGCACTGGGCAGTTACCACGTCACTAAATACACACACTTTTGACAGCATTGTAAATGTATGCGGCATAGCAGTAGATACAGAAAAAACGTGGCTCCCTTCCCAGTGACCTTATGAACCAACAGATGGGATAGCAGTTCAACTTCATACTTCCCTTTTCCTAACACATGTGTTGAGTGCTGCAGGGGGGAATGAACTTCCCAAAAGAATCTGAAGAGTTGTGAAGGACAACACTGTGAATGCCATCAGATAAACAAAGAGTATATAGTCAGTCATCTGTTCTGAAAAAAAGCCAAATTCCTCAAAGTTAAGCCAACATTTCTTACATCTCCTAGACGGGCAGTCTGCATTTTGCTGTGATTTTTCTAGCCAGAGTTCTTCAGTTCTCATTTGCTCAGATCCCTCCACAGAGCAGCACTGCCCACCAGCACGGCCTGGCACTCACTAGCGCTGAGGCTGGCTGAGGAGATGCGATGTTCAGAAGATTCCACCTTCTCCTCAGACATTGGCAAGTTGGTCTCTGTTAACCACTCAGCTGCTGCAGGGACATGGCAGCAAGTCTTCCTTAGCTCCAGCTTGCTATCAAGCTTATGTCCTTAAAGAAATGGGAGTCTGCAAACACCACGGTACCACAAGCTACATAAATACCTAAAACGCGAGAAGATACGGGACAACAACTTGCCAGAGGCAGCACAGCAACGCTGTATTAAGAATCCAGCTATTTTCCGTGTTGCTAAGGAATAACTCATTTTTCTATGAAAGGCCAGAGGAAATTTGTTGGATTACTATTTGGGATATAAATGCATTTTGAAAGGAATCAATCCCAGAGGCTGTTCCCATTTTGCAGCCTTACCCCTGTCTAATCTACAACTCAATCAGGTTGATATCCAGCATTCTTGCGTTTCAAGCTGAACAATCTCATCAACGGCTGGGTAACCAAGTGTAGCAAGTGCAGCACTAAGAAAGTGACTGAGCCTGTCAGAATGAAATTTCTTCAATGAAACAGTACTTTCGATGGCTCTTAATCGAAAGACCTGATAACCACTTAGGTTTGATCGTCAGACCATGCTGAAAACGTCCAATCCAATTTTATCGCTTGCTTCCCCAGCAGGATCACTGCTATTCTGTTTTCAACCAACACTGTGCGCCTTTGTTAACTGCTCTACCTTAATTTTGAAAATTTTAATTGAGTTTGGCACTTGCATGAAGTCTGAAACTGACAGCTTGATTACTGCCACCACCTATTTTCTCCAGGAACATGAGCAGAAACTCTCTGTAGCACAATGACACAGTTCTCCACACGGCCCCTTGGTAAACTCTGCATGTAGAAAGCAAAGTACAACCACAGATTTCTGTGCTGACAGCCACAGTAAGCAGAAATTGTACAACATGCACAGTCAGCCATGACAAGCTGGCTAAGGCTAGCAGTGATTTTACAAACACTTAGAGGCAGGCTTCTGATTGTAAAGCTGAAGAAGGTATATTTGAACTGCAATCTCAGGGCACACATTTCCAGTATCTATTGACAGCATCCGAGCTGCTTGGCCTTCAAACACCCCGAAGATGCTGAGATTCAGAGTCAATAAGCAGATCGCCAGGCAAGAGGTGCAAACTAACAGATCTCTCCTCCCATCTATGAAGTCCATTACTAAAGCTCATCAACTGTAAAACTGAGCCTTAGGTATTTGGAAAGCAGCCTAGAGATTCCAAACCAATTAGATTTTGGATCCCATCACTGCAGAAGGAATATTAAAACTTAAGATATGTCCTGAATTCCAGAATTTTAGACTGAAATTCTTTTAACGTGGCATCAAATTTGGCTTCCATTTAACTATTGCTGAAGGCTCCTCTGTAAATACGGGAATGCTCATTTTTTGGAGAGAAAGTAGTCACTGTTAAATAGAAAGCAGCAAGATCATCTGTTCATTAAGCTCTGGGAGGCCTCTCTGATACAGCCTCTTTGATACAGCGTTCCCTACAGGAGTTTTTACTGCCAAAGACACAGAGGTCTTTGGACATCTCTGCCTCTTCAGTACAGAGACGCTGGAGGTGGTTTAGTGTATGGAAACCCAGCACTAGAAATGTAAAAAACAGGGAGCACACACAGAATCACTGCAGCTCCAACATCTGAAGCCTTCACCAATTACTTAAAAACACATCCCTTCTGATTACAGTCTGTGTAAAATAGTGATGACCCAGAGCAGCTCAGCTCTACAGCTGGCTGAAGATAAAGGTGTAACTGCTTTGTATTCCCACCGCTGGGCTGCAGAAATGAAGTTTCTGTTCACAAGCTTCTGCTGCAGAAGGTGCTGAATCAGCACGCCCAGATAACATCCTTGTGGGGAAACTTCTTCCCCAGACCACTGGTACACTTAGTATTTTCTAGACACTTAGCAGAGAAGACACAGAGACTGCTGTCAATGTAGCACTGCTTCTAAAAGATGAAGTATAAAGAAATTAAAATCACTTTGGATTAACACTGCTTTAAAGAGTTCATAGTGTCTCTGTTCCCAAATTGCCGCTTTAAGCACTGCAGCTAAATAAATTCATTATATGCTACTAACAGCAATATGCTATTGATATCAGATGTGAACAGATACGCCTTGTCTTGCATAACAGTGTTTTTTCCCCCGTTTTAGAAGATGAATTCCTCCGTAATGCAGAAAATTTTTAAGAGTTTTAAAGCACTCATGAAACACCATGGAAGAAGTGATGTATCTAATCAGGAACAGCAAAAAACGGAAACAAGATTAAGATATTGCAACTTAATTTCCTAGAAAATAATGCGCCACCAGCTGTGTAAACTTTCCTGTAGTTAAAGCAAATATTCTGATAAGAAGCAGGCAGCTGATTTACACCGAAGTCTGTTTCCTCAGCAGTCAAGCCTCCCAAAGAAAATCTTGAGTTGTCCTCTGACTAGATTTTAAAGATAGCCAAGCAACAAATTCATTTGAAAAGCAGGATTCTGAGCAATCTTTTTACGTTCAACTCATTAACTCTGAGCTCCTGCTGGCACACCTCTACGCTCCCTGAAAGTAACACATAAGCAACACAGCACGCACCATTCTTCTGACACACCAGACAGACACATGCAGGCTCCAGCAGCTGGACTCTGCTTGTGTCTCCTGAAGGGAGAGAGGCTAAGGCCTACCTGCTGATTCCAGTCACAGGCACCGTGCATTCTGTAGAGTTTTCTCTTCTGGAAACGGTGAAGTGGCCTTGTTCGGGCCGATGTGCTGACATTAGTCACAGAAAAAGATCTTAGTCTTGTCCTGTCTCTCCTTCTTTTCTTGATGTGCTGATGATCAAGCAACCAGCTGCTCGAAGAGGATACTTCTCTGTTGTCTGAAGCCCTGCAATTTCATAATTAATGAGAGAGTTAATACAAAAAGTTAAATATGCCCCATGTGCACCGGCCAAGATTTCAACCTCTGATTAGCATTAGCCATCTAATTCTAAGAGAACATTACACATACTGAAGTATTTCAGCATACTGCTTCAGGAAAGCACCTATGTGTTTTGTTTGCTCTGTGATTAAGTCTGTGTTTTATCACCCAAAGAAATGCATCATTTTTGCTAACTTTTCTAACAGTTCTTGTTTTTTCCAAATTCAAGAGCTCTCCCCAGTGCTTCTAATACCTATGAACTTTAAGTTACAACTACTATTTCTCTACAAACCTACACTCCACACAAAGCAACAGTTGTGCTGATACATGGAGATCTAGAATCTTGCCTAAATACTTGGAGATTGTCTCATTTTTTGCTCTTGAACTGAAACTTTAGTAAACCTTTACAAACCACTGTTGACTCCTTGTAGGGCTGCAAACCACTGCAAAACATCTGTATCAAAATCAGGAATTCCGCTCCTTCAGTTTAACCAACACAATGCCATCAAATGCACTTCATTTTCCCAGGTATCCCAATCTTATTTTGTTGCTGTAGCAACATCTGCCTGCAAAGATAAAGGCGTCCTGCAAAAATCACACAAGTGTGCATTTATTTTTGCAATACTGAAGACCTTGACTGCAACTCTGAACTGCCCGAGAAGTCCAAGCACATGAGATATCTCAGCCTTGGGTCCTAACAGGCCATCCAGCTGCAGGAACGATGATTTTCTCTGCATGGATGTTATTCTCTTTCATGAACTTTATCTGGTAGGATACAGCTTTATTAGAGAACTTATAACATGCAATAAAACGTGAAAATGAATTTATTACAGGGCTGTTTATCAATCTATTTGAGAAGTAACTATCTACTAACGGTACATTTTTATTAATTAGAAGTGCTCGTTACGAAAGCTTCATTAAACACCATCCCATGCTGCGCTGTTGTGGCAATGATGTTTTATTGGCACGAATCTGGACTATTCTTTTGACACATCAAACCCCCCAACAAGCAATACATACTCAATGAAAAACGTGCTAATTAAAAGAAGAATGGTATGTATATAGAGGAACACACTAGTAAGTGCCAAGACAAAGCCCAAAGCATTGAAGCATGACATTCTTAATGCAAACGCTGAACTTTAAAGCTTGAGAAAGAAATACAGTATTGCAAGACCATGCAAAAGTTCCATTAAAGTACCTTCTCTGAATGCTTAAGAACTTTTGTTCCATTCTTATCCGCCCTGACATCAGTGCCAAGACCAACTTCTGAACTTCCACTATCTCCCTCTTACATGACAAACAATTTGGAAAAGGGTATTAGCACAAAAAGCTCCCCAGTCTCGATTTCTGCAATTGCTGCCTTTGTTCTGCTGTGCCGCGTAGCTCACTGATGATCACTCTGCAGCCTTTTCCAGGTGCTCTATTTACCCTCCTGTGCCTTCCAGGAATGCTCAGCTCCTTTCTCAGATGGAGCAGAGTTCTCAGTTCTGTGGTTTGGAGCTGCAGTACAAAGCAATACCTTTTTCCTGCCACTCATGTAAACAGACTTCCAAGTCAAGGCTGAAGTTATCCATGTATTTAGATCTTCATGTAGTATGCTTTTCAAAACAGGATTCTACAGAAGAGCAGAAGTGGATGTAAAATGCCTGTATTTGCTGAAACACTCCTTTCAAAGCTTCTAGGTTGGCCTGTCTTGCACTGCAGACTAGCTGCAGAACAGAGACCTTACAGAATGCACATATGCACTGGAAGCCACAGGACAGGCTCAATTTGTTCTGAACTAAAGATTTTTTTCCACTCCCCTCTCTTGGTAAGGAAGTAATTCTATTAAGGAGCTGCTTCTATGAAGTTTACCTTCATCTGGCTGATCTTTGGATCCAGATTCATTAGAGCAAAGGAAGGCTACATAAAAAAAAAAAAAAAAGGGGAAGCCACTAACAAAGTCAGACGTTGACAAATGGCAGTTCAAGTTTACCCACATTTAATCAACCAGGAACTGTACATGTACCACCAATTCCACTGGGAACTCCCAAGTAACCAGCCATACTGCAACCCCGTCATTAGCAACCTCAAAGCACCTCACACGCAGACCTACTTGCCTACTTGAAACATGGACTATTACATCTTTTGCATCAAGAGCCTACAACAAATTACAAAAATGTATTGAAGTAAAAATATCAGTAAAAATAGCAATACCATCCCTTCTCTTTCCATCTTCAAAATCCTAAAAATCACCTTACTTTCAAGTTGATTTTGATTTCTACTCTCTGAAATACGCAATAAAGTCAGACAGTGCTCTGGAAAAAGTGAGGGGAAAATAAGCCAAGAAATGAAGTTAGCTTCAGTATTTAACTGCTTGATTTAACTGCACACTGAACAAGGACACCAATCAAATACAAAAAGAAATGAAACACACTCAACACCACAAGTAGGAGTCAGTCGATTTCCTTGTGGGATTCTTAGGACAACTACTCTATGTTGTGCTTAATTACCACCTTTAATGAGATGTATTTATTTACAGGCTTGAAAACATTTCACAAGAAGTAAAAATTAAAATAATTCAACTGATTTTCAAGATAACACCTACAAAAGTCACAAGCCTCTGAGAGTAGCCCTGCTGAGAAGAACTTAGGGTCCTGCTAGATGAAAGACTTAAAATGAGCCAGCAGTGTGTGCTTGCAGCCCGGAAGGCCAGTGGTATCATGGGCTGCATCAGAAGAAGGATGGCAGCAGGGCGAGGGAGGGGATTGCCCCTCTCTGCCCTTGTGAGCCCCCATCTGGAGTACTGCATTCAGGTCTGGGGCCCCCAGCACAGGAGGGATGTGGAGCTGTCAGAGAGGGTCCAGAGGAGGGCCATGAAGATGATCAGATGGTTGGAGCACTCCTCTTATGAAGACAGTCTGAAGAGGCTAAGCTTGCTCAATCTGGAGAAGAGAAGGCTTTGGAGAGACCTCATTACGGCCTTCCAGTATTTAAAGGGACATTATAAACAGGAGGGAAGTCAACTTTTTACACAGGTAGATAGCAACAGGACAAGGAGAAACAGCTTTACACTAAAGGAGGGAAGATTTAGATTAGGGGAAGTTTTTCACTGAGAGAGTGGTGAGGTGCTAGCACAGGCTGCCCACAGAGGCTGCGGATGTTGCCAGGTGAAGGCCAGGTTGGACAGGGCCCTGGGCAACCTGGTCTAGTACTGGATCTAGCTGGAGGCTGGCAGCCCTGCTTGCGGCAAGGGAATTGGATGATCCTTGAAGTCCCCTTCCAACCCAAGCCATTCTATCATTCTATGATTATGATTCTATGATTCCCTTCCAGCAGCTAACTTAGCACCTCCAGTTCTGAGCTACAGCACTGAGAAAATCCTCTGTGTCTTCCCATTCTTCCTTAGGTTGTTACAGACCATGTGTAGAAAACAACCAGCCTTAGAGCGCTCCCTGAGCTGCTCCAACAACTGTGCTGCTCATAAAAGGGAAAGAAGACTGATTTTGGGCAGTTCCTGATAAATGTCTGACGGAAAATAAAATGCAGAAGAGAAGTGGCTTGAAGTTGCATCATTAGGGTCCCTCATCACGAAGTAAACTTCATCCACATCTAAAAACACTTAGAAAAACAGGACCCCTTCCTCATCTGTTGCACAAGGAAGTCACAGACTCAAGACACATTTTTAAAGGTCTTAATTCTTCTCTTCTTCCACATACCCATCAGGGCAGCTTTTATTCCAGAACTCAGCGGAGTATTCTGATTTTTCCCTGCATTACTTGTAAACAACCACTACATCAGGAACACAAATGCCACATGACAGGACCCCTTCATCCTCAAATTTAGGGCACAGTCGCTTTGGCAACAGACGGCAGTTAAAGAAGCTGCCCATCCAAGCTGCTCATTATAATCTCCTCGTGGGAAGCTACAGCTTCTGCAGCAAAGCTGCTGAAAAACAGACGGAGTGGCCAGCCCTACACGGAGCTGGGAGCCAGGGAATTACATTCTGCTGCAGACACTGCCATAAAGCCCCTGGCCCTAATAGCGAACACCTTCTTCAGCCACTTGATCTTGATTATCAAGACCTGTGAATAACTCAGCTATGCCCTCATCCCCCCCGAATCACCTTACCAACACCTCAGGAGAAATATCCTATATACCTAGGTCTTTTGTAAGATAGGACTGTAAATAATAATCTTAATAGTGTTTTGAGAATAATACTGAAAAGTATCTGAAGTGTAATTTAAAGTGAACAAATACAGGATAAAGTTACTAAAACTTACGGCATAGTACTAAGAAACGTTTGCCTACGGCATTAATTTCAAGCTGCTCCATCCTTTCATCCCAGATAAGTAAACCCATCCAGAGAAAAAAAAAGACTACAAATCAAAATTAGTGAAAGATTAGCTGGCAAAGATTCATTTAGCCTCAAACTGAAGATGTGCAAACTGATGAAGCTATTAGAAATAAACAGACCCTGGCCCACTTGAGGTACAAGTGGCACTGGTCGTGTGTTCTACTAATCCAGTGAAATCTAGTTTGTCAGCTTCCTAGTAATTAAGTTGAACTCATGATAACAGAATACACTAAGAATGTAATATGTAAAAACAGTGTGCTATTTAATGAGTCCTTTTACTGCTGCACAGATACGTTCTTCATCCCAGGTCTTACTTATGTGTAATTACAGCGATGGCATTATTTTATGATGTCTTTAAGAAAACAGAAACACACTACAACTTTGCAAGCTCAACTTCGTCACTCTTGAAGTTTACAGAAAGCAGTTCTTTCTTCCTAACCTAATACCATTAGGATTATTTCTTGAATTTATATAGCTGTACCAAAAGTTGTTCTCAAAGAAAATAACACCATACTGTCACCTACCTGAAGGAGATGCCATTGACCAGCTGTCTGTGCCTGCAAGTTTTGGATGAAAGAGAAGAAGCCGGAGACAGGTTGAGCGGAGCAATGAGGCTACTGATGATTTCACTCAGTTGTGCACTCTGGAAAAAATAAAAACACAGAAGGTAGTCAGACTTCTATCCATACTCAACAGCTCCTGGGCTTCTGTTATTTTCCCACTTATGATTCCAATCTCATACATCATGGAAGGATCATATTTAGTTTCTTCTTGTGAATAACCAAGAGCTGCATGTTTATTTTCTTCCACATTATGCTCAGCTATAAAAAAAACCAAAAACAAACTAAAAACCCCATCCCTGAACTACCTGCCAAGGACACCAATTAAATAATACACCAAATAGATCCGTGATTTTGGTATTTCAGCCAAAGACTGCTAGAACAGCAGAAGAAACCAGAACATTTTACAGCTGATGTTACAACAGCTGCAGCTCAGAAAGCATTTCAACAGGAAAAAAAAGTCTCCTGTCTACTTATGGCACATTTTGTTCACTCAAAAGTATGCGCTCTTGTTAAGAGAATACTCTTCATTGCTCACAGCACTAAAAACAACAACAACAAAAACAAAGAAAAATCCCACAAAGCCACCATTTTTATTTTACTCTTTATTTTGACAGGAAGACCATTGTAGCTACGGACAGAATGACTACGATCTTCTAACGTCCTCAGAACCACTGCCTTCTAAAACTGCCCCAAAGGAAACGCAGGTTATTTGGTAAGACTAAGAGCTGCTCCCGACAAAGCACTGAGTTGTGGTCTGACTCCAGATAACGTTTCACAATGGTTTTGTTTTAAATGTCAGACCTTAATGGTCTGCTTAGAGGAAATGCTGCATACCGAACATAAACGCAACGGATCTGAAATGGCATACACGTTTTTTAAACTTTTTAAATCACTTTGTATGCTTATCAGTCAGAACTGATTGCTCAAAACAAGAATGGCCAGAGGCTACCCAGTAACTTCTGCTTGCATTTCTGGGCACTATCATCTATACAGGAAGAGGCTGAAAAATTATTTTCCAGTTAATTACAGGTCATGCCTTTTCTGTTAATGTTTAAGTGATGCATTCCGGTCATCAGGTAATATTTTCAGGTCAGAATAAAATATTCAGGGACAGGTTTTAATGCACAGAAATAGCAATTTGGCCATAAAAGATCTGGACAAAGCAAACAAGATGCGAGTAACGTATTTATCAGATTGATTTAAAAATCTCAACGAGCATTCAGTCTGTATGAAGCAAAGACTCTGCTGAACGGAAAAGCACCACCACAATGGCAGACATCCAAACTGCAAGGAAAAAATCACACATATTTAAGATGTTGCACAGCTATGTAGAGAACTCAACAACAGTCTTAAAAAAAAGGAAGGCTCAGTGATTTTGTATTTTACTTTTCTGGTTCACCAGTAAAATTACTCATTTTTAACAACAGACTGAAGTATTCCGTGGGAATGTGTGCAGATATACTCCAGCCTACAGCATGGCTCTTCTCAACGTGAAGAAACCCAGACCTTAGGGCCCAGGTTAACTTACAGAGCTAATCGTCAAAGAACCCAACAGATCAAAACCCAAAGCTCAGTGTGGTACAAAAGGAAGAAATCTGGTGTGAACACAGAGATGCACTGTAAAAAGAACAGCTGTACTTGCAAGTCGTTTTCAGATAATCACATTTCTTGGACCTCTGTAACTACTTGGGTACCAGTAAACACACTGCGAGTACTTAATTAGTCAGACGTTTTGCTAAAAGAAAAGTGTGTTTAATTCTCCAGGTAATTACTCAGGAGGGGACATTCACCACATTCTAAAAATGCTCTCGGTTTACCTTGTGCAATTGCCAGCACTGTGCATGTAAATTTCCTGTTTCATTGCTTCCTTACTCCTGTCTGTTGTGGCGAAGATCCATCAGACAGTGGAAGCACTTTAAGAACAGGAAAGTATGACTATCAAATAAGAAAAATTGGCACAGAGATTCAGGAACAGGAATGGTAACTAAAGCCACTCTTACTCCATTTAAACAACGTGCATATGAGCAAGAATTTACAGCCAGTGGCAGAGCAATGTATTCATACACCACACCGCTTTTGTTAGGTTTGCTTTACACTAACTGCAGAAATTCGTTCAGGAAACAACTTTCCTGTATCTCCTTCAGCAACGTGATCCTGCTATATTCCTCGCATACCCTCTAGCAATAAGAAACCTTGCTGGAGTCTACATTGTATTTCTTGGAATTAACCTTGGAAATGACTGTTTTGAACACCATGAACCGAAACTCCTCTCTACACCTACGCTCTGCCTGTGAAATACCTGCAATTCCTCAGCTCCTCACTGGATCGCTATGACGCTCGAAAAGCCAGACCAACAATGACATCCAGTTGGAGCTTTCCTAGAACACAGCAAACCTCCATCCTCAGCTGCACTCTTTCATCTCACAGAAGTATTTCCTGAAACAGTCTGTGGCAACTCTACCCTAAACCTAAACATAACAGAGAGGCAGGTTTGGGGATGGCTATTAGGAGTGGTTACGTGGCTGCTTTGATGGAAACAAAGTGGTAACACAGACACATCAGGAATAATAGGTTGATTTGTAAACCTGGTGTACAATGTATGTATTTAAACCCTTGAAGTCAACAGCACCCACTCTCAGGAGTGCAAAATAGCTTCCTTTTCAGAAGCATCACCGTGGAACCTGCCCTGTTTCTGAAGGAAATCATTCAGCTCCACTGAGTGTTCAGTTCTCATTTTACTTTACCTGTTTTTCTATGTTTCGTAAAAGCAGGGTAGGACTGCTGGGTGACATTTCAAAGTCATGCTCCGGCAAAGAATCCTGTCTCTCAATGGCAGCTTGCGAATTCCCTGTGGCGTTTAATAAAGCTTCTTGGTCTGTCAACTGTATTTGCTTCTTCAAAATGTCTTTTGGAAATGGGAATTCTTCTAAGATCACCATCCCCTAGACAACAGCAATTGAACACAGTTGGTTGACAACGAATTAACCCTCCTAAACCGTGTTTAAGGGGTGGCTAAACCTGGCACCTCCCCCTTAAATCCTCCCAGCAACTCTGGAGCTCTTCGACTAGGTTTTAAATACACTCAACAGCTCAAACACAGAAAGAAAGAGTCAGTATTTTTATTAATGAAAAGCTGCATCATTTGTGCTACTCCCTATAGGAGCAACCACACTACAGTGTTATACCACTGCTTAAACATCTGTGCCAAAATTCAAATCAGAAATTCATACTTAGTAGAACTACATGCTCATTCGCCTGTTGATTTAAGAAGAGGTTTTTCTGCAAAAACAACCACTCTTTGATTTGAAGTTGGTTATACTTTTTGCAGCCAATACATTTCTCTGAAGCATTTTAAAGCACTCTATTTTTCTTATTCCTATCCATGCTCTAAACAAAACATGAAGGTTTCAAGAGAAGGACACAAATCAAAACAAAAGCCTTTCATACTTTAATAGTTGATTTTTAAGGTGAGCATTTTTAGAGTTTTGTAATCACAAAGAGGCAACGATCCTAAATGTTCGAGCAATCTCATCGCTTTCCCGGGCAATCTGCACCAATCCAATGGGAGACGCAACTTAGCATCTAGAGTACGCTGCCCAGTAAGACAGCTGCAGCTTTACATGGTAGGAACCAAAAGTTTCAGAAACTAAACTGGGAGAAGAATACTGTCACTGTGCTTTCCACGTGACAGATAAGGAAATTGTAAGTGTCAGATACATTCCCAGGTAACATCTCTGTTGGTTTGTTTCAACAAACTTAAAACATTAATAACAAGCAAAAACAACTTTGACACAGCCAACAACAGTTCCTCTGACAGCCCCAATTTGTTACTGTCTTGAGAAATAATTTTAATACGTAGAAACAGCTATGAAGCTTCTGCAGGCATTACCCAAAGAGAATGGGAAAGAACTTACTCAAATATCAACCAGATACTGAAAGAACGGGCTCATTCAATTACTCTGGCAACCTTGCGCATAGCAGGGGGGTTGAAACTAGATGATCATCGTGGTCCTTTTCAACCCTGGCCATTCTATGATTCTATGATACTCTGCCTCCAATTTGTCTTTCTAGTGAGACTATTCCACCAAAAAGCAGGAGAAGACCATCATTACTTGAACACACCATTTCTTTTAGCAGGACAGACTTCACTTGGGATGTGGCTGTTGAACATTAAGGATCCTGCAGTTTTGCTCACACCTTGCACTCCTACCTCAGCAAGAACTTGCCCCAAATCACAAAAGCAATTTTGAAAGAGGCTTCAAGGATGTGACTAGGAGAAAATGTAAAATGGACCTGTTTTCCTTGTGTCTCTAACTTATTCCTCTGTTTCAATTCAAAGCTGACAATAAACATACTCTAAAAGCAAACCCAGGTGCTTAAAAACTCAAAACACCCATGGAGATTCTGGATTTCCTTCAGGTCAACATGATATTTTCCACATTCACTGTCAGGCAGGAGCCCACCGTCTGTGCTTTTCAATTTCTGGCAGATGGAAACAAATCCAGACAGTATCATACTGTACTCTGCAGACCACAGCAGTTACGCTCAAGGAAGTTCAAGGATAGCCTTAATTTTAATGTGCCACAGGACAAAGTAGCCCAATAGCTTTAGAACAGAAGACAGCAAAATAAATAAATAAATCACAGGTCATCATGGAAAGAGGGAAAAAATAACCCACAGCAGTCTAGAACACCAACTCTGAAATGAGAGGAAGCTCACAGGAAACTCAGTCAAAAGAGAGAACCCCCACAGCTCTTTCCACTGGAATTTTATTTTTTTAAAGCTGCAAAATGCCAGTGACAAGCATGGAAAGAAGAAAGCAGCAAAGTAAGGAGTAAATGAAAAACAGTATGAAAAGGAGTAGACAGAAATAGGTATGTAAGAAAAGATAAATGAGGAACAGGAAAGGATTAGGAGTCTAACACTGGCTACACAGGAATTCTAAAACTGGTCACAACCAGCAGGTTTTGGCAACCAACTTCCCCTACTCCCAACTAAATCTTATTGTTTTATTTGGCAGATGAGCACTTTTTAAATGGATGGATTCTCAAAGCTCCAGAGCCACTACTTCTGTGTGCACAAGATGTAGCAGACACAACAGAGAAGGCCAGGAAACTTGGTAAGTTAACTATCTCCCTTCCTATTGTGTTCTGCTGTTAGAGGAGTGATGCTTTGCCTGAGTTACTGTTCACTGCCTATGAATCATATTTTTTTCCCACTCAAAACACAAAGAAAACTCCAACTTTAAAACCATTAAACAGCATACAAATTCTAATGATATCATGTAACTACTCTGCAGCCACTAAATCAAAACAAAGAGCTCTTCTATCAATCCACATGTCCTTCCCTAACTGCTGCACTAGCATGCTATGAACATGTAGACAAAAAGAAAATCAGAGCCAAAGAGTATTTGTCTACCTTCTGTATGGGACACAGTGCCAAATACCAAACACCACAGCTGGTAAAAGGGGCATGAAGTTTGCAAAAAGGAATGTTACTAAAGATCTCCAGCAGGAAGAAGACCAGGCTGTGAGCCAACATGCCACCTAATGCGAAGAAAATGCTCGACTGAAAGAATGCTCTCTCATTCCTCTGTTATTTATTTCTCACCGTTCTGCAGCCTGCAGGACCTATGCCACCTTAAAGTCTGATTTGGGGCATACTGGAGTGTGGGTATTTGATATTTTGGACTTTATTACAATATGGACATCCTCACCATTCAGCACAGTACAAAATCTCCTTTCACCTCTATGGGCAGACAGGCAGGAAAGACCCTCAAATAGAGGTTCTTCTAATATTTTCTTTCTTAAAGAAAAACTTCACTGTGGAGACAAAGTTGGATATGTGAAGATGGGTTTTGAGAGCTACAAAAGAGGAAATAATTCTTTATGTGATCAGAAGGAAATGCTCTCTAGCATGATTTCCTTCCTTTTTCTTGCTTTTCTTCCTCCAAGACTCATGTTCAGTCACATAAAACCTAAAGCATCTCCTGGCTCCTCTCTATCTCTGCTTATCTGACCGCAGCATAAATTACACATCTTTTATGTGGCTCATTAATGATGAGTCCAGAAGCCCTCCTCTAAAACCTGTAACTATCACACCACCAGATTTATCACAAGTTTTGGCTTCTTGTGAGCGAGACTGACCTGGACAAGCCATTACCTTGATAGGTAGATAGACTGTTAATGTTTCAGGAATGTGACTTTACCAGTGTCTAGCCAGTTTGATTTACAAAAGCTAGCACATGAGTTACACACGTTGGAATTTTAGTAATAATTAATCCTTGACCTGTTCAAAGTGCTGTACAAACATTAACTAACTAATCCTTAGAATAAGCATGCACTGTAAATAACAAAAAGTCCCCAGACGCCCACGAGGCGAAAATGAATAGCCAACCACCCCTCCCAAAAAACACATCTTATTTCTTCCACGGCAGGAAAAAACAGTGTGATAAATGACATGGCTTGTTCTGGGCCCCTGAAAGTCACTAACAAAGTCCCCAGCTACTACAGATGGGAAGGTAAGAGTCCCTGACTCTCAGTCCTGTATTGATGCCTCCAGGGTACAATACTTTTTACCTCTCAGTGTCTTTCCTAGTAACTTCTGTGTGCAATTGTCTGCTCGTATACAAGAACTCCAAGGCAAAACAAACAACAACAATGAGGAACCAAAGAAATAAACATTACAAGAAACACTGTCAAAAAGAAAATATTCAAAAAGCCCATTTATGAGCTAACAGACAATACCTTGGTGGCACGTATCTGCCTGTGAAGGTCAGTTAGTTGTTGGATTTTGTATTCTAGTTCTGAAATCTGGGCTTGAAGCCATGTCCAACGGCTGCCAATTCTAGCTCTGTCTGCAAGCCACTTCCATTCAGAAGTATAGCTGCTGTGAAGACAAAATGCTGGTTAGTCCAAAAATAAAGATAACCACATTTGCACAAGAACATTTTTGACAGCTGCTCTGCCTCATGTTGTGAGTGTCTCAGTTGCTTTCAGAAGATACCTGATTATACCCATCCAGTTTCACATCAGCAGATTGCTGTAACTACAGAACTTGCTCAAACCAGTACAATGTTCACAGACTATTCCCAGGCTAGGCTACCTTCCTGTTAACACATTATAAACCCAAAACTGCCGAAACTACTGAATTATATCAGGTTGATGCAGATTACAGATCTGTACGGAATTCCAGTACCCCAGCAGCTAGAACTCCACTCTGTCTGCTGTTCCTCCCACAAGCTTCCAGGAATATCGTTTGCTAACAATTGTAATCTAATAAGACATCACCCAGCAGCGACCAGCCAGGTGTGCAGTCACTGCCCAAACACAATACTTAGTTTAACTTTCTTTTAGTCAAGTTACTTGATAAACAGAACCGGGTAAGTGTAGTACAGCTAGATCAAAGCTCTTACTGCTGTTAACAAACAGGTGGGTGTTGTAACAGAGGACATGCCTACAGTTATTTGACATTACAGTAAACTCATCCCTGCTACCAGAAAACTGTACTCAAACTACATATTACATAAATGAATGGTGTAATGGTACCACTCAACGCATCATTGGAATGGTCAGGTAAATTCAAACAGAGACAACACAACAATAGCTCTATATGCAGCTTCCAGCAGTATCGTATCATTAACTAAGTTATTTTATTTCAAGAAAATGACTGGTGTTTTTTCCCCATGAAAGCTGTCAAATAGTCTGGCAAAGCTAAATAATTGTGAAAAAAAACTCCTACTGGAAAAGAAGTGCTTTAAATCCAACAAGTTATTGGGATAAACTACTTGATCTGAACCAAGCTGCATGACACTGCATGGCAAGTTTTACACAGCCTGACTACGTGAACCCTCGTTCCTCTGCCAATAAAGAACATGGAAGTATCACAAAAGAAACAAGAAAAGACAGACACCAGAATCTAGAAGCAAATTTGCACAGGAGCACTGGAGAGCTTCATGCAGAACTATGTGCTGAATATCTCAACAATGAATTCTAATATTTTCATGAAAAAGGTTATAAAACATTACTCAAAATCTCTGAATGTTCAGTCTCCTTCAGCTACCGTACGT
Source organism: Pavo muticus (assembly GCA_016647715.1). Taxonomy (NCBI): domain Eukaryota; kingdom Metazoa; phylum Chordata; class Aves; order Galliformes; family Phasianidae; genus Pavo; species Pavo muticus. The sequence continues at coordinate 337,698 of JACDJE010000234.1, read as the reverse complement.
AGGAATAGTAGATACAGCCTCTGGTAGATTATATTTAAAATACATAATTTTCCACCTTTTACTACTAATTGTCTTCCAGTTTGTGCCCACATCTTAATCAAAAAATAACTCCACAAAAGCAGGACAATACAAGAAGACCGGGTGCAAGAACGGAGATCACACTGATGCTGGATGGAACGGTCTCTGGAGAAGGGTATACTCTAAAACAGACCACAGAGAGGGGAACAGATGAGAAGCAAAAAACCCCAACACCTGCCCACACAGCTGGGAAGCAAAAGGGAATGAGAAGGACTGCAGGTGTCACATACACTGTATGAAATCAGTCTGTACGGGAATCCATACTCAGACAGCCAACCCACAACAGATAACAGAAGAACCATTCTTCCAACCTGAAGATAAAGAAATCTGATCTGTACATTGTTAAAAAAATGCTCTCCAGAGTTGCATCACAAGTTATTTTTCAAATATGTGTTTACATAGGGATTTTTTCTCAAGCACAATATTAAATCTTGAATTAACTGCATGTGCTGTTAAATGCATTATGTAAATGTTTTTCCTTCCTTCTTTCTTAAGGCCTTAAAGTAAGAGTGGTATGTAATTAAACTCTGCTAGTTTAATTGCACTGTAATGACAATGTCCTTAGACTCCTCTGGAAGGACGACTTCCTATGAAACTAAGCACAGATGTTCCCAGACCAGGCTCACACTAAAGGAAGTGATTTCAGCCTCCCTTCCCTGCCCACGCCTGCCACCCCTTGCCCAGTGTCAGTGCAAAATATTGTGGTAACCCAAGTGATGAACAATTGAAAACAAGATTTTTTAATTGATAAGTCTCTAATTCCTATTATGTTGTAAGGTACAGCCTAACATTCGCTCAGTAAATAAATGAGGCAACAAGTACTTGTGGGGGCATTGGTGACTGGAAAAAAGGCAACATCGCACACATTTTTAAGAAGGGTAAAAGGGATGACCCTGGGAACTACTGACCTGTCAGTCTCACCTCTGTGCCAGGAAAGATCATGGAGCAGATCCTCCTGGAAGCTACGCTAAGGCACATGGAAGGCAGGGAGCTGATAGGGGAGAACCAGCATGGCTTCACCAATGGCAAATACTGCTTGACCAAACTGGTGGCCTTCTATGATGGTGTCACTGCATCAGTGGACAAGGCAAGAGCCACTGATGTCATCTATCTGGACTTCAATAAGGCCTTTGACACGGTACCCCACAACATCCTTCTCTCCAGATTGGATGGACATGGATTTGATGGGTGGACTGTTCGATGGATGAGAAACTGGCTGCAGGATCGAGTCAAAGAATGGAGGTCAATGGCTCAATGACTGGATGGAGATTGGTGATGAGTGGTGTCCCCCAGGGGTCGGTGCTGGGGACGATACTCTTTAACATCTTCATCAGTAACATCGGCAGTGGGGTTGAGTGCACCCTCAGCAAGTTTGCTGATGATACCAAGCCGTGGGATGCAGTTGATGCACCAGAGGGACGGGATGCCATCCAGAGGGACCTAGACAGGCTGAGCAGTGGGCCCAGGTGAACCTCACGAGGTTCAACAAATCCAAGTGCAAGATCTTGCAACCTGGGTCAAGGCAACCCTCACTACCAATACAAGCTGGGGGATTGAAGGATGGAGCACAGACCTGCCGAAAAAGACCTGGGGGTACTGGTGGATGGGAAGCTGGACATGAGCCAGCAATGTGCCCTCACAGCCCAGAAAGCCAACCATAAGCTGGGCTGCATCAAAAGAAGTGTGGCCAGCAGGGGGAGGGAGGTGATCCTGCCCCTCTACTCTGCACTGGTGAGGCCTCACCTGGAGCACTGCACCCAGTGTGGATGTGGAGTCCTCAGTACAGGAGAGACATGGACCTGTTGGAATGCATCCAGAGGAGGGCCACGAAAATGATCCCAGTGATGGAACACCTCTCCTATGAGGACAGGATGAGAGCTGGGGCTGTTCAACATAGAGAAGACAAGGCCTGGAGACTTTCAAGGCAAGGCTGGATCAGGCCCTGGGCAACCTGATCTAGCAGTGGTGTCCCTGTTCATTGCAGGGGAGTTGGACTAGACGACCTTTAAAGGTCCCTTCCAACTCTAAGGATTCTGTGATTCTATGATCTTCTTAAGAACAGGAGGAGATTACTAAATGCTTTTAACGCACTACGATAATGAGGGACTCTAGCGTCCCTCTTTCCTTCACTTTGTATACTTAGGTGGATAGAGAAAGCTGTTTTAAGACTGTACCAGTGAACTCATTAATTCTGCAGACCCATAGAAGGAAAACAAGCCCACAAAGGTTACAAACATCACAAGGACTTTTAGAGAAGGAGGAAGTCAGGCAGGAGCTACAGTAGAACAGCTGGGATTGAGACAAGAAAAAAAAAAGGCTGTCTAATTTCCTGCATGCAGAGCATCTCAACTTGGTTTGCATGCCTTCGACATCATACATCCCTCACTTGAATTCCAAATTCTGCCAGCAGTTCAATACACGCATCACACTTCCAAAAACTTCTGAGGTCAGTGCCGTAGTACTGTGAAATATTTATCCGCATATAAACGCCCCGCTCTTGGGATGACTCTAGACCTGGGGGTGATCTCCTGCATTCCTTCAGGGCCATGAGAATAGGAAGAAACAGGGTAATACTCATTTTGCACAAATAAAGCATCTCATTTGAATTTCCCTAGAAAAACAGGCTGGAATTGAGTCAGAGGCATAATCTGTGGCTGGCATTTCTGCTGTTTTGGTTGAACTGCAGGAGGTCAATCCTGCGCAACTAGCAACAAAAGAAGACATGCAGTAGAACAAACAAGTCACGGAGAGAACAGGCACAAATGCAGAAAGGCAAACTATGATCAAAAACTTAACTCTGAAGTTATAATGCATCACCCCAGTAAGATTGAACAGGCAACTGATGAGCACTAAGCAACACTATCAGTAGAACTGAAAAAAGTTGTTAGCTGTGATCTCTAGACAGAATATATGGAGGAATTCTCCAGGCTATGAATCCTTCTTCTCAGCTCCCTACAAACCTCAACACTCCTCCCTTTCTCCCAAAAAAGAGGAATGAGAGACAAGAACAGATGAGGTGCTTACATAAGCAGACCAACACTGCAGAAAAGCAATAGAACTTTGAGAAGTGTTTTGTTCTACAGAGCCTCCATGAAGATGAAGGCAAGATTTGTTTTCCAGCAGCAAAGATCAGTCTGTCCCAAAGAACAAACCTGGGCAACTTAACTGAGTGCAAAGGGGACGTGGTAACCAGAACAACATTGCTGTGCTGGGCACACACTGCTGTTTGGGTATCACATGGTTTTGGGTTTTTTTTGGCTGTTTACAGGGAAGAGGAAGGGGAGGAATTTAAATCTCTTAGATGTATTTTCTTTTTATAAGCAAACGAAACAAGGAGCCTGAGTAACAGCTCATAACTAATGAAGGGTAACATAGTGATGTCTTAAATGCACAAAAACCCATAGAATCTGGGATTGATAGTTAAATTCCCACTAAAGCCAATTAAATAAGTAAGGTGAGTACTGGAAACCCAGTACTTCAGAGCACACAGCTGACTGCAAGGCAAGATTCTCCACATGTATGTTATGTCCTGAGAATTAACATGAAATGGAGCCTCCCAGCCTCGTGCTTTTGAGTGAGAACACGTAATGTGTCCCTACCGTGACATGCCGGCAGGGACAATGACAGGATGCTTCCTACTGAACAGGAAAGGAGGATGCTTGCAGCAGGCCCACACCAAGACTCCAGAACGCAGGCTTGCCAACCCACAACACACTCTCCTTCCTAAAGCTTTGTTCCAAAGAAAATCAGAATTTTCAAGTTGCAGTGTTCTTCGACAAGGACAAGATGGAGAGCAAGGCATTCACATTGCGGGGGTGGGAGTAACTCCAACACAAAAATTCTTCATTACACATAAGATGGCCGCTGCTCCTGACACTTGTATTTCCATTTGTGCTTTCTGCCATGCCATGCCCCTTTCAACTTATTCCCACGTTGTTCTGGGATCAAGTTTGCAGGTGATTTAGTCCCAAAGCAATGCAGTGATCCTGACTGCAGCCATGCCTGCTGCTTCACCTTCTCCTCTCAGTGGCAACTCCTGTGCTACCAGACACTCACTGCCAATCATGTGACACTGACGTATATGGGAGAAAGGATCAGCTCATCAACTACAGATTAATTATCCTCAGGATAAACAGCTCATCGCCTTCCTTGGAGGGAGTCAATGAAAACAACGGCAGAAGTTCATCACTTTGAGGAAAGACTCGAGCCTGGAAATTGAAAAACGAACCATCAAAATATTCTCCTGATCCTTAAATCCTACCCAGACATCATATGACTCATGATGAAATTCATGAGACACACTGGAAATTATTATACATCTCCTGACTCTCCTGGGACAGCTCACTTGATTGTACAACACCCCCAAACATTTCACGTTCCCCATGTGGCACTGTCTGACCAGAGCTGAGCAGCACTCTGGTCCTCTGCAGCTCCAACTATGAAATGACCCGCACAAGCCTTCTCAAGGTCTAATTCTTCCAGCACGCCTGCTTCATGTTTATTTTCAGAGAGAACTAACTTCAGTTGCTGTTGAAGTATTAACTCCCCTCGACCAGTTCACTGTTAAACCCATAATAACCACGTAGCTGAAAAAACAGCAAGTGCTGCTTCATGAACAACATCTCTTCCATGCATTCCAGAGTGTAAACAAGACTCAAACAAACGGCAACAAATAGAATCCTCGGGTATCATAGCCAAGCAGCGCTACACAACAGAACATCGCTCACCCTGACAGTTCAAAGTAAGCCTCCGCTCAGATCGCACAGGAGCAGTCACTGCAGACCAAGTGTGGAGAGCAATACCCAACTGTTTTGTGAGAGCTGGCACCAAACCAGGCCAGAAAGTCATTTAGGAGGCTCTCTGGTACTCAAGAGTTACACCAAAATCTCTGCAAACGCCTGCTATCGGGTCATTCAGGCTTGTTATCTTCTTTGGTGTTTACCAGGAGTTTTACCTGGCAGAGATTTTCCCCTGAAACACTACACGGCTTCAGAACAGATGGGTGGCAGCCCTCCCTGTCATCTACGGACATCAGCAACTGCTTATCACAACGCCTGGCACCCACGCCTGGTCCCACCATCCCTGACATGCCATTGCCATTTAATACTATCAGAACTGCACCCAATGACACGTGTTGATACTAATACGTAACACATATCTTGTCTTCCCTAACTGGAAACCTTCGTCCAGGTGAACGCTTCAGATGAGTCATCAGACCTGAGGATTGCAGGCAATAATTCCTAAAGTTATCAGTCACAATCAGCTGTAGAAGATAACTGAAAATATAAAGAGAAGAAAGGAAAAATTCTGTGCTTGGATACAGTAGAAAAGAAGACATTTAATAAGAATTTAATGCTGACAATCTTTATGCTCCCCTATCTGAGAAATTACATCTTCCAATCCAAGGAGATGCCATAGCCAGTATTTGCCAGCTATGGGGCTCCTGCGCCCAAGCATGCCATTACTGTAGGTCTTATAGTAGAGACAATACAGTTGTTATACTTGCACTGAATTGTTCATCTAGGGCTCAGCAAAGGCAACAAATTCAGTTTGGTAAAGCACTGCTGCCTGTTTAGGCACCTGGCTGGTGGAGGTGGAGTCAGAATACTAACTGCTCAAAAAGTAAAAACCTGCAAAAGGAAAACAATCAGCACCCTTTCACCTTTTAAGAACAATAAAAACCCCTGCAGAATGCAAACCTGTAAATGCTACTTGTTCAAAACGTTTTAAAATGAGTTTGTCAGTTTCCATCAGCTGCCCTGGCACTCCAGCTTCCTTCACATAACTTCACTCCGACCAGCACGAAGCAGAGAAGCAGGCAGTGCTAACATGCAAAGGAAAATTAAAATAAAAACAAGCCAGCTCAGGAACACCAGGGCTGCCTGGAAACAGGTTTTCTTGCCTTTGAAATGGCACATCAATAGACTAACAACAAAACACCAGGAACATGAACCTAGAAATCCCCTGTAAGCATTACACAACTGCCCTTGAAAAAGAGAGCTCAAGAAAGCAGCGCTACGTTTTCATCCCGCGACCAACATAAAGCAAGACAGAGCTTACTATATAAGCCTTTAAAGATATGTACAGTAGGACATTACAGCATACAAGCAGCGTTATCAGTGCTGCCCTGCCACCCCTGAAGCTGGGCCCCAAACTTGCACCTACACTCTCAGGAAGAGGTAGGCAGGGGCAGCGTGCTCATAGCACCTACTCTGCTTTACAAGTGTCAGCCTGGCTGCATGCAGTACCAGGGACTGCAGGGACAAGGGGCCAACACAGCCATAAATGTGTGGTTGAACAGCACAACCTTCCTGCTCTGGGTGTTTGGTAGGAGCCTGGCACGGAGTTCTGCTGAATTCCATTGTTAGCCTGCCCACCCCCGGGCTGGGAGAAAGAGGAGGTTACAAAGCATCCATCTCCATACATGCTTGAGTTTATACTTCTTTCAACACCAGATGCAATAATTAGAAGTTTGTTAATTGGAAATATGTTAATTTTAATTCATAACACAAAACTCTCTCGCCCACAGCAGCTAGGTAAAATGCTTGGATGAAAATAATTTACAGCAATTTCAATTTTAATTAAAAAAGAAATAAAGAACACAGGTCAGTATATTTAAATCTGCTATCTTAAGTTACATTCCTCACCCATATTTAGCAGTATGAATGAAAGCTCATTACAGGAGAGCATTCCTATTTTGGGAAGCCTTTGAGCACACTTTTTATTTCATGTGAAAAGGAAAGCACTCAAATGATTTCCTGTCTCAAGGCCCACGTATGCAGACTTTCAAGGGATCTGGATGTATCCCTTTGAAGTAGATTCTGAAGGAATCAATGTTATCTGCAAAATACAATCGTAATGCCCTCACTTTTCAAGATGTTGCACGCATACTTTCTTGTTGATGGTAAACAAATCTTTCCATTAAAACAAACACATTTCACAGCTTAGCAGAAGGATAAAAGCTGGCTGTAAAACCCGGCTTCAACAGCAGATCTCATCAGGCACCACGGCATCTACCATGTCATTAAGTGTGCGAGCTTATCATGTATATACATGTGTCTAATTACTAGAGTCTCTATTCTACTATGCTATGTTGACAGTGCATTAAATTGTCATTTGGAAGAATAGTGCCAAGTTTTTATTTCATATGCATTCAACACTTATTTAACTCAGAAGCTTGGCCATTCCCAGCTCTGAGGCTCTCTCGCACGTTAGAACTTGTCCAACTTGCTGCCTTTCCTTACAACCTTCCAGTCGGCTTCAGCAGCTGCAGAAATACTGATGTAATTACAGGTTAGAAATCAGGATCCTCATTCACAAGAGCATCGCTCTGGTATTGCAAGAAGGAAGTCTTGCTCAAAACCAAGTCCTTGTTTCTGTATATCAGATATCTACAGAGAAAACAGTACATGCACGTGTGACCCTGAAGAAGTTGTCAATTCCCTTACAGAAATCCCAGCAAGCGAGGTAGAATGTATTCTGAAATAACATACGCATCCCTCGAATGCAAACAGAAGGTAACGTAGAGCAAGCTTTTCTTTCATTCCCTGCACTCAATTCTCCTCCCACACGGAGTGACGGGAGCCAAGAATCGAGGGAATGGAATTCATGAAAAAGCAATGCCTAAAACTTTTCAAAATCAGCACCTATGAATTCATACGCATTCAAAGGTCGTCACACTAATCTTTTATGCAAATAAGACATTTCCCTCACTCACAAGACGAAGAGGTCTTTAAAACTAGGAACAGTTGAGGTTTTGTGCGTAAGAGAAATGGAGAACAGCACTGCTGGCAGACTCTCTTCCTCCCCTTCCCAAAACCTGAATTCGGTTCTCTTATCAGCTTTGAAGAGAAACTACAGCTCAGAGTGGAAAATTAGGACCTGATCCTGTAAAAATGAACAGCTTCTCCTCATAACGTGGCTCAAAGATGGGCAAAAAGCCCCAACCCCAAGCAGCGCCTTCTGCTGTGAGGCCTGCAGAGCTGCACTGATGTTGCTCAATTAGCCATGAGAAAAACTGCTAGGAAAACTGGAAAATAATCTAGAACAAACAGATCTGAACTGCAGATACTAGTCATAATATTTTCTTCCTTCCTCTATCCTCTCCACCTTACTGCTCCCCTCCCTGCCAAGTATTTATACTAAAAGCAGATTTCCAGTCTTTCTCTTCCCAACTAGAAATCTAAGGGGAAAAAAAAGGACTAAGTCTTCTTTTTTGCTTTTTTTTTTTTTTTGCCCTTCTTATCTCTGTACATTCATTATAAAAGATTCCAGGCACAGTAAACCCCGTGGGCATGGAAAAATACAACAGTGCTACTTCGTCGGGCATGAGGTTGCTGGAAGATAATGAGTAAAACGTGTCTTTCAAAATTCAGAAGAAAAGCACGAAAATATTTCTGGAGGAAAAAACCCAACCAAGTGATGCAAAAGGGTTTCATTCAGATGGGCGAAGGAGGACTGGGGAAACAGGGCCCAGGACTTCTCGCAAGTAGGCAGATAGCAACTTGTTTTGCAGAAAAGTCTGTTGTAAGAAGCTTTTCTCTCTAATCAATTAGGTACAGACATTGCTATTTGATGGAGTGAGCAGCTGTGCCCTTCAAGAACGCCAGTGGAAGATCTTTTGATTTTGGAAGATCACTCAGTGCATTTGGAAGGAAAAAAAACCCAACAATCAGTACTGTGCAACTGTAAAGGCTTCCCAAATAACCACATCTGGCTTTTTTGTGGTATGTTGTGAGCAGTCAGAACCTTTAGGCACATCAGGAACACACAGGAAATACAGGAATAAGGATGCAAGGCTGCCCCAGAAAGAAATGTTACCTAGCTCCCCGAGCAGAGGTGTGCTGCTGAAAATACTTCAAGTTGACATCCTCCCCAAAGTCATTTTATTTGACATCATTTCTACAGGTAATCTTTCGTTTTCATGAACCTCAAAGGAAGACCGAGCAGCTCCAACTGGAACAAGCTGATGCAACGTTGTCTGCGCTGCATTTCAAGTGGTGGATGTGGGCTGTGAATTCCCAAGGGAATGTATGCTTACACCCTGCTCTGTGATGTCTCACCGGGTCCTGCATCCACTTTGGTTATCATACCTGACACAGAGACAGTGACTGGCACCTGAGCTCTGTCTTTATTAAAGCAGGAAGAAGTACCACCATATCTTCAACATAGCATCTCGAGGGACTTCTCACACCCAAAGGAAGGAATGGTACAAGAAAATAGTACAGAATGTTTATGAAAGTTTGCTGCACTGCCAAAGCAATCTTTCACAAAAGCTGTGACAAGCTGAAGACATTGTTGAGCCGTACACCAGAAGCAAGATGTCAGAACTCCTGCAATGAGCCAACCCTTCCTTCATGCTTCTCCTTGACAAATACTCAAAGAACCAAATGTTTTTTGATTAAGAAATGGGACAGGGCTCTCCAATTACTCTAGAAATCAGAGCACTGTGACTCGCCAACTAAGAAAGCTCTCTGCTCACGAGCACACGAAGATCCCTTGTCTGAGGACAGCACCTGTGTAATGCACAGGGGATGAACAATGGTGTAAGTATCTTGTAACGGCTATTTGCAACTGAACAACATGGGTATTGAAATAGCTGGATAAAGACTATCTGACTTGAGTCACAGAGCATTGAGATACAGCTCAGAAGAGCTTATGTCAACACTCATTGGGCAAAACTCTTTCCAGGATAATGGGAATGAACAGGTTCAAAGAGCTAAAAATAGCGCCAGATTTTTTTCTTACCATGAAAAACTGGGGCTGGAATCAGGTCTTCCCCCTCCTGTGATGGAAGCAGGCTGGGCTCAGGTAAACCTATGAATGGGAAGCTCCTCCCCCCTCGCACACTGGGTTGACGTAGCAAGCTACCAAGGATATAGCTATGGCCAGCCCCTGGCACGTTTATTCCCTCGAGTTAAACACAATCCATATTTTGCGATACAGGTAGAACCCAAAGATTTTCCCCACTCACAGTGCATTAATAGAACCTTTTAACATCTAGAATATTACAGGAGGAGGATTCTTTTCACATCAGTGAAACTCTTCACTATGAAAAACAACAGTCCAAAGCGAGGAAATGAGCATTCTCTCACCATATAATCACATTACTTCTGGAAAGCACTAAGAACCAATTCCTGGGAGAGAAAAGCATTTCAAAGCAACAGAAATCCACTTAGCAAAAATACAAATGGAAGCTAACTTTGTTTTGTTTTCTCGTCCAGCTGAAAGGTAATCGAAAGAATCTTAAAGCGGTGAAGCTCAGAAATAAAAGCAAATCTCAGCAGCTGCACAGCTGAACAACTGACAAATCTTTGGAAAGGTGGAGAACGAAGAAAGCCATCCCAAGCATAAGATAGCGATAAATTCAGATGAGAGACAGCCCGTCCCCACCGCAGTGTTAATTCAGGCACTGGCTCAACCTATGCACACAGACAAGAGTCTTCAGCTTAAATTAGGTGATGCTTTAACTCTGCACTTGCTGGTCCAGAAGCACGGTTCAAATACGGTGATTCTCACGCTGACAAGGCAGCAAAGCCTTTGCTAACACACACTACCAACAAGCCATCCCTGCTGCTTGACTGCTTGTAACCATAAGAACATAAAAAAGAGGGGGGAAAAAAAGGAGCTTGCACTGAGTCAGCCTACAGACGACCTACCCGGCCTCCTGCCTCCTAGCAGGAGCCAAGGTAACAGTCCTGCAACAGGGCAACACAGAGCTAAGCTTTTCCAGAATACTCCCTCCCCTTCCAGGCAGCCTGGGATTTCCCAAGCCAAAGGTGGTGCTGTGTTCTTAATAATCCTCTGTGGACTTCTTTGTCAGCACAACAAAACAAACTGAATGAGCCCTGTGTGGAAAGATAACTTCAGTAATCTGAAGGCTACAAGAAGAAATAAAGCTGAAGGACTGGCAGTCTGAGAAACTGGACTGTCCCTGGCAAGAGGGAAAGAGACAACCCTCGCACTGAGCTCCAATCCGAGTTTTAGATTATCCGCTACCGTCTGAGAATCACAACTTCACATCAGTTTTCCCTGCTCAGTTCGTGTAATCACAAGATAAGAATCCCGGAGGCAAAGGCATTACTCAGAAGCTCAAACATATCAGCCAGGAGAGGAATGTTCCATCTATCTCCAGCGCTGGGAAGAGCTAGAGATGCTGCTTTTTCATTAGAATATTTCAAAAGGAGAAGAGTATTTTTGCAGACTAAAATACCTGAGGTGATGGTAACACAGCTGGCAACACATTATGCTTTGGGTTGGTCTCTAATGTGGTGTTTACCATTCTGATAATATGCAAAAGAAAATGAACAACTCTACTCCTGTCTTCCAGATCTACAGAGTTTAACAAACTGCAGTAGTGATTTGATAGAAGCATGCTGCACTCAAGCTTTCGTAAGGGAAGCTATAAACACATAACATGGCACAGCTCTGTTTCAATGGAAGATGAGGCTTCCTTGACTTCTTCTGAACATCGTGCTGTTGAAAAAACAGACTAAGATTTGTGTTTGGTTTTTATCAATATTTATTTTTCCATCAACACTAGTGTCACTCGGTGCTGTTCAGAAAGTCCCTGAAAGCAGGGACTACATTAGGAGATAAGGAAACACAAAAACGGTCCTGACTTCAAGCACTAGAGATGCTGCTGCCATAAAGTCATCTTTACAGACCTTCGGAGATGCTCCCTCCTCTTCACCTGCCCGAAAGGTAAAGAAGCTGTTTTCAATGCTCCTACAAATTCTCAACAGAAGATACTGTGTTGACAGCGTAGTCAAATAAGAAATAACAAAACAAGAGGCTGTATTTCCATCACCATTCCTGGAACAACTTTACAGCCCATTTGTCTTACCCATGGCCAATTCCCAAAGCTATGATACTTGGTATTGACAGGTTCTCTGACAATGTAATAGACACACAGAACTGCAGTTTTAGCTAATTATATTAGTTTCGCTCTGATACTTCTGGAAAAAGATACAAGAAACAACAAAAACAATCCTTCAAGCTTCAAAAGAACAAAAAACAACTCATTAAGTAAATCAGCATTTAAAAATTATAGCTCAAAGTAGCAGACTTTTTCAGTATACATCCCTCAATGCTGGATGGCTTGACATCTGCATTGATGATTATGTTTATTCTTAATCACCTAATAGTGGATTTCAAGACTGAAACACTGACTAATTCTCCATAATTTAGTTTGATACTAGCCACAAGTATCATTTACTGCACTGCTATCACTATCTGTTGTGATTTACAGCATAATGCAAGTACTGAATAATTAGCAGTGTTAATGTGATGCACACTCAATTCAGCACAGTACAACATCCTGCTGTCTGCGGTGCAGTAACATAACTGCTGCTTATGCCCTGTACAGTTACAAGTTCTTACTTACTGTCTGGATCCTGCTAAACCTAGCTCACATAGGCAGTCCTGCTGATTTCAGAAGGACTACCTACAGAGCGAGGCCACTTAGACAAGAAGGAATTTGCAGGTCTACACCCCTCCAGCTTGATTTATAAGCATGAAGCACATGAGTCTAAGCAGGAATTTAACACTTACGCTTCCACAGCTGTTCTTACAGTCTGTTCATCATAGTCTTCATCTGAGCTGCTACACGTTGCATCGGAGTCCAGATCCTTTTCCACACGAGACAGTAGCCCTCCAGCAGAAAGCGCAAAGCCCCGGATTTCCCCCGGTGCAACACACACTCCATTCTGTACATCCGCACTCGAACTACTTTCCAAAGTAGCTGCAGTGTTTTCTGGCCAACCTTCCGCACACCTGAGGGAGCTACTGCTCGAAAACCTGGCTGGCTTGTGTAAAACCTTCATTCTTTGAAGCTGATGTTTTACGAAGCACTTCAGCTGCTGATCACAGTGTTTGATAACATGCTTTGCCAAGAGCATTTGTAAACGTTTCTGAGTTCTTTTGGCGCGGCTGATCTCCATTTGTTGCTTGGTGACACACTGGAGTAAGCGAGCATACACCTCCTCCCGGGTGCAGCTCAAACTCCCTTCTGAAGGCCCGTGAAGAATTTGGTGTAATAAATCCCCTTTTATTGTTTCAGCGCAGACTCCCAAAGCCCTACCCAAAAAACCATTCTTCTTGTACCATTTATCATTTAAGAGCCGCATTTCTTCTGCGTTGCCGGATTCAGCTACATTTGAATCCAGAAGTCTTTGCGTTTCTGCCAAATTCGGAGACGTTGTCTCTGAAAAAGCTTCCCCTTTGACCTGTTCCTCAGGTCTTGAGTGACTGATCTGACCCAACGATGCGTCGGCACCATTATGTAACGCATTTCTCATCCTGGAGCAGTCAGGCTCTCCCGATTTCATTTGCTTACCGGTTTTGCTGCTAAACGTGGAATTGGTACTCATTAACAAGACAGACTGATAGTGCTTGGAGGATGGTGGAGAAGCGAAATGCTGCACGCTGAAGATATTATTCCTGAGGCTGGGCTCAGCAGTGGGGAACCCCAGGACTGAGCAAGTAATCCGTGCAATGGAGTCCTCTTTTATCTTCTCTTCCACTGCTCTGGAATTTTCCATGCACAAAGTTGTATCAGACTCCATAGCTCTAGAGGACAAAGAAGGTGACAAGTGGATACCATGACCTTTTGTTGCTGCCTCTCTGAGGGCTGGTGTCATTATAGCTACTGTAGGCAGTTTACAGCAAACCTGAAAACAACATGGGCCGTGTCAATTTTCTCATTTTCACGACATGATGCAAATACAACAACTCTGTCAGGTATTTCATTCTTTCAACACTTAAACATTAATCAGAGACATCATATAAAGGGACGTTATCTAAGACCACAGACAGATTATGCTCCCTTGCAAGGCAACCAGGAACGCTTGTTTTTCTTCAATTCACACAGAAGTTGTTCCACGTGCAACGAAAGCATTCACCTCTCAGGGGAGTAAGCGTTCATACCTCACTGCACTTCTGATCCTATCAGTCTGAGAAATAACCTCCCAGCATTCAGAACTGTCATCTAACCTTGCCTCACTGAAAACAAGACCACAAGCCCTCTGACTAGAAGGACACAATTTCAAGTACGTGTGCATGTGGACGCAGATACACACACATAATGACACACATCTACACTTTCCCACCCCAGAACTGTGGCGACATCTTGTTATAATGTGCATTTGATTTCATAATGCCACAGACTCACAAAAAACACTTCAGGAACTAGTCAGCAAGTCTAGTGCTTTAAAAGCTAAACTCCAAGTTCTTCCACTATCCTTCTTCTCAAGTCTTCAGCTTCTTTTATCTTCACAGCAACTGTCTACCTCAGTTATTTCCAACACAGATCCCATACAGGGACCACGTTTCCAAGATGTCTCTGTATGGAACTAAAGAAAAGCAACCTCCCTGTGCAAGGTTTGTAACTACAGCTCATACACTGAAGGTGCAAACAAAGGCTGACCTAACGAGCTGACAAGTACCAGTCTGAATACTTTCTCCCTAACCCTCAGACCACTACAAAAATCAAGAACCACAGATCTGCTTCTGCCTTTGCACTCTCTGTAAGGTGTGCTCAGCTTTCTGTGCTCTGTGTGTACATCACCTGTTAGGTTTTCAGCTCTGTACAGTGCCTACCCAGCATCACAGGGACCAAATTCAGCAGTCCTCACGCTGATCCTAAACAACAGCACTAAAAAGCTCAGGATTTTCACTCTCGTCCTACCTAGCAGTGAGACCTGGTGCTTTAAGAATGACAGACTGCTGCTCCGGAAAACCAGGACATGTCCATGCATGGGACCAATGCTCCCCAAGCAAATGAGGAGTTATACTGGATACACCTATCCTTTTCATACCTATGAAAAGGTAGAGGCTATCAGCACAAAATAACATTCCCCTCGAGGACTCCATCCCCTTCTGGAACAGCTTGAAATTTCCTAAGTCACAACAAATGCCATTAGCAAATTATGCTACATTTGTCTAATTTGAGGGACCTTTTTCTCCCCTCTTTTTGGGGAAAGATGGAAAGAAAAGGAAAATCGAAGTACCTTCAAATTAAACCACTACCATTAAACTAAAGAGCACCAGTCAAGGCACCTGACAAAAGGCTTTATGCTACAATACAGCTAAAAAGTAAAGAGAAATGCTTCCAAAGAGAAAAATCTCGCAGCTAACCCCTCATCCAATAACTTGCCAACTTTACACAATGGCTGTGCCCTGAGGAAGCCGTGTGAGACACTTCAGGTGTGTTCCTCTCATCTCAGTCACATCAAACAGACTTTACAAAGTACGAGCTGCAAAAAGAAAAGAAAAAACCCGGCAGAGTGCAGCGCTCGGCTCCACAGAAATGGTACAGTTTTCATGCTGACGCACTTCATTTCATTTTGGCAGAAAGCAGCAAAAATAATTTCACTCCACCCTTATTGGAAGTGGGCTTCCAAAGCCAGACCTGTTATCTTCTGGGGAAAAAAACAAAAAAATAGAAAAAAAGCGAGGGTATGGATGGCAAGTAGCCTTTGGTCTTTAGGAAAAGCTTGTGTTTTCTTTCTGGAAGATTTTTTTTTGTCACAGGCAAACTATTTCAAGGATTTTTTTCCACTGTGTTCTATTGCATTTCTGCTGTTCTGGTTTTGAAACTGGCAAATGTTTTGCTTTTCATCTGTGTAATACATATTTCACTTGGAAGACTAAAAAGTACTGTAAAAAGAAAAGCTGAAGTAAAAAGTAAAAAGTAAAATAGGAACCGGGGAAGGGAAGAAACAAGCACCAGACACGCACAGGATAGTGACCGATGTTTAAAGTGCCTTTATGCTTATCCTCCCTAATGCCTTAATTACCCAGCAGGATATAGCCTGGGATTGCAGTTTGCCCCGACCCACACCCTGCTGCCTTCTCTCGCCACTAAACATATCTTCCAGCCCCTAATCCTGCAGCTACCCTTGCTTTTCTACTGCTGCTCTGCTTATTTCTATCTTCACGCGGCATTTTGCAGCTCTAACCTTCTCTACCCATCACTGGGATCTGTCTAAATCCTGAAACTAGTGTCTTCATGCAGGCAATCAGGAGCACTCTATTAAGAAACGTGACTGGTATTCCTTCCCCAGTCTGCAGACTGACTAGTTTATAGTCCTCTTGCTTTCTGACTCTCTCCCCTCTTCACAACACCACCACTTTGGCTACACAACGCTGCAGACAATCTTTTGGGGGCTTTCTGCTTGGGAGGAAAGTTGGTTTTGACCTGTGGTTGCTTTTTTTGTGATCTTTTCTTTTCTACAACCATTTGTTTGAGGGTTTGCAAAGGCTGCTCTATACCAGCCTTCTCTCGTTGCAAATCAAGATGGCTTTTGTCATCCCAAATACCTGAAATGTTCTCAATAATAATAATGAGATTCCTGGACACCAGGGAGAGATTCTTTTCTTTTTGCATCCAAATCCAAGGGCCTACTCTGCCTGCAAACAGCTTTTCAGATTAACATACCCAAGCTGTATTTCAGGTACATGAACTTCCAATTTTACCCCTTCTCTAATAAGCATCTCAAAAAGAAAAAAAAATAACTGGGAGCAGACAGCATCTGCTGAAATACCCAAAACTGAGTTCCATGAGTGTAGCAAAGTACTGTGTTTCAAGCCGATGAGGGCTGATTTAAAGCCCCTTAAAGGGCACCTGCAGCAGACCTGGTTTCCTGCAGCACAGCACCGTTTGTCCTGTGAGCCCCAGCTTCTCTCAGCCAGCCCCTGATTATCACCAGACAAAAATAAAGCACTGCTCTGGCAAACAGGCACTGCCTCTGCTAGCCGAAGCCAAGGAGCTGGGTTTGGGCAGCTCCTTCGAGTTGTGCCCCACAGGAGGCAGCCACATGAGGATAACTTTACCCAGCTCTCCCAGCGTGCACCAAAGTTACGGGATTGTAATAATTTCTGAAAACAGAGAGAAGAGCTCTATAGCACGGCCTGCGTTTGCTGATGGAGCAGTTGGCAGCCACAGCCACAAAGGAGATACGGGTCCCACCGGGCATGTCCTGGTTAGGAGCATGAAAGAAAAAGGGAAGAACTCCATATTTAGCACACCAGGGACTGCTCTTCCAGAGAAGAAGTCATCTCAGCAGGCAGCCTTTGTTTTCGGTTCAAACGCAGCCCAGTTACTCACTAGGAGCATTTAAGCGTTTCAGCATTTGGTTCTATTAATAGACTGGAAAAAAAAAAACAAAAACCCAAGCACAACAGGATTACGCGGGGCGTCTCAGCTTCCAGCAGCACACAAGACTGCACAGCCCGCCGTCCTGCAAGCAGCCTCGGGTGGGATCCCTCAGTTTCAGACCACCCTAACAGCTCCAATCATTAAAAAATAAATAAATATCAAAAGGGATACACTCGTTAGCATTCACTTATGAAAACAACTCCACGGAGCCGTTTTTCTCCACCAGTAGAGAACGATACGTCACTGCCAAGCTCGCTACCTGACCTGCACCTCACGCCTTCGTACCTCGGCGTCCCACGAAGCGCTGTGACAGCGCAGCGCGGCCCCGCGCCCCTCACTCAGTGCCGCAGAGGAAATCGCGCGCTCCCGAACGCAGCCGGATTCCACGCCGCGGGGAGCGCGGCCCAACGTTCCACCCGGCCGGGACCGCGGAGAGCAGCGAGGAAGCGCTCGCCCCCTAACAGGCAACAGGGCTTCGGTCACGGTATTTAAATTTTTTCACTGAGGATCGGCTCCTTCTCTCCTGGCCGTTGACAAGGAGCGAACGCCTCAGCCACCGCCCGGGGCGGCTGAAAACTCCCGCTCCGGGCCGCGCAGGAGGCGGAGCGCTGCGGGTACCACCCCCGAGGCGCCGAGCGGCCGGGCTGAGGGCGGCGACACGGCCCCTCCCGCACGGCCCCGCCCCCCGCGCCCACGGACCGTTACCGTAAATCAGCATTTAAAAATTATAGCTCAAAGTAGCAGACTTTTTCAGTATACATCCCTCAATGCTGGATGGCTTGACATCTGCATTGATGATTATGTTTATTCTTAATCACCTAATAGTGGATTTCAAGACTGAAACACTGACTAATTCTCNCCCCTCCCCGCGCCTCGGCGCCGCGTTCCCCGCTGGCAGCCGCCCCCCCCTCGCCCCGTTCCGTTCTCTATCCCCCGCCGCGCCCCGCGCTTGCCTCCGCCCGGCGGCTTCTCCACAGCGGCGCTACCGCCTCCTGCCCGCGCGGCGCGGCGCCCGGCGCAGCTCCCACTGCCGCGGTTGAACAGTCCGCGCCCAGCTAAAGCGCAGCGCGTCCGCGGGGCGGGGTCTGCCCGCCGCCGAGGGGAGGGACGCGGCCAATCTGCCGCTCCCGGGGGCGGGGCCGGGCCGGCCGCCATTGGCGGGGGTGCGGGGACGACCCGCCCGCCGTGCGCGCCCTCGTCCCGGCCGAGCTGGGCTGTGGTGACGGGGACGCGCCGTGCCCCGCCGAACGATCACCGACGGAAAACTGACAGAAGAAAACTCCCGCCCGGCACTTTCCGTCACCGAGCGGCTCTAAGCCGGGCCCCATGCAGCCCCCACTTGGAAAAGCACCTCAGCCCCTGACAGGAAGCGCAGCGCCGAGGCGATCCCACAGAGGCGCCTCGCTCCTCCCCAGCACCGAGGTGTGAAGTAACACAGCCGAGGCGCAGAGCGCACAGAAGTGCTTTATTACATTTGTCCAAAACGCCAGTTACAATAAGGCACAGAGTAGTTAAGCACATATCGCCCTCCCCACAGCGGTGACAACAGTAAGCACCCGTGTATGGACAGTGACAAGGTCCCGGCTCCCCCCTCACACCAGCGTTCTGCTCCCACTTACGCATCACTAACTGGCTTCTGTGGAGGCAAGATTTAATCCCAAACAGCAAAAGGTACAGTCAACGTAACGACATTTGGTTACGCATAATACTCCTTTCACTAACAGGTCATGGGAATAGTCAGTCTCATCCAAATATATTTACTGAACTTTCAATTTAAACATTGGAAATCCTGCTTAGGAACACCCTCTTGTTGCTATCACTTAAACAGGCTTCTCTCTCTTGAAAGAGTATAATATACTACATCCGTCTCCTTTACTTACATTCTGATGTCTGATTTTATGTCATGTATTACTATAAAAGTGTTCTGGAAGGTTCTCCAGGCAGCCAGCACCTGCCCTAGTTGTCACTGACAATTTCTCTGGCAATCAGCTCCTTCATTATCTCATTGGTGCCACCGTAGATGGGCTGAACACGGGCATCCACAAAAGCTCTGAGGGGAAAAAAGAGGAAAGATTCAATGAAGGATTCCTCAGCATACATGTACCACCAAAACAGAAAGGTAGCAAGTGCCCATTTTCTTCACACCAGCCATAAATACTGTTATTTTAAAGCAACCTTTCATGCTTTTTAAATACATCTAGAACAGATCTAAACCTATCAGTTTAAAAAATGAACTCCAAATATCTGCTTATGACAACTGCCCAGCAAGCCTGTTTTTTGACTTCTTCTGTTTATTTTAAAAAAGGATTAATTTTGGTAAATAAGAAGCTCTACCTCTGTTATTGTGGCAACAAAACATACACTTAAAGAAAAAATTAAGTCGTCTTAGACTGGAAATAGATAATCTACGAGGTCGCTTCCAACTCAAGCCATTCTATGGTTCTATATACCATGAACAATTAAAGACATCTGTACAGATGATTGCCTCTTAATAAACACGATGAGAAAAGAAACAGTCAATCAGTACTAACACAAAGCAACTGACGAATAGATGTAAGAAGGGCCGCACTTTATTTGGCTAGCAATCCTTCACCAGTCAGGTCTGAAACGGTGCACTTACTTTGCAATCGGATACTCCCACATGTACCCTGAGCCTCCGTGCATTTGCACACACTGAGTCGCTATGCTGTTTTGGAGATCAGACGCCCTTAAATGGTCAAGAAGAAATTTGTTTTTAGAAGGATGCATATGATGAAAAATTAACAGATACAGATAAGCTAACAAGACTAAAATACACCCCAATGTTTTTTTTTCCATATCCAATCTAAAGCATTGGCCATTCAAATACTTCAATTGTGAGAGACTTTTCTTCCTCCATGATGAAAAATTAATATATTGAATTGAAAAGCATTAAGATTTGTTCTCTATGTGGAAGAGCTTTCAGAGACGGAAGCTTTCAAAACAAACAAGCCTGTTTACCTTCCTCACCAGCCAAAAAACTTCTTTTGTAAAGCATGTTGGTATATCCTTCTTATCAAACCCTTCTGTTCCAGGCTCTCTGAATATAACCATCATCAGGGAATACTTTATTTTCCTCAAAATATTTTATAGCTTTCAATTCTCAAAAAAACTTTAATCCTTAAACAGGACTGCTCACTGCAAACTACTCATTTACTCTATTATTAAACATTTTCTTTAAAGCATTCAGTTTTATGAACCTTCCCTCTAGAAGATGACTGATAACACACCATTTGAAGTCGATGTCCTGCATCTCAGCCTCTGGAAAGCTACATACATCACATTATTTCAATCAAGGAAAATCAGACAAAAGAACCCACGGGATTTTAATTGCACTGAAAGTTCAAGCAGAAGTGATGTGGGGGGAAAAAAAAAAAAAAAAAGCAAAAAAACCCCAACAAAACAGACCTTCAGAGTGGCAACAGAAGATGATGACCATTTGAGTCAACTGCTTTTCATGAAAGAACTCAAGTGTCCCTTATTCCAGTACTTGAAGGGAGCATATAAACAGGAAGGGGAACGGCTGTTTACGAGGGTGGATAGTGACAGGACAAGGGGGAACGGTCTTAAACTGAGGCAGAGGAGGTTTAGGTTGGTTATTAGGAGGAAGTTTTTCACACAGAGGGTGGTGAGGCACTGGAACAGGTTGCCCAAGGAGGTTGTGGATGCCCCATCCCTGGAGGCATTCAAGGCCAGGCTGGATGCGGCTCTGGGCAGGCTGGTCTGGTGGTTGGCGACCCTGCACATAGCAGGGGGGTTGGAACTAGATGATCTTTGTGGTCCTTTTCAACCCAGGCCATTCTGTGATTCTACAATTCTATGATTCCACACTATCCTCCCTGTTAAATTCTTTGTTTAGTGTATTTATCTTAAATATGCAACAGTGAGTTACTCCAACTGTCCCTCAAACATACTTTTGTATTTAGCTGTATAATATAACCAGTCATCACAAAATGAAGAGTACAGATCTTTCACAAGGTATCAGGAGGGAGATACTAACACTACGTTCTGAAATCACCACACCTCTAACTGAAGTCACTGACTGCGCAACAGGTTATAAGCAAAACAAATAGGAGATTGTCTCCTGAAACATTAGCAATTCTGCATTCAAGCACCTTCTAAACCATCTAAGGGATTTATGGAACGGAGCCACAGGAACGCTATTAGGGAGCGGGGAAATCCACAACAAACTGCCGTACTACTATTTGGGTGGGTGGGGGGAGTTTCAAATTCCTTGCTTTGGAAAATCTGTTGAGGAAGTAAGTCTACATCTGAGCTGGCACGCTAGCTGTTTCCTCCTCCTCAGAGCAGAATGCCTCCGCTTACGTACCTGGTACTTCTAGGTAAGTAGTGCCAGAAATGGCGTTCAAACAAAATCCTTCCTTTCATTGTAAAGATTCTCACTGGATTCCCTCAGCATTTTCTGCATATTACCTCTACACTTATTTCTGAAAGATCAGAATCTGAAAAAACCTGTGTCTTCCCTAAGCTATTTCTTTATGTCTGGCATACTTTTTCTCCTATCTTTGTGAGCAGAACAAAACTACACAGATTACAAATTCTTGTGACACATCTCTTGGATGCCTTTAGTCATCCAGATTTCCCTGGTTAAGCCCCAGTTAACAGATAACTCCACCAAGTGTGGAGGGAGAAGGGAGGAGGAGTTCTGGCCAATAGAAGAATGAACTGTTTAGTCTCAATTACAGCAATAGCTGTAGCCAACTATTTCTTCCCGAAACCAAATAGCTTCAAAAAGTGGCTGGGCCAAACAGCTATTAAAGCTAAGTAATGTTAACTAAAAAATATTCTAGATCACATGAGCTTCAAATAAACTCGTGATTAAATACATATATATAATTTTTTAATTATTATAGTAAAATCTGCTTTTTCTAAATACCTATGAAATGCTCACTTGTATTTGAAGCTGATCTTATTACTAATGGAAGCCTATTTTAAAAGCATGCTACTACTTTGAAACTGATCTTTTAACCAGCACTGGTTTTCAAAACAACTAAGGCCGCTGCTGGTTGCTCCAGTGAAGTTAAAGCTAAAGGCCTCTCTTAAAAACCAACAGTGTTCTTATTAATCAGACAGTAATTTTATCTTTTGTTTAAATCTGAGCAGTTCAGTGCTTTTATTACTAGACTCCTGTCAAGATCATATAAGTAACACTTCCAAATTACTTTAACTACATACCAGTACTTTGCCATAGAAGCTGTGGGGGAGTCCAGGCGTTTTTCTGAGTGCAGCTGCAAACAGTTGTCCAAAAAAGCTCGGCCCACACAAATGTTCGTTTTCATTTCTGCCAACTTGTGCTGCACCGTCTTATTTTGGAAGCGGACAGAGGAAGCAGAGGAAAGAAAGAGCAGAAGTAGTACAGTTTTTAAGCTGCATTTGAAGTAGAAAGGGAAGCATTTTCTAGAAGCGTTTCTGTTAGAAATCACTATTTCAAACAGCTTTGTATCTTTACATCTAAATGCAGTTTGTTTTCCATACAATTACATCTCTACCGGTCTTATTAGGGAAAATTACTGCTCTTTAACTCACCAAACAACTCAAAACATGACATCATGGGGAACCCCCCAAATGCCTGGAAACAAATTCCTGGAGAGTGCAGAGTAGGAGGTGCTGGGAGCTCTGCTACTGTCTTTTCTCTCCTGTGGGAGAATGTGCTTCCAGCCAAGTTAGTAACATGTCATTGTGCGTTGGCTGCATTTGCTGAGCATTCAGTTCTTCAGAGTTTAAGTGATGTGCAAAACATTTTGAGCAAAAACAAAGGAAGTTGTAGACGTACTATCAGAAAGTTTTCTGATGCCCAGTTATGTCACACTGAAAGAGATGTTTTAGATCAGGCACAACCTGTGGCCCTGCTACGTCCAACCCGTGGCCCTGTTACGTTTTGTTGCCATGTGACAGATGGCAGCAGAGGGGCAGCCTGACAGAATGGCATCTGACACTGAAGTGTGTAAGAAGCAAAGGTGTGGAACTGAATTCTTCCATGCAGAAAAAGTTGTGCCTACCAACATTCACTGATGCTTGCTGAATGTTTATGGAGGCCAAACAATGGATGAGAGCACAGTGAGGCGGTGGGTGGTGCGTTTCAGCAGTGATGGTGGTGGGTCACCTCTGCTGGTGCATATTTTGACGAGGGCAGCACGCAGGCTCTTGTTCATTGCTGGCAAAAACGCACAGCTAATGGTGGTGACTATGTTGAAAAATAATGTTTTGTAGCTAAGAATTTGCTCTACAAACCAGAGTTACTGCACTCATTGTATCTGTTGTAGTTACCAAGAAAATAGATAGCAGGCATTACATTCAGAGCAGCCTACGTATATCTGGCCCGATACAACCCCTTTTCACTCAGTGCGGCCTGGCAGGTGAAGCCCATTATGAAGGGTACCTAAAGCCAGGTAAAGCAGCGTATCACTGCCTGCTGGCAGTTCTGGTAGGAAGGGGTAAAAATCACCTCTTAGGAACAGAAATTTTTCCTGATCTCACAGTTCTAAACACCTACAGAAAAGGCCTTTTTGCCCTCCTTCAAAATTAATATAATTGATTCCCAACTCTGTACTGTAGCACAACTAAATGAATTAGGCAAAACAGAGCTCTAATTAGAAAGGATTTTTGATTACGTGCACATTCTAGTGCAAAAAGGAAAAGGTATGCAAGAATGGATCTTTTTTTTTCAAAAATATTGTACTTTATTAATATTACTGGCCTCCTGGTGTTTGGGAATGGATTATCCTAAGAAACAATATTATTTTGGAGGTCTCTGCACAGTGAACTACTACGATTAGAAAGCATTCCACACCTACATAAACAAACTTAAAATATTCTTTTTGTGTTAGAGCTGCTCACTGGACACACTAAATTCTGCTGTTTCTAAACATTAAGTTCAAAAAGAAATAAAGATCGTAGCTCCTGGACACCTAACATTCCAGCCCCTAAAGAGCTCAATTCTGCTGCTACTCAGAACAATTAAAGATTCAATTTTGACAAAGGAACTCTCAAAAGAAAAACAAAAATATTCCAGTTCCAGTTATTTCTGAAGTGTATCAAAATCAAAAGCTAACATCCTGTAATGTATACGAGCAATTCCTATCCTATAAAGCAAACATACAGGTGCTCGGTCGGTTTCAGGCCTAATAGATTATGTGGTTTTCAGGAAAATTGTAAGAGCAAATGTTTCTTTCCATGTCACTGTGCTTTATGACAGCAATTAGGTAGTGTAGGCACGCCTCAAAATACAATTTAACCACTACTATCAGGGGGAAGTCATATTTACAAAGAATGATCCAACAGTTTTATAATGCAATCACTTGAATACCCATCTACCTGGTAGGTGAGGAATCTTGTTACAATACCCATAAAGCTGGACATAAACACCTTTGCAGGCATTCAAGCAGCAAGGTCACTGCTTGGGGACCATCACAGCATCAGTCTCATAAAGATCACACTGTTGCAGCGCATTACGGGTAGATGGATGACGAAGCTGCACACACACCAAGCTCCTCTGCATTCTACAGGACCCCAAGTAGATACAGAAATGCAAGCAGTTAAAATATACTCTGTGATTAGTGACTTCTGATGGTAAAATACAAGCCTAAGAGTAACCAGCACAAAGCCAGTAGTTTCTGTCTGCGTATTTTCCTTCCAAAAGCATTACTGCTGTAGGATTCCTTACCGTTAAAATACAAGCATTGTCTTTTGTGGCTTTTGAAAACAATGGACATGAAGAGAAACAGCAGCCACAGTGCAGCAACGAAGCCTCCGCAAGCAGCCCTTTACTAACAGTCCAGTGACTTCTTCTTGCTTGGCGTTACGCATACACAAAAGTATATCAATTCCTCTGTGCATCTGCTTTACAAGTCTGCCTGTTCAAACTCACCTGCAAGTGTGCAACTGTCTTCCCAAAAGCTTTTCTTTGCCTCACGTAATTCCTTGTTTCTTCAAACATGAATTCACAGCTGGCAAGAGCCATATCAGCAATCAGCAGTCTTTCCTTTAGAAACAGAGAATCACAGAATCCAGTAGAGTTAGTCCTACACTTCTGTTCGTTAGATGCACATATGTAAATAGACAATCGGGAAACAGATGTTCAGTGTTGCTCATTAAGGGAGGGAGGCAGAAGTCACATCAGAGATCAAACCAGAAATACTGCACTACTGAAATCAGGCCAAACGTTTCAATGTCTGAAGCCCATTTTTAAGGCTTTTTGGTAATTCTTCTGGTGGAACATCATCCCTGTAAAAGATACGTGTCAATCGCAGGGCTCTTACTGACTGAAAGCTTAACACCAAAATCTGTTTTATTATCAGTTTTCACTGCTCAGTTTAAAAAAAAAAAATCCCATGTTTAATAATTTCAGTAGGATACTTCTTAAAAAAGAAAACCTACATAACAACACTGGCTGTTTTTTTCCCCTTTCTTCAACAAAATGTGTTGATAAACAAAGTACAGAACAATTGCTTTTAGCACTACTAAAATATCTGATGCACCCCACTGAACCTGCTTGCAATTGCATTTGTTTCTTTAAAGCAGTAGAAGATTTCCTTTAATCAGGTTTCATATTTTTTCATATTTACTCACAGCCTAAAATTAAATAAACATGATCTCTACCAGATGAGGCAGTCAGAGTTTGGACAAAGCACAGTCAGGTTTTGAAAAAGCACGTTGCCCCTTTTTCTTCCCAGATCATTCCAAAACTTCAGGAAGTCAATCTTTGTTATTTTCACTAGCAAGGTATCTGGGTAACTATTTATTTACTTTGCTTTATGGATAAGGAAATAATTTCTTACATCTTTAATATGCTTCTACAAGTAGAAAAGCTAAGACAGCAGTGTTTGCTTTTTTCTTTGAAGAGAATGCCAAATGCAGAGTCTTCCAAGCTGAACGCGTCTGCTAAGAGAAATGGTTCCAAGGTAGAAGTATACAAAAAAACAACCCTGACGTATTCTTTAATCTAAGCTCACGTTCCTTACTTCAGGTAAAAAGCAATAGTATCAACAGGATGCTGCTCACAGCTACCCTGAGCCACATGCGGCTCTCCAAGATCTATCGTCTCCAAGATTCATGCAGTGATAAAAATTATGTGTCCGTGTTCTTCCCCGAGACAGCAAACATTTTCACTGCTCTTACCTGAGGGAGCTCTGCCATCAAATAATAGAAGCCTTTGTTCTCTTTTCCAAGCAAGGCGCTTGCTGGCAACCGCACATCTTCAAAAAACAGCTCTGCTGTGTCCTAAGAAGATTTTAAAGGACAGTTTGCAGTCTGACGTTCTCACCTCTGCATTCCACTTTTTTCCCCCATTTTTTCATTTTGTCATGTTAAGTCATAGAATCGTTTACGTTGGGAGGGTCCTTCTGAGGTTGTCCATCCCCTCAAAGATGGACAAAGCACTCAAAGCACCTTCAGCAGGTGAAGGTCTTGTCCGGTTTCACTTCCTGATGCTTCCAAGTGAAAGGCCCCACAACTGCTCTGAGCCCCTGCTTCCAGCATCACATCACTTTTATGATGGTTTTTCTTAATAACCAACTCAAAAGTTTCCTCAATTTAACTTGTGTCCCTTGCCACCCTTCAACTGTGCTGCTCCATTTCTACAGCCATCCGTTAGGTAGCTGAAGACAGAAATACAAGCCCATCCTTCCAAGCTTTCTCAGAGCGAGGAAATCCAGCTGCCAGCCTCTCCTTGCACATCACATACTTCAGACTTCCATATGCAAACTCAGTATACATGCTTTGTATGTATAACTTTAATGCTCTAGGGCTTCAGTATTAAAATAATATAACGGTTCCATTTTATCTTTATTAACCTAGTGCCAAGCATTGAGCAATTTTAGACTTCCTCTAAGTCTACTATGTGTTATGGGTCACACGAACTTACTTGAGCTTTCAGGCCAATTTTTTGCAGCTTGCGTCCTTTCATGAAACCTTTTGTCCCATTTTCCACCAGAAAAAGGCTGATTCCATGAGCAGGAGATCGAGCCTCTCGGTTTGTAACCGTAACCACAATCACCACGTCACACATCCAACCATTGGTGATGAAAGTCTGTAAAAACAAATAAAAACCAACACAGCTTGGAATAATGCAACCAGCTAGGTGGATAGAAATAAGAAGAGATCATCAAGCAATAGAAAGAAAACCATCAGTGTGTGGATGCTTTCACAAGTAAACTGAAAGGCAAGGTTTAAGTGTCCAGGAGCATTTCAATAATTCAGGAAGTCTAAAGTGCTGTCTAAAAGGAAATTACATAATTTGAGAGGCATTGTGTGGTGAGAATTGTGAAGTGAAAGAATGCACAGACCTGTTTCTTTCATGTGCCCCCTGCTAAAGAAGGAAGGAGTTATCAGGTGTAGACATCAAATGAAAGCAGTTCTCTTTTTTAATAAACTAGCAAGGTATAAAATGCAAAACCACTGATGGCCTCTACTAACAACTGCTTACAAGAGTTCTGCAGAATGATCCACCCACTTGTCAAAATGACTCATCCTAACACCACCAAAAGAAATAAGCAATCTCTCCTGCTTGACTTCAACCACACATAATGAGCAAATATATTTGCAGACATCTGTATGTACAAATTTACTTGTACACATCAGTTTTGTAATAGCTTGAAAGCATACTCAGCATCTAATGTCGTTCTCCTAATACGAGCTTCCGAGCAGGTTCCACAGTCTGCACTGTAGCACACCTTTCCTCAGGCCACAGAAAGTTTAACATTGGTAGCATACATACTTCAGTGTTCAACCTTAGCAATGAGAAACAACACTGGTTCTGCTTACACAATATAGGACTTCTTCCAGTTCAAGTAAGAAGAAAGTCTTTAGATAAGATCATGTAAATATTATAAAAAGAACCTGTTTCCCATAAATAGCCAAAACCAGAAGTATAGTAAGTCTATATGTAAAAAAAAAATTAAGCAACTGGCAAAAAAAGAAAAGAAAAAGAGAGAGGAAGGACTACTGGTAGACACTGATTCTGGTATACATCCCTCCCTGAGTGCCTCCAGTTCCCAAAGGCTATGAGTGACATACACATCTGTTTGCTTACCTTACTTCCATTAAGAATCCAGTCACTTCCATCTTTCTTTGCGTAAGTCCGTACTCCTTGCAAGTCACTAGAATGGAATTCAAAAGACCCTTCAGCAAACTGTTCCAGACGCTGTAATTTGTATCTTGAATGCTACCCAATAGCAAGTAGACTTCACACCATCGAGACATGCAGTCAGAGAAAACGCACAGGAGGATAACGGTACACAGTGAAATGGTTTGCAGTAACACAGAAACCAAAAGCCTGCTGCAGAAAGAGATGATAAATGTGTGCAATCATACACGAGCATGAGGTCCCACTTTAACGGATCTGCCTGTGGGAAGTGGTGCGATGAAGCACTGATACCAGAAGTCAGCATCCCCTTACGCTGATATGCTTTAGAAAACAGATGTCAGACAAAACATCTTCTGAACATGCTCAGTCTTAATGAGGACGCTCTGCAAAAAAACATGGCTCACATCCACTCTTTGTGGAAGCACGACACCGAAAGGTTTTGCTCTTCACCTGTTCCTCTCTGTTGTGGATACTGGCCAGATCACCTGTGTCTACTCAAAATACGTGCTGTCTGCCCTTCAACAATGACAGTAAAGGAGCAACATTTATCTGTTTGAAAGGATTCAGAGGGGAAAAAAACAAGAAAAAAAAGCCCAGCATTTTGTTCCACAACAAAAATTAATACTAATGAAGTAAAGCCATCTTTACTGACGTAACTTTCTCCTGATTACATTTCATATTAAAAGGTATATTCACAGGACGAGCAGATTATTAACCATAAGCTCAGACCATAAAAGGAAATACAAAGCATATTTGTCCATCGTGAGACAATAAGGAAACTGATTGTGAACAAGTCTTGAACTGGCAAAGCTGTAACAGAGTTATCTGCAAGTCTGAGGCCCTCCCCATTCTAGGATATTGTCTAGTTATTAGGATGTCCGCATAACCAGGATGCTCATGAGTTTCTTGCACTGAGAAATAAGTAGACAGCAAGTAAGATTATAACCGTCTGTCTTTATTTTTAGCTTACCTGCCAGCCCCAGGCTCTGTCATGGCAATAGCACCAATACACTTGCCTGCAACCATCTGAGGAATGAAGTGTTTGATCTGTTCTTCAGTGCCATAATTCGCAATGTAGGGCATGACTATATCGGAATGAAGGCTGAATCCTGGGCCAGTACAGTTGACGTACATCCTGGGGAGTGGGAAAAAACAAAACAGCTCAGGCAGAAACACTACAGAAATTTAAACACTGAACTTCACACCTTCACAACGCAGACCTGACACTGAAAGCAAGCCCTACAACACCTCTTGGACCTCTTGGACATTATGTGAACTTGCAGCATTTGCACTGTTATTTACTGAATGTATTTTCACAGCCAGATTATTGTGTAACCTACCAGACTAATCAAAATGCTTCCCTCAACCACAGTAGAGCACGATGACATTTATTACTTAAACAAGCACCTGAAATGCATAAAGCCGAAGGGATTTATATATGTTTTAATTATTGACATCAATTTCTGTAAGCAAGGAAGAAATCTTATGAAAAACAAAACAAACAAACGACAAATCAGTCAACTGATAACTTGAATCAAACTCTTCTTGAAGTGCCTAGTACTTACTGC
The DNA here is from genome assembly GCA_016647715.1 of Pavo muticus. NCBI lineage: Eukaryota > Metazoa > Chordata > Aves > Galliformes > Phasianidae > Pavo > Pavo muticus. Next base: position 307,772 of record JACDJE010000234.1, on the reverse strand, counting down.
TCCTCCCAGAGCACGGCTGAGGAGAGAATATCTGCTCCAATGCCTCCGTGTTTCTCAGCAACAGCCACTCCCAGCAAACCTTGCTGTCCAGCTTTTTCCCAGAGCTCTCTGCTCACCTGGCCATCCTTCTCCCATCTGCAAACAGCATAAGAACAGAGATTAAATTCTCCATGTACTACCTCTCATTTGTCACGGCTGCTGCTTCATGCTAGAGGGCCTGCAGCAAGTTTTCACTGGCTGGTAGAGAGGCTTTCAGTCTCAGCAACGCACAACACAGCATACGGGGTGCTGAGACAACACTTCCCAGCCAAGAAGTGGTGGCTTAATAACAGGTTTTCCATTCTTCAGAAATGCCACTGGCATTACACAGATACCAACTATATAACACATCTGAATCCTGGCTTCCAACATATAAACCGGATGACTCTTTATGACTTGTTATGAAAGGCTGTGCTGCGTCTTGGTCTGAGCATCAGAGCAGGATCTAGGAGATTTAGCCACAACCATCTGGATAATTACAAGGAGGTCCTCACCTTCCTGACACCCCATTTTCCCATAAAATGGGTATAAACATCAATTTTTGAAAGATTTTGATTCTACCAATGAGAAATGCTTTTTAAGAAAAAAAAAACACCGTTAGCAACCCTGATACAAAATACAAAATATATAAAATAATATATATTAAAAAAAACCAAGATCAGTCCCTTTTCACTTCGTATTGTACCTTGGTAAACTACTGCTGCTGTAAGGCGGTTTTAAGTTTGTGAATAGACAGCTAAGGTTTGTCTGCTGATAATTTGCAGACTTTAAGAATCACTTGTACCCCGAGTTCACCAACACACCAGAAAGTTGGATGGCCATTAATGGCCATTTTTTAATAATATGTTTGACAAATTGGGTCAGAAAGACTCCTCTGATGCACCGGTGTGCAGCAGAGCTATACCACAGCACTTTATCCACAGTTAATAAAGCATCTTGTCACACTCGCATTAAGTTTACTCCCAGAGTTTCTGCTCCTGCACTGGAAATCTTAACCAGTTCTCTCTAAAGACCATCTTTGTGGGCTTTTTTTGCCCCCTACTTTTAGGGTTACCGCTGTCACCCATCACAAAAGCATTTTCTCCTCATGCTCATCCACGTTTACTGACGCCACAGCACTCTCTCCACGTTGGCCCAGCCAACTGGTACACTCTGCCTGAAGCCTACTTGTTTATTTGAAAGGTGTGAGAACAGAATGGTTCATAGGTCTCTGCAGTGATGCAAGAACACAAGTCCAACTTGTTCCAGTCACCTGAGGAAACAGTTGTGTCAGCAAACAGGATCATAATTAACCTTGAGCAAACGCAATACCTGTTCACAAAGCTACACCAGAAGTCTTTCTAATAAAAGACAAAGGAAAACATACCCCCTCCACTTCAATGGGAGAGTGACAATTCTATGTAGAAGACACATTTCCAAAGAAGGAAAAAAGATGAAAATTAACACAGTAATATTGTGTGCAATGTTCTGAGTAATACATAATCCACCTTATCATTTTGCATGGACTGTATCTATTACAGTAACCCAGGCACAATGTTAGTGCATTTTGGATTACAGCAGGATGACAACACAATGACCATAGAGGGAATGGCCTCAAGTTGTGCCAGGGGAGATTCAGGCTGGATGTTAGGAAATACTACTTTTCCAAAAGAGTGGTCAGGTGCTGGAATGGGCTGCCCAGGGAGGTGGTGGAGCCACCGACCCTGGAGGTGTCCAAGGAACGTTCAGACTTCGTGTTGAGAGACATGGTTCAGTGAGAACTATTGGTGATAGGTGGACAGTTGGACTGGATGATCTTGGAGGTCTTTTAGCACAATTAGGGAAACACTGGCTGCAACTCCACAAACTGCATTTGTCCTGCTCATAAGCCTGCAACAAAGGTGCCAGCTCAGAGCGATCAGTGAATTTTGATGAATTTTATAGCCAGGTTTGTTTCAGTCGAGTCCTGTTATTGAAAACAAAAATCTTGTTTATCTTGTCATAGCGAATAATACCTGAAAATGCTTATTTTGGGGGGAAAAAAAGCAAATTATCTAGAAAACCAGAATGTTTAAAAGGCATCTCACTCTGCATGAAAAGGCAGCACTTCCTCCTGAAAGAACTTCCTGGCGCTCTCCCTGAAGATATCGTGGTCTGACGAGAAGATCCTCCGAGTGCCAATGTCAGTTAGACGCTTAGCAGAAGAAGGCTCCAGGCGCTTCGTGCCATGCTGTTCAGTTGGCGCAGGTCTGAGAAAGAGAAACGAGCATGTATGCTTGGATGCAGGCGTACCCTATTTTTACAGCCCTTTGAAAAGGCAGGAAACACCTGCCTAGCAAACATGGATTATTTATAAAGCTACTTATGGCTCTATTGAGCTACATCCATGGCTACACTGAGCTGTTGCTCAAGCAGGGCGCAGGGCCCTCTGGGCACGCAGCAGAGGGCTGCTGCTCTCTCAGCACCCCACGGTGGCACGGTGGTACAAGGGTGGTACAAGGGCACTAGGGCCCCACAACCCCTCTGTGCGGCAGGGCGGACAAGGACAAGCCCCGCTGTCACCTGCTGTCAGCACAGGACTCCGCGTCCCTGCACGTGGCCAGGAAGTGGGGCAAAGGGCAGCCTGCCTCTGCAGCGCGATGGCTGAACCGCTGGGCCCAGCGTGCAGGGGGGGGACCCGAGCTGCCTCCCTGCAAGCAGAGGTGCAGATGCATGCATACATACATGTGTATATGTGCTCCTGCGTGTGTATTCGGGCCTGCAGCACTCCTGTCACACGCACACAGAGCACAAAAATACATATATATATATTTATGCACACGCACTCACCACCTACACACACTCACACAGATACATACAAAATATACCCCTGTATATACGTACCTCCTTACCAGCCCCACCAACACACCCGCACGCAGCCCATGCAGACAGCCCCGCAACACCTCTCCGCCCAAACACACCCACGCAGAGCCAAACTCGCGCCCCGCAGCCCCCCAGCGCCGCCCCGCTTCCCTCGCGCCGCCGCCGCGCGCCCGCCGACCTGGGCTGGGAGGAGAAGGCCCTCCGGCCGGCGGCCCCCAGGAGCCCACGCAGGCGAAACAGCCGCGCCGCCATCTTGCGTCGGGGTGTGGCGGGGGGCAGTGCGGGACTGCACAGCAGAGCCGCGCCGCGGGGGCGAAGAGCAGCGCTGCCCCTGTGGCTGCGGGGGTCGATCGCCGTGTGCGTGCACGGGGATAGCGCGGAGGTGTTGCGCCCGTCCTCGCTGTGTTGTAAAAAGGAAGTGTTTCTGTTTCCCGGAATCTGGCACGCAATTCCCAGCGGTATGATTAAGCACGTTCGAGTTATGAACTCCTCCTAATCCATCCTGTTTACAACAGGATTATGATAAAACTATTTGCATTTTTCCTTAAACGCGGTTTGGAAATCGCTTGGAAAGCAATCCTTTGGCTCACCGCAGGGTGAGTGCGGCTGAAACCCTGCCTGAAAAGCAGATGGCGTCAACTAACGGTCATTATGATGAGAGTTGGGTTAATAGGTAACCTGCCGAGAGAATTCCTACAATCTAGGCGTTTTTGTAGTCTGAACCTGTCGTAACGTTAACCAAAATTCCTCCTTTTTGGGTCAGGAATGCTGCACCTCCACCGTACGCCAGGAGATGGCAGCAGAGGCACGGCTATATGAGTGGGCCTGCCTGAGCCAGCAACTCTGCCTCTCCGGGGATGTCAAATGCCTTCCTGACACCCAGGTGGTGTCCCAGGCTGTCCCAGGCGTCACCTGTCTGCTCTTGAGGTCAGGAAGTGCCTCGGGGGCAGTTTGGCATGTTTTTCTAGGGGGGAAGAAAGGTGGTTTTAAAAAATAGAAACATTAAGAACAATGTTTTTGTTGTTTTTGCAGAAAACAGGACAGAAATAGATACCGCAGCAGAGAAGAAAGTGAAGACACACTGCTGGCCTTCTAGTTGCTGTTCCAGTTTGGGATTGTGCTTTTGTTACCATGACCTTACAGGACTTTGAGGAGAAACAGCACATTCTGGGTTAAGTGACAGCTTGGTCTGGTCCCTGTCTCTCCATTCATCATGTGGGCATGGTCACAGGGTGAGTCTGATTTTGATTTCTACCTCTCTGTGTTAATGCCTTCTCTTTTATATAGCTGTTTGCCATACCAGTAAATGGCATGTCTGTCCTTCCTGACCTCTGGTACAAACAACCTTCAGTACAGGTGAGGGATACAGGTTGCCATACATTCATTGTCATAAATTCTCTTCAACTTGCAGCTCTCTTGCTCTCATATTATGTGATTAGCAGCAGACTTCCTTTGAGACTGCAAACCACTGGAGTAATCTAGCATAACGCCCCAGTGATGCCCAGCACTAATATCACCACCTCACCACCATGTTGCCAGCATGACATAAAGGCACCAATTCAGTGGTCTCTAACACAGTGCTTTACTGTCCTTACCTGGGGACACTGTGACATTTGGGCTTTGCCACAAATTGATTTGGCTAAACATCCCATTTTGGGTCACTGTTTATGTTCTTATTCATGATTTCCAGTGTTCATAGGTCATTGCTCCAGCTGGAAAGGGCCATGTTCTCTTCAGTCCTTGCTTTCTTCGGAACAATGTTGAGTGTGCTTACTACAGGGAATGTAATTTAAAGCATTATCTTGCTGAAAAATTGCACGTGGCCTTGGAAAATGCAAGTGAATAAATGAGAAAGTGGTAGGTCACCTGGAGAAAAAGTGTTCAAGTTGAGTTCTATGGTAAGACAAGTTGAAATGAAATTTCTTCTGATTTTGGTCAAAATATCCCTGTTGTTCATCTTCTCTGAATACAAAGACTGTACAAGTATATTCAAGTCAGAACAGCCCTGTGAAAGTAATTCTTTTCTCAGAGGTATTCTTTGCTGTCTTTGTGCTGCAAGAAAAAAATGATGAAGGTATTGAGCAAACGGATCCCATTACATGCTTTTCTTTATTTTTTCCCATTAAATAAGTAATCTACAACTTTTGTCTGTGTTCCTGAGCTAAGACATTATTAGTCCTATTATGCCTGCAGCAGCAGCTGCTTCTGTGCAAGAGTGTTCTCCAGGACTAAGTATGTTGGACTTGGTTTCAATAGCAGGGCAATTACAAGTAACTCCTTTTGAAAGAGCTATGGTTCTCCATATTCTTCTGTCTTGCTGTGCTTCATGGTGCTACTATCTGTAAAGCCAAGCTGCAGGATCTGACCAGAAGCTTTGAACATGCCTCAAGAGACACCGTTGACGTCCTATCACAAAACTTTTTTTTCCCTTTTGAGACTTTCATTCTCTTGCAAATAAAGCGTCCAACTATTCATGTCTGATATGAATGCCCTAGAGGTTTGGTTTCTGACTAGATTATTTAAAGCTCATGTGCTGTCTTCTTTTCAAGAAGAGTCCAGGTGCCAGTTAAGCATGTCTGCCCATCAGGAGCATGTATGGTCTTCATCCAACTTTTCTATGTTGGCATTAGATTGCAGGGCAAGCTTGAATAAGGTGCAAAGTTCTCAGCTTACTTCTCCTGATACTTGACTGTCCTTAGTGTGCTTTTGCATGGGGTCACACAGCGTTAGTCACGTGTATGCAAGATGATGTGACAGACAGAGAGAGGCTTTGGCTGATGAGCTGGCCTTTCCCTACCATGAAATTCAGCTCCTTCAGCTTGTGTCTTGGAGCACTTGAGAGACACCACACCCCTCCAAGACCTTTATGTGAAGTCCAGTGATTGCTGGGTGTCAAGAGGGAGAGGGAGCAGAGTCTCATGAGCAGAGATCATGACTCAGCCTGGAGATGGTGTCTCACTAGGGGTCACAATTTTTTTTTCTCCAGGTCTTTTTTGATGTGAAACTTCAAACTATCATATTCAACAAGGACTTGCCAATCTAGGATGCTGCTCTATAGCAAAGTCTTCTTATGCATACCTGTGCCAGGATGTCTTCTATTGGATATCTGGCATACTGCCATACTCAGTGTTTCCTGCACAGGTTTTCAGCTGAAATCCAGCTTAATTCAGTCATTAACCAAAAATGCTCCTAACAGTTCAGCGTTAGTGAAATGTGCTTGAGTTCATTTGTGCTTATTGTTAGACACAGAGGCCAGGGGCTGTTGATCAGCTATGGCTGTACCTATTAGTCCAGGCAAATAAAGAAGTAAACTTTCTTACACTCACTGTAGCAAAGTGCTGGGAGAGAGCTGGTCCTTCCATAATGAGATAGTGCAGAGGTGTGGCATTGGAAGGTCCTATGGACTGAGCAAATGAAGGTAATGGGTATGAAGTGTGCTGGTAAACAAAGGATTTCTTAAATAGATGCTTCACAGCTTTCAAGAACCTGAATCAGCTGAGCACCACTCTCACACAGGTGTTGGTGTTAGGAGAGTGTAGTTATAGAAAGGTATATCAGGATGTTTGTATTACCATCCTAGCTGGTAGGAGGTAGGGTTGTCTTAGGTGTTATAAGGTTGTAGCTAGAGTTCACATAGGTATTGATCTTTCTTCTTTGGTTTCTTTGAAAACCTTTGTGAACTTGCAGAAGTAGTAAGTTCCTTCCACCCTTTTATAACCATATTTTTGTTATGTGTGATGTAGCCTATGTGGATTCAACTAATTGCTATTTTTTTGTTCTGTCAGAAACGTGCAAAAGATGCAGCAGTAACGTTAACCCTCATTCAGTAAATCAGTGATGTTCCTGAACGATGAAAGAATAGACCAGAGGAAACCTTCTAAGTTAAATAGATGTAATAGGCTTTATTGATCTGATCTAGCTGTAGATGTCCCTGTTCGTTGCTGGGGAGTTGGACTGGGTGACCTTTAAATGTCCCTTTCAACTCAAACAATTCTGTGATTCTATCTACTGTTGTTTAAAAGCTAACTTTGCTTTTTCAGATACGCATAAACATTATAGACTATAAACTTTCAACTGAAAGCACTTCTTAAATTAATGAGGCAGTTAATAAGCACCATCACTTACGTGGAGGAGATCAACTTGAAAAATTGTAGTATTTGATATAGCATGGAGTAAAAAATGGATCCTTATTGGTCATATAAAGAGCCAGAGAAAATGCATTCCTGAGCAAGCAATCTGAAGAGCTGATATTTGGGAAGATAAGAAAAATATTTTGTTTTTGTGGCTTCAATTTGGTTGAACTGAGGAGTGTAATAGCTGAAGAATGGAGCCTAAAATGCCTATTCCTGACTGCCCCTGGGGTACAAGTTGTATGGGTTGTGTTATGGCATAGAGGAAATGCTGAGTCACTGCCTGAAGCAGTGATTGAGCACCTCGTGGGAAGGCAGGGCCAACCAGGGGAGCTCAGGTGCATGCAATTGCATCTGAGTGACCAGAAGGGCTGGAGCCAGGATCCACCCCTTCTCAGGTCTCATTGGAAGGTTGGCAGTGGAGGCAACAGGTTTTTCCTGGAGATCCCTGTGTACATGAGGCCTTCCAAAGGTAAACCTTTCCATTGTTTCTGTGCCCATGGCTGTTGTGTTTGAGCAAGTCCTTGCTTGCTGCAGTCTAGGTTTTTGCTACTCTGCTCTCATAGCTGTGCTTTCCATCATGTTATAGCATTACATAACATATATGCAGTTTGTTGAGTGATGCAGTTTAGGATACGTATATTCTCTGTAACTAGAATGAAGGAGGCAATTTCTTTCACCTGGAACGAAGGTTTACTTTGTTATTTTTGCCAGGGCTTTTAGCGTTCAGTGGTGTTTGTGTCTGCCCAAGCCCTGGTAAAAAGTTTGTTTAGTGGCGGGAAGAGCTTTTCCTCAGGAGAAGAAAAGACCTTTTATGATTCTTGAGTAATAAGTGTGGAAAACACTTGCTTTGGGGAGCGGGTGTCTAAACTATTCTGCACCTCATTGATGGAGTGGATAGTGGTAGCTACTTTAAGGTCTTATTCTATCACAGTTTCTTGGAAAGCTTTCAGAACAGACCCACAGATCCTCTGTAGCCTCTCTCTAAGCATTTAGCAATACATTGTGTCCTCAGGCATGCTTAACTTACTGCAGGGTGAAGGAAGGTCATGCTGTTAACAGGAGCTAATTAGCTAGGTTGTAGGAAACTAAATATCACCATCTTTACTCTACTTGTGGGCAGAAGCGATCGCTATCATGCTACTTTGAAGTGTATGTGGAGGATGCAAAGTGAAGGAGATATCCAGTCGTGTGTTTTGTCACAGCTCTAATTTTTGATGTTATGAACTATGGTGACTTTGCTACAAGCTGTGCCTGACTGGAATTTCCTTTGGTATTTTCTTTCTTTACGTTCCACACTGAAAAGCTAAACATGGCTATGCTGTATAGAGTTTTAAGCAAAAACTCATGTGACCATGCCAGTTCCAGAAAGGGTTTTGGATTAGGTAATAATTCTATTCTTATAAGGCACTTTTAAAAAATAAATAGAGAAATGTCTTATCACAAGGCTCCTTCCCTGCAATGCAAGTGTGGCTACCAGCTCCAAGTCTGCATGAAGTGTGAATCGAGCTTCAAGACCAAAAATCCCTAAAGGAGATTTGGCTTTCTCTCTGACATAAACTATGTTTGATTTGTTTCTTCGCTTTTTTTCTTCTGGGCCTGCTTCACAAGTTTCATGGCAGCCTTGAGAGACATTTCATCCACGTGATGCCTAGGGTTCGCTTGTCATGTCTTGGTTTCTATAGTAGCAGGGCCAGGCATGGTGAATTAGAAGTAATCATACACTTACCTTATTTCTGATGCTTTTAAGGATCTGCCTTCATGGAAAATAGATATGAATTGTACTGCCTAGCAATGGCCTGCTAGGTATGCTCAAGAGATTGAAAACTGTTCAAACTCTTAATCTTTGTCATGATTTCTGACGTGGAACAGAGGCACATTGGGTTGCTGGGTATAAAACAGGGAAGCAAGAAAGGGACAGGTTAGTACAGAGAACAAAGCACCAGGGAGATGCTTCAGATGGGAGTAGAGAACATAAATGAGGTGCTACTTCTGTGACTGGCTTTCTCAAGACTTGGTGTTCCCACCTGTCCCTTAACATGCTCCTTATTGCACAGTTTCACTCTAAAGATTTTGAAGAGGCTGAGTGAGCTTCAGCAAATGGTTGCAAGGCTGGGCAGGAGCTGTATTCCCTCAGTGATGCTGCTAGCTGCCATTCTCCATGCCAGTAAATGCCCTTCATGCAGTGGGGACTGTACGCTGTTAATGCATGCAAACTCTGAAGACTAAGTAGAAATGAATTTGTCTTAGAGTGTAATTACAAATACCAGTTATCATGACTGTTCCTTTTAATCAGCGTGAACAATACCCTTGCGATACTTTGCACGCTGCTGAGGAAATATGGACACATTTTTATTGCATTTTATCAATCTTTCTTGTTCATTTTGTAGCACAAGTCCTTTCCAGAGGATTGGCAATAGCCTTTCTTTTACAGCATTTTGATTTAGGAGTCCTGCTACCCATCATTGTTACATTGGTGGAGAAATGAAATGTTTATGGACTAATCTATACCATCCTCCCAAACCATAGATTTTGGTAATGGGAAGTTCAGTTTGATGCTCTAATAAACTGTGGGCTGATGCATACTGCGCCAATTAATCTAGAAGGTAGATGTGAGAGTGAAATCTTACCTTTTCAGCAACATTTCAGTCTTCATTCTGAAATGAATGTACATGCCTAGGTAGATGAAGTATTGCATTTTTCATCATAAAACAAATGAGACATAATAGGTTACTAAGGAACAATTTTGTTTTTAATAGACGTTTTAGCCCTTCCTTGTATCCTTATAGAAGTCAGCCTCCCTACAGTAAAAACAGTGAAGGTTTACCTTGACAGCAAGATACTGATCATATTCAGTTTGAACACTGAGATTAGATTGAAAATTGGCTCAAGTATAACAATTGTTCTGGTAATGATGGCATGAAATACCTTAAGAGAGGAGCTGTGTGAAAAAGGGAAATACTGTGGTGTGGGAGCAGGCTTAAATCACTGGAAGGGTGATGTTAATGGGTTTTGTTCAGAGAGCACTGTTCTATGTACCATGGCTTCTTAGTGCCTTGGTACTAAAGTAGAGAAGATGGATGCGAAAGCTGGGTTGGCTCAGTGAAGTAAATAGCCAAATTTGCCTTCCAGAAAGAAGACGGATGCATTTGCTGAGCTTCCTCCTATTGGGTTTTCCATCACAGTGTGTGCTGGAGCTAGAAGATGTGTGAAAGACTCAGGTGACATTGTAGAGGAAACAATTGCACTTTTTGCTGTGGTGTAAAGGTGTTGGAGATGTCTCCAGATGGCAAGCCTTCAGCTGATTCTTTGAGATATCAGTGAGTATGTATGCTGGCTCCTGTAGTATTAGAGATGGTGGATGTTCCATCCCTGGAGGTGTTCAAGACCAGGTTGGATGGGGCCCTGGGCAACCTGGTCTAGTACCAGATCTGGAGATTAGTGGCCTTGTCTGTGGCAGGGGTTGGAACTTGGTGGTCCTTGTGTCCCTTCCAACCCAAGCTCTCCTATGATATGGTTCTATGAGGGTAATTAATACACTTTTCATACCTTTATGTTTTATTGAAGAGTGACACAACTAATTTCTTAGGCTGTAGGTGGGAAGGAGAAGTGTTGAGTGTTCAGCAGCTCCTGAGAAAAGGGGAGAAAAAAGCAAGCTGTGCAGAGAGGTTGGTGAGGAGACATTTTTGGACAGCCTTTGATGCTCAAATGAGCTTGGGGCAGTGGGTGGAGTGCACTGTATACAACATCTATGATCAGTAAATAATTCCTGACACATCAGGCACACCTGGAAAAATTTCCCTTCTTGCCCACCTGAACTCAGTGGCTCAAGGTTAGGAAAAACATTACTGATGTCTTCATCTTTTTAACATATAATTGTTTTGTGTAGGAGCCCGTTTAGGTCTGGGAGACAGCAAAGCGCCGTGAGTAGTACAAAAACAGCTTTTTTTTCCCAGCCAAGGGTCTGGTCCTTTGGTCAGCATACAGTATGTTGGACAGAGCTGATGTTAATCTCAGTGTCCACACTTCCTCAGTTGTTCTGGTGTTTCTGCTTTGGTTTTGTATGGTGTGCACTCCATGTTGCTAGTCACCCTGCCTTGTGGTGCGTACCAAGGACTAGCATTTTGCGCCTTGACCTTTCCTTGGGGATTTAGCCCTGCTTCCAAGGAGTTAAACTCGATTGCTTTGAGTAATGGAAAGCATGGTCATAAACAATGTGCTATTTAAAATACAAAGCAAATGCAGTGATAACAAGAGGTGTCGGATGACTGGGTCTGAGAATTACTTTTTCCATTTAGAGCCTGAGCAGATGCAGGGCAGCCTTCCCCGGCTGTTGGGGTCTCTCTGGTCCCACTCTGTGGGTGGAGCAGGAGCTCAGCCACTGTGCAGCGTGGTGGTCCTGCTTGTGCTGGGCACTCTTTTCTCAGGGAGCAGGCAATATGAAGGAAAAAAATAAAAAGCAAAAAAAATAGAGCTTTTTTGAGGAGCACCCCCCCAGGATCAGAGCTCTGAGCAATGCAGAAGTTACTAGCATGGAGGTAGTGGGTTTAAATAAGTGAAACTTTTAAATGGTTTGAAGCAAAGCAGGTTACTCTGCTCACCTACAAACAAGACACCTGAACATTTTATTAGAGATCTTTGTTCATGCATTTCCAAGTTGTGCTTTCAGGTTGGGTACATTTTGAGGTGGGTTTTATAGATGGAATTAAAACCTTCTGAGAGAGAGGTCTGGATTTTTATGTCTCTCAATTAAAACCTTTTTTCCTTAAACGATCTCATTTCTATGCTTTCAAAAGAAAACATTTCTGGTTTATGTCATTTTGGTTGAATGACAGCTTCTGGTTGAACTGCTGTAACTTGTTGAAAGAGGCTAGTATTTAAGAGTTGGTTTTTCTCTATAACTGACTGAATAGTTTAAGATGACTCCCATAATGTTGTCTTAACAGGGTATGATTTTGTTTAACAGATATTTGTCTCTATGCATGTGATTTTTAACAATGGGTGGCTTATACTTGCCTATTTCTACACAGAAGCTGTCCCATTCTGTTGATAGTATGGAATTGGACTCCAAGTTTTTTACGTGTTAACCAAAGCTGTGATGTTTAGAGAAGAATGATGGACATGCTGATCTTGCAGGCTTTTTCCAACCCTGGGCTGGTTATGTGACTGCACGTTGATGTCGTGTGGGGATGAAGTGTCAAAATGAGACTGACAGTGTATGTGGAGAAATGTTATTTTGGTTTTTGTTTGTTTGCTTTCCCAGCAACTGAGATCCATGGTTTTCTTGGAAAGAGAAACCACATGGAGCATGTGCAATATGGCGAGCAGCAGTAGGGTATCTAGCAGTCCTTTGAGAAACATCCTCCTGGCTGAGGCCCTGTAAATAACTTGGCTCATGCATCTTGATTTTTTTTTTTCCTTGCCTTCTTAGGACAAAGCTAAGCAACTACCTCCCATTTTCCTTCTATCAAAGCCTTTTTTCCCCATTATGCACGAAGCAAGCACCTGTAAGCTACCTCCTGGCATGGGTCTCTGGGCAGGGTAGAGCTCTGAGACTTGCTTGGCCCTGTCTGCCAGTGTGCAGGAGATTTTTTTGGGAAGCCTTGCAAAAGAGGCAGCTGCTGTTCCACTGGCTGTGCTGTGGCTTATTCTCATGCCAGCTGCCCCCTGGTGCACCTGTTGGTGCTTGAATGATGGAGCTGTTGTGCGCTGTAACTTAATAAGGCTAAGTCAGATTTTAATAGAACAAACTGACCCTCAGATAGAGGGCTAACGTAGTTACACAAACACTTCAGGAAAGGAGCAATGAGTTACATTTAAGGGCAGGGATGTGCAGGTGACAATTCAGCCCTGATTACTCCGCAGGCATTGGGCTGCTCTCCACTTGGCCCAGGGAATGGCAGCCACAACGTCGGTTCCCCTCATACAGAGCCTTTATTGTGTCTAATTCCTGATCGTTTGTTCTAGTTGTCCATAAAACTCTAAATACAGCTGGTTGAGAGGATCCCTTCCCAGTTGTGCTGTGGGCATACTGTTGTAGTACTAAGGACTCTTTGCCAGGAGGAGTGGCTCTGCATGTCTCCCTGAGGCAGGGTCACCATAGCTGCTTTTGGGTCTGTCTGTGCACTGGAGTAGGTGCTACCCAGGGGCTGTTCTGATATCAGCTCCAGGTGGCCTTCTCCCAAAAGCATGTTGGTGCTGATGTGTGTGGCAGCTTCCTGACCACTCTTCTTCCCAGTCCCCCAGTAAAGCACTTGTCATCCATATTAAGTAGTGACCTCTTCAAGATGCTCAAATATATTTTTTCATAAAACTTTATTTTGTGAAGTACAACGTACAGAAATAAATTAAGTGCTGAGTTATTGTTTGAGTAGGTTTGTATAGGTTTAGAGGGGATAAAAAAGACCTTAAAGCCTCAAAGTGACAACAGGGATTTATTGATGCTTTATTTTTCCAAAGGTTTACATTCTCTCATGGGAAACAACATGGAAAGAGATGCTTGCGATGAATGAGTGCTGGACAGTTGCAGTTTTTCCATCTAACTCTCCCTGGTGAAAGTTCAGTTTTTGGAAGTGACCCAGAGGCAATGCCTATGGATGCACTGGTTTAAAAAAAAAAAGTGAGTTTGGAGGCGTATTGTCCAGTCCTGTGCAGTTTCCATGTTGATGATGACTGCCAGAGCAATAATTTCACTCAGGCAGGTCTTAGGTGCCATCTGGTCTTTCCGAATTCAACTTGTTCTAGGAAGGAATGGAAGAGTTCAATTTGAAATCATCTTTGGCTGAAGAAACGCTGCAAAATGACAAATGGAGCCCTTAATGTTGCTTTTGAGATGTCTGTTTAGTTGCACATTTACAACCAATATACCACAACTCAAAGGAGCCCACGTACCCACAGTATTTGTTTGTATTTTAAAGAGAGGTGTTGAGCTTTTCTGCTGACAAAACAGAAGCATATCAAGGCTGTGGGTTGTGTTTCTTTAATTGTTTTTTTTCTCCCTCTGCTTGTAGAAATACTGCAAAATGCACAGGTTCTTCTGAAGCCCTCTTTTGACTATTGACCATGACTGTTAGAATACTGTCTTCAGGTAGTGACTTTGTTTCTTTCAGGGAGCTATTCTCAGTCGTTCACAAAAGTAGTCAAGCTGTTCTTTCTACAGTTTTCTCTGAATTATCAGAAGGTGTTGCTTGGATTTGTTTTTCTGATTCTGTGTCTCAAGGTGTCAATTTGCATAGCGTTCCTCTCCTTTTGCATGTCAACAGAAATCTAGGGTGATATTTAAGCTCAAGTATTTTCATGTTCAGAGGTAAACTGAGCATTTTTTCATAATCTGGCTGTTGGAAAAATCCACTAAATGCTTCCTGAGTTTCTGACCGGTTGTAGAGCTGGGAATAAGACCCAGGGATCTGCTTTCCTGTGCTCTTTGCTCTTGGATAGCAGTTTAATTTTATCATTGGTGAGACAGTGTTGTGTTGATTTCATAACCTATGTCTGGCCATGGGCAAGAAGAAGCCTATAAGCACAGCGAAGAGACGAGGTTAAGCATGCGAATAGGAACGTACCATTTGTTATCTGGGGATGTCCACTTAGACAGACAGGATGTGCTTTACAAATGCTGTGGAAAAACACGGATGTGATAGTTAGAAGGAGCAGCAAATATTACTTCAGGAGACACCTTCAAAATCAAGAGCTGTTCAGGAGCTGATGGTGTTGAAAAGGCACACTTCTGATCAGATTTGACTCAGTAATGTGAGAGAAAGTTTGTAGTGTTTAATACTGTTCAAACTAAATTCTCTTCCTGCTTGGGTGCGTTGAGACTAAATGTCAAATGGAGTGCTTTGCCCAAGCGTTAGCTGTGGGTTAGTTTACTTCCAGTTATGGCAGCTTTTCCACTGAATGTCAGTCTAGAGACCCAGGGCTAACAACAGTGGCCTTCTCTGCTGCGGCTGAACCTAGCCTCTCCTGTGGTGTGACTGCTGGCTAGGCACATTGTTTTCATGGATAAACTTTTCAACATAACTCAGCTATAGCTTTGTCCACCCAATTTGCCAGAGGAGCTAAGAGCCAACTGCAATGAAACTCAGGGATGAAATGTAGGACAAGAGGGTGTTTAAACCCCACACGTACCCTCGTAATTGATGCAGCCATTGGAGTCTTCCTGACCTTTCATCAGTTCTTCTACTTCCTCTTCTGTCATCTTCTCTCCTGGAGAACAAAGGCAGCCTGGTTAATTCTTAAACAGACACACAGCTGAGGCTGAATCCTGCAGCTTTTCCAAATGCTTTCTTTGTTTTCTGGGGTAGTAACAAGAAGATCTGTTGCTGAACTAAGATTTATTCATTTTAACTTTCTTTACAAGTTCAGCATGTGCACGTAGACTTAGTTCTTCACTCTTTAAGTGACTAGGAACCCTATGCAGCAAATCCTCTATCTGTGTGCTTTAGGTCACTAGAGTTTACAGCCTTTTTTCTCTGTCCCTCAGTGGACCCTTTTAGTACCTAATTTGAGTTTAGAAGTAAAACTCTTTCTTTTGATCTTTCTGTTGCTTTGCATCAGTTTTCCCAGAGCCTTGGCTAGCAGCCTCCTACCTCTCTAAGCTAGTTAGAACATTCTTCCTCTCTCATGCCTTCAAACAGCAGCAGTGTTTTGTGTTCACAGATATGACAATCCCTTACCCAGTGTAGCCAGTACATGGCGGAGTTCAGCCCCCATGACTGTGCCATTGCCTTCCTTGTCGAAAACACGCAGACCTTCAACGAAGTCTTCATAAGTACCCTGATCCTTGTTGTTAGCAGCTGCTTGCAGCATGGGCAGGAACTCTTCAAAAGTAATTTTCTTGGCATTCATCTCTGGAAAGAAAGCATCAGTTGCAATGCTGCTGGACACTTTAATGTTCACCTGGGATATTCACACTGAAATTTGGGGAAGACTCCCACTTCACTTGCATGCCCCTTTTGCCACAGGTTTTTGCTGCTCTGCAGAATCTGGATTCTCTTATCGTGGGAGTTAGGTTTTGAATCCATCTGATTTTTCACATCCTTTCTCTACTCCACTTTTTCCTTGGTTTTATAGAGTGTGTGTGTTGTATATTTCCTTCAGAAATGAAGCGTGCTACATGAGTTGATCTTTGAAAAGATTTTGGCAATGGGGGAGCTACAGAATACAGTGAAACAGAACTCCTTTCCTGCTGCTTAGGGTTTAAGGCAAGAAGAGTGAGATGCTGAGACTTAAAGCCCTTGGGTTTGTCAACATTGTGTTACTGGCCTTGTCAGATTCTCTTGGATGTGATAGCAGAGACTTGGCAAAAGAATAAACAAACTAAAAATAGGATGCCCCGTGGATGTGGTATCCAGATTTGCTATTCAGCATACTCATTGTGGAGATTTAAGGCCTCACAAGCTTAGAGCATCTTGCCCCTTTGTTTTCATGAGCCAGAAGCTGAGGTCTTCAGTGAGGCCTTCCCCAGATGGCAAGGCTGCCAGAAGGAACCCTATTTTTTTTTCCTTACTTAAATCCTTTCAAGGAGCAGCTTTCATGTGGGCAAGGATGAAATAGAGTAGGTGGAAACATAAGAAATTTTTGAATAGATAGTTGTTACAGAAACTATCTTAATACCCAGCTATATAAAGATGTTGCTCAGTTATTGGTATAGTCACTTAAAGCACTATCTCAGCTCAGTATTAGTCTTCTGCTTAGCACTTCTCACTGATGCTAATGCTTAACTTAGGACTTAAAAACTGTTCCTTAGAGCCTCTCTTTCCAGGCCTGAGGGTTTGGATATTGTTTAGCCTACCCTAATATGTTACTGTTTGAAGTTGGTGATGTCCTTTAGCCAAGTCCTTGTTAAAAGGAGATTATCATTAAGTACCACTTTTTATCTCGACGGAGGAGGAAAGGAAATAGAAAGTGACAGTAAATGACCAGTAATAAATTGCCAATGTGTTCTGTGCATGTCTAGGTTTGTAGCAGTTAAAAAGGGCTATCCTCTTTAGCTAAAATATACAGTTGGGTTTCTACTCTTGGGGTATGTCTCAGCTAATGCAAAAGAACTGCTGCTAGCAATAGCCCCTTGCTGAGGAGTCTGGGTCCCTAAGAGACAGTGAGCAGTAAGAAGTGCATGCTGCTCCAAGCTGACAACAAAGTGATCTCCATAGCCTAGGGATAAGGTTTTCCTTTTTCTGAATGCTACTTCCTGCTGCCCACACCTTCAAAAGGAACTGGCAAAATTCCCTTTGTTGCTGCTGGAGAGCCCACCTTGCTTCCCTATTGGGGCAAAAAATCATATCCCTCCTACTGGGAGTACTGATGTTTCCTAATTAGTTCCCCAGCTTGAAAAAGGGCCCAAGATAGATAGCAGGGTTCTTACCCTCTTTGCTGGGGTTGCCCAGGATCTTGTTGATCTCAGCGTTTGTGGGGTTCTGTCCCAGTGCCCGAACGATGTCACCGACCTGGCTCAGGGTGATCTTGGCATCACCAGTCCTGTCAAAGAGGAGGAAGGCCTCCTTGAAGTCTGCAAGGGAATAGCAATGGTTAGATTGGGGCAGGCGGCTACACTTTCACCAGTTGTATTGACAAAGCTGTGAGCCTGTTGTCTCCTGGTACTGTTCCAATGATGCCAGGGGAGTTAGCAGGGGAATCTTTGGCCTATAGTCCCAAGAGAAACTTGTCCTCTTTGACATCGGCGTTTCACTATTTTTAAACTTTAATAACTACCTTTTGTAGCTTTCTTGATTCTAAAAGCCACCAGTAGTTTTGCAATTGACCTTGTAGTTATTTCAAACACATGGTAAAATAAGCTTTCTACAGCCCTTACCATTCAAGAACAAGTTGGTTTACATGACACAGCAGCAGAAAGTTACTGAATAATCCACTGTACTCTATCTCATCCAAAGACTGTGACTCTTCTGCCACAGTACCTAGCTGCACAAAACATCTGCCTGCTTCAATGGGTTCTGCTTGCAATTTCAGCATCTTGACTACATGCTACTAACAGGAAACTTGCAGGTAGAATTAAAATGCTCCTACTTCTGCTCTGCCTTAAAACTGCCCTACAATGACACTTCCACCTGTGTTCATAATCATAGAATCTTTAAGGTTGGAAAAGACCACAAAGAACATCTAGTTGAACCATCAACCCATCCCCACCATGCCTGCTCAGCGCCACATCTCCATGTTTCTTGAACCCCCTGGGGAAGGTGACTCCACCACCTCCCTGGGCAGCCTGTTCCAGTGCCTGACCGCTCTGAGAAGAAATTTCTCCATATATCCAACCTGAATCTCCACTGGCACAATTTAAGGCCTCTTGTCCTATCACTAGTTACCTGGAAGAAGAGGCCAACTCCCCCACCTCACCATAACCTCCTTTCAGACAGTTGCAGAGGGAGAATAGAATCATTAAGAATCATGTAGTAGAATCATAGGATAACTCACTCCCTCCTTTGTCTGCCATTTGCAGCTTGTACCCACTACTTATAGATGTGTGAACATCTAGGCAATGCTTGTGTGGTTCCTTATTATGGTGTATTCCCAATGTGTACGACTTCAAGACTTTCTTTCTTTTAGTGATGCCAGGTTATCAACATTCCTTTATTCTCCCCTTGCTGCTGACCAAGTACTTTGGTGTACTGACTTTTCTCTTATAAAAATCAGTGCAGGCAGTTGCCTATCACGTTGTCTATCTGCAGAGCTCCATGTTAATCAGCTTAAATTCTTCAAGCTTTTTAGACTACTGTTGCAATAAACAAAGATCTGGGGGGGAAAAAAAAAAAGCCAAAGGCTTAGCTGAAAGGCCCTCTTTGAACCTCATATGTCTGGAGTGTCTTGGTCTGTGCTGTTATCTCTTCTGAACTGTGATGCCTGATGGTGCTATGTTCTGGCTCCAAGTGAACCAAGTGCATGCCCTTCCCTTGGCAGTGATGCTCTCCCAACAGCTAGAGAGGGCTTTGTCTCACAGTATATGTAGGTGGGATGTCCTTTGTGCCTCAGGGCAGATTTAGGACTAACAAACCACATCGAGTCATGTCCTCATTCATCTTGTGCTGGGGACATATGGCACAGAGGTGCTTAGGCTCTTGATTTAGCCATCCATAAACCATGTTATTGGAGGAGATTCTGGCATCCAGAAAAACTGCTGATACGGGACGTACAACCTGCTAGGCTGTAATCTAATACATCTGAAACTAATCTTCTTACTGTTTGATGTGTGAGACCTATAACCCTTTACTATTAGCCCTCTACCCTTACAGCTTTTATTGCAGACTATGAAATCAAGGCCTTCTGGACCTGTGTGGAGCTTCCCCTTACAATATACCAGCTTCATATCAGCTTTTGCTCTTGCAACTGAGGTCAATAGAGCTGTGCTGATTTATACTGTGTGATCAGATCTTTCATCTGGTGCATTCCTGACATTTAGCCAGAGCCAAGTATAAAACAATGCCACTTTGTTATTAGAAAAGCCATCAGAGTTTCCCTACTTTGTAAATCCCATGAAGTTTTATGTTCACTGGGCTCTGAACGCAGCTCCCTAGCTCAGAGAAATTTGTTCTGTCTTAGGTGTGAGCATCACTGCGATATCTTTGATTATTTTTTTTTATAGCTAGTCCTAGTTTATACCTCTGCTGGAATAAGCAAGTCTAAAATCCCTCTGTAAGGAGGGCTATAACCAGCTGCTTGTGTGGATGGAAATAGCAACTGAGGGTGGGACAGCTCTGTTCCAGGGAAATTCTCCTTCTCTCAAGTGGGTTTTAATTACTTCTCTGTTTGCCTTACTCATCGCAGCAAGATAGCAGCTGGATGGTGTGAAACATGGAAGGAAGCTGACAAAAATGTTTTGTCTTGTTACATGTGCCAGTTTTGATGACGTTTCTCTTTAAACTCCCTACACTTCAGTAGAAATTTGAAAGTTGCAAAGCAATGAGGAGTCCTGGCCACAAAGGAAAACATTTTGAGTGTTTGGATGTTAGGAAGAAGAACGATTCCAGCCCTACCTGCTGCACAGTATCTTTCCCTGTCGATTTTGATGGTGTAAGACAGAACAGGCTGATAACCGGGAAGTTTGTAGCTCTCTTCTAACACGTGCTTCAAGTTGTTCCTCATCCTCTGGATTTCTAGTAAATTCTTGTGTATTCCATTCTAATTAAGTTCTCCACGCTTAGAAGACTACTGTATTTGCTACCACATTTTTGACAGGTTCTGAAGTCTACACTATTTATTAGAAGAGGCATTTGCATTATAAGTTATTTAAAACACTCCTTTTTAGGTTTCTAGGGCTTCAATGGGGGTGAATTTGTGACTTGCTTCTCAGCAGTTCACCAATAGGAAATAATGCAAGATGCTTGAGAACTGTAGCACATTCAGCCTAATTACATTATGTGACAGTTCACGTGAGTCACTTATTTGCTAGCCGCTTCCATGCTTCATGAATACTTTTTAAATAAAATAGCCTCTCTGCCCCCACTTCTGTAGCATCTCCTAGCAAAAGTGACATGTGAGCCTTTAGTGAAATGTTTTCTCTTTATGTAAGCACACAGCTAAATTAAATTTTCAGCTCACTCCCTTTTTTTTTTTTTTTTTTTTTTGGTCTTCAACTAGCTGTTTCCCTCATATTTTTAAGGAAAAAAAAAAAAAAATCCATTTTCAGCATGCTTTTGAGCAGCCAGCCCAGCTGAAAAATGTTCAGCAGGTAGAACTCATAGCACCATTGTATTTCCCTCTCACACATCAGGTCATATACTTCTCAACTTAGGTGGCATATAAGCACCCAGATAAATTACATGTAAATCTGAGGCCATGTTGTTGTTTGGTTTAAGTCAGTACAGCGACTCTGAAGTCAAGAGTGTTGTGAATTATACCAGGTGAATGAAGTCCTAGCTCAACTTCTGGTAGAGGTTAATCTTTCAAGACTGTAGCTCCTCTCTGAACTCACATACATGTAAAACGCATCGGCTGTCTTGTAACTTACCATCCTGCTGCTCCTTGGAGAACTCGATCTGTTGGAAGGAAATCAATCACAAAAAATAGCTTAGGAAGGGGGGGCTGGGGGAGAACCTGCTTGTTTCCTAAAGCATCCAGCTCAATCCACGAGTATCTTCCAAGACAGCAAAAAACGTGGCCTGACAGATGCACAGAAGTGATGCAGATGGCAAAAGAGCTCTTAAGACAGGTGAATGCTTAGCTTTTTGGTAGCCTTTATGTTTCCCCCCTCCTGCCCCCTGTTAGTTTAGTTGTTGTTTCACTTACCATTGATTTGGTCAGGTGTGAAGGACTGCAGTTAGGAAGAGAGAGAGAATAAAAGGAGAAGTAGTACTGCTGAAAATGCACTGAGAGAAAGCAAATAGCACAAGGTAGCTGAGTGTTCTCATATCTGTCTTGCCTAATGTAATTAGGCCATAGAAACCCAAACTAGCAACCTGCCATGTAAAAATGCACCCCCAGGCATGTTTTTAGGGTTCTTGTAAAAACCTGCATCCCTGGGAACACCAAGGTTGTGGCCAGAAGCAATAACAATCTGAAGTTTCTTAACTAACAAATAGGCTGTTTATGTACCAACAGGTCACTTACTACTTTAGTATAGACTCACTTAATTACAGCCATTTGAAGTAATATTTAAATCAAGCAGCTTTTTTTTTTTTTTTTTTACATTAACATAGAAAATAAATCATGCCTTCCAAGCTTGTGTTTAAGTTAGCTTTTGATAGTACAACATTAAGCTACATTACTTTCTTGTATTAAAAATATTGCGGAGGAAAATCAAGCAAACCTAAACTGTCATCTTCTGGCCTGTCCTCCCCCCAGAACTAACTTGAACAAGAAGCTGCATTTACTCCTGTAAAATACACTGGCTCGCTGCTAACGATTAGCTTCGCAGTGGACCCACCATGATTGAGAGTTGGAAAAGTAGAGCGGCGGACGGGCCGGAGGGATTAGCTGAGAGGTCTCTGAGAGTGGTCCTGCTTTCCTGGCCTTTCTTCCCCTTATTTATCTGGCAGCGCTGACGGCACTGCCTGGATTAGGTGTCAGAAGGAAGCTGCCCCTCCCCTTGGTGAGTTCTTTAGCTTTCTTAGGGCAAAGTGACAGGAGGTGTCGTGCCTTGATGGACATCTTAGGACTGCTATTTTTAGGAGGTTGGAGAGGGGCAGGGAGTAGCAAGCAGCAAGTTTGGATCATGTCAGCACTTTCTGGGTCTGGACCATCAAGAGGGGATATTCCTTGTCCGGGCCTACCAAGATAGGAAAGGCTCCTATTTCTCCAATAAGCTATAAAGTCAGCAATCGAGGAGTGCTGAGATCAAGAGGTGCCATATATTTGCCCAGCTGGCTTGTTTTACACGTGGCTTGCAAGTTGTGTGTTAGGAGCAGCTGGATAGCATGCTTTGGGTTTGTTTCAAAGCCCGTGAAATCACTAGTACTCCTTGTCCCTTTGCTGGCTTTTCTCAAGCCTTTATTTGGATGATGTAGAGGTCTGCATTAGATGGGTGGTGCTGCTTGTCTTTTTAGTGCAATCCAGCTATTGGCACTGGGAAGAAGGTTCACCTGCTTGTTGAGGTGATGTCCAACTGAAGGTCTTCCACTGCAGTGGTCATGTTTTCCAAACTTTGAAGGATTCTAAGGGCAAATTTATGCACATGTCTGGACCCAGCTATATTGCTAGGTCTGCAGCTGATGAGGAGGTGTACTTTGCAGGGCAGAGAGGAATTCAGGACACCTTCCTTCTAGGGCTTGAGTTATGACCCTAGCATGCCAACTTCAGAGCTTGCTGGTGTGATGAGAGGAGGAGCTGCTGGGGTCAGAATTGGAGGGGTTTTTGTGGTGCAGGTATGTGGAAGAAGCTGTGATTGAAACAAGGATGCCTGTCAAGCTTAGTGTGCTGGAAGGGGGACTAGGTTGGTCATGGTGGGGAAAGACAGCAGTGGCTTTGGGCTGCGGGGTGGTCCTGGCGGGATTACAAGTGGGGAGTTTCAGGATAAGCTGAAGAAGGGAGGTTGTACAGTTTTTCCAGTAGCAAAGATCTATTCCTAGATCTTTCCACGCCTGGCTCACATCTCTAAACTGATGCAGTGAAAGGTAAAAGAATGAGGGAAAACTGCTCCAAACTTTGCTTCATCTCTGTCACTCCAACTGGATGAGGAGGTTCATGGAGCTGGGATGGGAAGATTGTACGACAGCAAGAGACTCCATTCTTGTAAACAAGTCCTCCCTAATGTCTGTTCTCCTTTGTTGTGCACTTGCCACTCTTCTTTTTCTAATGATAAAATGTAATCAGTGACAAACTTTCTCCTGTAGCTCATTTAGTTAACCTGGAGATAAGCTGAACTGTTTTGGCTGTTTTCAGTATGAAAAGGAAATGATCAAATCCAACCAGACTAACATTAATATTCTCTCAAGACCGAGCAATCAAAATGGGTCAAAATAATTTGTGTTATTTGACACTTTAACTTCTTACCTCCTCTCTTAAAATCTAAAGATACAACTGCAGAGAGTTTTCTGAGCTAGTTATTTTAGTTTGAAGACATATTGTCCAAATGGATTATTTGTATTTTGGGGGAATACCTGGAAAATACACTGAGCCTGAAAAATACTCTGCTGCCAGTTCTTCCCTTTTGTTTGTTCTGCCTCTTGTGATCTGTTATCATGTGGGAACGGGGACATATTCAGGACAGGGCACAGCCGTAGGGTTACACAGAAAAGGGATTTGATGGTTTTTGTCTGAATTAGCCCACATCGATTTAGCACAGTTCAGATCTCCTAATTAATACCAGCTGGGGTGGGATCACAGGCAGTGAGAAAGCTAATATAGACCTTGGCCATCAGTCCCAATGCATTAATAGAGGAGCTCTCCAAAGACTTTGGCAGAGCTGAAATGTTGCCTGGGTCAAAGTAGTGTGTTGCCTTTTGTGGAATTTTCCTCCTGCCCTCAGCCTCCTGCTCTGCAGTGCTGGAGGCTGGAAAATGTTTCCTTGGGAACATGGTTGAATTTGTGCTCGAAGAAAATTTTCCTGAATATCTTCTTGATTCCAGATCCAGTCAATTACTGGCTACAACAAAACCCATTCCAAACGATTTTAAATGACAATAAGAAAATAATTGGGGTGCGTTTGTCTTAAGCAGAGAAAACTGATACCTGGATTAGCCAGCCACCTGGCTTGAATGGGCTATCAAGTAAGTATAAATTGAGAGGGTTCTCCGTATAAGCAGGCAGAACTCTTGACTGTATGAGGCCTTGGCTCAGGTTTTATAAGAGGAAATACTTATGCAATATATCAACCCTTCATTTTGTCACTGATTCTTGAATAAAAATGCCCTAGACGTTGGTTCACAGGGAAGAAATTATCTATCATGGGCACATTTCTGCTGGGGGCTTTAAAAGACTTCTTGTTTTAAATGTGATGAGTTCCAGGGCCTTAGGAAGATGCTGAAATTTCAGGGAGCTCTGCTTGGTGTGGGTATTTTCAAATAAAATCTAGTTTATTAAACTATTTAAATTAATTAATTAAATTTAAATTAACACAAATGCCATCCCCCAAAACCTCCAGCAAAAACAATCGAGTGAAGGAAATGCAACATATGAAAAGACCAGTAGGAGCTAGATTCCTCTAACTTGGCTCAGCCCTTACTTAGGGATAAGGTTATTATCCAGGAGAAGGGTAGCTGTACCAAGGAAAAGTGCTGCTTTTTTCCATTTTGTTTTGTATTGTGGTGTTTTAGGCTGAGGCATTTCGCTATATGGTCATAGTTGGTCATAGTTTGTGACCGTTTTCTAATTGCTAACGGGACACGTTCTGACCAGATCCCAGTTACACAGAGTAGGGTGGACAGGGTTGTGTGCAACTCTTCATCACCAGATAAGCAGAATACCCAGTCCACACAAACTTGTGTGCTGTGCCCACCTACTTGGATTGGGGGGCACTGTAAGTACAGCTGTGCTGAGGGACAGTCACTTTGTGCTCTTTGTAAGTGTCTGGGCTCCCTTTTCCCCAGGGAAAGGCGCTGCTTGGAGTTAAAGCTGCTCCACCTGCTTGCTGCTCTGTGGCTGAGTTACAGAGAAGAGACTTGTTGTAGCTGGGATTGAATTAGGGAGCCACCAGGTAATTCATGGTACTGTTTTTGTAGAAGAGATTGATTACTTTTCAGATGTCTTTAAAAATCAGAGGGGGAAAGATCACGCAGTCCCTGAGGATTCTTGTTATATATTTAGCTGTTCATACTGATCTCGAGGGGTTTCTTTTATTTCTGGGTGGATGTAGCTGGGGTTGTGCCCATAGCGGTTCATATGGTGTCTGTTCACTGCTAATGCCTCCTCCTTGATGAATACAGCTGCACGTATTTTCTAGCAGACATGATCGAGCGCAGGATTACACAGCTCTCTCCAACCCTTCCATAAAGCAGGCTGCTGACCCTCACCCTGCTTCAGTAGCTGGTGCGATCGATGCCGCAGATTTCAGAGGCTGTTTCCAATTTGAGTAAAAATCAGCAGCCTGATGGATTTAGCCTCATTTCTTTTATAAGACAAAGAAACACTAAGAGGGGGTGAGCTGTTGAGAAAGAGCTCTTTTTTGAGAATGAAACTGCCAAGAAATATAATAGGAAAAAGAATAAAGATGAACACTGCTAATGTATGGGAGAGGAATGTGAGATGCCGTGAGGTTTGGAAGAATACTTCGAAATCTTTTAGCTTAATGGATTTTATAGTGATAATTTTTTTTCCATCTAAGCACTCTTTGTAACTTTGTGCCTTGTTTACTTTGAAGTTTGCAACTTTACAGTTAGGCTAAAACTTTTAGATGAACCTTGGCAATTAATTAAATGTGCCCTTCTGAAACGCCTGAGTGTGAAATGTGTGGCGGCTGCTGATCATAGCATTTTGTACAGGCTTTATTGGCTTCACAGGGGGAAGGACAGTCAGCTGTGCTCGCTTGTTAGTGTGTCCCTTTTCTAATTGCATTTAGTTTTACATGAATGTGTGTAATCGAGGGGATGTGCTAGGAAATGTGAGGCTCTGGGGCTCTGCGCTGCTCTCCAAGGGATGCCTTGTTTTAACGTGCCTCCCAGTGGCAGTGGTAGAGTAGTAACATTATTTAAGCTATTGCTACTTGACATTTAAGTGCTATGCAGCCAACTAGCCAGCTGAAAGCGTTTTTTGGCAATGTGTGTGAGATGTAATAAAGCCTCAAGGAACCAGGGGCAAATTTCCATCTTGGCTGTTTCATATCTCCTTACAGTCAGCTTCTTTCTTTACGTGTCATGGGCTAAATTAGTCACCTTCTTCTCACTTTATGTAAGATAAACTCAAGTATCTTGTTGCTATCAGTACTGATCTCTCTGTGTGCAAAGGGGTTGTAAACTGCTAGAAGTACTGTTAGGTTGTTTCAATTAATATGTTGGTGGGAGAAAGCCTCTCCCATACGACTACTGCTAGCACTTGAAATTACTCTAGTTGAGCTTTTGGGATTTTCTGTAATTTGCTCTGAACTTTGTTGTTTCTACCAAATTTTGGCACTCTTCAGACCCTCCAAAGGTTATCTTAAGTGTCACCAAAGCAATGCTGCCAAAGCTGTGAATTGCTAAGAAAGGATTTTGTTTGAAACAAATTTAAAAAAAAAAAAAGGAAACCATTACTTTTGAAACGGTTTTTCAGGTTAGCACACAGTGTCTCCTAAAACATATGGACAAATATATTTCTGAGGGACTCCTTGCTTAACATCACTTTAGGAAGCTGGTCTGGATGGTCAGGGAGGTACTTTGACACCTTTTTAGGTGAAGTCTTATTGGTGTTTGTCTCCTTCCTACCCGAAGGGCGCTTAGGACCAGTGACCTTGTCCAGTAGGTAAGTCCATCCCAAAGAATCTGGACTATTGCTGGTGTTGGGTTAGGCATAACCTAAAGGCCTGAGCCAAAAATTTCAGCCAGGAACCTGCCAGTTTTCAAGAAAGCCCTTAATTCTATGAGCAAAGCTGCTGTTAACCTTGCTGTTCTCATTTTGCCACTTCAAGGAGTTCGTCTGCAGTGCAATTGCTCTCGGAGTACTTCAGCTGACATTTGCAGCCCTGCTTGCCCTCCAGCCCAGAAGCTTTCTGTCAGTGCATTTAGTGAGTTTACCTCTCTGGTTGTGTCCAATGCAGTGCATGTTCAGAGATGACCTCCTTGAGTACTGAACATATTAAGAGTTAAGGACATTGGGAGAAATACTTTTTGCAGTCTTAAGAGCTCTGTATTTAAAAACAAAATGATCACACAGGCTTGCTTCCATGCAGCAGGCTTTATCATGCATCATAGTTACACAGGGCCTTAGCAAATATCTGTTTGTTGATAATTATGAATTACTTTCCCCCAAAGATGTAGGTCATGTATCTACAATAGGGTACAGCATAATCAGTCTCCTTGAAAACACCACTGTGCAAAGCCTCATGTACTGAAGGAGCATCACTTACGCCATGGGTACTTGGGAAAGACACTCAGGTGTACTCTTGAAGTAAAGGACCTGGTGTGACGCTGGGTCAGAGTGCTACACATTCAGATCACTACAGAGATAAGCACTGAGCTCAGCATCTCCAGATCCCAAAGCCCTGTGGTCAGTGCAGCAAGGCTGGTGTTGGTCCAAGGACTGGGTGTATGTGCTGGGAAGGGCTCTTCAAATTTCAAGTTTAAAAGAAAAAAAAAAAAAAAAAATGATCGAGCGCAGGATTACACAGCTCTCTCCAACCCTTCCATAAAGCAGGCTGCTGACCCTCACCCTGCTTCAGTAGCTGGTGCGATCGATGCCGCAGATTTCAGAGGCTGTTTCCAATTTGAGTAAAAATCAGCAGCCTGATGGATTTAGCCTCATTTCTTTTNAAAAAAGCAACACGCCCTTCATGTCCCTACCACCAACCAAGTTAAACACAAGGAAACACTGTCTAACTGCTTCTGGTTTGAACAGTTGGAAGCTTAGCCATTTATCAATGCTTTTGTTGCAAAACCAAACACTTGAGAACTTCTCATTGTAAATGTTTCATAGTAGTGCTGTTCATCAGCTCAGAGCTTCTCACTGGGGCATGCACATGAGAAGTAAGTTGACAAAACAGGTCAGCTAACTTCTGGGGGAATGTCCTTTCCACAGTTTGAAGCACTAAATTCCAGGAGTCTCTTAACAAAATGACTCAAGTGGTTATTTATTCTTTTAATCGTGGTTGGTTCTTGTTGAAGGCCAGGTCTTAATATTCCAGTGTGTCCATCACCCTGTTCTTCTCCTGTCAGTGATTTAATTCTTGACCTTTGTATTTGATATTGAAGTCCCAGGACACACTTTTGGAAAAGGGGAAATATAAATTTAGACTTGAAAGGTTTATGCAAAGCAAATTCAGAGCTGTTGTTTCTTGAGTAGGGAAGAAAAGGTCTTTAATCTTTGACGTCGAAATGAATTCCACTTGTTCCCAGTCCTTGCCTTGATTTCCTTTCTGTCCTGGTTGCGCTATAACCTATGGTGAGCTGAGGGTAAGGCTGAGTTCAGAGACTTGAGTCTTTACCAGTCTGATATTCCTGTTACTCAGGGTTTTAGTCAATAGATGGTGCTCAAAAATAGAAAATCTCACACTAGCTGCTAGTACGTCACTAAGTCATTTGCTTCAACTGGGTTAATTTAAAGTGTACGTGGAAAGAATGGACAGTAGTAACAAGAGAAGATGAAAGGCCTATTCCCTCTTCTGAGGATGCTAGGTGATTTTGGGTGCCTACTTTTGCAAGAACCCAGCTTAAGACTTCTTAAGCTTGGCTTATAAAGCATGCATCCCAAGAGGCTCAAAACCAGACTCTATGAAGAATGACCAAGCAAGGCATTCGAGGGGAGGAATATCCCGAAAAGAATGACCAGCAATATTGGGAAACCTCTTTCTTGTTTGTTTTGGAGAATATTATGATTTCTGATACCCATTGAAAATGAGGTGCACTGCCAGATTTGGCTTATTTGGCTGATGTAAACGCTGATTAGGCAGCTCTACCCTTACCCACTCCAGCTGTAATGGATAAAGGGAACTTGGATGTAAAAACTAAGGAAGCCTTTCTGTGTGTCTACTGGCTTGGTGACTCTCCAAAACATTGCTGGCCCCACAGCCTGGTAATCCCAGGAATCCCTTGTTTGCAGCAAGCTACAAGATGACTGATAATTCCCCTGGTGAGCATAGGGGAGTCCGTTTGATACTCTTGTTGAAAGTGCTGGGGCCTTTGACTCCACACTTGGTAGATCAGCACAATAGCTCCAGGAGAGGGTGCTGATCAGAAGAGAGTCCTGGTCAGAAGCTGAGGTTTAGGTACTCTCTGGCTCCAAAGTTTTGCTGGAAATGGTGCTGTGCCTTTTTCTGTGCTGACACTTAGCTGGTTGAATAGAAGGATTCAGGATTCATTAATGCTAAAAGAAGGGATTGGGCTAAAACTCAGAAAACATGTATTTCTGTACCCAATTGCATACATCTACATACATCTCCTGGTAATTAGCTTAGAAGAGGAGACTATTTCCCCTAATTTCCTGAGGTCTCATTGAGTGAAAATGGGTAACCTAGGATGGCTGGCTGGCACTTCAGGAAGTTGTCCAGTTCCTGCTGCAAGACACCATGCCAAAAGCACTGTGGTTGTTCTTGTTGTATACTCAAAGAACTGGCCCTGGAGGTGCCGTGGTCCATCTGAGCAACCCTGGACTACCATGGAGGTCCAGGTGAGGGGGGAAGGCTTGGGGCTGAAGGGACCTGTCACCTTTGCAGGCAGTGTGGGCTTCTGCATCACCTTGTGGTGATTGCTGTGCAGTTGGGTGGGCCCCTCATTGCGGGGGGGCTCTCTTTGCCTGTATAGCATCTCTGAGGCTTCCTGGCCCTGGCCTGGTAAGGCCGTGATGGGAGAGAGACTGTGCCAGCCACACTGCAGGACAGACCTGCATCCTCCGTCATGCTGCTCATAGCTTTACTCATTTGCAGATAGGAATAGTAATGCTTGTGTGCTGTCATTAGTGTTAAGAACATAGTTTTGCTAGCCCAGGTCTTCCCACACTTCAAAGAGGAATAACTTTGATCTTTCAGAAGAAAGAATTTAAGAAGACTCTCTTTTGTCATATTGGATCTGATAAAACCTAGAGCATTCTCTTTTTGCTATTGGCATATATTCCTTGCTGTGAAGGAGAGCTGTCTGTGCAGAAGAGTGGGTTGGATTGCCTTAGACTGCAGCCTGCCATTTTTTTAGCTGGTAATATACTATTAAGTCTGTTTATGTTAAGATAGATTAGCTGAGACCTCTGAAGTTGAAAATTCTATTTTCTCCTAATGAACTGGACAGAGAGAGCTATCAAATCATATTAAATTATTTCATAGGCAATCTAGCTTGTGTTCCCCTTTATCTCTGAGATGAGCAAAATGTGAAGTCTAATCTAATTTTCAGACGGTATTCTCAAAAACGTTGGGCTTTTGTGTAGCTTTTACTAAGATTGTTTTAAATATTTCAGTATTTCTTTTCTTTTTCCCCCTCTTGCTCTTGTTTTGCTTTGCCAGTGAGTTCAGCTTCAGTCTTATGAGAAGCTATGTGCTGTTCCAGCAAAATACTGGCTACCAGTGGTGAAAATCAAAGACAACTTCAGGAATTTTACTAAGTGGGTCATAATCCTGGGACTATATTGATGACAGACTGCACGTATTAAGATACCTTAAACAGAATTCATCATGAGATTAAAATGAGTAGGTCCTATTAGAAGTCCTTGTACTCCTTTTCTTCATAGTAGGCATTATTCCTTATCAGCAAATTGGTCCCAGGACCAATCAGCTTGTTAGGTAGGTGGAGAGCAACTATTTATAGTCATGCCCAGAGAAATAGGTCTGTCCCTTCATCTCTTTTACTGCTTAACCTCCCCCTACTCTTTCTCTAAATAGAGATTTCACTTTGAGGAGTGCTTGGGGAATTCTTTTTAGAGGGTTATGGCAACGATTGGTGATGCTGGATGGCATGCAAAGTCTAAATTCAGTATAAGTTCCAATGGACATGCAGTCAGAGGGGAACCTCTGGAAGTCTTTTCCTCTTCCTTACTTTCAATTTGCAGCAAATTGTGAATTTTGAGCAAGTAGGAAAAGGTGAGAGGAAATAACTTGTAACGCTTCCATTCACGGCTTTCGGGCTCGTAGTGTTTTTCAATGTTTGTTGTACAGAGATAACGAAAATAGGTGAATTTGCCAAATCTTTTTCATCTTTGCTGCTTTTAAAGATAAGCATTGCTGATCTTAAAACACATGCCCAAAGGGTCATGGAGTGATTGCAAAAATCTGGGAAGAACTTTGAGGGGAAATTGCAAAATAACATCTGTTTTTAGTACCATGCTGTGGGAAAGCATTTCATTCCAAGTTCTAGTAACCTTTTCCAGTTCTCATGCACCTACTGCAGGGTTTGGGGGATTAATTTTTGTGGGCTTTCTTTGGGTTTTTATTATTATTATTATTATTGTGGAACTTGTGAATTCAGCTTTACTAAACAAGTCAGGCTGATGCTGGTTTGGTCAGAAGTTCTGGGGGTGACCCTCTGCAGTATGCTTCAAGTCACCAAGCTCCACTCTTCTGTTAAATCATGCGCCATGCCTCACACCCCTCCAAGCTACTAAAACAACCAAAAGCTCAGCAGCTCAAGAAATCCACTGCCCAAGGGTTACTTATTCATTTCACTGCAGTCCCCAAACAGGAACCAAACACACACAACATTTCACTGCAGGTTTCAGCAAGAACTCTGCTAACTTTCCCTCGTGGGAGTGTTTGGGGTGAGCGATCAGCACGCGTTCATCCATTACCTTGATGCTCTTGAGATCGATTGCTGGTTCTTTGGGTTTAGCGGGCGCTGGTGCAGGTGCTGGCGCAGGCGCGGGTGCTGGTGCTGGTGCTGCTGCTGGTTTCTTAACGTCCTTCTTAGGTGCCATTTTGTGTTGCTTAAACTTGAGAGTGAAGGCGGCCCCCCCAAAAAGACCTGAAGACCCCCCTAAAAGTGATTCCTGGGAGAGAAGCAGTGGTCGAAATGAGCTACAGCCTGTGCCCTGGAGGTGGACCCAGTGTGCTAAACTCTATAAGGGCATATATATATTTCACTTAGCGCCTTGTACAATCCTGACACATGCAGCTGGATTGGACAGTCCCTAATCGAGGGGGGTGTCATTCCAGCTCGGGCTATAAATGGAATATAAGAGTTCAGGGCTTCAGAAGATCGAGGGACTTCAGAGGCTTTTTCCCCCCTCTTTAAAAATCCCAGCCACCTCCTCTGCTTTTTTTTTTTTTTTTTTTTTTACTTTGTGAAAAGTAGAGGGGAAATGTGACAAATCCACTTTCAGATCTGCTGTTCAGGCATGGATTGAACGGTTCTTTTTTCTCATCAGGATTTCAACTCCGTTGAAGTAATAAATCTTCTTTCCTTCCCTCCCCTTCTGCCCCATGCCTGCTTAGTGCTCCAGGAGGGTTTGGTTTCAAGCAGGCATTTTGACTTTCATGGCTGGGAAGATCATCAATTTCCAACCTTGTTTGCCTTTCTCCCTAGAGTCCCGCACTCCTCCTCTGCTTCCTTCGTTTACAGGGGAGTGTTGATCAAGCAAAGGCTCTGAGTGTTTAAAAATAAAGCAGACAAATAAGGAAAACACTGCAGTACCTTCAGCCAAGGCGCCTCTCCGGACCCTGAGCATTTCTCAGCTGCTCTGATGATTCCTTTATCATGTTAAGACACAGCTTAAATTTTTCCTTTCATCTTTTTTCCTCTCCTTCTAATAAGCTGAGCTCCTGATGACTGGAGATCAGCTGGGTGATGTTTTCCCTCCACAGAAGGTTTCCTCATTAGAAAGTAGTTATGATCAGAAACCAGTCATCAGGCACCAGTGACATTTCTGCTCTCTCCTTGTATGATTGCCATTCCTTTTTCTCTTGTTTATCCTTCTACCCCTCCATCTCTGGATGGTTCTCCATGCTCTCTGTGCTCTCCCGGTCTCATTGGGAGACAGCTTTGAGCAGGAGCCTTTCTGTTCTCATCAGACTCTTTTCAGCACAACAAATCAGCTTCTCTAACTCTTTAGAACCTGATAGTTTCCCCTGGTGTGTATGATTGAGATCTTCTGCAGAGAAACGCAGGGCTGCTGTCTGCCCTTCCCTTTCCCATTCATTCTCCAGCCTCCAGGAGCTCTGTGCTAGCAAGTGCAAGGCCTTTGGTGGGGCAGTTATTTCTGTCACATGAACTGTGCTGTGCAATGTTCAGAGCCCAGATGCCTTTGATGTATGATGCCGATCTCTTATGTTGCTCTAACCAAACTTAGGCAAAATACAACACCAGAAATGAGTTCTGGAGATGTAACTTGGTAGGAAATCTGTTTTTTTGTATGTCTCTACACTGTGAGAACTACAAGTATTTGCAAGAAGGAATCAGTGACAATCCAGTAATTTCTGCAGTAACCTGAGATTTGCAATGAAATAAGCCCAAAAGCCAGCGTTAAATGTATTTGAAAATAAAGAAGACAGGTTTCTAAAAATGAAACATGAATTTAATGCTGATTCTGCACAGCATGGCCGAAGCAGGCAAATGTTCTGGGACATCAAGTCACCAGAAAAGGTGGTTTTGTAAGTAGCTGTAGTATATTGATCAAGTGAGAGGGTAAGTGCAAAGAAGGCAGGGGATGGCAGGTCCTTATTTCATCTGTTAGGTTAGGGATTTGAATCCTGTCACGTTTCTGCTTTTGGGACAGGAGGCTGCAGGTTTGTCTGCCTAGCAAGCTTGGACATGCCCCAGGACATCCCTGGGAGCGCGTGGGCTGTGCGCCTGCCTGTCCCCTGGGAGCAAAGTGTGGAGATGTGTCCCTGTGCTCTGGGGCCAGCTGCCGCAGCAGGACTGCTCCTCTCGTGCTGTTAGCAGCCTCTTCCTGTGAGCACAAGCACTTGAGCAAACCCCCAGCCTCACACTTGCTGGGATTTGCCCAGATCCACTTCTAAGGGAAAGCAGCAGCAGCTGAGGATGCGAGATATTGCTGGCATCTGCCCTGTCGGGTGTGCAGCTCCTGGGGAGTGTGGGCTACCTTCCTCCTGTGGGAGAATCCTGCAGCAGGGGAGAGGCATCATGAGCGGGGAGGGGGCTTCAAGTTTCATTGGGCCCCAAAAATCTAGCAAAGGCAAAGACTTTTGTTGGGTGCACTGTTAGTTCTGTCACTCACAGAAACACAGGCTTAGGTCTACTTGCCTGGTTTTGGAAAAGCTTGATAAAGATACAGTATTGACCAACACAAAGCTTCATGCATTTGAGCCAAGTTCAGTTGATTTAATAAAGGGAGGTGTGTGGGTTTTGTTTTGTTTTATTTTTTTTCCCCTCTGGAGCATTGATGTGATTCATTCTGACGCTTTTGAAATGAAATATGTTGTTTTTCCAGGCTAGGGTCACAGAGATGGGTACTGATTGCAGCACCAGAGTGGAGGGGCTGTGATCCCTCTGCGATTCCTTTTAAGTCTCTGCCTTTTTGATCTAGTCTCAACTAGGGTGGCTCTGCCTGAGGATTGTATGTAGCTCAGGGAGCTGGTTGCTCCTTTTGGAGGAGGGAGGTGCTGGCTTAAATTCCAGCACCAGAATAGGAGGTTGGATCTCCCATATGTCAGGGCAGTGAGCAAGCTACAGAGCTGTTTGATGCTCCCTTTGAGCCTTTTGTCTAAAATACTTACTGTCTAAAATACCTGAAAATGCGATTAGTTTGGTCCCATTTTGCTGTCCCATACCTAGTTATCTATCATTTCAGCTGTCTGACATGTTTCCTGTGTTTCTTGTGATAAACTCCTGTCTGACACCTGTTGCTATTAAGTATTTGGTGTGTTCCTGCAGTGAAGGTTGGAGGGCTGCAATATCAGCAGGAAAAGCCTTAAGCATACACGTACCATTTGGCATGCATCAAGCTTTGAGAAATTGCAACGGTTTGAAGCTGTGCCCAGGTACAACCACCTACTTTATTCCGTCAGTGAGTGGGAGGTGATCCTATTACCCAAAGCCACAGGAACTACAGGGACATCCAGGGAGAACCCTGGTGAAACCAAACAAGGGAATTCAGAACTAACACACCGGACCCATGTTTTTTCCTGCACCAGTGAGGTTGTGGAACTCTTTGCCATGGTGACTATTTGGGGACAAGAATGTAACCAGATGCAGAAGGGAACTGGGCTGTTAGGCAGTTATTGGAGTTACTCAAATTCATAATGAAGGAATCGCCTTTTGGCTCCTCCAAGTGTGGCGTGAGGCACGGATAGCCTGAACACAGACAGGGTATCGGTAGTGCAGGCTGAAGTCAATTGACTTCAGAGGAGCAGGCAAGGGAATGAATATCTGAAAATACAAGTCTGATGCAGTGGATTTGGTTACAGGAGGGCTGAGAGAGCACATTTGCCCTTTACCTGCATGGGAAATGCTTGAGAAAGGCTGGGGGAAGTGTGTGTACATGCACCGTGTGCTGGGAGGGGCGGGAGGCAGCAACTGGTGTGCCACATATAGCCTCTGGCTGACTTAGCACTTGTGCCTGGTTGCCCTCCTGCTCAAGGTTTTCTAATTCTGTCCCAGACGATGTCAACGTCCTCCAGCAAGTGGCAGTGAGACATACAAGGCATTCCTCTCAGAGCTCTGAGCATCTCCATCCCCCTTGCACACCAGGAGGGCTGCTGGGGGGAGAAGCAGCTCCCTGGAGGTGATGGTGGCTCTGCACTGCCTTCAGCTTACACTCAGCCCGTTAGAAACCCTCCTGACATCACTGTTCTCCAGGGAAGAAGTCAAGTTGCTCAAGCACTGTGTGCAGTTTGCTTTTCACTGTCCCATAAAACACTTGATTGTTGTTTTTGGCCTTTGTTCCCCCTGTGGTTGTACAAGCATTGGCTTGTAGGTTACAGAGCAACTCTGAAGTGCAAATGCCTTGAAAAAGTACATCCGAAATACAGGTGAGCAGCACTGTATATCAAATCCCCTTACCGTGGGCCCTGAGGAATGCTGCGTGGTTTTAGATGTGAAGATTAAACACTGCATTATATGCAGACCCTGGTGCACTCTCTCACGCACAGTTTTGTGAAAATAATCTGTACCATGGTTGTCTGACTGGATGCAAATGAGCATCGAGCATTTGAGGAGCACTTTCTTTCTCACTCAGCTTCTGAGCATCCTGTGTCTCTTAGTGTATTTATTGCTATCTAAAGTAGCAATTTAGGAGTAAAGCAGCTCTGGTGGAGAATTGACATAGGGAGGCAGAGGTGACATTTTGCTTTGGGAGTTTGGGGATCTGAAACTATTGTGTGTCTGGACAAGGCATGCCCTGGAGGCATTCCAGCTGTAGCGGCTCAGTGGAGTCTGCGCTGTGCCTTTTTGTCTGGCCTTCTGGCCAGCACTGTCACCAGCTTGATGCCTATGCACTTGCTTCCTCTCGGAGCATCAGCTGGTGTTTTCTGCTGACACCACATCCTCTTACCCCAGCAGGGTTCTTGTTCATGCTGTCTGACTATAGCTGGGAAGGAGATCTCCAGGCAGCAGGTAAAGGAGCCTCACTTCAGAAATGTCACAAGAGGATGATGTGTGCCCCATGGTGACCTTAATAGCAGCAGGGAGACTCAGCAACTCATTGTAGAGCTGTCTGGGGGATAGAGCACACGCTGAGCTGACTTTGTCCCAGCACTGCCACATGACCCCTCTGGACAAACCTGACCAAGCCACTTAAAACTATCTGTGATGGAACTTGGCCTTTGTGTTGAGCTCATAGCACCTCTGCCTTCCTTCTGCATGAGAAAACAGCCCTTGGTAAGGCCTTGAAATCATCACGGTGAAGCTGCGGGCCTGTTTTTTGGGGAGCAAGAATGTATATGTGTGCAACGCCTCTCCTCCAGGATGTCAAATAGCTTTGCTGGCCTTCTTTAAATAGCCCACTGGTGCTGACCCCTTATTTAGCTGTAGGGAGAGAAGTGACATGGTGATGCTCAAGAATGTCACTTTGCTTCTCGTGTGACCGATGAGATCAGAGGCTGTTAGCAGGAGATTCATAGTGACCCTCACTGGAAGCGTGGCTGGGGGGACCCTGTGGCCACGGGGGCACCTCCAGCACAAAGAAAGCTTTGTGGGAAGACGCTTGGCAGACAGTGCAAGCTGCCTCTTCCTCCACTTAGAGCACTCTGACTATTGCATTGAAAGCTGCTGTTTTCTATAAGATGCACATATTCAGGGCTGTGGCAGTTCACTTGCAAGGCGTGGTAGGAGCAAGGTCTCAGCCTGAACCACTTCTGCTCAAATAGGCAGCCCCAAGGTTTTTTTCTTGCTTGTTAAACTTCTGTCAAAGTTGGTTGCGTTGCAACTTGAGATGACTTCAGAGCTGCCAGTGAGTGGCTGATGACATACTTTATGGAGACTGTTATCTCCAAAGGTAGTTCAGAAATGCCTGTTATCTGAAAATATTTTTGTCCCAAACTCATCTCCCCCGAGCAGCTTCATTAAGTCAGTAGAGCTTCAACAGTTGGCTGTGGGGTGCATGCTTGCAGATGCAACTTTTATTTTTAACCCTTTTCCTTTTAAGTTTTTCTTCCTTTTTTTTTTTCCTAGAGCAATTTCAAACCATACAAGTGAGAACAACAAGTGCAGCTGGACCCTGAGCGCCACAGCTGATTTGGATGAATGTTTGTGGAAAGAGCAGTTTGAAATGTCGGTGGTAAGTACATTGAAGAAGTCGTTCCTTCTGTAGTTTTGAGGACTCCAAAGTAAATGCGTGACAGACTGGATCATGGAAGATGGTGCTGCTACATCCACGTGCAGGAGTATCCTGACACAAACTCCAGGTCTACGACTTCCTTAAATCAGTTGTACCACTTTACCACTTTCTTTTTGCTTAGAAATGGCCACGTAGAAATTATTTATCCATCCCTTTTGGCAAATGAGTTCTAGTTTCTGGAGTTTTCAAGGATGGGTGAAGATAGCTATTCTCCATTTAAAATCTGGACCATTTTGGTTAACTAGCAGACCACCAGGTATTTTTATTTCCTGAAGCTTCATCGTTAGCTCTCATCAGATACCTTGAAAAAATTGTGTCAAGTGAATAGATCTGGTGAAGACCGTTGCCAAAGAATATAAGACACTTCAACTAAATTGAATCAAATTAGAAATTCAAGTGACTGTTCTGTAGTATTTTTTTCTATGTTCCTGCAACAATATTACCCACAGAGGAAGGAATTGAGTGACTTTTTGCAAAACTCCAACATGCTTTCGTCTCTTGTGTGGAGATGTAATGCTGGCTGCTGGCATTTATCTGCTTTTTTGATTGATATTCTATGATACCTGTACAGTCCCAGGAGAGCAGAATGCCAGTAATGTTTTACAACCGATGTGATGGAATGAAGTGCAGGTAGTTTGAACACAAAGGATCTTCCTCTACATTTGCAATCTCAAATGCCTCATAGCTTTAGCCTCCCCAGGAGGATGATAGGATGTTCCCTGGCAGGCTACACGCTTTGAGATGTGGGATCCACATGATCCGTTTTGTCCCCAGGTGCTGTGTGGAGCATTTCTGGCTGGCAGGCATTGGCCAGTGTTTCATTTTGGCTCCTCGTTATCCGTGACGTGTTTTCTGGCAGAATTCCTGTGGCATGTGCAGTTGGGTCTCTTTCCTTGTAGATTTCTAAAGTAAACAATTTAGCTGAATGTTTGAATACTTTTAACTAGCAATAGCACCAAACCATATGTGCTGCAGTGACTTGAAGCCAGTGCTTCTCTTCCAGAAACTATTATGAATTTATTTTGTGTGTTTGATTTGCCATTGTGAATGTTACACACAGATGATGATTGAAGGCACTTTCTTAATTATTCTTTTATTGTGCTTACGTGAATTGAATTGGCAGGATCAAGGAGGTTGCTTAGAATCGAATTATAACCTTGGGGGACTTGGCGTGGGGTCTCCTGACTTCTGCTTTGTTCCCTGTGGTGCTGCATAGGATTTCATATTATGATAAAATCCTGTTGAAATAATTGAGGGTTCTGAAAATCAAGGCATCTGGAAATCTGTCTGTCGCAATGGGTGGAACTTGGATCTAACCTTCACGTTGTTGGATCCACCTCCCAAGGATGGGATAGGAAGTGCTGTAATGTTAACAGCCTTCAGCCAGTGCCTCCCTCTTCCTATGCTGAATGTCATTTTTACACAGCTTCTATGGGATAGGTTGGAGAGGAGGGCAGCTGTACTGCTAATACTGCCATACTTACCGGCCTGGAGGTATGAGTCCCATCTTTGTGCCTGCTGCATTTGATATTTGATAAGAGTTAGCGTTGGGAATCTCTCTTCCATTTGTGCTTTTTATGATCTTAAATTGAGACTCTAACCCATCTTTTACCATGAACTAGGGCTCGTGCTCCTTTGGACCATGGCTTTGGAGATATCTCCAAGCGAGCTTCCAGTGTGGCTGTGGGCCCTGCTGGGTTTTTTTCTTTGCATCATTTTCTTTCCTTTTTCTCCTTTAAACTTATTCCGGTTCTCTTTTAGTTGTCATTATGGAGGTGAGGTTCTTATCTCCCCTTCTGAAAGCTTCAATTTCCACAAAGATTTTATATGATGATGTTATCATTGTAAGAATGTAAAGAATAACTGTAATCAAGTTGGTCTGCTGCGGACTTAAACGTTTAATGCAAGTATTCTGCTTGCCTTTGGCTGCTACCCTTGGCTCCCCTCCCCAAGGTTGCTAAACACTGAGCAGTATCCCCGATGCATCTGGTTTAGTAGATCTGCCACCTGCACAATAGAGTTAAGAACAGACGTTCCCCAATTCCTAATTAACTTGACAAAAGCATTTTGTCCTACAGTCCTGTCCCTCCCAAGGGGAAGAGAAACCCAAAGCCACAGCACGGTTGTGAGTGCCTGCTCTCATGAGCTTGCACGCTTGCCACAGCTGGGGATTAGACAGCTGAAGAAAATGGTGCAGCAAAAAGTGGCAGTGGCAGCTCTTGAGATGAGACGACATCTGCCAGGAGGAACGTGGTGTTGGCAGCTTCCGCAGCTGAGAGTTGCTTTTCCCCACTGCGCACTCTCATGCAGACCTGCTTTCCCTGTCATCCTTTGTTCAGTAATGAGGATGGTAATTGGTCTTCATTGGCCAGAGATTTCAGCAGTTGTGACTTTGCGAGACCACTTTTGCTTTTTTTTCTTTTCACTTTTCTCCATTTAATAAAAAGTAGCAGCCTCCTTTCATGGATTTTTGAATTGAACACCCATCCTCCTACTCAGTGTGTCTCAAATCACTTCACTTTGGAAATCTGTTACTATGGATGGGTTTTTAAATAGTGAGCAACAGCTGCCTCTGCTCCACGTGATGTCTCCGGGGCCACAAGAATGTGTAGTATGCTGTACGTTGTGAGGTGCATCGTTAGGGTTCAAAAAGAAAGAACCTAATGGGAAACAGCCGTATGGGGAGGGTAAAAACGAAGATGTGAATGGCCAAGCTTTCTGGTGGGTGGGTTCAAGGCACAGGGAGAGCTGGAAAATTGTCTGAGCGAGACTGTGGTACCCTGCACACTGAAGTGCTACCACCTCTGAAGACTTGGATGTTGGGAATGGTTTATCTGTGGTCTGGCACACCTTTCCTTTCCTTTCTGAGCACTGGGGACACAGGGGGCCTGAGTTACCATCCCAGTGCTTAACAGCATGTGCTCATCCCTTTGGAAAGCACAGATGGAGAATCTGTTGCTTCTAGTTGAGTTTAAGAAGGTCACAATTCAGTCTGGTTTCCAGCTCTGTTTTGGATCAGAGGAGACCCCTGGTATGCCTTATTTCTATTTGTATTTTATTTTTTGCATGCATTAATTTTGTTCCTGCCTTCAGTGTGTTCCTGAAGGACAAAGCTGTTTGCTTTTCTACGGCTGTCACAAAGTGCCGTTTGGATTTTTCTCTGTTGTCTTTTCTCTCAGCCTTAATTTCATGCCCATGCGAAACTCCTAGCCCTGTGTCACATCTAAAGGTTACGTCCAGTGCTTCAGCTGGAGCTGCAGAAGGCATGCCCAGCAGCTAGCCAGGATGCCTGCCCTGCTGTGGAGTAGATGGCCAAGAGATCCCTGCTGTTTTTAATAGCTTTCTGACAGTCTTGGCCAGCAAACTGGCACATTTCATTATAACTCAGTTTTCATGCAGGCAGGTGACCTTTGTGGTGATGAAGTTAAGCACCTCAGCCTTTTGCCATCTTTTTAAAGAGCTGGTGGCAGTTTCCTTGCTGCTGGGCTGTGCGCTCCTCAGAGTTCATCCAGGGCATGGGCTTGCGTGCTGGCAGAGGGCAGGGTCCTGATCCACTTCATAACAAATCATGCTCTGCTTCTGCCCAGTTCCCTGGACCTACCTTCACAGTGCACATCTCCTGTGAGCTTCCAGTGCTGGGCACCTCAGGGTTGCCTGCTCAGCTTAATTATGTGCGAGAAAAATAAAGCAGTGAACTGCCAAATGAGTTATTGGAGGAGCCCCAGCTTGGCATTTGCAGCCAGGGGAAGGAGACTTGCCTTGCCTCAGTCTGAGGAAGACACGTCCACTGAAATATGCAAGATGATCTTAGGGGTCTTTTCCAGCCTTCATGATTCTGTACTGTCTCTCTGGAACAGCTATCAGATATCACCTCCAACTTCTGTTCTCTGAGTTTCTTCCCTTTGGATGGAATTCTGATGTTTGGAGGATTGTCTGTGCATCACATTGAGACTTAATAGGCTTGAATCCAACCTGATTCTCCCAGTTTTAACAGAGCCCCCCAAGTTACCCTCAATAGGAGTGTGAGGTAGCTCCTATTCAGGTCAGGAGCCGTAGCAGGATGGCATGTGCATCTTCCATCTCTGAAGTTTCTGAAGGTTTCAGTTTGTCTGCATGGGCACAGCATGAACTTCTTACAATAAAAGATGTGTCTGTACGTAGCTCTGGTACAGCCCTCATTTCGGCTGTCTGTGTCCTGCAGAGGCTTCCACTGGAGATGTGGAGGATCTGGGGTTATGCATGTCATATTTAAATCTTACAGTGAGGAAAGCAAGGAGAGGATACCAAGACATTTCTTGTTGTGAGGAATGTCTCTTAATTTCTCCCTCACTGATATATCCTGTCACAAATCAGGGAAGCGAGTGCTAATAGCATTGCTCCTCTCTTTCACAAGGCAGTAATTCAATACTTGCTCATATAGCACAGAGGCAGTGGTGCTCAGTCAGACAGTGGTGCTGTGGTTTCCCCCTTGCTGGTGGGAGTGTGCCTTAAAGGAGAGGCAGCTATAATAAAACTCAGCCAAATGGTGGAAACATGATCAGCTCCTCAACCCCATCAGAGCCGGCAGCCACTGAGTGGAACATTTGCTCTTGCTCTGTGTGCAGCTGCATGCTGTAGTGTAACTATTTATGGGCCAGACTCCAATGGGATTGATGGACGATGAGGCACTACCAACAGATTTGATTACTGCCTGAGATCGCTGCAAATGCTGCAGCAAACTGCAGCAGTTGCAAAATGAGGGCAGTCTGACGTGTGTTCTGCGGTGAGAAATTCCCCAGCCATGAGGGGATGGAGCTAAATGGCTCCACACAGGCGCAGGATTATGTTCCCTTCTTAAGGCTTCCGCATTTGTTTGGAGTGCCTCTGGGCCTCCTCTGTCACCGGTTGTCTTCCTCACTGAGAGCAAGCTGAGCTGCATCTTGTCATCCGCGCAGGGTGTAAATGGCA
The DNA here is from genome assembly GCA_016647715.1 of Pavo muticus. Classification (NCBI taxonomy): domain Eukaryota; kingdom Metazoa; phylum Chordata; class Aves; order Galliformes; family Phasianidae; genus Pavo; species Pavo muticus. The sequence goes on along the minus strand of JACDJE010000234.1, from coordinate 265,092 downwards.
TGGTGACCATAGAATGGCCTAGGTTGAAAAGGACCACAATGATCATCTAGTTTCAACCCCCTGCTATGTGCAGGGTCACCAACCAGCAGACCAGGCTGCTCCGAGCCACATCCAGCCTGGCCTTGAATGCCTCCAGGGATGGGGCATCCACAACCTCCTTGGGCAACCTGTTCCAGTGCCTCACCACCCTCACACTGGGGCCGTTCAGTACAGCGCTGTGATTTATAACCATATCTGCTGTATTTTCTCCTTGGAAGGGGCAGAGGGGATGCACAGCATCTGAGGGTGCTGGGCTGCCTGTGAGATGTCCTGTTCAGCACAGAATGGTAAAAATGAATGGCTTTTGTATCTCTGGAGTTGGATGCTATATGAGATACTTTGTTTCTCTTCTCCTCATCTGCTGGGACCTCTTCAAATCTAGATTACCCTAATATTGAGTATGAGCTTGGTTTTTGGGTTCTCCTGGGATGCAGTTGTCCAAGAGCAGCAGGGAGGGTGCAAATTTCCTTGGGCTAAGAATGTTTTGCCTTGATCTCATACTGCGTTTTGCCTCCCCCTTGCTGTGATATAGTGAACTGGAGTCCCGAAACGATCCAGAGTAAAAGCTACCACTCTTCTTCCTCAAAAAGAGCAGCATGGAGGCAGAAACAAGTGGGGGGCGAGGTAAAACAGAAGGACCTTCAAGCAGCTCTGCCACAGGAGAGGGCAGTAGAGACCACCACACTAGGTGTGAAAGCTGGCTTGAGCAGTAGTTGGGAATACAGAGCCTTGTGGGTGATGTGCAAACAGGCTCTGCCTTAAATCAGCAACTATATCAACAGCCATTTTGTCCTGTTTTCCCCTCAACAGTTTCTAAGGGTGAAATTTGATGCTGAGATAGCAGAAACCCTGCACAACGCAATGATACGATGGTTTTCCCCAGGTCTCAAGAGTAGCTGCCTGGATCTTCACGCTCACCTCTGCTTTCAGAGGTAAGTTGCACCAGTGGGGTGGTACTGGGTTGGTTATATTTGTCTCCAGACACCAAATGCCACATTCACAGTGGTCCCAGCATGACCGTCAGTGCAGTGAGCCCCACTGCTCTCCATCTCACCTATGTCCGTACAAAGCATTGCCTGAACCAAACAATGTCACTTTTGCAGTAGCAGCATCCATAACTCTCATTCTGGAGCCAGGAAGAAGCTCTCTGAAGCCCTTAGGCAAATGCAGGGGGTACATGAGGGATATAAATATGTTTGTTTTAAAGGTAGAGTGTTTTTGTGTCTGTTTGCAGCTCGTGGCAAAGAGGTATTTGATGGGGGCTATCCTGCTGCTGTCTGAATGATGGAAGGGTTTGCTTATTCTTTTCTAAAAGGAATACAAAAAAGCAAAAAAACACAATTCTCTTTGTCATGTATTAGTTACTAGGATCCTTTAATTAACGTACCCAGGCTTGCTTTTAAGGTCAGGCACAAACAAGTTCGTTAGGTGGGCCTGAAATGTGATCAGCCATTCAAAGTTAGTTAAACTCTGCCTTACTCCTACATTCAGCTGTTGTGGAAGGGCTGGATCCTGAACTGCTCTAAATCAGCTTAATGCCATGGGCTTTACACAGATCAGGCGCTGGCTCCAGATCTGACCCATGTAGGTGACTTTTCCAGAATTGAGAGAAGCAAAGCTGAGGATAAAAACAAAAATACCACCCTCTCCTCAAAGAGAAAAAGGAAAAAAGAAGTATGCAGAAGGTATAAAGCATCTTTTGATCGATTCAGGAAGATAACAGTCAATGAAACAATCTTCTGAGATTCAGCTGTAATCCAGAAATCTATGCTTGCCCCTCTTGCCAAGGTTAATGAGCTCCACGAGTTAAAAGGCCCAGCCATAAAGATGCTGAAGCATCCACCTATGCCAGCTATGACACTGTATTTGGAGGTTTGAGTCTACACTGGTCTGAGCGCTAAGTAATTTTCCATCTGGGTTGACAGTGAGTTTGGAAGCTACCACTGCACACCCTCTGAGCCCAGGGAGCCCCTCCAAAACCCCACTGGCCTGAAAATCCCTGTCATTTCAGACACTACTGGGCAACAATTTTTAGCCTGCCAGTTGACCCACTCAATCCAGTATCGCTTTTCTGCAGTTTGCACTGCACTTGGCTCATGCATACCAGTACTCACTGCAAGACCAGCACACCACGTCGTGAAAGCTGGTAACAATGGCTGGGAATACTTTATTCTGAAGATATATAACGGTGCATTTGAGTTTGCATTGTAAAATGTGAACTGACCTCCAGTAGAGTTGCAGTATAACCCTGATCTGTCTGGAATGGTATGTCTGAGGTCATGCTTTTCTGTTTCACTGAAAATTTGAGAAAGCACACATTAAGCTGGGTGACAGTGCATTTCAGCTGTTGTTTTCATGTATTTTTGAGGAGTATGAGGCACTTGATTTAAAAAAACAAACCAACAATCCCACAAATATCACCACAGATAACAGAGATATTTAATGAATAGCTTTTGGTGATGGGTACGATTCTGATATTGTCCCTCTCAGGGGACTTTTTGGTATTCCACAGTCACTACCTACCTCGTGGATTCACACAGGAATTTCACACATAGGGTGGTGACGCACTGGAACAGGTTGCCCTAGGAGGTTGTGGATGCCCCATTCCTGGAGGCATTCAAGGCCAGGCTGGATGTGGCTCGGAGCAGCCCGGTCTGGTGGTTGGTGACCCTGCACATAGCAGGGGGGTTGAAACCAGATGATCATTGTGGTCCTTCTCAACCCAGGCCATTCTATGATTCTGTGATATGATGCACCTGAGAACATTTCAGCAACGTCACCAGCATGGTGGTGGTGGCATACCTTTATTTCTTCAAACGTGAATTGTGGTCACAAAACGAGAGAAAAAAACAACACATAGCTTGTTCATTTTCATGTTTTATTGAACAGTGCTCCATCTGCTAGTTCTGCACCAGTCCTGGTGATTTCCTGATCTGTCTATGAACCCTGGGCCACAGTGCTGCCCCATTAGGCTGCACAAACCACCTCCTCTACAAAGCAATGCCCAGGAGAAATCCAGGCTCAGACCAGTGTCCCCGCTCTGGCATCACACCAGACAAGCTGGGAGGTGACTTACAGTGGGCCTCAGGTACTACAGGATCCCACTCTCGTGCTGTTCGATTAGCCAACTCCTGCTCTTGAGGCTGTGCTTCTTCCTTTCCATACACCTCTCCCCTTATTGCATGAGTTCCAGAAACAACTGGGATGAACAGCTCTTAGCCTGGATGAGCTTCAGGCTCCTGCCAGGAAGGCCGAGCCTAAGGCAGATGAGCATTTCTGTGTGTCAGGCTGTCTTGTGATGAACTGGCTGTGGGGCTGCTCTTTGAGAAGGAGTCTTCAGGAACGCTTTCTACTCTTCACTGAAACAGCTTCTTTCAGGTCTGCCTATGCCACTGTTGAGAGGTGAGCTAGCTGTGAACATGCCAGGTTTGGTCCTCACGGCAGCACTATGCCCTTTAGAGCATACTCAGGCAGCTCATGCAGCTTCTGCTTCATGCTGCTGGCTTGGAGACTGCCTGTGCTGCCCTGAACCTGCCCTGCTCTTAGCCTGAACCACTCACCAGCTCTCCCCTGAAAAACAAAACCTATGCCCATGCTTGTGAGGAGCAGCCCTCCAACAGCACGAAGTAGTACAGTGGAGTCAGTAACTTCCACTGTACTCAGTACTGATGGTTGGAGCTAAAAAAAAGTGCAATGGTTTAATGGGGGGAAGGATGGGGTTCAGGTCCCCCAGCTGCTGCAAATTAGTGTAGCATCAGCAAAGGGCTGCAAAGATTTACTCCTTGCAAGGTTCTGGTGCGCTGTCAGGTCAAAGCTATTGAACCTAGAGCAGATTTTCCAGTTGGGTAGATGTAGGGCACATCAAACTACAAGAAGCAGTAACAAGTGACTCAAATTATCCAGGTTCAGGAAAGCTTATAAAACAAAGCCTGTACGTATCCTCTACACAGGTAACAGGCTGAACACTGAGGGAGCTCAGTGAAATACATTTTTTTTTTATGCTGCTGCTGCCAATCAGCTATAATATTCATATATGTTTTTAAATAAAAGATTGCAAAATAAGTTTTCAAAGCTAAACAGGAGTGTCCACACCTGTATGCATTCTAGCTTACTATTAAATTACAATTTTCCATGACACGATCAATGGACTTTGCAAGGTTTAGCATAAGATAGCAAATAAGCACAAAAGCAAGTGGATTATTTGTCTGTCACTGGAAAAAAATGCACAAAAGAGCTACACGTAATAGCCTTCACCTATAAAGCAGACAGGGGTAAATTCAGGACAAGGCTCTGGCATGTCAGTTCCAGCTGCTCTGCTTGCAATCTGACATTCAAAAAAGGAGATTCCGCAGCCCATCACATTCACTTCTTGGGGTGCAGCCCAGCTCCTAAACTACCTATTCCCTGCACGGTCAGAAAGAGAATGCTTCAAAGCACATTGAAGGGCAATAGTCTCAGTGTTTTATCTTTTGTTTTCCAAGGTCAGCTTCCTCTAACTATTTGTCAGCAGCAAAACAACAAAAAAATTAAACAGGCAAAGTTACATTCAATAGAAAACTTTCTCCCAGCAAATGGGATACAGAAAATAGCAAAACTTTATAGCGCACAAAATACTGTACATATTTCCCTTCTCCCAGCTGCAGCCCTGCGTTTTCAGGAGACACCAGCAAAACCTGCATTTTGTTATTTAAACTGAAACAATGCAACAAAATGACTAGAAGTATTAGAGAACTTGGCGTGCCCTAGGAGGATGGATTTACGTTCAGTTAGGTAAACAATGATGAGTTCGGAAGGAGGAGAAAGCAGCTCTGAACTGCTTTTCCAAGTGCAGAAAGATTTAGGCAAGGAACTGCCTAGCTTAGGTTCACAGCTCAAATGCAGGGAACTTGGCCTTGGTTGGCACCAGCAGGTCAGCAAGAAAGTAAATGGTTCCAGCCATTCCTGAGAACGAGAAAAAACAAAGTGCTTCAGAGAGATTCCATTTGGGCATCACAGTGATCAGTTATTCAGGGAGAGAATGTGTCATGAAGACAGAAGACGGGAAAATGGATTCAGAAGGAGCTACATCATTTCTAAGGTCTGAGCCTACACTTCCCAACCAGCTCAGGTTCTTCAGCGAGGAGAGCATTTTGAAATCAATCAAATGTTGGAAAAACACCTGGGAAGGTATGGCAATTTTCCCCACTTCCAGCCCCCTTCCTTCTGCTTCACCTGCCTACAGGCTTAAGAATCTGAATATCTTTGCAAAGCTTTGGATCCTGTTGTGTTGCTCAGATCCTCACTATGTGTCTGGCTCTTTCTCCTTGGTGTGCCCCAAAGCTAGGGAGATTTATATTAGCTGAGGAACCAGTTCTTTCAGCAGTACCTGCTGATGGCACGTTTTGGGGGAGTAAACAAACTCTACAAAAGTGACCCTGCTTGCTCTTCACTCATCTTTGAAATGGAACTGGAAAGCCTATGCAGGATTTTAATCCTTAAAAACACATAGAGACTGAAAAGCTAGGCTGCAAATTACCTGAAGGCAGACTTTGGCCTGTACCCACTAAAGTCATTCCCTTAAGATGTGTGTAGAATCTGTGCTGAAGGCCCAGGAGGACAAGATAGTCCAAGTGGAGCCACTGTCACAGGAATGCTGCTTCTGGGAAAGGGTAAAAACAGCAAACGCCACTTCCCTCCCATTCTTTATGCTGAGTTTGGCAAAGAGTTCAGTGGATCTTTTTCCTCAGTGCTGAGCTGGCTCATATCCAGGAGCAGAACACACGCTTAGGAATGGAGGTTTACCTTCAAAGAGGGAGAACGGCGTGTCTGGAGTCCGACAGCCATGCTGACCATAGCTTAAACACCACTCTGCGAACTGGAAAAAAGGAACAGTGTTCAGGTGTCATCAGAGGTGCACCATGAGATAAATACCACCTTCAACCTCGTATTATCCCTTTGCAGAACAAGGCTTCTGCAAAATATTCCTTCTACGCAGGCTGTCATGCAGGGACTACCCTGCTCAGGGACTGTGCTGGTGGAGCTGGTTAGATCTAGCTCCCTCTTCACTACACTAGAAATTAGGTTTCAAAGGAAGAAGTTGCACTGTAAAAAGGCAGAAGTGAATAATCCTCTCTCCTCTCACACAGGCTCTCACCTTGCAGGCCCTGTACAGGTATTTCATGTTCTGAGTGAGGTTGTACAGTGCTAGGAAACCATAGGCGTTGCCAGCGGTCCCGTGGCAGAGCCCATAGCCCTTCTTCAGTAACCCGTACTGCCAGATCACTTCTGCACACTGCAGGGCATCGTTTAGGTACTGCTGTTCCCCAAACACCTGGAGAGACAAGAAACATTCCCCCATGCTGAAGCCATTTCCTCACACAGAGAGCATCCCCTTGTGAGTGGGGAGACTTGGGTTAATTAGCTCCTAATGAAGTCTTAACACTGTGACTGTGCTTTCAAAAGAGGATGTTTTTGATGTGATGAATGGGACTGCATGACCATTACTTAACACACAATTAGCTATCACCATTATCACCTGCAACAAGACACCCCCCAGAAGGCTGATGGGGATTTTCAGAAATAATTTTTTAAAACACAATTTAATAATTAAAAAAAAAGCATTTTAAATGTTAAATGTTCTGTTTCAGTCATCGGTCCCCTCAGGGTGATTTAATTTTAACAAGCCAGCCTAATTTCAGGCATGGGGGTCCCAACAGAGTTTTCTCCTTGATGAAGTTCCACATTTAGGGGTCCCCAAAGGATATCTGCAAGATTTCTGGTACCTTGTAGGCCTGGAGAAGCATGTAGATAACGCCTGGTGCCCCGTGGCACCAATGGACAAGTAGGTCTCTGGTGTCATTGATGCAGGGAGGGTAATTGCCTGATGGGAATTTGAGCTGGCAGACGTAGTCCACGCTGGGTTTGACTGTGTTGTGCAGCTTTACTTGGCTCACTCCAAGGCCAGGCTAAGAGACAAAGTGTTAAAAACAGGAGAATTACCATTGTCTCTCTCCCTAACAGGCCCAAGGTCTGCCTGAAAGAAGCAAAGCCAATTATAATCACATCTGTTCTTGCTCCTTGTAAACGAAGTTGTTTCTTTGGCCCAGGCTTTCACAACCCAAATACCTGATAGTCCTCAGGCTGCTCTGTCAGCAGCGACTCATTTCCAGTCATACTCTTGCATCCCCAAAAACAAAAGCTTCCCCAAGTGTGTCACACAGCCCTCTAAGCAAGAGAAGAAAAGTCTTCTCCTGAAACTAAGCAGACATAGTTTCAAGTACCCAGCTTTGGAGTAAAAAAGATAAACTGCATAAGAACAGTATTAGGGATAAATTCCAGGAACGATTCCTAGCACCTAGAGCACAGCAGCTGTGAGCCCAACTGCCTGTGATGCTGCATTTTCATGGATGTTTCTGGGTAATTGCAAGGGGGTAACTTCACCACTGACCTCAGATGGAAGCAAGGAAGGGGCTTCAGCATCCTCTCCAAATGACGCTGCCCCACAGATCTGCACTGGTCTGACCTCCTGTGGCAGACTGCAGTGAGACTTTAATCTAGGGATCGCACTGTTCCCAAGATGGTGATAACTTGAACATTAAAAATCAATACTTGTGCTATAAAACCACTGGAGACAGAAGTCCAACATCCTCCTCTCCACATTCCTGCTGTCTGCTTCTCCCACGGGTTTCTGTGTGTTGTGCTTGGCTGGTCCAGGCTCCTTGTGTTTCATACAGCAGAGAAGCACGAAGCCTGTGCAGCGTTTTATGGGAGAGAGACTTTCTGAAGGGAAGCCAAGCACTTGAAACCTGGTGGTCTTCCACCTGCTGTGAGAAGTCTGATGTAAAAAAAGAAATCATACTTCTATAAGCCTTGCTATATTCAAATAGTTTGCATCGCTCGGTGGGCGCTCTGGCTGCTTTGAGAAAGCAATGTTGTTTATTTCTGTTATTACAACGCTTAAGCACTGCAGATTTATGCACAAAATGACCCACGTGGGAATTTTCACCCTGATTTCAAAGCTAGGGAAGGGATGATTCCCAGAACAGCAATAAGTTGTGAAGGACTGTGAGAAAGACCACATCAAAGCAAAGAGGCACTGCAGCTCCCAACCTCTTGCCTTGCTCTGCCTACTTCAGGCACTACAGAACTCAGCTGCTTAATAAAAGTAGTCCCACTGCTCTAACATTGAGATAGAAGCTCTGATTTTGGGAGACATTTCCAACTTTCCTGCTACACGTATGATCTCTTTCACCATACTTTTCTTACAGCGATTTTCACTCTGTAATGATCTGACGCTGCTCCAAGTAACCACCTCCTAAAAATACATCAATCCAAGAAACCCAAAGATGACAACAAATGGGAATACTTTATAAGCAATTAGAAGATAGGGAAGCTTAGATCCTGCTGATCCACAGGCCTTCTTTACATGAAACTGCTTGCATAATGTAGGTCCTCCACATCTCCATAGATATAGAAAATCCAACCTCACAGACTTGGAGAAAAATATCAGAAGCGGAGATATGTGATCAAACAGGAGAGAGCCTCAGACAAGAGGTTTTGTCTTGCTTGATATCACCACAAAGCTATTCAGATGCTCCTTCTCGTTCAAAGCAATGTGAAACAGGTGCTATCAGCCCCTCCCCTCCAGGTGCCTCTTACCTGCATGAGATAGTAATAAATCCCAGCCAAGCCGTGGGCTGCCCCTACATAGTACTCCTGGTACCACTCGTACATCAGTGGGCTCTTGGTTGCTAAGTTCCTCCTTTTGGCCAGGCTCTCTCCTGAGGCTACAACTGCTTCACAGACCTGTGAATGGGAACAGATGTGGGTGAGGAAAGTACTGCAATCTTGCATCCAGCACAGCAGGTAACCTAAAATAGAAAAGTCTGTTGTTAATCCCCCATGTAAGGTGGGGAGTGTGGCTGAAGGGGTGAAAGAGATGCCAGTTCAGTACTGTCTGGGCATTTATATGGATTTGAAGGATGGGGTGAGGGAGACATGTAGCACTTCTTCCTCTTTGGAAGACAATGAGCAGCAGGAAAACCACAACGTGGATTCTCATTTGTTGCCAGAGTTTTCTACATCTAGCACTGATTTTTTCCTGCTCAAAGGTGAGCGGAATGGGAAGAGACAGCTAATAAATCATCAGGTGGCTAATTCAGCCTCCACTGTTGAGAAGCCCCAGTACCTGCTGAATGTGACTTTGAGGAATCTTTTCCTCTCCGAAGTGCTTGTTCACAAACAGCAGTGCATACAGATAGCCCATGCGCCCATACAACAGCTCATCTGGCACTCGTGGATCGACCTTGTGTAGGTGGAGCAGGCTACAAAGGAAAAAACACATGATGCAGATGAGAGGAGAGCCAAAGCCATGTAAACAAGCAGTGAGACTGGAGTTCTGAAACAGAGTTTATTCCCTAGTGCTGCTTATAACCTAAGAGATATCATGAAAGTCCCTGTCTTGGCTTTCTAGTTATGCAAGGTACAAAATCCCTCCTTTCCCTTTGCTTTCTGCCTGGCTTAATGCTTTACTTTGCTCAGTGTTGCACACTGCAGCCTTACTGTGTGTATGTACTATTTTAGAGCACTAGCTCTGGGACAGCTGCTTGTGGGGAAGCCTGGGCTACAGGAGGCAGTCACCATTACTTTCCTGTGATGCTGCTGGAAGTGCAGACCTTTGCCAAAAATGGCTACTTTCAAATTCGAGTATCTGCCTAATTGGGCTGCTCAAGGAATGCTAGAAAGTCAAGCTAGTGCTGTGAGTGTGTGGCAAAATCTCAACCTGTATTCTTACAAGTCCTGATAGCAAAGCTCATTTCATTCCGTGCCTACAAGGTATGCTGAGCAATGCTGTCAGTAAAAGAAGAGGTGCTTGCACGAGATAGAAACCTGGGTAAGAGGTGTGCAGTGAAAGCTGGATTCACTGTTTAACACCAAGGCTCTGCGGGACACTGGGACTTGGGATAATGTTTTCTTTAGGGTGAGTTAAGCAATAGTGAGGACAATGTGTGTGGCATGAATGCTGTGGGCTGTCTGTGGGGCAGCCCCGCAACGACAGCTGCTTGGCTGGCACCAGCCTTTAGCCCACAAGCACACAGCAAGTGCTCTGCTGGAGTCAAAAACTTTCTGTGCCATTTTTCTGACTATTTTCATGTTGCAAATTTGGTGATATTCCTGTTGTGCTAATGGGGATTGAGTGCTGTGCACGTTGGCACTTTACAGTTCAGTTCATTCTCAATGCAGATTTCCTGTTTTGCCTCTCCCCACAGCACCATCAAGGCTGGATGTCCTTCCATGAGCAGCAGGCAGAGATGTGAGTGGTTCTGTCTTTGTTTTTCTGTTCATTTCCAAGAAAACACTCTGAAAAATGCCATCACTTTTAAAACTCCAGCATCAGCAGCTTTAAGGCTGTATCCTCAGCTGCTTCCTGCTGTGGCTGCAACAGGACAAGGGCTAAAATGAGAGCTGTGTGTGCAGGGCTTCCCTGTCACAGCAGCAGGCGAGGAACACGAGAGGTGCTTTGGCAGCCCTTGCTGCCAGGCAGAACTATGTGCTGTGAAGAAAAGAAGCAACCAAACATCCAGTGTACCCTCAGAGCAGAGAGAGGATGCTGGGTTCGGACTCCCTGTGGCAGGAGTTTCCCTTGGCACTGGACTCAAAGTAAGCAGAGATACTGAAGGAGAAAGGAGGGAGAAATGTCTCAAGGAGATGGCCTGACCCCATCTCCTCTTGCACTGCTCCTAGGAGAGGTTTCTCACAGGTTAAACCCATGAGACAGATTCTGCATCCAAGACTGGGAATAAGGGAGGTCCTGGCAAGCCCATCTGGCAGGGATCCTGCTCCCAGCTGTATGGCCTGAAGAAAAAATCCTGCCTCCTCAAGTCTCCTGTCCCCATGTTGAAGGGAAGCAGATGAAGAGGAGGGTTTCCAAGGAGGAGCACAGCAGTTCAGCAGACAGGCTCTGCTTAGCAGCAGGCTGGTAGGAACAGATGCTGTCTATTGAGGATGTCAGGGAAATGTCAGGTGCAACAGCAGGAATGGATGGGTGGATAAACAGTTCCACCCTTGCTAGAGATTTTCAGCAATATGGATGTAAAACCTTTTCTTGGTGGGGAAATCTGGAGTAGTCGGAGCTACTATTCTTGCTCCCTGTGCATTACTGCTTCTGCCTCTAGCTGCATTCCTAGCTATGGTTATCACGGGAGTTTCTGTTGTTTTAGATACCTGTGGCAGGACTGCACAGCATATGTACAGTAGGAGATGCTTGGTGTGTTGCCAAGATGTGCTTCTCAGATGTGAGGGTGTAAACTGAGGGCAAGAAAGAAAGAGCCACTGCTCACAAATCAGCCTGTTGTCCCAGCTGCCAAAGAATCACTGTTTTCTGGATAGAGGGAAGGTGAGGCAGCATAGAGCAAGATAGGATTTTTGTATGCTCTGACTCCTCTCTGTAGCTGGAACAGAAGTGCATTTTCTATATGCTTGCACTGCATAACTTAGCAACTCTCCCATAACCAAAAAGCATATTCAAAGCTCACTTAAGAGTTTGCATCAGGGGAGCTGTTTCTCAAAGTGAAATACTCCCTTCCTAAAAGGAGCATGGTCAGGCTAACTGCTCTGGGAATTGGTAGCAGAGTAAGGACAGTTTAAGTGTTTCTTCCAGAAAGACCCATTTTTCTTTCAGATGTATGAAGAAACCCTTTTCCAAGGCTCTGCCCTTATTATGCCATTAGATGGCAGTGCAGGATTAATCACACGTTTCCATTCTGCCACAAAACTGTAGGGAGAAAAGGGGGGATGCATGAGGGGAAGAACGACAGCAAGGAAACATTAATTAGGGATTTTCTACAACTTGGGGCTTATGTACTGCCTGAACTGGCTGGTAATGTTTGACAGGTTAGTTCCCTTGTCATTAACAAATACATTCATTATAGTGAGGTTCACCACTTTGACACAGCATCAAGCCAAACTCAAGCCACAGATTACTTCAAGAATTCAAAAGGGAGTTCTGTCTTCAGACTGACTGCATCTGTGTAAATGAAAAGCTACTCCTAGTTAAAGGAGTGGGAACTGAGTCTCCAAGTCATACGGGCACCTCAGATACCCATCCATGGCATTTTAATCAGCGTTATGCATCATGGCATTCTAAGGGCATTGGTGTCATACTGAAGTGCCCACGTTTTTGTCTTGCTGGTGTGCCGACCGCTCAAAATAGCAATTCAGTGCAGGGCCCTTTCTCATTTTCGCAATATCCCTTGAGCAAGAAAAGCTTGCAACTGCAGTCTCCCCCTCTCCTTAACTTTTTTTCCTTCCTCTGCCATATGCTGATCTGATTGTTTATAATGCTTGTATGTCCTCTTTTTTCTTAAGGATCCAACAAAAATACATTTGAAAACAGTTGAGGAAAGGCAGGAAATAGAAATAAATGAATCATAACCAGCTGCGTTCAGCACTCGAAAAGGATGCTGTCTATCTTAGGTTTAAGACAAAGTCAACTAAGAAATAGCAAGTGGAAGCGAGTCACACTTTTCTTCTTTTCATCAAAATGGATGTCAAGCTGAATTTAAGGGCTCTAAAAAAATCCCAAACCTCACCTTAATTTTTTTGTAAGTGTATTTATTTGGGCATTCTTTTTCCCTTGTGTTATCTGAATTACTTCTAAAGTGGCAATACCAACTAAGGAATACCCTTCACTCCCCTGCCTGCAGCCTTAAGTTTGTCCTTAGGCTAGATGCTTCTTCAGGGCACAACAGGTTTGCTTGTCTTGTTAAGTTTTTGAATTCTCTGAGACTGTGGCAAAACGTATTGGGGCATAGAGGAAAGGGCCTGGTACAAACCCAGACCAGTTCTACAGCAAGTGCAGAAGGAACAGAAAGACATAAGCGTGTGTTTTACCGAGTGATGCAGTCTTCTGACTGCTTGTGGTCCTGCAGCTTGTGGTAGATGACTGCAGCCACTGCCAGGGGCCCAGCATCTCCACACAAGAAAGTGATGGATCGTCTTGTCAGACAGCTCAGGCTCTTCTTCACATACTCGTGGGCCACGTGGAGGTATGCTGGGTCTCCATACACATCATGCAGGTGCAAATACAGCACGGCAATGCCTGCAAAAGGAACGCGACTTTTGTAACCACCAGAGAAGTTTACTTTTTGTGTCTTCTTCCCACTACACAGCTTGGCTGCTTTAACACATCGAAAAGCCTGGCCCTCAGCCTCATCTATGTCATGAGCCTTGCAGACCACTTTTCGGGTACACGCAGGACATAATGCCCAGCAGCACCATCCATAGCTTCTCCTGCTTTCTGACCTCCGTCCAACTCATGCTGCTTATGAGTGGGCTTCAGGTCAACAAGTAGTAGCATCTGACCTAGGAGAGCCTGGGGGCTAACAGAGCTTCTGATACATAGGTTACAGAATGTTCTAGTAGTGGAGAGCAAAAGATGAGACCCAGGCAAACACACCTAAACCTATAAACCATACCTGGGACTGGTTTGTAAAACCCATAACACCAGAAAACATCAGGCAAGACAGGACTTGTGGTAGAGCATGCAAGTTGTTACCCTGTCTCAATTGCTTTTTCCCATGCCAAGAGGTGAAGGGCTGGGCCCCTTTATTTGGATCAGATTAAAAAGTGACACATCTTCAGCACTGGGAAGCAACACCCTTGAGACATCCTGCTTGGCTCTTTCTTCTCCTCCCGCTGGCTCCTGCTGAGCAGATCCCAAGATCTACACAACAGACTGGTGCATCTTACAAAAGCAAAGAGGCTGCCAGACTCTCCTCTGCAGCACGCTGTTCACAAGAGCAGCCCAGATCTGGAATAGAAAGCTACCTGGAACGCTAGAGAAGGCCCCATGATCCTCCTGGGATGTTTTCAGCGGGGTACAGACAGGTACAGAAACAACTCTAAGATGTCACATTAATTATGGTCCTTTGACTCTTGTTTGCCCTGTCTTCATCCAGCTCTTAAAGCTTTTAGTATGTAACTGCATTCAATAGGTCTGCCACATTCAACCAATCCTTCTGATCTGGAAAGCATCCTCAAAAATGCACTGGAGAAAGCTATTGGCCTGTAGCCCTTTAAAAAAAGCTAATTTCATCCCTTATCCAGAACCATTTCTAAGAAGCCACAGGTCTTGTGTTTAAGCCTAAATTAACTGAGTCCACCTCTGCAGATTTTGATGTTGCAAGGGGGTGGTGGTGTAAGAGAAAGCATGCTGCTGAATTACTTTCTGTAGTGCCGAGGACAATTTTAAATGTGGATCTCTTTCTCATTTTGCATGCGTAATCTCGAAAGCTTCGTGCTACAGACAATTCAATTTCACTTGTACATTAAGGGCAGATTTCCATTTCCTGCTGAAGTTAATAACCTTGTCCTCTCTCCAAGCAGTTCAGTGTTAGTACTTCTGAGAGAGAAGCTCGGGTGCATGGTACCATCATTCGGGTTTATCAGGATGTGGACATGAAGCCCTTCTTTAAAGGGGAGCTCCTCTTCCAGCCAGCAAATCTAAAGTTACTCTCCTTGATTTACTGAGCGCCTAGCACAGCCTCTGGACTCTTAACAGATCTGATAGCTGTCCGAGCACAACCTGCACTTCTGAGTGACCTGCTTTAATATACACCTTCTTGCTTTGTAAGTAACTTCTATTCCCACGGCCGTCGTACCACCCTAATTATGTATATAACTACCATGCCAAGACTACTGCTAGGACTGAATTCTGAGGAAGTAAATGCCTCAGCAGTGTTTTCCACTGACTTCTCTGCCTTTCCTCTTGCAAAACATTGCTTGCTCCCTTTCCTCCCCAGCCTAAGCGCTCACCAATGGTCAGTCTTTTGGAGAAGATCCCAAAAAGCATTGACCTATATTAACCTATATAAGGAACGGGAACAAGACCTTTGCTTTCCGCAATCATGTATCTCCCCCTTTATCTTTAAAAAGCAAAAGCTGTACAAACTGTATCCAAAGACAGTTTTTTTCAACTCATTCTTAAAGGAATTCACGCTGCTGAGGTGATCAGCAGGGCACAGTGCAGTGCTGCCTTCAGCAGGTTCCTTGCTCTTTCTAGGCTCTGCTGCTGCCTGTGAACCCAGGAGGGAAATCCAGCAGAGGAGGGCAGGCCCATGCATAAAGCTGTGTGTGGAGGGATACAGAATGCAGACACCTGCATGGGAAATGGACCTTCTTTCTCTGCGGTTTCTCCAGACTTCATTTTTTTTCTCCTTGCAGTGTAAGATCTTGCTGTACAGCCACCTGTACCTCAGACATCACTTGGTGCTGCAGGACTGTGGTGAACATGTGTGCTGTTGACAGCGTATCTTTTTATTAGGGCTCTGATGACCA
Source organism: Pavo muticus (assembly GCA_016647715.1). NCBI lineage: Eukaryota > Metazoa > Chordata > Aves > Galliformes > Phasianidae > Pavo > Pavo muticus. Next base: position 249,738 of record JACDJE010000234.1, on the reverse strand, counting down.
AAACTATTGTCTGTAGCGTGCAGGGAGCCAATGCACTGGAATGCGAGCTCCTGAGATACTTGCTAGCTGCAGGGAATCAGGAGGCAAATACCAGTTCTGTGTATCTCACATCAAAGCCTGTTTATTTAACATCTCCATCTCTTGCCATCCTGTATAAGAAGTGTTACAGATGCAGAGGGATGCTCTGCGTTAAATATTTATTTTGGGGAGGTGTGGGAGGAGATTTAGATGTATGCACTGGAAACGGATGTATTTGCAGCAATCAACTAATGCCAATGGTCCTAATTTCAGCCTCCATGACCTCCAACAGAGCAGAGAGAAGACAAGCTCTTGCTCAAGAGCTAAACCACTGCAAGAGGCTGAAAACAGACTCTACCGTATGACTGTTCTGTTGATCAAACAGAAGAAAAACCGTGTCTTGGCTTCCCCGCAAGTTCTGTTGGTTGCACTACCACTGCAAACAGTTCTGCCGGTGGGAGAACAGCAGCAGCAAGGCAAAGCTTTCTCCTCATGCTGAGCAGAATGGATAAAAGTGGTGACAGCTCCACTGCAGTGCTGACAAGACCAGCAGGGATGCCCATTACACTGCTCGGATCGTGCCTCCTTATCCACCAGGAGATGAGCCCCAGTGTGGTCCTTTCACAAAGGTCACCAGGTTCCCACAAGAGATTTCTGGGTCGCTGTTAATTTGGATCAGTTCCAAACCTGTTATCTATAGTAACAAGGAAGGAGGTAGGAGATCTCATGTTGACCCAGAGAAGTAAGTCAGCCAGCACTCTCAAAGCAAGACGTCAAGGTCTAGAGAGAAGTGGAAACTTATCTCTGCACACTGCAAGAAAACCTGATGGTTTCTTGTGGGAAACTCATTGTCATTTTGATGAGGCATGGCATAGAAGTTACAGAGTGGGGTGGAATAGCTCTACTGCCCAGATCAAAGGATAATAAGCATCTTTTCTGATGCAGAGGTATGGGTATTATCTCACACTCACTAATGCATTCCAAAGCCATTTCTGGTGGTTGTTTTTTTCCTTCTGAATAGAACTGTAAGGTGATGCAAGTTGTTGGGATTATGAGGTTAGAACTACGATATTACACTGAAGTGATCAAAAGGTGTTTTTCCTGAATTTCTATCCATTCCTGAACTGCTTTTCTTTCATTGGGTATGTCTTTTGAAAAGTCCTTTCAAAAGGCAGCTCAGCTCTACTCTCAGGCCAGCCAAAAGCTGGGGCAAGCTACCAGCACTCACTAGTTTCTTTCAGAGGCTCTCAAGCTGTCAAAGCCATGACCAGTGCGCTGCTAGAGAAAGCAACGTTTGCATGGGAAGCAAATCCCAAAAGCACTGCCAGAAGGGGCAGTAAGTAGCTCTCTCCCTTATGTAACGTTTCAGAGAGCAGACCACCCCATCATCTTGGAAGGATACAACAGGCCACCAGGGATCAGACTCAGGAGCTTCCTGGCTTCTGCAGTCAGCAAAGAGGTGGCAGTAGTGACGTCAAGTCTCTTGGTTCTTTTCCACCATCTGGCCTTCTAGTCTAGGTAGCCTTTGGACCAAGGCTTCCTGCCCTCTGAGAAATACCAACGCACAAACAACTCTTGGGCATCCTGGTGCTAATCTGTTTGAAAATGGATGAGACCATCGTACTTCTGCCAGGATTTGAACCGTTTCTGATTCAAAATTAGCTTACAGCGGTTTACTTTCCCTCAGTCAATACTCCGATAACAGCGAAACAGATTAAGACCATAAAAGCTTTTGCAGCTGTCTAGCTAAACTGATTAAAAGACAAAACGGAACACAAGAGCTGAGCCCGGTATATACCCAGGCACATTCCAGGCTTTGCCTTCAGGGCCCTGATCTCTATGGGGAACTGAATGAAATCATAACGAGCTGATCCAAATGTGTTTTGAGGACATTCAGCTGTATGCTGGATAATCTCGATCTGAGATTGTCTCTGCCTCTGAGCTGAAAATGCAAGTCCTTCCCTTCCTCTGCTCCAAGTTCACGTGCCAAGAAGCTGTGGCTTCTCTGGCACGAAAGCGAGTGAGGGGAGGAAAGACTCTCAAGTGTGCTGGGAAAGAAAAAGGCACCAAAGTCAAGTGCCAGCATATGCTGTGTATTACTGGGTGTAATGTAGTATGCTCAAGTATGTTGCATTTCATGCAGAGTTTATGCTAGGAGAGGCACATTTCAAATCTTTCTTATTAGTGGCCACAAGAGTGCGGGTTGATTTCAGACTGCTGGGCAATGATTTACATGAGAAGATGCTCAACAAGCCTTTTCTACATAAGCAATTAAGGGAAGAAGCTGCTGTCTTGGCCCAATTAATTTGCTCTCTGGAAACCAGCACTGAATAAATTAATACGGCTAGGATTAGAAAAGAAATCTGGGTGACTAAGATACAATGTAATATCTGCTAACTTCACTTCTCTGGCAGTGACCCACAGGAAAACTTCCCCCAGGCTTTTTCTAATCCTATTAGCCAAAGCAAGAAGGTTGCATGCCCAATGAGAAATGATCCCAGGGAAGGAGGAAAAAAAAAGGAAGAAATTAATGTTCTCCCATGCTGGAATTCAACAGTGGCATGCTTGCATTTCTTATTAACTGCTTTGGAGTACTCTCAGTGTCTGTCTACTTTACTAACATTTTTAAGCAGCCATTTCTGACACTGCTCTCACCAAGCTGTGAGAACATTACCTTAGCAACGACACAGTGAACAGTTTTCCCAAGCAAACTGCTGGCATCGAGTTCCACTGTATCCAAGCACGAGCCATGCTCAGATTATAACATGGAAAATTGCCATTTGGGATTACAGCATATAGGTTAAAAAAAAAAAAAAGAAAAAAAAGCCGTGGCAGCAAAAAGTCTTGCAAGCAGCCACACAAGTACCTGACTATCCCAAGATGCCTCCCTAAAGCCTGGCACAGTGCAGAAAGCAGCAGCAGAAAAGCTGACAAAGCACACAGCAGAATCCAAAGACGATGATGCAGAGAAAGGTGTATCCTCCCTGGCTCCAGGGGGAAGGAATAGGGTGGAGAAGGTAGGGCATGCTCCCAAGGAAGGAAAACAGGTTGAAAATGCAGAACAGGATAGAGAAGAGCTCCTGGAAGCTTTGCGCAGAAGAGTTTGACTGAGTAAGGTTTCCATCTTTAGTTCTGTTCCCTCCAGCAGATACTGAAGCAGAGCTGGCCCTGGCTGAGTGGAGGGGCACTGCCTGGGGAACTGTCTGTCAGTCAGTGTCGTAAGATAAAAATCAGCCCAAACAAAAAAGATGGACATTATTGCAGGCTCTTAGCTTACGACTGCCAGTAGCTTGTAGCCTACTGCTACAAGGAAATGGCCTACTGTGCACACATGCCTGCTTCACAGAAAAGCAGTTTACTTGTCAGCACTCTTCCACAGCTAGATTTGGAGCCAGTCTCTTCAAAGTTTTTGCTCCCAGTTTTTGCTCCCAGGCAGATGCGTTTCAATCCTCCAGCTTTATCTGTTGTAGAGGTTTGGCACTATTAATGAAGAGAAGACCCAGTCTCATCTCTGGGTCCTCCTTTGCAGTTTGAGTTCTGCTGCCAAAAACAGGGATTCCAGAAGTAACAGCCCCTTGGCTTAACAGATTGTGCAAGAGACATGCCAATCACGACACACATTTACTGTGGATACAGTGAAGAAGTGAGTTGGACTTGGCCTAACCTGGAGAACAGCTTCAGAGCCATCCAGCCCCATTGTGAGCAGGCAGCCAATTTGCATGGCATGCCCATGGTGCTGCCCTACCTGCCCAGCCCGTGTAAGCCGTGCAGTCCTGCGGGTCAGCAGCCTTCAGGCCCCTCTCCATCTGCTGCAGCAGTTCCCTTATTTTGTTGTTCAGACGCTGCGTGAACTCGGGAGTCAGCTGCAGAGAATGCAGAAACACCAAAATCAACATCAGCAAATGGGAGAAGGTCTCAGTCAGCGGGTGGAGGGGCCCGGGGCCAGCACAGCTCCTAGTACACATCTGAGAAGGGCAGGCTGGAAACTGTTGGCCCAGCAGCGGGCTGAGATCGCAGGGCTACACAGGAGAAAGGCAGCCGAGCTTTAAACCACGCATTCACTCCAAGGGGCCCGAGAAACCTCAGGGTCCCCCGAACAGCCGGGACCGCACTGCATCCCCACTCACCCGGCCGGACGCATCGAAGTACGCGGTGCCCAGAGACTTGTCGTAGTCCGCATAGGGGTTGGGCAGCGCCCGCTGCGCCATCATGGTGCCGCCGCCGCGCGCCTCCTCACCTCGCCCCGCCCTGCAAGTCGCTGCCGCCGGAAGGCCGCGCCGTACCGCCCCTCCACAGTGCTGAGGGCTTCTGGCGCCATTTTGGCTCCTCCTGCGGGGCTGGAGCAGAGCCTGGCCGTTGGCTCTGTGGGATTTAGAGTTCCCCTCTGGCTGGCCCTGGGGGTTTGCTTGTTAACCTGCTCACACAGAACAGTGAACAAAGGCAGGCAATGCGTTTGCGAGGGAAGCTGCTCCCACGTTCCCTCTGCAGTTCCAGTCAGCTGGGGTGTGAGGGTGGGAGGGCGCGGGCGCAACGCTGGTGTGCTTGTAGCAACTGAAAAGGGTCGTGCTGGATTCCCTGGGGAAAAAAAAAAGGTGAGCAAGTTATTCAGAACACATCTAGAGGCTAGTTTTGTGTGGAAGCAACCTGAAAGTAAGCGGATAAAATGGTTAGAAACCAGACTCCAGCTGGTCTTCGTTAGCATCCCCAGCCCAGAGGGTGTTCTAGAAAGTTCTCTGTTTCTGAAGCGGCTTGCTGCAGCGGCGGGAGGGGTGTCCTAAACCTGTCTGTGAGGGAGGAAGGAATGGTGTGTAGTGTGTCCTGCTCCACAGCATCAAGTAAAGTCAGATCCTTACTAAATTTTAGTCCTGGTTGCTGGCAGTGTCGGTAGACTGCTTGCATGCCCGTAGGTCCTGTGGTTATATGGGTAAAACTCATGTTTCACGGTTCTCCCTGAAGATAACCTCAGGATGCCTGATTGCCTGCATCCTCCTCATCTCCATGAGGATGCAAATCCCAAATGCTTGCCAGTGCTTCAGCCGCCTACTAGTGGGCATCGTGCAGAAACACCCCCTACCGGAGAGAATGGCTCCTCCTGCACTGCCCTTAGCTGCCAGTAGGCATCCTTTAGCTTTGTAACCTCCCCTACCGCAGCTCTCCTGTCTGCAGGCTCTCTGGGTGGAGGTGCTCCACAAAATTATGAATGTTGGACATGGTTTCAGCTGTAGCACTATGCATAAAACAGCGATAAGTTTAGAAACATGGCTGGTTTTTAATAGCGGGAGTTATGGCTCACTGTGTTTGATCTTGGCAAACAAAACTCACATTAAGAGACTGAAAATCTTAGTGTCTTTCTGAAGTTAAAAAGATTTGTTTTTTGAAGGTAAAGCAAGTGTTATATCTTGGCTCTATGATGACAAAATTTCTCATTTTTAAAGGACGTCTGGAAGGAGGAGAAGTGTCTTTTTTTTTATTGAATTCTGTTTTCCCAATATGCTGTAATCAATGCAACCTGCAGTCATGCTTATTTTCTTTTAGCAGCCTAAGTATCAGTCACAGAAGCTGAACTAAGCTAGTCAATTATATTGATAGTGTATCTGGAGCAAACCTCACCTATATCCTGCCTGCATTTACTGGAGTCTGGTGTCCTGACTCTATGCACACACTGAGATGGGCTTTGAGCAGTAATTAGCATCCAGAAAAGAGACCTCAAAGATGTAGTAGATGCTTCTGCATAAATGTCAGCTTTCTGCTCAGTTGTTACGAGGAAGGGGAAAGAGAACAGAAGTGAGAGTCCTGTTAGGTATGTTGGTGGCTCACTTGCTTCTGAAATACTGTGTTTACATTTCATCCCCAAAAGCATGGCCAAACTAGGAGAGGTACAAATTAGAGAACTAATCAGATCAGAAATATGCTGTGCAACATGGCTTATGCACAAGCACTACGTAGTTAGAGAAGGGCTGTTCAGACTGGAAAAGAGGCATTGAAAGAGGGTTCTTATAGGTGCCTGTCAAGTCTTTGAACGTTGTCACAGGCTTAATGGGAGAAGGTGATACACTGGCTTTCAAAGCTAGCACACATCAGCTGAAATGACAGGGAGCAGCCATCAAAAGTGAAGATTATTCATGTAGTTAAGCTGTGGCAGATTGTCAAGGAAGAAAGTACCGCTATGGCTGTGCAGAGGAGGCTCCTGAACCACAAGCTTCCGGGAGTTAGGAGACTGCTGCTGTGTGCATTCACTAGCACACTGTGTGTCTGACGTATGAAAGCTGGTGTTAGAGGATTTGAGTATCTCTCATGCTAGGTGTTTGTATTTTGCTTTGCTGCACTCAGTCTGGGTAGAGCAGTTACTAGGCTAACAGCTTTGTAACGATGTGTCTCCCTTAAGCTCCCGATACATCCCTGCTCTTTTAGGGCTCAGCCGCTAGATGCCCCTGTCTCACAAGCAGCAAATCGGAGGAGACTGGCTTTGCGGTGGGAAAGCAGCTACTGCGCTGCTTCGTGGGAGCGTGTGGCTGCTTTTGTAGGTAGTAATGAACACAGATCAGAGGTTCTGTACATCAGGCTCTGGGGAAATGCATGTTGCAGTTCTCTGTGACATTTTGCCACTTCCTCCTCTTTGTAGACTGTAAGGTATCAGCTCCCAATGTACCCTTCAGCTAGTGTGGGAATCTTTCCTTTGTAAAGGGAGGAGTGAGAGTTTGGAGAGCAGACCTGGATGAGAAGAGATCGGTAAGGGCTTCTTGTGGGCAGAAGCAAAGAAAACCAGACAGGAAGCTGCTGAGGGCTGGATGGAGCTCTCTGCTTCAGTGGTGAGGTCAGTGTAAAATACATCTGAAAGACAGTACGTTTTGCTGTGATTTTAATAGACTCTGATCTCTGGACAGCGCTGACATCATGTCAGGTTTCTTTCGCTTTGCTGTAATGATTAAAGCAGTTCTGCAGAGGGCACCTGCTTCTTTAATGCCGTCTTTAGAGCTCAGTGCCAGGATTGGATGTGATCTCCAACGATAATATGGATATGGCTCATTGCTCAGCTTGACTGTATTTGACATCTGTCTGCGCCCGTGTTCACCTTTGCACGTCTGGAGGGTGCGCAGTGCCCGAGCATGACTGTTGGCTTGTTTGCTGAGCTATGTGAGCAGCTTGGGTGGCAATGAGCAGGGTCTTCCTGACAATGAGCAATACATTTAGGCTTAACAGGTGATCTGGGGTCTCTGAGTAGCACTGAAGGGACCCAGTTGTTTCATTTGGTGGACTCTGGTAGTAGCTGATCCCTTATTCTTTGAGGGAAACCAGGTAGATTGCTATGTTTGAGGAATATTGCGGCCAGTGCTTTCAGACCTCAGGGCCTAAAGAGAAGGCAGCTGGCGAGGAAGGAGAGATTCCTGATCTGATGCAAAGCCAAAGCAGGTGGTGCAAAGTCTCCTGCTGCCCGGAGATTGGCTATGATAAAATCTGTAGCTCAATTTCAGCCCCAAATGTTTTCTCTTCCTATAGCTTACAGAGGCTCTTACAGCTGCTCTTCCTTCCTGCACGTCATCAGTAAGTCACACACCTAGGAGAGCCATGTATTCATTAGCATCGCTGAACAGTCTCTGTGCTGGTAATGGCTGTAATTAGCAGTGTCAGTACACAGGATTCCAGAGACAGCTTCTAAATAAATGACTTAAAATCCCCCACATAAATGTGTAGTGCCACACAATCGATCTAATTTCCTATAGATTTCTTCCTCCTTTTGTGTACTCAAGGGACTAATAAGCTGTGAACTTCTGTTGAACTCTCTTTCTTGTGGTTCATAATACTTCCTTCTTTGCAAAGGCTTTCTAGTGCATGGTGTGCCCCAGTTGCTGCTGGGTGCTGCTTGCACTGAAGCTGGGCTTGGAGTTGCCCTGTGCATAGAGGCTGGAGGTGGTTGCTTTGTCCTTTCTGACAGGTGTAATTGTCTTGCCACTTTTACAGGGCTGGAGCATTAATAAGTCTTTAAGGTAAGCATGCTAGAAACTGAGGTAACTTGTCTTAGTGGCTGGTGAGGATCTCTGGCACAGTGTAGGTCCTCTTCCTCAACCGCAGTGCTGGGTGTGGTGCTGCTCTGTGCACTGCTGCCATTTACACACAGAACAGAAATAAAGGAGAGGGGAAGAGCTTTTCCCAGGTGATCCTCATAAAGCTCTGCTGAGGCTGGCTCTCTGCAGGGAATGAGCTGTCCCTGGACAAAAACACTGCAGAAATGCCAGCTTGGATGTGCAGCTGGCCTTGGAGAGCATCGTCATCCCACAGATGTGTCCATAACCCTGCGTGGTTTTTCTCCCTGTGAAAAGCGAGCTGCTGTGCTGAGGCTTTTGTAGGGAGGACTGTTTCCAGCTGGCGTGGAGCCACTGCAGCTGGCTGACACAAGGCATGCTGGCTGTGCCAGGGTGTAGGACCGTGTTTTCTTCCCCAGACAGTGACATCTCACGATGGGTCGCTGCCTGGAATGCAGGATCAGAGCTTTCTGTGTGCTGGAGAGTTTCTTGTTCTCCTTGTCTTTTATATATTTTGCCATGTTTTTGTTTTCAAAGTGTCTTTTCTTTTTAAAGAGAATTAGTTAAGTATTGAAAATATTTTGCCAGCTCTTAATGCTGCTTGAAACAAAGAGCTGGTTTCCTTGCCACATTCCCGACCTCATGGCTTCCAGCCTCACACGCCCGTTTTCTTTCTTGTCACTCCTCTTATGATGCAGATGAATGAAGAGAAATGCATTGCTTGTAGTGTAGGTGTACATGTAACACTGAAGCTGTTTCTCCTCTTGGATTCTGATCTGCAATTAACTCCTTTATAATTTCTGCATCCTTTCCAGGGCATTTTCAAAACAGCAAGCAAGCAAGGAGAAACCTGATGTACATGGAGGGACTCTTCCCAAAGTAGGCCCTTGGATTCAGGGAACAGCAGCCTGCAGATCATTGACACTTCAACTTGCAAGTGCTTCTGCAGATTCTCTCTCCTTCACTTGGCTACTTTGGTTGATACTGTTTCTATTTTGGATAACTGACAATACAGTAACGTGGTTCTTTGCTGGCAGACCCAAGTCAGAAGTGGAAGTAAAAGAATTGAAAGCAGATGTTATTTCACTTTATTAAAGGTAGTGCTGTGCCCGAGCCATGAAGCTCATGAGCTTCTGTTGTGAGCCTGTCTTAGTGCTGGATGAATTCTGAACTCATTAGATGACTGGCAGGATGGATGAAATTGTTGTTAGAGACCATTACTAGAGAACTCTGTGGCTAATGTATTAAAATGGATACGATCCCAACTGAAGGAAGTTAGTTGTGTGAGGCAGAGATTTAGTGCATCTTTAGCTGCATTTGGTGGAACCCTTGCCCTGGAAAAGGCAGAATTAGCTGCAGAAAGCAATCTGAGGGTTGAGCTACAGATATATTTGTAGCTAATGCTGGTGCTTAAACACAGTGCTCCGTGTTGCTTCCAAAATCTTCCTCTTCTGTGGACTTCTGCTGTTGAAGCAGCAGGAGCTTGAGACTCCTCTGCTTCATCTACGCAGGTATTGAATCTTCTGCCTATGAAATTTCAGTGTGTCTGTTGAGGGAAGCTCATAGTGACATGGTTATGGTAAGCACTAGAAGTAGGCTTGTTTGGAGCATACCCTCGTTGCTGTTCTACCTGCTGGATGGCACAGGTAGTAGTGTTAGGGTCAGAGCTCTGACGAAAAGTGCCTTTTGCCAAGATGAGGTGGTGTTGTAAGAGTGGGGGGAGGAGCGGGGCTCGAACAAAGCCAGGAGCCTGGATGGGTAGACTTGAAGCTTCATGCGCATCAGCAGAGTTGAAAACTTAGGTCTTTTCCAAGGTCATGCTGGGTCTGGCTTGAGACCAATTGCTTCTGCTGATGCTGGAAATCAGACCCATGCTGCCCAAATCCACCTTCCAGATTCTTCAAAGCACACTCTTGAGGGTGCTGCAGCTGCAGGGGGATTATGGGGAAGGGAATGAGAGGGAGAATTATGTTGTCTGGAAAGGTTAAATGTGATTTCTAGAGCGCACAGCTGGCTGTCTCCCTGACTGGAACAGGAAAGAGGTAGCACTTGTGTTAAGCGCTCTTTTGCGGTTGCTGTTCCTAATGACATTGCCATCCATGCTGCCTATCAGCTGATACGGTCTTTTCCCTGTATCATTTCTTAGTAGTGTGTGCTTAGTTCAAATGGTGCTTTCTGTTCCTGCAACTTCTTGCTGCTCTGAAGCAAACTGTGTAAGGCTCAGACAGCAGCAGGTTGTGGCACAGTTCCCCTTAGGCTTTCTGCACTGCTTGGAAGAGTTTAGCAGAGCTTCTTCACGAAGTTATGTCTCGGTAAGCTTCCTCACTGTGGACAGTACTTAACTTCAGTGGATTTTTTTGGGTTAGTGCAACCGTGCCTGAAATCTTCAGTGCTGGTCCCACTCCCACGTCTGCTGGGGCTTTGTGTCCCCTTTGTAGGTGTGTAATAATAGCTGTTGCCTAAAAGCAAATACTCTCTGTTAGCTAACTGGTCTTCATGAGGAAAAGCCTCTTTCTGGGGTTTTCTCTAAGGAAAATGCTAGTGTAAAGGCATGTATTGATGGGTGAGAATGGTAGTAGAGCCATAGTGCAGATAAAGTGTCTCCCATCTTCATGGAGCACAATGAATCTTACAGCTAATTCCTTGCTCTTAAAGTTTCCATGCTATTACAAAGATGCTAGCTGAATAGGCAGAATTGGAGTTCTTGGGTTAAAGTTCTGAACACTTACTTGAGAGCATCAGTTATTTTTTCAAATCTCATTGGTCTCCTCTCTACAAATGTTTCCTGGTTGTTCAGAATCACGTTCCTCTCCCCTTCCCAGCTAAGTGACATTATAGATCTGGATAGCAGGAGTTTGCTGTCCTCTTCAAAAAGAGAGAGCCATCCTCAGGCAAGTATAGCTGCCTAGTGGCATATCCATCTGTAAGCTGAAGCACGTGCTTCGGTGCATGGTCGTGTGTATGGTGTGTGAAGCTTTTAATCCTCCTCACCCCCTGAGTAACCACAGGAGGAGGACAAAAAAGTAGCAGTAAGAAGGAAAAAAACACAGACCAATGAAAGAAAACCCTCTGTTTTGCAAATCCTTCCTATCTGGAGCGCCAGGCATGGAACAACAACAAAAATGCTGATTGATCAGGGATGCTGTATATGAGGTGAGAGGCCAAGGCCACGTTAGGTAATACCTATGAAATATTAGCTTCTCCTCCCGCCAAAACCAGGAACATCCAGCTCTGCACAGGCCAGTGCTAAAGGGTCAAAAGAAAAACAAACCTGAACTGGGGAGAAATGCTGTGCATTTCCTTTCCAAAAAGTCATTATAGATATTCCAAAGGGAAAATTAATTCATTTAGCTTTTGAAGTTCGGGAAGAAACTTTGTGGGCAATCTTCCGTATCTTCTGATCTGACATTTGTTGTAGTAAAAACCTGTTATTAGCGCTGTTTCTCCTGCTTAGGACAAGTCAGGTTGAATAAGGCTGTGAGTTGATGCTTTTCACAAGTACACGGGGTATTGGCCTATCAGCTGATCACTGGGACTGATCACACATTCCACTGTTTCAGTGGAGCTGCCTTTTTCCTGAGCCTAGCTGTAGGCTTGGCCCATTAATATGCTGTGGAGCAGTGAGCTTTTGGTTTTGTTAGTTGTTGTTATTTGTGCTTACAGGTGGCTATATCACTGTCCCCCACTGTCCTGCCAGTTGCAGTTACCGTGAGCTGAATTATATAGTGCCTAGCTGTGAGGACCTCTTGTTCCAGGCAATGTATGTCCGTAAGATATTCTTCTGTTCTGTTGCTTATCTCATCTGACGGGTGCTTGCTCACTCGCCTCAATTCCTGACTTTGCTTTTGGATCCCCCTACTCATAGATCTGAGGTCACACATCCCAGGGTCTGTGATGGGTCTGGCCAACATCCTCTGTAGATGGTTCTCCCATAACAGAATTTGTTTGTACATGTTGTGGTTTCACTGAAGTGACATCTAACTGGGGAAAAAAGAAATGCCATGACACAGAGCCAAATAGCAGAACTGTCCAGGGGACACAGTGTGTGCTTGTGTTCATGCACATACTTACATGGGTGTGTGTACATAGAAGCTCAGGGACTGTGTATGTTGCAGCCTTTGTTCTAGATAAAAATCTAGCTCTCTGTAGTCTAATCAAGGGCAGGGCAGTTTTGTTTTCCTTTGTCAGAGCAAATGCTGGGCTGTGATAATCGATCAGATATTCAGCCATGGTAGCGCTGCCGCAGGAGGCAAACATAATGAGAATCATCCTCAGCAAATGTGGCTAATCTTGCACTGTAAGGTCATGCTATTTTTAAACTGTGTAGAGGATGTGTAGCTTGGGAGAGACTGTTTATGTAGCCCTTCTGATTTGCTTTTATTTCATAAAGCCACTTTGGCCTTCTGGCTACCCTCACTTTTAGCCAAGTAAGGGTTTTCCGAAGTTGGCCTTTTGGGATAATGGCAGTCTCTCTCAGATATGGCAAGGCTTCTTCTCTATTTTCTCCAAGTCAGCTGATCTGAGAGGAGCTGCTAATCCCAGTGGCAATGGAATTCGACCCATTTTTCAAGACTTTGATTCTTTTTCTTTCGCTGAAGATAAGAGCCTTATCTTTGTTAAGTTTGGGTGAAGCACAGACTCCGTATTCCAGACAGCAGATCAGCACGCCCTGAGCTGCTCAAGCCTGAAAGAAGTTTAATCTCCTTGAAAATGGATTTTCTCTAACCTGGGAATAGATATAACAGTCTTCTTGTCAGGCATTGTATAAACCTTACTGGCCAAAAGGCTGTCTTGATCACAGCTTATACACAACGCTTGGAAAAGTAGGGAGGTGCCCCAGCGGGCAGAGTTAACAAGGGATTTGCCCCCCCACCCCTTTTCTTTTTACAGCCTGTCTTTGATGTGACCTTGGCTTGAGATTTTCCGTTATTTTGTTACAGTATTTTTTCTTTTTACAAAATCAGGGATCTTGTTTCCGAGTACCACGTGGGGTGTTAAAGGAGACCATTGCAGGGCGCGTTGATTGATCATGAGCACTTTTGTATCCTGAATCCCTTTGGTATTTGTTGCTGTTCCAGATACATTGGAGGCGTGTTTCCTTTATTTCTTGAAGCCACACATAGGTGTGAAAGTTGATCTCCAGGGCAGTTTCCCTTGCAGCCCTGAGATGCTGCTCACTGTCTGGTGGCCAGATTCACGCTTTGTGAAGGAGAGTGAAGCTGCTTTCTTGTTTGATTCTGATGCTTTTTGACATTTCCAATTAAAATACCAGAATAAAAGTTTTCATTTATTTCTTAAATGAAATTTGCTTTCTGGTTTCTGTTTTGATAACAAAAAATGTAAGGAAAAATTTCATTTAAAAGGTGAGAATTACATTTCATAGAATGATAGAATGGTTTGGGTTGGAAGGGACCTTTAAGACTATGTAGTTCCAACCCCCTGCTGTAGGCAGGGACACCTCCCACTAGACCAGGTTGCTCATCCAGCCTGGCCTTGAATGCTTCCAGGCAGGGGGCATTCACAGCCCCACTGGCAGCCTGTTCCAGTGCCTCACCACCCCCACAGTAAAGAATTTCTTCCAAATACTTACTTTAAAACATTTATCTAATATCATTTCATAATATCTAGTCTAAAAAATTTATCTCTCTCTTTATTTTGTTTAAATAGGGTTGTACAGAAGTTCAAATAACTGCTTGCAGTCTTACGTTAAGACCAGATTTTGGACAATGCTGTTTAAAACTGTTGTTGCTTTGTTTGTTTGAACTCCTGAACAAAAAGTGGTGTTCAATCAGATCTAGAAAGAGGTTTCAAGTTATAAGTTACTGCTTTGCATCCACAAGTACAAATGTCTCCATGTTTTCTTCAGACTGAGGCATTTGTTAGCCAAAGACCCACGAGGAAAGCAGGCTGAATTCTGCACTGTATCCCAACCCTTCCAACTGGAGGTTTGTGCATCTTACTGAAAGGATAATTGCACATTGTGATTCCATTAATGGAAGTTGTCTCAAGGCTCAGAGCTGTAAGTTCTCTTTCAACAAGGCATTCATGTTTTTCTCCATGAGGACTGCAGGATTGGGACTTAGGAACAAGATTTCTTTATGCCATTGTACCCAGATTTCGCACTCTTTTTCGTACTGAGTATTCCCTTCTGCATTACGCAGTCATGCTTCAGTAGGATGCTTCCTGCCATTGCTAGTGCCAGGTGTAGTCAACAGAAGTGGGCAGTCAGAATCTGTCCATGCAGGAAGAAGCAACAAGTAGGAAAGAACATGGAAGCAAGGGGAAAAAGGTGTAAAGATGTGTTTTAATTCTGCTGCTTTTCAGGCAAACTTGTGCAAGCCACTTACAGCCGTCAGCAAAATCTTTGCTTTGGTGTCTGTGGAAGCAGGAAAACTGCTCTTGTATTCTCTCAATATTTAGCTGTCTTTGGCTAATAAGTGCAGAGGATGAAACATAAATGTGTGAAGGTGTAAAAAGGGAAAGAAAAATTAAACATCTGATCATCCAACTGGTCTGATGTGAACTTGCTATCATTATGATGGCTGAGAGATTCTTCCAGGTGTTCTCCCTGACAGTGTTTTCTCAACCGTGTTATTCAGCTGCTATTTTTTCTCCAGCAGGAAGGCCTCTCTCAGTGGCACTCAGAACTGGAAAGTGCAGATTTTCACAAACTCTCTGCTGGATAAAATGGCCGGCATAAGGAGATTACAGAGTGGCCTTGTGGATGAGTGTAGAATGTACCTAGTGCTAGTCCTAGGTCATCTGAGCTATTGTCAAACCCATTCTCTGAGTTAGTGAAACTGGAGCAGTGTGATGAAAGTTCACCCGAATGTATTCAGGTCAGTGGCAGAATAATGTGTAAAAGGAAGGTCAGCCATCAGCAATGTTTGGCTTTTTGAATTACTATCAACCTCTCCATATCTGAGGAATCAAGCAGGTGGATTTTTAATAAGGTTTATTTGGCTTCTCAGTAAGACAAGTGAAGACAGCGGTTATCCATTTTCAAACTGCATGAGGGCACTCTGAAACAATTAAAGGTCATGCAGACTTGACTGTGTCCTGTTAACACAGAACGTGGCTGAGACTAAAATGGAAGAGAAATTGCTACAGACAAACGTTGATCTTTTTATCTTCATTTATGTGCAGCTTTCCTCTGTCCAAGTACTCGTTCTCAGGAGCTGTCAGCTTCCAGGTGTTGCAGAATGGATGAGCCATTCCCCAGCACTGTGACGCACTGACCTGCATGTATCGTTCTGCTGGCTTTCAGGAACTTTCCCACTCATGTCTCTGGATGTGCAGCACGATTCACGTGATGTGAATTCCCAAGTGCAGGATAATGCCAGGCTTGCCTCTGAAGCAGGTGTGCAGTTGAGCTGCGTGCATGCAGCAGACCTGCTGTTTCCACACGTCTGGCAAGGCTTCAATTCACAACTGTTTGAAATGTAACTTTTTTATTTCTCTCCTGTGCTGAAGTCAGTAGCATGTCCTGAAATTCTTCATCACATCTACAAACCATTTTTGCTTCTTATTTGAGGGCTGAAGTTCTTGAATAATGAGCTGATATTGTTTGGCTGGACTTCAGGAAAAGAAAAATGACAGGATGTACAATTGTATGAGTCAATAAGGGTGGATCAGAGTGCAGCACCCAGATCTGAAGGTTGTCTTTTGATCTACCATGAACTTTTCCTATTAAAATTTGAAATACAGCTTTCCTCAGACCTCCTTTTAAAATAGCAGAACTATGGTGGGGGGGGAAGCCAAAGGGTGAGGCGTGTACTTGATTCTCACTCCCTTCAGCTTATCTCCATACACTCAGATGAACATCAGTCTTAATTTTAGGATTCTTGGCTTGTGATACTTTGCATCACAGTTGAAGTGTTTTTTAAGTATTGTGGGTTTTGCTTGAAACGCTTCATTTGATTTGAGATTGGCTCAAAGCAGCAGATCTGCAAGTGTAACTGAGCATACTTTCTCTCCTGCAGCTATCCAAGAGGAACAGGTGATGGGAATGCAGGGATGCTGTTAGTTCATTTGCACACGAACAAGACAATTTCAGTTTATTCCTCCTCTATCTATTCCAAAAATAGTAGGTGATGTTCTCTGAAGTAAACAGATTTAATAGAGCTGTTAGCAGTATGCTGCGGACAGAAATTGTTACCTACCTTAACCGTACTGTTACATTCGTAGTGCTTATCTTGTTTGATAAACTCCTGCTAAGAAAATCATAAAGTCATTTTAGAATGCCTTGGTTTGGAACAGACCTTTAGAGATCATCCAGTTCCAATCCACCTGCCACGGGCTGGTTGTCACCCACCAGATCAGGCTGCCCAGGGCCCCAGCCAGCCTGGCCTTGAGCACCTCCAGGGATGAACACTCCCAAGCCCTTCTCTGCAGGGCTGCTCTCAAGGAGTTGTTCTCCCAGTCTGTACGTGTACCTGGGATTGCCCTGACCCAAGTGCATCACCTTGCACTTGGTCTTATTGAACCTCATTAGGTTCGTGTAGGCCCACTTCTCAAGCCTGCCCAGGTCCCTCTGCTTAGCATCCCTTCCTTCTGTCATATCAGCTCAGCTTGCTGTCATCAGCAAACTTGTTGACGGGGTACTCAATCCCACTATCCAGATCATTGGTAAGGATGTTGAAGAGGTTTGGGAAATCTTAGCATAATTCACATGCTTTTGAAACTCTTCCTGTAAGCTCCTCGAGAAGCGAGCGGACCTTCTCTTGGAATGGAAGGCAGCATTTCCAAATCACTTGGAAGATTTTTCTGCTGGCTGAGGGAAGAAGGAGCGCGTTTGTCTTTTTCCCTGTGGCAACAGAGAGTTTCGTTCTTGCCGGCACCCTCAGCTACTTTGCTTTTCCACTCAATATTTTTGGAGCGTGTTTTAGTCGGAGCAAGATATGGCGGTCAGAAATGAGATACAGCCTGGCAGATGGCAGGACGCATTTCCAAAGACATCTGAAAGACGCTTGGAAAAGACTTCCTTCTCATGTCAGCTATGAGGACAGTCCAAGCATTTTCTCTGGACTGCTCCCAGCCCGCCCAGGGAGATTTATGCTACTGAAGCTCAGTTGAGTTGAAGGGCAGTTACTTGGGACTTTAGCTGGCATGGATCTGGGCCAGCATGCCCACAAACTGGCTCTATTTCTTGCCTTTCAAGTGAGAACAGAACTAGTCATGTGTTTTGTTCTTGTTTTTCTTTTTTACAGAGAAATTGAAAATGACAGTCATTTTCCTGCAGTAACTTTAAAAGTTGACAGGGGTATATAGATCTGTTACTGGAATCTGCAAAGGCAGCTGAATAATGGTGAGATTAGATGGAGAGAATGTGATAGTTGTAACAGGCAGTCTTGATAATCTCTGCATTTTATTTTATTTTTTACCTTTTGTCGTGGATTTGAAAAGGAGCACAAAATTCAGAACTTCATAAAATTACCCTATCTCCATTGTCACAATTGTAGTCCACATTTTTCCTTTCAGCATTAAGAATTGTTAAGAATTTCCATGCATTTGAGTTCTTCCTGAGGAAAGTAGTGGGCTGTCCCTGCAAGTAACAAGGAGTGCAGTTTAGGGCGCAGTGGTAGCTGTGCAGAAGTGCACCGCTGCTTTCCTGCTCCTGAGTTTGCTTCAAGACACTACAATGATGTGGTCAAGATGACATCACTTGGGCTGCTGTGAGGCTTGGGCATGCTTGTCCTCTGTGCAGCAGAGGAGTTGGAAATGGCTAGCGTTGGTACTCAAGGTCTGAGCATTACCTCCATGTTGAGTTTGCACTGTAGAGTTGTGACTGTGCATGGGTGCTGTGCATGGGACAAAACAATGCCAAAGACAGAGCACGCGATATCCTGTGATGGGTCTGAGTGAAATCATGCAGGGCAAACAAGTCCAGCTTTCCCTTGTCAACATCTGCTGCTGTGATCCCAGAACTAATGTGATCTGCTGTCCTGCAGCTACTACACTGCAAAATTGCAGCTTTGCAGCTTACGTTCCCTTCCCGTGGAGGTGGGTTTAGTTTTGTCTGGTGAGCAGTTCTCCCTCTTTCCTTTAACAGCCACCTGCTGCTCTCCAGGAGGTGAATGCATCCAGCATGGAAGTCCTGCAGGTCCTGCTTAGAGCAGAGCTTTGCAGCTATGATGAGTGGCTTCGGGAGCTCCAGCTTTGGCGTGCCAATCCTGGGGCACCGAAGTTGGACCTCAAGTGCTCTCTGGGCGCTTCTTTTCTGAAAATCAAGTGGTTTGTTTTAAGCCTTTGAAAAATGTAGGCGCTTAGCGTTCTCTGAATATCCGAGCCCTGGGGATTTACAAAGCCACAGACCACTGACTTTGTTTGATTTTATGCTACAGTGGTGCTGTATGATGAATTTCATTTGTAAACAGAAGAAGCTCTTCATTTTAATGAGCACTTCCCTCTCCTTGCCTTGTTCCCTGCCCGCATAGGATATAGGATAAATGAATTTGAAACGAAATGCTGTCTGCCTTTCTGCAAATATTCATGCTGAAGGTTAGGAGGTGTAACTTGTGTGTACTTCTTTATTTCCCACTGCTTGAGCTGCTCTTGTCTGAGTGATCATCTGGCTTCATGGCTTTACATTCCCCATTTCTCCTTCTTCCAGAGTGCCTGCCTAAGCTTAATTTCCTGAAGGGACTTTAAACATTCAAGTAATGTGCAGGCACAGAAGTTTTAAGTGTGGTTGCATTTCCATGAAACCATTGGTCTCTGCGTTTCTTTCTTCATTCTTCTGTGCTTGGTTTCTTTTTCCTCATTGATTGGCCATTTCTTACTGAAGGTAAGTAAGGAAGGCCATTTCCACCTCTACCGAAGGTATGTATTTGTTAAACGCAGCACATACTTACTTGTCTGTCCAAACCACTGAAGGCTTGTTTGTTTGTGGACAGGCTTTTTGGAAATGAGGCTTCTGTTGGGAGCACCCGTTATGTTTGCTGGCCTAAGAGTCAGATCAAAAGTATCTCCTTTCTATCTTTTCTATGTGTCTGTAGCTGGATCTGTCTGCCTCGTTGTGCAGCCACATTAAAATTCATGTGGTGAGAGGATAGAGTTAGGGATTGGCAGCTAGGGTAGTTAAATTAGCACTGTGGATTGGTCCTGTTTCAAATACATGTATATCTAGGACACACAGTGACCTCACTGCTGTTGGTAGAGGCAGATGGAGTGCAGAATTTGCCCTTCAGTATAATGAAAGTTTTGTGGCACTATAAAGACAATGTAATGTGAATTGTGACTTTGGAAGAAAACTGGCTTCTGAATTGCATGTGTGAATGCATTTGTATATTAAGATGACCCTTCTAGCACAAGGTGTAGATCTTTGCAGTCCATTCACTTACAATTGCTTACTTTGCTCTTTGTACATCCCCTCTCTGACGTATCTCCAACGTGGAGCAGTACAAGCTAGGTTCAAACAAGGAGAGGAGTAGCTACCAACAGTACATTTCCCAGTTTCTTGTATTTTTTTTTTTCTCTCTCTCAAGCTTTGTCTGCGAGTCAGAATGATCATTGGGTATCTTCTTGTAAGAAGAATGATGATGCCTTTCCCCTGAACCACCCTCTGGTTACTAGGGAGCAAAGCTGACCTGCTTCTCTCAACTCTGCGCACTTATAAAGCTCTTGTGAAATCCTCTACACCCAGTCTGTTTTCCACACTCTGTCCATCTTTCTTTCCATTGTTGGGTTCAGGCCTTCCCCATACCTTTCTAACCCAGGTCTCCAATTAGCTCTTATCACAGAGGCCACCCATGCCTTTGTCTTCTTTTCTATTATGGGCATCATGAGTCGACTTGGTGCTGCACTGAGCTGTGCAGGAAGTACTTGCACATGATACTGCCACCAATCAGACTAATCTCAAACTACTGGATACAAAGAAATCCTAATTGTTACTGTCAGTGATTAAAAAAAAAGTTGCCTAAATCCTGTCAAGTGGCATGTGCCCAGGTATGTGCCCAGGTGATAGTTACAAAGGTCTGTAGCCGGGTCGGAGGTGGCCTATGGAACATTTTATCTTATTTTGCTGTTGTCCATTGAAATTTTGCCAAAGGATGCTTTTCCTTTTGCAGTGGTGGTTTACGTTTCTTATTGATGTCCTTTCCATTTCCCTGGGAAGGGATGGCACTTTGGGAGCTGTGCTGGGACTGCTGGCAACTGTGTGTTCTCCGAACACCGAGTAGAAATTCTGCAGCTTTCTGCTCAATTTAGTCCTCCCATCTTCTAGTACAGGAAGAAGTGTCATAGTCAGTTACAGGCTGACCCTCTTGCTAACAGGTGGATCCCAGTTTATACGTTGGAGAGTACTGGAAAGCAGAGTGTGAACAGAGAGACTCTTAATTTGCACAGATGACGCGCTGTCAGGAGAAGAAGCAGTGCAGTTCTTTGTCACTTACTGAGATGTAACGTATTTGTTTCGGAGCGAGGACTGTCTTCCTTGCCGAAGGTGCCCTTTCTCAGCAAGCTCTGCTGTCTTCTAGTAGGTAAAGCTAGCGTCTGGCCTGTGATGCAACCTGTATGCATTGCTCAGGGACCAACCTGAAGAGAAGTGTCGCAAGGGTTCCTAAGCAAGCAGCCCTTCAAGGAGGGGCGGGAGAAAGGTGGGGCTGCACCAGAGACTTTTAATGGCAGAATACGTGGGAGGGCATAGGGCAGTGCTGTACAGCCAGTCCAGCACACCTGCTGCATGTCCTCTTCTTCTGTTATCTGCAAGAGTGCATTGCCTATCTCGAGTGTATGCCAAATCTTGAAGAAACTCATACAAGTGGATTTTTGCTTTGACTTGTTTTCTTTAAACTTTACACTTCAGCAGCTAGCAAGATGACAAGAATTTTGACAGCTTGCAAAGTGGTGAAGACTTGGAAAGGCAGACTGGAGTTTTGCAAAGTGTCTGCTGATCACTGGAGTTTCTGGAGGAGTGGTACCAGGTTGTTGAGCGTCAAGGTAACTGTAACTGCTAGCAGGGAGCTACTGTGCTCTCATAGATGTTTTTGCATGCCTAGAGATAGTTTGCTGCAGATAACAGGGTTTACCTAGGCATGTCAAGCTGATCTGACTGAGATTTGTCTGAACCTGAAGCAAGGGGTTTGCTTGGCTAAACAGTTTTATTAGATAAGAAAACACTTTTTGTGTAGTCTGGAATTGTAGAGTAAATTGCACCAGAAGGTGGAAGTTCAAGGTTTTGGTTAAATATTATATGGCATTTTCTCTCCAAACAGCCCACCTTTCTTTAAGATCGATAGCTAGCAGAGCAGCACTTTCAGTCCAGTCAGCATGAATCAACTAGCTATTTAAAAACAAACATCACTTGAATTGTGACTTGAGGCACCACTGCGTCCATGTAGCACCCATTTTCAATGCACTGAAAACAAACTGGCTCTGAATTTGATCAGATATGTAGATGATTCTTTGTGAAGATATTACTGCATCTCCGCTTCATCTTATGGACTTGAACCCTTGGTTCTCAGCCCCAGCTTTCTTCTGTTCTTTGTATACAGGAGTTGCATTTGACAGCTGGGACAGGTGCAGCATAGCACAGTGGTGAGCTGGGGCTTGGTGTATGAATTCTGTAGCACCGAAGGTATTCTGGTATCAGGTACTTCACATGGTTTTCCATGTGAATGGAGTCCCCTTGTGGGACTCATGCATGTTTGTCTTTGTGGAACATCAGTGTAATTAAATTAGCAACCTGAGGAGTGGTGTTTCAGTGGGTGCTGGGAAAAACTGTGGGACGCTTGGGCTGTGGCCACTGATTTCCAAGAAAAATGAACACTTCTCTGGGCTCCTGCAAAAGACCCATTACTTCTTTAAAACTGGCGGCAGAGGAGAGAGAAACCAAATGAGGAAAGAAGCATCCCACTTCTTATCCCTTCTTTCAACAAGTGATTTTCAGTTCAGTTTTGTCTGACTTGCACTTAAAGGCAGAGGCTGTGTTGTGACTGGTGTACTTGCTAATGGACTTGTCTTTCCCTCCCTGGGAGTGCGCAGCAGGCGTGAACTGCTACCTTGCTCACTGTCTTATAGCACAGTGCAATAATCTCCCTCCCATCGGATTTATCCAGGCTCTGCAATCAGATCTGACTTACAAGGCTGTCATTTCTGCTGTACTATTTAAAGTGGTTATAGCTGTCTGCCACAGTAAAAGCATCTTCTGCTGGTAAAGGTTTGTAGCCCATGGTTAGGATTGCTACTTCAGACTTTGATGAGATACCCTCTTTCTTTTACATATCCCAGGATAATTCTAGTAGGCATCTATATCAGACTGCATCCCATGTATTTTTACTCTGATGGATTAACTTGTGAAGTTTGGATTTGACATCTGAAGTGACAAATTGATGCGTTAGGTACATGTATTGTCGCTCATTCATAGTCTGCGGAGTGGCAGGGCTACAAGGTTGTATCTCATGATACTGAGGCATCTGATTAAGAAGTTTCATGCTCATGCAAAAACTTGAACTTTCCTGTCTTGGGCCTTTTCTTTAAGGCAGTGACAAGCTCATACACCTCTCTTTTTATGGGACATACAGAAGTTGAACAGTGTCTAATGCACATAAGTAAGCAAAAGCAGCAGCCCCATGGGAGAATTTAAGGGTAAGCAGTCCTAAAAGGCCAACTGATTATGTAGCTTTGCCTATGAGTGTGGTAGTTGACTCTAATTGTGACACAAGTGACCAAGAAGGTCTGGGTTTGGTGTTGCAGCCGTCATTAACTGTAATGGATAATTGTAGGAAGGCTGCAGAAACTGTGAAATGCAGGGTAATTAAGGTGTGTGGGCTAATGGCAGCATAGGTAATGATCCCATTCCTGCATTATTGTAGACTTAAATGAGTGTTTGGTAGCCTTTGATTGCTTTTTCTCAGTGGGCTATTATAGGGAATATAACAAAATACAATGAAGACGTATTTCTGATCTATGTATAAGCTAAGTATTAGAGAGCATAAGGGAGAGTGGTAGTTTTGGGAGAATGCCTAAGAAGTATTCTCCCAAGTCTGATTTCTGTCCATTTGAACTCAGCGTGTATGAGGAAACGTGGTTGTATCCCCTGGAATATGGGGACTGGAAGGTCTGTATTCCCCTACTCTGCACCCTGTCCTTCAGTTCTGTGGGAGAGAGAGAGCATCCAAGGGTAAAAGGGGAACAGAGAGCAGATCTGAGGCCCCAGAAGGCTCTCTATAGGGGTGCTTAGCATCACTGCTGTTGGCATAATCGTGCTTCTTTGCAGTTCAGGAATGGGCAAACTGTAGCTCGAAGCTCATATCGTTTAATGCTCATCTGAGGCCAATGTAGTTATATGGGGATGTAAAGAGTTGTATGAGCAATAAATAGGTGGCTTGTAACAGTATAGCTGGCTCTGTAAGGAGAGGATTGGGAGAGCTATTAAAAAGAAAAAAAAAACCAAACAAACGCCAGAAGCAAGCTAAAAATACAGTTAGAAGTGAGAAGAGAATTTCTGAGCACTGGCTTAAGAAATTATTTCAGATGACTGTAAAAAGACTCCTTAAATCCATGTTGAGGCAGGTGGAAAACAACTGAGAAAATGACTGCTTGGGGAGCAGAGAGACAGGTAGGGAGGTGAAAGATCAGTCACGTGTTACTCTGTCCCTCTCCTTTTGGAGGTGAAATGGGGCCTTATTCTCCACAGATGGGAAGAGTTGCTGCAGGGTGAGAAATAGGGATGCTCCTTTCCTCTGGTGCTCCGTGACTTCCACTAGCCGCCTTGCCTCTTTTGGTTCCTCTTCCTCCTTTTTTGTCAAGGACAAATATTTGTGCCATTGTTGAGAACAGCTTTAAGAAATGCTAAAGAGTTCAAGTTGTAGGAGCTGTGACTTTTTCACTGTGGTACCTGACTTCACTGTCTCTTTGACATGAATGGTAAAGGAGCCGATCCAAACCTTCTTCGTAAAGTCAGCCTAAGTGTGAAACATCTTTGGGATGTGTAACACCTTGACTTGGCTCCTAATTCATTTCTTTATTCTTGTCTTTCTGCTTTTCCTAGCTCTAGCCATAAGCAAATGTGATAAAATTATTGTGTTCAAACAAACAAACAAAAAGGGCTGGCAAAGGAAGACTTCACAGTTAGCAGCATCCAGATGGCACAGTACTCACAAGAAGACATTTTTCTAGCAATGAGAAGACACTTCCTTTGTTGCTGAGTATTTGGCTTAGATGCAGCACAGTCCTGGCACAAGCTTTTTGCAGCACAAGAGATGTGTTGGCTTTGGGCTTTTTCTGCCCTTCTGATACTTTGGCTGTTAGCAGCCAGCTGGATGTGTGTGCCAGGAAGTGTGCCAGAGTGGAATCATGGCTTGCCTTGGAAAGGAGACATTTTACCGTCTTTCTACCACAGGGAAATAAACTGGCCTGTGCTGAAAGTGAATCCCAGCTGTCTCTGCCGTGCACACAGCCTGTCCTCTGTGCTGGGTGTACTCCTAGTCCTCCTGCAGCCCAGCATTCAGGGTTCAGCATGGCCATGCCAAGAGAAGCTGGAGTGTCTCTCTGGAGAGGAAAAACTTGACTTCCTTGACTAGTTTCTCTGTGAGGCAAGCATGAAGGAAGAAAAATGACCTGTTTACTTTCCAGTACAAGGGTTAAGGAAGTCATTCTTTAAAAAGCAAGTTGTACTGCTGATCTTTTGGAATTTGGCAGATCCTTATTATCTGTTCTGTAGAGAAGAAGGGCTCCTGGAGCAGGAGATGCAGCAGGAACTAAATTCATCCACTTTCATACTTTCTGCTTTTTTTTTTTCTCAGTTGCTACTGTGCTTTTTCTTTGTGTGAAGAATGCTTTTTTCCTTCGTGTGTCAAGTGGGATCTGAACTAGTTAGCTCTTCAAGCTCCTCTGACACGATAAACAAATTCGTATGGTGCTTTGGCAGCAGCATCACCCTTTCTGTTAGCCACCTCCATACTTCTCAAAGCCCTCCTAGAGCTCTGCAGCCTCTCTGCAGGACAAGGAGCTCTGCTAAGCTAAAGCCACTGGTGCGTGGGAAGGAAATAAAAGGACCTCATGGCAGCTCCGGGATATTTGTTTATTTCTTGCTTTTTTTTTTCCTTACAAACCCAAATCTCTCCAGCTAATCCCTGATTGAGCCAATTGGCCTTTTTTATAGCCTGTAAATCACTTTTCACATTAGAAACAAAACTGAAAAGACAAGTAGGCTGGCAGCTGAGGGATGTGGTAACACCTCTGCTGGAAATGTAAGTAAGAGTAATTGCTTCAAGAATGCTCATCAAACAAACCAAGCTCTTAATTAAGAACAATAAATCAAGGAGAGGAGGAAAGCATCTGAACATCTATCCATTCTGTAGCTGAACTTGTGGCAGGTTATGGTTGCTCAGGGACATCCCACTGCATTACTTGAACACCGTGTAGGGGCTCTAATAGCACAACGGGGCTTCTATTTGACAGAAGTGATTTCTCTGCTGGCTCAGTGTGTGGAAGAACAGGTCTGTTGTGGTGCAGAAGGACTTGCAGGTTCCTGTTAATTACCATGGTGAGAGTGAGCCTCTAAGGTCACGGTCATTGCGCTGCATTTTGGAGCTAGGTGGATTTTAATTTTTCTGGTCTTTCCACAGTAGTGGACTCTGCTTCCTGGAGGATCCTGCCAGGCTGTGTTTGCAGTTCTGGCTGTGAGTCAAGTGCTGACCCCAGCTTGTCTCAGCAAGTGGTAGGACTTGCTTGAACGGGGGTTGATATTTGGATGGACTCAAAATACGCGGGCTGTGAAGAGGGGCGATCCAGGGATCCCTCTCCTGAAACCAAGACTGGGAGAAGCTGGTTCCTGCAGTCAGCCTGCCGTGTCGGTACTGGGGGCTGGATTTCAGAAAGGGTGGAGGTCCTGTCCAGCGCTCAGCCCGAGGCACCCAGGTGACCTCTCTGCTTTAGAAACCCTTAGTGGTATGGAAGCTTGCTGTAGTGAGAGGCTTTTTAGGAGATGAGGGGGCTGACCAAGCAGTGATTTTTATTTGGGCTAGATCAATAGCCACAAAAACTGTATCAATAGCTGTGGGAGGACTGTGGTGTTGCTGACTATCCCATCCAATCATGTGAGAAGGCTCAGAAAGTGATGGCTAAACCTTTTGAGAATGACTGGATGCTTGACATTAATGAGGAAAAAATGCAAGGCTAAAACCATCCCAGATGCACGGAATTCAATTACTTGGCAGCGCAGTTTGATTTTTAGTGTATTCTGCAGTACATTAGTAATTGATTTGTGCAGTATTTATAACTGCTGAGGAGCTCCAGATGAATGTTTGCCATGATTGTTACAAAATGTTCGATGCTGGGAATGGAATTTCTCCTTGCTGCGACTGATGTCCAGCTGATGTGCTGTTAATGGAAAGTAGCTCTCCTGCTCCTTTCTGCAGCACGTTGATCTTGATTCTTCTTTAAAAAAAATCTCAGGGTGAGGAATCCTTATGTCTGGAAAACAAATAACCACCCCAACCAAAAATAACCTGTAAAACAAACAGACACAAAACAACTCAAGCACAAACGCACACATACACACAAACCAATATGAAGATAAGCCATGGTAAGAGCTGCTGCCTGAGGGACAAACTTGGCACAGCTCTGGCTCAGACCAGTGAGGTTTATGCACTGGGCAGTGCTCTGTGTATGCGTTACAGAAGTGGAAGTTTCTTGGTGTCCAAAAGATTTATCTTCCGAATGTTTTTAATCCCTGAAATTCATTAGCAAACTTATTTCCAGGTTAGCTTACTCTGTGTCTTCCCCTGGATGTCAGTGGTGCTTGCTGCCTAAAGGAATCTCCCAACCCAGTCTTTTGTGGGTGTTCAACCTTTTGGCTTGGCTGGGCTGCACTGTGTGAATAGGAATTGTCTTGGGCCACATGTATGTAGGGTGCTCCAAAAGTAATGCCTCTTAATCTATTTTGATGGAAACTACAGCAGATACAATGAGCAGTGTAACTGTTAGACAGAGCAAATTCTCAGCAGCCGCCAGCATCCACCTCTGACATCGTGGGCCAACGTCATAAAACAGGAGGCATTACTTTCAGAGCAGCCCTTGTGAAATACATGATATGGTTAATTGGAGGTAGATAACAAAACTTATTTTAACTGTTAATGTTTTTATTAAAACATTAAAAAAGAGAGCAACAAAACCATCAAACTAAAGGCCCTGTTTTTATGAAACTAATGCATCAGTCTGGTTTAATGGAAGTAGCTGCAGTTCTCAGAGAGTTCTCAAGGTGTTTGTCAGAGATTTTTAATGAAATTTTACTCTTCCTGTACCTCACCCTTGAAACTAATTGTTGACAAATGTGTGTCCTGCCAGAAAGTGATGATATGAGTAAGGCAGGATTATGAAGGGAGGGTTATTTTTCTTAGGTAAGAGAGAGCTTATAAAGGTCTGCTAGAGAGACTTGATCACATTTGTCTTTGAGCCGAATGTCTGATAGCAGCTCTATCCATTTCATGTTAAAATTCACAGCTAATTCATTTATGACATCTGAAAACAGAATCAAAAATATACCAAAAATTGATGATTTTTTCAGCAATCTTGAAAGCTGTCCTCAATTCCTTTTTCAAAACACAAAGCAAGGCTGCATGCTTTTGCTGTTCACAGGACTGTGTTTAATCAATGTATCAAAACGCATACAGTTCTTTGCCATAACTTGAGTTAGCACTGCAATGCTCGGGTCTGCTGAAGATTCTTGGAAAGAGCTGTTGTTTTATGGGAGATTTTTATGCAGGTTTTTTGTCAGATATGTACCTCTTCAAGGACAGTTTTTGCCTACCCATGAGGTAACTGAGATCACGAGCGTCTAATGTGAACTCTTCTGCAGCAGAATGGATTTGTGTGTTGATTGAATTTTGTCTTCTGACACGAGTCCATCTAAGCACGCCCTATTTTTTAGTGGCTTAGCTGTACAGTTGCAACAGCAGTTAAGCACCTGTCAAAGTTCATGGCTGGATACTCAGCATACTCAGCAACAAGCCTTGAGCAAACATTGGGGAGAGTTTCCTGTGGAGTTATGATATGGGATACCATGATGGAAGAAGAGAACAAAATGATGTGGAAGGAGCCCGGGTGATCCCATAGAAACAGGAGCATATGTTTTGCTTGTGTTGAGGTTTGCCGGCTTCCTTGCCTCCTCTAGGAGCTCAATGCTCCCTAGCTATTAGGAAGAAAAAGAACAACAGGAGACCAGTAAAAGAGACGGTACCTTGACAGCTGGGAATGGGAGAGGGGCAGGAACACATAGAGCCTGAGGCATGAAGGGCAGGTGTCCTAGGTGTTACGTGTGTAAACATCAAGCCTTTTCCTCCTGTATTTGAGTGTCTTCATGTGCCTTTCTCTAGGCGCAGACAGCGAACTTGGTGCTGGAAGATGGAACGAAGATGAAGGGCTATTCTTTTGGCTATCCATCCTCCACAGCGGGGGAAGTCGTATTCAACACTGGTATTTCTGGGTAAGGTAAAAGCAAATGAGACAAAAGGAAGATAACTGGTTTGTTAGCATGAAAGGGGTAGTTTTTGTGGCTGTTTTTCCCTAGCTCGTAGTGTCCTGATCCAAGCATGTGACATTCCATACAGGGAACGCTGTACTCTAGGAATACAGAGAGGGAGCCAGTTAACAACACAACTTCAGGCAGTTCTCTTGCATCATAGCACTTTAAAGACTGATAAAGCTGGCTGTGATAGCGAGGTATGCAGAGTCAGAGCAGAGGGCTGCTGATCAGCACACAGAAGCAGGACAGTAAGATTCTTGGTTTAATGAATCTTTGTTCTGCCTCCAGTGTCCAGATTAAATATAGCGGTCTGAAGCATCTGCAGCCTGCTGGGTAATGGAACTTGGCTTCCAAGTGCAAAATTCTTAAATCCCAAGGTTCCCAAGTTGCAGTTTCTTACGTGAACCATAGTTTTTGATGCACGATGTCTCATACCACAGTTAAGGATGTATATGAACTCTGTGCTCTTTCCAGGTAAAGGAGAGAATCGGATTCGTTCTTAACCTAGCCTGACTTTGTGTCCCCTTGGGTGCTAGAAGCCAATAGCTGCTAGCTTAGGATGGCAACCAAATACTGCAAGTGCTTTTATTGAGTTGTTTGAGCAAAGGAAATTTGCCCAGAGGATTGAGGCTTTTGATTAGGAAAGGGAGATGCCTCTGGGCAGGTGAGGCAGCTCTGAGGCTGCCAGTGCTTGAGCGTTCTCGGTAGTTAGCCATAGCTGTGTTTGCCTGCAGCCTTCTATTGTAGTATTTGCCCAGCTGCCTTGCTTTCCTCAAATTCTGCTCTCCCCTGGAGAAAACAGTACTCACAAGATGAATTGTTAAATGATCTCATTGGTGAGAATGTTAAATTGCAGCAGAGGGGAATCTGTTCGCGAAGTTTTGCATTAGGAAGCAATTATTTAAGTATTTTGACAGCGCTAATTACTTGCTGTGTTAATATACCTGCCAACAAACAACTGTTTAATAGAGATCAGAATGATGGAGGGCACCGGAGTTCTCTTCTCTGTGATGGATTATGGGCAATAAATCTTGTCACATCACAAAAGTCAAGGAGGACCTGATGGATTAATTTCTCCTCCACACGTTACTGTGGCAGCAGAAGCTGTGTTTGTTCATTTTCTAGCAGTTTGGGAAGGAAGCCTGTGAAAAGAGAGATCTCTTCTGGGCTGGGGAGCATATGGCAGTAGAGAGAACATAGAAAATATCAAGTTGTGTCTTCAGAGCACTCTCCTGAAATGTGAGCTTGATTGGCTTACAGACCAAGAGGAGAAGAGCGTGCAGCTTTGTTGCAGATCGTGAAAGTGACAGGATTTGCTGCCAGTCGTGGCATTGCTGCTCAGTAAGAGAAAACCTCTATCTCTGGTGCTCCTGAGCATGGAGATCAACACGTCGCATATCCAGTGGAACTCATTGCATGCAACCTGTGGTGGTTTTCATGGACACGGTAGCACTTCACGTTTGCGTGCCTTTCAGGTCTGAAGTAGCTACAGCTGGCAGAAATGTCAGATGACTCTAGAATAGAGGGCAGAGAGCACTGATCTGGGGGAGAAGTGTTGAATTTTCATTAGAGAAGCATGAACTTTTCAGAAGTGTTTGCTCAAATAAAAAAATCCTTGTGCTGCTGCCATCTGTTTGGATTAGAGGGAAAAAAGGAAGAGGAGATTTTGCAATTAAGGGAGAAGAATTACAGCCCATAAAATGTTACTCTGCTTGAATCAGCTCGCTAAATGCATTTGCCTCCAGTATGCCTGCGTGTGTTTCATGTGATATTCTAGTGAAAGAAGTGATTGATGGGAATTTACTGAAATCAGGCAGAGATGTGGGCAGGCACAGCGAGGGCTGGACCTTGCAGTGTCTTTGGAACTCCTGATCCCATCTGCTCCTCTCTGCTGCACAAGGCACTGTGCCTGCTTAAAGGACATTTTGTCTTACTGCAGAGCTGTGCCTTCGTACCCAGCTAAACCCAGTGGCTCTCTGTCCTTGTCTGCTGATTACAAATAATGTGTAAGTGTTAATTGTGGTGGCTTTGTCATTAACAAGGAGTCTTTTGGAAGCATAGCCAATTGACTTAGAAGGAGAGAGAGAGTAAATGTGCAGATGCCTGTACTTACTGCAGTTCTGTGATCACACTGCACTTTGTGTGGTTGTTTACTTGCAGCAGGAAGTATGGATATGAACAGCAGGAGAAGCCTACCTGGAAATACTTCTTAGCCATTGTTCATTTGACGTGTCGTTTCTCAGTGCTGGCTGGTGTGCTGGGTTGTCTGTATCTGCCTGCAACCATTCTGGGTTTTGTGAAGTTTCCCAGTGTTTGACAATTAATCTGCTGGCAGATTAATTCGGCATTCCATAAAAATGTCTCTTGTGGCTTCCTGATATCTGGTAGATGGCTGGAGTTGCCAATTGTGTATTGTTTAAACAATGATGACAGTAATAAATTATATTTTCTATAGAGTGGATTCATCCTGAAGTGTCTTGATGTATTTGGCTAAATATTCCTGTGGCTGCCTTCATTTGTTGCTAAATTACAGCTACTTCTGTGTTGAAAGGCAGATTGCTGCAACAGTATGCTAGCTTATAAAGGAGAGGGGGAAGGGTTGGGCATTGCTTTGAAGCTGCAGAATCAGGTGTATGGGTAAGGAGATCATATTTACCCTGTTCTCCTTTTTTGGGGTTGGAAGTGAAACAGAATCTTCTGGCCCCTTCACATCCGGAGCTGATACAGCATTGATGGAAAAATCCTAGGTATGATCCTCCATTAAATTCCAAACATCTTAAGTTTCAGTCCCGCTTTGTAGTAAGGTGCTCTGCCTCACTTTTAGATTTGTTCTTACTGAGAGGAGTGTTCAGGCAGGTTCTGGAACAAAGCTGCAGTCTCTGAGGCTTCTGCCTGTGGCTAAAGATGGGGACATGCTTTGGGGCTCTGTGACTCGCATGGACTACTGAGTTCTAAAGCATTGTCTTCAACTTTCCTTGCTCAGCAAAAGCACTTGAGAATCTTGTCAGGTGAAATATGGAGTGTCCTGTGAGTGGGAACCTGGAGATGGCCTGAAAGAGGTGCTAGGCCTCTGTGCTGGGAGAAACTGCAGAAGCAGTACCGTGGCAGTTTGCAGACAGAGCAAGTAGGGGAAAAGAACCCAGAGGAGTAGTGAGGATTCAGAAAGATGTTTTGTAGCTGCTTCCATGGGCCCAGAGAATATAGATACGTGTAGATTTGTCTACCTGTTCCCTCATAGAAAGGGCAATTACAGCCCTGGACATATGAAGAACTCTACAAGAAGACTGGAGAAAGGACCAAGCCTGGGGAAACAGCTGTGTTGTCAGCTGGATTTTCTGTTTGAGCCTTCTATTGGCACTGAGAGGAGCAAGTTCTTGTAGCTCATGGAAGGAAGTGGTGATGACCAAGTGCTGGCCACATGGGGTACCCAGGGAATAACGAGCCCCAGCTGTTGTCTGCGAGGCAAATGAAATGTTAAGTCATAAGGAGTCTTAGTTTGCTACTAGCTCCCTGGCTTTTATTCAGTGAAACATGAGAAGCAAAAGCCTTTCCTTGTTGTTTGTGTCAGATGTTTAACCACAGACAGGAAAGATGGGGCATATTCACTGATTTGCTTTCTTTTGTCCTGAGAATAATACACGTTACATAATTACTGTTTTTGTTTTTTGAACTATGACAATTTAGACCTGTCTTCTTCTCACTGGCTCTTTTGTTCTCCTCTCAGCTCCAGACCAATGTACTTTTTCTCCTATTACTTCTTCACCTAGATACACTGAAGCCTTGACAGACCCCAGCTACAAAGGGCAGATTCTTACACTGGCTAATCCCATTGTTGGGAACGGTGGAGTGCCTGACACAGCTGCCCTGGATGAAATAGGCCTCAGGAGGTTTCTGGAATCTGATGGAATCAAGGTAATGGTGGCAACACACAGCTGACCAAACGGTGGTGCTAGCAGCCTGAGTGGGTGTGAATGCATGTGCACATGTGCCAGGATTTACTGGCACCCTAATGCCAGTTAAAAGAAATCAATGATACTTCTTAACCTTTCACTTTCTTCTACTGGATATTCTCTTGTAGAGATATGATGGCAGAAGGTAATCTGTGTTGCCTTCTGTACAAGGCCACGTGCTGTCTGAAAGTGGTGTGTTCCCCTCAGTGATACGCATGGCACAGTTTCTGTGAGATGCTTTCCTGGGTGACTTCTTTTTTTTCTCTCCACCTTCACTTCTGATTCTCATTTATCTGTGTTTGCCCGGGCCTGGTTGCCACAGAGAGAAAAAATGCCAGAGAATGAGAAGTTTCTGTGTGCAGTGGCTGTTTCTCTATATGCCTGTACAACCACAAACAGGGAAAGCAGCAGTGATGTGAGTCAGGCTGTACTTATAAGTGCAGGAGCTGGTATTTACTCTTTAGTGACAGGGTACATTGGCTAGCAGCAGGTCTGTGTCCATGCAGTTGTGGCAGTGCTGAAAAATCAAATAAAACCATGTAATTGCAGAACCAGTGAAATGCTTTATCTGTCCTGAGGTGAAATGACTCCTTTGTAAGCTATCCAGCTCCACTGGAAAGTGGAGTTGACATTTGAAATGCAATGTCACTAAAAAGTGAAGTGCTTTCTTAAACAAAAATGGATCAGAATAAAACATTTTGTCCTACATTTCCATTTTCTTTCTAACAAGAATGGTGTTCTCAATTCAGTACAATTTGTAGTTTTGGTTATCTGGAACAACATTATTCTATGAGTTTTCTAAGTAAAATGGCCCAGGTACACTCATCAGAACAAACTGCTGATGTCTTTACTCCTTTGCCTGGTGCCTGTTCTATGCAATCCCACTGTGAAGAATCAGGTGCTGCTGTCTTATTGTTCTGCAAGAGCAATCGCATCAGATCTGTCTGGCTTTATGTCTTAACTCTGATCTGCTTTGCAGTGGATGAATAGTGAAAGCCAGGAATGTACAGGGCTAGTACAGAGTGATCCTTCAGTGCAAAATGACATTTCTTCTCTCTGCAGGTTTCAGGTTTGCTGGTGCTGGATTACAGCAATGAGTACAGTCACTGGCAGGCTGCGAGGAGTCTTGGAGAGTGGTTGCAGGAAGAAAAGGTGAGAGATCCAGGGATAACTACATTCAGAGAACAGACCTGTGTGTCTGGGAGCAAGGGTAGGAACATCCGGCATTGAGCTGGTAGTTGCTTATCTCCCCAGATGTCTTCAGTGCTCTGTACTAGGCTTGTTCAGTGTTCCTTGGTTCCCTGACTTTTCATCCATTTCTCTTTGTTGTGGCGCTGTGGTATTTCCAACATCTTTACAGACCAATTGTTAATTACATTGGGATGTTTGGTTCTTTTTAAAAAGAATTCATGTTAGATTGTATTCCAGTCTGTCACTGAATGTTTCTACAGTGCTTCTCTGAGTGGCTGCCACAGTGGAAACCTCAGGAGGTGTTAGCTGCTGGAAGCCTTCTCGCTTGAAGCTGTGGGAGTCAGGGATGTGCCAGTAAAGTGCCACTGACTTATAATGGCAGGGAGGGTTAGGTGCCCAGGAGGAAGGCAAAATGTAGCTCAGAAATTAGACCAATATTTGCCACATGAGCTTTTGCTTAGTGCTTTTTAGTGCAGAAACTAGAAGATTTGAATAACTAAGTTTTTTATGAGTGGGAATAGGAAGGAAAATTAAAGAACTGAAAGAGACGTAGCCTTGGTAAGGCAGCTGATTAGAGCCAGAGCTCTTCAACCAAGGGACATTCTTCTTGCAAAGTGGTCTAGCTGTTGTCTTCATCTATCTTAGCTGCTTAATCTCAAATTTATCTCTTCTGTGATTTCTTCAGGTGCCTGCTCTGTATGGGATTGATACCAGAATGCTGTCTAAATTAATTCGTGACAAGGTATGATCCACTTCCCTAGATCCAGTTACATTAACCTTGCCAGTTCTGGGACTTTTTTCTAACAGTGCAGCAAACCTGAGGCAGCAGTGCTACTGCTGGGTTGCCTTGGCTTCAAATGCTGCTCAGATTCCCACTTCCAAAGGCTCTGGGTTTCCTGTTACATGTAGGTGTGTTCCAGCACAAGCTGATGTAGTGATAGTGTCAACTACCTGTTCCCCCAGATAATAACAGAGATGACAACAATTCTGTGATGTTTTGTGCAAATTTGTTGATAGACATCCATGGCTTTGGTCGATGGAAACTCTCTTGTTCTTCGAGACTTAAGAAGTGCCTACATTATCCAAACCTGGATTCCTAATTCAGGCTGGTTTTCTTTGACTGAAACCTATGATTATTTTAAACATTTGTTACTTTTTTCTGGTTTCTGAGAGCTAACGATAGAAAGACATAAGCAGGATTATGTTAGCAAATGGAAGTTAGTGTTAAGGTACATTTCACATCTGCTCAAACAGTGATCAAAGCCACTCTGAATGTAAATTGTTGGGTCTTGGAGGCTTTTCTTTTGTAATGGGTTATTTGAAGCTGCTCTTTTCTTAAGGTGACAAGTCTGTGATCTGTAGTCCAAGCTCACACCCCTGTTCATTCCATGACCAAAATATCAGTGACCCAGCTTGAACAGAGAGTTATTTGTAAATGAATTCCTATGGGATGATAAGGATTTGTCCTGCTCTTGCAGAACTCAAACAAGTGCAGTTTAATGCGATGGAAAATGGCAGTACAATTTTTCTGCTTTCTTGAGTTGTACCATTTAATGGATCAGTGTTCCTTCCATCCAAAGTAAATATGCTTTCAGTATTTATCCAGTAGCTTCTCAAATAGCATAGGGCATTATACTGACATCTGAATGGTATCGGTTTATGGCTTATAAAATAGTGGATAATGTAGCTTTTTTCTCCATGACTTCTCAATCATGTTGAAAAAACAACTTAATATTGCACTCCGTGTCTATTTATAAACTGGGAGTGAGAACAGAGCTTCATTGTGACAAGTGAAGAATTGAACAGCAATTTGTTAAAGCAACTTTAAAGATAAATTTGGCTGAGTAATCCAGTGGCAAGGTAAAACATAGATTTCTTACTTGTGGGAAAGGATTTTTTGGGGTTATTTCATCAGCCTTTACAGGACTGGCTGCAAAATGGGACTCAGCAGTGTGTGGCTCCCAAGAACCTCACTTCTTTAAGGTGGATACTGACTTCTGCAGCTCTGCTCTGCAGAAACCAGTCTGGGGTACCCTGTAGAGTGAAGTGTAGTCACTTCAAGGTGAGGCAGGATGTCAGTCACTGTTAAGAGCTGTCTTTAAAACTTACCCTTAGTAGCACAGTTGGCAGTGCAAGATGATGGCATGTTTCTGCCTTAAGAAAATGGCAAAGATACTTTCTAGCATGATCAGATGTGGAAGTATCTCAGGGAAGTATTACTAAAGCCTGTGAGCAGTCCCAGCATTCACAGGACAAACTGTGTTTTGTCCTGACACTGTTGTGTGTTGAAAGTGTTACCATAAAACGTAGGCTTGCTCTGTTTCACTTTCCTCTTCCTCCCTTGAGAAGTTCTGTGTTGCACGCCCTGTCCCCATGCCGAGGAGAAGGTTAACCCTAGGTTCATCCCACTTATTCCAGGAGAGGGGAAAAACCAAAACAAGAATTTTTCCACGGAGAACTTTAATGAGCAGAACATGAAGTAGGATGTGCTGCTATTAGATCAAGGGTGTCATAGCAGTAAAGAGCAGAGCTTGCTGGAGTCCATTTTATTTTTATTTTTAACAGATGAATTGTCAAACAGCTATGATGACCTGCCTCCCACACAGCTTTGCTTTACAGCTCTGCTGCCTTGTAGCTATGCACAGTATGTGGCTAAAGACCTCGCAGTGGGTGTCTAAAACCAGAAGCTGCAAACTGCTTTGGGGATTACTCTCAGATCTTATTTGGGGATCTGGATCCAGATCTTCTTGGAAGGCAATCAGTTTTACTGTCACTAGAAAGCTTACCAAACTATTTAGAGATTTTACTGATGGCATTGCCTTATCTCTAGATGAAAGAAGTTTAAACATGTTTTTAATACATGGAAAGAATCATAAACTTCTGAATATGCTGTAATGGTTATAAGCTGTCAAGAAACTATCTATAAACAGATGCTCAGGTTGCTGTGCCTGTCACCACCTTGCTCCAGTGTTCACAGCTTCTCCTGTGCTCACGCTTTGTTTACTGGTGTATTTCCACAGGGCACAGTACTTGGGAAGATTGAATTTGAAGGTCAACCCACAGAGTTTGCAGACCCAAATAAGCAGAACTTAATTGCAGAAGTTTCAACAAAGGTGAGAACTTGTAGTCCCAGTTCTGTACGCTCTGGATATTAACTGCTCCCCATTTGCTCTCAGGATAAGCAGTCTGGACCTTTTCTAAACCATATAACTTCTAGACCTTGGAGGTCTGTGATCTCAACATCATTCAGGTTTGGATTTGCTGTAGTAACTTGTTACCTGAGATACCAATAGACTACACGGGCAGCCTTGAAAGTCAAGGATCTCACTAACTTGCATCAGTGCCTTCTGTACCTTGAGTCAGGGCCTTGTTGCTACAGACAAGGATATCAGTTGCTTACTGAGGTCTTTGTGATCTGTGGTTGCAAGATGCCAGTGAAGCCATTTTGAGCAGTAACTCAGCAACAGGTAAGGTTGCTGATGGTAAACTCTGCAATTATGAAGACAGAATTACTCTGAAAGTGTTGAAAATGGCTTTTAAAAGGGCAGTATAATAAGATAAATGGAGCTTTGGTAGTCTCGTTATGTTTATAACTTCATTTTCGAGGCTTGAAAAACAGCATCACAAATAAAGCTGACAATGAAGTAAGCTGTTTAGTGTTGATAATTACTGGACGTAATTAATCTATCAGTTGCCGAACAGTTATTCTCATGTTAATCAGGATACATTAAGACCTGCTAATCAATTGTATTTTGGAGAGATTTGTTTATTTTTTTACTTTCCTTTTTTCCTCCTCTCCCCAGCATCAATAGATGCTAGCATATAGATTCTGTACACTAGCATTGCTTATACAAGGCAGGGAGTTTAGGAAACTTGCCAGCGTTTTGTTTTTGGAGATATATTTTGATGCCAGAGTTCCACAGCAAATGGAAGAGATTTAACTACTTGAAGTTAAAAGGTCATTTCTATCTACACATTCAGTCCCATGTGCTTTTTTTGTTCTCACCACTGTTGCCAGAAGGGGTTTCTCCTCATCCTGACTGCTGGCTTACAGCCTTCCCACGTCATCGTCTCAGACTGGAACATTTTTTATAGGCTGGGCTGTGAACAGATGAGGGAAATCCTTTGGCTTTAGAAGGAACATATTTTAACATTTCCCTGCTTCAGTTCCCAGTCTAGCCATACTCTGCCAGATGCAGGCGTCAGTGCTCTGCAGTACAGAGGAAGAATAAGTGTGAGAAGTAAAGGAAGGATTGTGAAGACAGCAGAGACAAAATTCGGTCCTGCTGCTGAAGGAAAGCTGTTAACAAATCATAGCCTAATTAATTGGACAAGCGGAAGTTTTGAGAAGAAGGTGATAAAAATAACTCCACAAAGTTTTGTTCTTCAGTTCTTTCTGGCCCTCTCTGCACCTTGAAACCTTGTAGAGAAGGGCGATGGCTGCTTGTGCCCTGACTCTTCCACCTCTGCTCCTGAAATGGAAATTCTTGTGCTCCCTATAGAGGGGGTATTTTTTTTTTTCCTTCTGTCTGGTGACAATCCTCCTTGAAAAGAATCGGTTCATCACTCAGCACCAAGGCATATTGGGCATGGATTTTAGCACCTTTTCATAAAGAGGCCCAGCTGTGAAATATGAATGCCAGGGAAGCTGATTAAAAGGGAGTTGTTTAGCTCACTTAAAAACAAACAAACTAATAAATAAAATTGATTGCACAAGAGGAAAGACACTTTAGATAAAGTACGCTTCTGAATATCAGCTTTCAGGAGCTGAGAATTGCTGAAGGTAAGTGCAGTTTGCTTTGAGAAAGAGGACTGCCTTATGTGTTTATTGACGAGTAGCATCCCAGCCTGGCATTAACTGCAGTTGCATAACATGGAAAATAATTCAACAGGCTTCAGAAAGAAGCTGTCCATAAATAACCCTACGTCAGTGCTAGAGCTGTCTGTCAGTATGTTTCCATGTTGCAGTATTAGGACCCATAATACATGGTTTGTCTTTATCATCTTCCATTCCAGTTACAACCAGCAGATGAGCGAGTGTACAAATGGTACAGTTTGGGGACTGAGGCAGGTGACCTGTCGTAGCAATTTACTTTGTGGGATGGGAACAGCAGCTGGAAGAGAAGGTGCCAAGAGAAGTGTTGTCAGATGTGTAAAATTGTCTGTGCCACATAGCTGATGCTCAGTGGTAGCTGACCAGCCTGTAGTGCAGTGATGCTCTGAAAGTCTGCCACAAAATATAGCCAGCCATGCCATGCTTTGGTCTTACTGTGACTGGCTCCTTGGGACGGTGTTTAATGAGATGGATCTGTAGCTGGTGTGAAGCAACCTTGCTCTACTGACATCAGCACGATGATTTCGCTTCAGCTGAAAATCTCTCCCCATGTATCCGGCAGATCTCTTGAGCTGTAATGATCTGTGAGAACTGACTTGCTACTTCACTGCTAATGAGGTGAAACATGGGAAAAAAAGCTTGTCATTAGCTATGGAAACAAGTGACTTCTTAGGAATTGCTGTCACTGCTGCAATCAACAAGATATAAAATGGTATTATAATCTCTACTTTAACAAAAAAGAAAATGGAGTAAGTGTTAATATCTGTGGTACTTCTGGAGATTTCTCCGTGAATTGATTGTTAAGCACCAGTCTGCATGTTGGTAAAGAGTTCTTCTGCTACTTATCTTCTCTGTGTTTTGTGGGGTTAGGGGCGATGTGTTACTTACAGCATGGTCTGTCTTTTTATAGGAAGTCAAGGTGTATGGCAAAGGGAACCCAATTAGAATTGTAGCAGTTGACTGTGGGTTGAAGAACAACGTTATCCGTCTGCTGGTAAAGGTAGATCAGTGCTTTATATCCTTTATCTCCTGTTTTGCTTTGGTAAGAGCCTTGCCGGTACTCAGTAGCCTTCCTTCCATGGGGACACGTTAATTCCAGTAACTGTTTCCCTCCTAAACTGAAGTACAGGTGATTTTTGTTTTAGGATGATTCTTATAGTCTGTGAAGTGTTCTTGAACTTAATGCTTGATGTTGAGGGGTTAAGGAAGTGGACCTGTGCAGCAACCTTTCAGGCATAAAGAATTCCAGGAGGGTGAATTTAAAAGAAACAAGGCACATTGTCTCTAAAGAACAACCAACCCAACACTTTTAAAAATGAGTCAATAGGAAAAAGTTTTGCAGTGGTAGTGGCTGCTGAGTGGCTGAAACAGAGACGCAGAGAAGATGTGGAATGTCTGAAAACTCAACTGACCAATGCCTTGGCAACCTGCCTTAAAGTGGAAGTCACCCCTGCTTTGAGCAGGGATTGCATCAGATGACTTCCTGGGCTCCCTCCAGCCAAAGTTATTCTTTAATTTGAGGACTTTTTGAAAATCTTTTTTTGTTAGCACTGAGTGTAGCAGTCCTTACTTCTCTAGCCACGCAGGAGGAGTGAAGGTGGTGTCTTCTCATTCTCTGGATGTACAAGCTTTACTTGTCTCAGTTTTCTAGTTAATGTGGATGTTCGTCCCCTTTTTGATGCGCAAGACTATTTCTGGCATGTCATAGAAGGAGTTGGGGAAGCTCTGTGTTAGCAGTTAGGATGAATGCACTGTGTAAAAGTGAGCGTGTTGCATGTGTATACACGCCTCTTTCACATCCCATTACTAAGTTGTGATCTCATCAGTGAATTTCAAAAAGACTTGTTGAGTGCTGTGGTGTCTCAAAGACACTGAATCCTACCAGGCTTGTGGAAATAATCTGGGCATAGTTAAAAATAGTCTTGCTGTTGTCCTTGGCAAAGGAATGGCTGAAATCCTGACTCAGCTTCTGGGAAAAGAGTGCATGGGAACAGCCTTCAGACATAAATCCTTATGTTTCTTTGCTTTCCTCGTTGCTTGTTTTTCTCCCAGCAAGGTGCAGAAGTACATTTAGTTCCATGGGACCATGATTTTACCAGCATGGAGTATGATGGGCTCATAATTTCTGGAGGCCCAGGAGATCCCATGAAGGCCCAGGAGGTGATTCAGAATGTCAGAAAGGTACAGTGTGATAGCCAATGGGCCAGTTTTTCATGCTTACCTTTTATTTTTTTTGTCAAGTGGTTGAAATATGAACAGTTGGTTGCACTGACAAGTTATGAACCAAATGTCATGCAGCCATTTCAGCTTCCTAGGGTATTCTTTATCTCAGTCCATTGGGAGTTGAGTCTCCAGACCATTAGATGCAATAAGGCTACGCAGACCTCGCCACGATTGCCTTACCAGTGCCTTTAAATGCCCTGTTTTCTGTCAGCACCTTTGTGACCTCGTGAAAGAACAGCCCTGATTTTTCAGCACTCTTCTTTCAAATAACGTCATACTTTAATGCAAAGTATCATTGGTTATCCCTCCTGAGAAGACTGAGACACTAAGCTGTGCTCTGAGGTTTCCCTCTGAGGCAGAGGAGAGGAGAAAAATTTCCTTTGTAGGCTGTTGCTACCCTTGCATTCACTGTTTTTCCGCACGTGGTTGCCATGTGGGAGCTGCAGCAGGGCTAGGAGCATAGCGTGGTTTATGCTGGAATTGCTGAATGGAGTCACTCCAATAGCTTTTGAAAACCTTTTCATTTTAGGTCCTGATGAGCAATCGCCCAGAGCCTTTGTTTGGAATTGGCATGGGGAATCTAATCACTGGAATAGCAGCTGGAGCTACTTCCTACAAGATGCAGATGGCCAACAGGTGCAGCAGCTCTTCTGCTTCCCAGGGCCCAAATAGATCGTCTCAGCATCACTAAAGGCCATCAGACAGCAGTGTCTTCCTTCTGAACTGTCTCGACAGAAGCTAGTATGGCAGTAACACTACTTCAATCTTGACATTCTCCTTGCCTTTAATTAAACTGCCCTGATGTGCATTGCTGTTTTTGAGGGTAATTGGTCTCCAGCAAACTGAGGGACAGTGAAGTTTCTCCTAGGATTTGTCATTTTGTGGCATTTAGTCACACCTGGCACTTCTGACTGCTGTTCTCTGACCCTTTCCTTTTCCCTTTCTCTTTCAGAGGACAGAACCAGCCTGTCCTGAATGCAGTGAATGGACAAGCTGTCATCACTACTCAGAACCATGGTTATGCTATCGACAGCTCTACCCTCCCACCTGGCTGGAAGCCTCTCTTTGTGAATGCCAATGATCAAACAAATGAGGTGAGTGCATGCTTTACTTTTTTTAATCTGTAGATAGCAGCCTTTAGTGAGTAAATACTCTGTCTCACCTTATTTTTCCTCCTTGCAGTCAGGTTACAATTAGTCATCAGGACTGAACTTAGTGACCTGACCCTATCTACTTTACTTGGAGCCCTGCCATATGACCCAAAAGAAGGTGGACCGTTACTTCTGTTGTCTATATGAGCCCAAAATGTACAGCTGCAACAGTGACCTCATGATTCCTCTGGAAATGCTGCCTTATTAACTTCAATGATTTCCCTACTGCAAGTGCACCAACCCATGTCAGTGTACTGTTGTGTTCATTCTGTGTTACGCAGCACAGAAAAGGAATGTTTAATTAGAGTTGAATTTGGTGTGTTAATGTAAATAGAATTCCAAGGCATCAGTGTCAGGAGGGACACAGGCAGTTGCCTCTACAGAACATCTTATCAGATCTGAAATAGAGGCCTCATGCCAAGTGACCTCCATGTGGGGAAAAATAAAAAGATTTAAGGAAAAAAAAAAAGCTTGACTACTAGATGTACACAGATGAACATGGAAAAGGATAGCAAGTAAAACAAAATCCCGTTGCTCAGGTCTGTCAAGGTCAGAGACACTGAGGAGGGTCTTAGGCATTGTAGTTGGCCATGTTAAATATTGTACATTAGGCCTAGTGTTGTGCAGATCTTGTTAGTTATCAGAAAGTCATTGAAAAGAAGGACCATTTCTGTGTCCCCCTCAAAACGGCATCGGTCTCTTAAACCTCCATAGATTTGTCCACGTGCTGGAGAGGGGTGAGGAGCAATGCAATTTTAGCATGGAGGTGCACAAGAAGGAGCAGGATTGAACGGGCTCTCATGTGCAGTCTGTTTTGTTCTTGTTTGGAAAAGAAGAAATGCTGACTGATCTGACCCATCCCAGCTGGACAGGGCCAGAACAGGTTTCCAAATACTGACAAACCGTGGAATGTTTTGGACAGATTTGTATGTAAGTAGTAATAACAGGAGCATTCAGGGAAAATTGGACACACCAGTGGTGTTCTCGGAGGGCAGAAACTCACTGTGGTCAGCAGCTCATCTCACACCATTGCCCTATCCCAGCATCCCACTCTGCAGCTCTGGATGGCACTGTTGCTCTGTAGGAGCTGCTGGGACTCCTTTGTCCATTCGCAAGGGAAGCAGATTGTATCAGAACTATTTTTTTCTGAATTCCCTCTTGAGGGAATTTTGATTTCCTCCATCTGGAATCAGGGGCCGTGAGCAGTGACAGCTATTGTGTAATCTGCTGGTGGACCGTGCTGCCTGGTGCTGTCAGGCTTGCAGCTGAGAAGTTTGTTCTGCCTGACTCTAACTGAAAGTAAAAGTGCTGTCTCCAAACTCAGCTATTCTACATTTCTTTATAGCTATTGCTCATTCAGAGCAGTGTTCCCACTTCTTCACAGACCCAAAAATGACCCAGGGCAGACATCATGTGCAAGGCTTTGTGTCAGTATTTAAGTGAGTTACAGAAGTAAAAAGCATGACCAAAATCTTGCTCTTCTGTAACAGACCTAGCAAGATCGGGGCGGTAAAACCGAGACACAGGATCCTTCAAGGTGACCTTTTCTTGCTATATGTGTTTTTTTCTTCTTTGCCTGTCCAGAATTTCCTTTGCAGGCAGACTAGCCTATCTGCTCTGTTAAGTGCATGCAATCAAGTAGTGTTTGCAGTTGTAATGGAAGTGATGTCTCCACTATGCTTCCCAGCCATGCACAGCTCAGTGATTTGTACAGGCACTGGAACATTCTCAGAAGAGCAAAAAGCTCCAAGGCTCTTCAGGTAAGACATAGTTTGAAGTCTGGGAATGAAACAGGTTTAAATTTGGCAGCTCCTAAAAGCATCCCAGCTCCTCAGCCTTCTGTACTTACAAGGATAAGATCTGGCTTTCTATTTTCTTGCCCACTTGCAAGGAAGTGTCTAAGAGAAATGTTTTTAATCCTGCAGGGAATTATGCATGAGACCAGACCAATTTTCACAGCACAGTTCTACCCAGATGCAAATCCTGGGCCGACAGACACAGAGGTATTGTGTGAGAATTGATCCACCCTTACTTTTATGTGCCTTGGGGAGTGCAGATACTTATCAGCTACAATGACAGATCTTCATGTTGGTGATGGTCCTAAATCTTGTTTTAGGAAAAGTTAGGATCCACACAGAGGACCCAATCATGCATAAGCTTGTTCTACTTAGTCTGAATCACAGTTAATTACAATCAGCAGCAAGGCATCTATTGACTTCTGTGTGCTTTGGATCAATGGTTCCATTCACATGATGTGCGTGCTTCGAGCCCTGGTGGGATTATTTGTGTGTTGGAAGTTACTGAAGTGCTTAAGCCTTCTCAGGATCAGGCTCAAATCTCTTGTACCTGGGGTGATTGCAAAAGGAAAAGGATTTCATCTTAGAGAAAAAAATCCCAGCCAGATGTTTTGTAATAAAATCATTAACTTTCTAATACATTTTAGTTCCACTTGCAAATTTTATAATTACTGTAGAGTTATGTAGATGAATTCACACTTCCTCACTCTGGTTCTCCTAAGTGAGATGAAATTTTAATCCTCCATCTGTGACTTCGCACAAAT
The DNA here is from genome assembly GCA_016647715.1 of Pavo muticus. Classification (NCBI taxonomy): domain Eukaryota; kingdom Metazoa; phylum Chordata; class Aves; order Galliformes; family Phasianidae; genus Pavo; species Pavo muticus. The sequence goes on along the minus strand of JACDJE010000234.1, from coordinate 205,323 downwards.
TCTGTAACAACTGGTTGCGTAGTCACAGAGTATGACGAAACAACAACAGGGGATGTGGAAGGCAGAGGAGGCAGGTCTGAACATAAATATACTTCTTAGCCTTTCTTAAGAAGGTGGAAATATACATGGAAGTGCTTATTTTAATCTTAATTTGATATTGTTGATTAAACTTGCAAGTAAATCTCTTGATATCAAGAATGCTCTTACTAATCTGATTGACTTGAGTTCTCTGAGATGAACAGCTCTCAGCTGTCTATTCCAAGTATGTGGCACTTCCACTGCTTGGATGGATTTGGTTATTTCGGTGCTGTACTGCTACGCTTGCAGGACCCATCCATGCTCCTTGCCACAGGTGGTTCCCTGCAACCAGCTTCAGGGACTGAGCTCTCTAGGTGTGGAGATGGGTGCAGCCAGAGTGTATTCTGCTGTGTCCTACTGCCTCCTCTGCCTGCACTGGCTGGCTGCAAGTCAGGCAAGCTTATGAAATGAGGCGCGTGGAAACTGGAGAGGAATTCCCTCACAGCTGCTCTGAGATCCCCTCTGGAAGGACAATATACTGATTTAGCACAAATGACTTTTAGATATACCTTTTCAGATCCCAGCTGTGTAACAGAATCCATTCCACACGGTTCACTTGAGGTAGTTAAGTGTATGGTTTTCTGTATATTAGCTTTCAACGTGCACTCATTCATTCTACTGCCAGCCATGCACAAACAGGGCACACAGACGTGATTTATGTGTTTTCTCCCTGATATGACCTCACTTTCTTGAATGCAGCTTTGTCAGATACACCGAAGTCACTATAAATAATGGCCCCCTCCTTCCTGATGAAGAGAAATCTGCCTTCTAAAGGCAGTGGAGTAGAGTTGATAGCCTGTGCTCACAAACGGCCTGCTTTTTCCTTGTTTGCTTGTTATTAGTTTTGCTCAACTTTGGAGATTAAATACCTGTGTTTGTTTTTCCAGTTCCTGTTTGATTCATTTATCTCACTGGTTAAGAGAGGGAAAGGCACTACCATTGCTTCGGTCCTGCCCAAGGCTGGAGCAACAGCTTCTAGAGTGGAGGTCAGTGTACAGATGCTCTTCATTCCTGCCTGTCAGTGAGGCTAGGAGCTTGCTGGTTCCTGCTGAATCCACCATACAAAGTGGCATAAGGAGCAGACCGTGGAGGCTGAAGGAGGCCTCCCTTACAACAGGTTTTTCTTGCTGTGTTACTGATTCCCTTTTCTTTCAGAAAGTTTTAGGATCTGAAGTGACATGTAATTTTCTTTCTAGTTCTCCCAAGAAGGGTGCTCTCCCTGCAGTATCTGAGGTGCCCAGAGATAATCTGGCCGTGATATTTTGTGCCAGCATCATAATGTTGATGCTCTCTGATGCTTAGCAATTAAGTCTGAAATTCCTAGCGTGAGCTGAATTTCATACAGTTTCACTATCTTAGAAAGCAGCTGGACTCTGTGGGCAGCCAAAATGAGGCATGGTTCTCTATAAGTATGTTACAATTAACACATTTATTGCATGCCTTATGCACAAATCATGTTTCTCTATCCAAAGAGATGTGGGAGAAGTCCTGGAGAAATACCTTAAGAGGTAAAACTGCAGTGTTTGTGGAGGTGACTTTTATTCTCTCTTCAGAATGTGTCTCTTTTAATTTGAGGCTGTTCTGTGCTGCACAGTCTCCATTCATTTCAACGTCTCCACCACAGTACTGACTTTCTCCATTCTGTTTCACACCTTTAGGTCTCCAAAGTTCTCATTCTAGGATCTGGGGGTCTGTCGATCGGTCAGGCAGGGGAATTTGATTACTCTGGATCTCAGGCTGTGAAAGCTCTGAAGGTGAGAAGGATACTTGAAAAATGCTAACCTAACTTTATGTACTTTCCTTTCTCACAGAGAATTGTGCTCATCTTACTGTGGTATCACATGGGCAGGGAAGTTGGTAAGAAGAAATGGCTATAGGGATATTTAGCCATTTAGCCAAAAAATGGCTAAATATCCCTATAGCCATTTCTTGTTTGTGAATTTGTTGGTTGAGTGATCTGAGTTGACCAGTGAGCTGAGCAGTTGTAGCAGCTGCCTTCAGAGAAGGTGATAATTGTGAACTGCTTTAACTTTAGTCAGGGCCATTCTATTCCTGTGCTGTTCCTGAAGTCAGCAAAGGGAAAAAAAAAGAAATCAATTACAGTAATCTTAAATATAATCTGGGGTAGGTCTAGGTTGGTCCTAATGTTACAGTACATCGTGTATTGTATATGCTTTGTTTGTGCCCTGCATTGCTATTGCTGGCTATTAGTTTGAAGTGACAGTGCTTTCAGGAAGATGAGAACAAGTTTAGGAGTGGAGGATGCCAGAGCCAGGTGAGTGCAGCTAATGACCTGAGTCAGAAAAGAGGCATCTCTCTCCCTTCTTTTCTCTTTTGTCCTTCAAACTCAGCTCCAGTTTGTGGATGAAAGTGCTCTTTGATGATAAACATCCCTAGCTTGACCTCCCACAGTGCCCTTTCCCTTCCTGTGGCCACCAGCTAGCAGCTCTGATCTGCTGTAGGCTAATCAGCCGTTCCAACAGCAGCGCTTGCTCTTCCTGACCTTGCTTCTAGCGATGTGATTTACAGCTGCATGCAGGAGGGAAGGCAGTGGCTACCAGAGCATGGATGGGAGAGAACAGGGACAATTAACAGGAGACAGAAAAGAGATTTCTTTCTCCTAGACATCTGATTTTTATTTTCTTCTAAATAATCGATATGGATTCTCACTGCTGAATGCTCTGATTCACTCTGCTATGTACTTCTGTTCTTCTGAGCCTGTTGGATTCCAACTCCTTATAAGAAGGTGCTGCTGTTTACATTCAGTCCTATACAGTTACATGTGTGCCCTTATCTAGGGTTAAGACCTTGTGGAGCTAGGACTACTCTAGTCAGTGAATTTGTGTTTGCAAGAATGCTTATCAAAGGCAGGAAGATCCCCTGAAGAGTGAAGCCTGGAAGCATCTGTGAACAGCAGAGACCAGGCTGCGGTCATCTGCAAACCTTCTCAATAACTTGCACAGGGGATTCTCCCAGCTGTTCTGAGTACAGGTGGATATTGGATTAAAGGAGGAGTGGGGTGCTCTGAAGTATTGTTAATTCACTATTTCGATTGGGTTGTGATGAAGTTCTCCAGTTAGGATGGGTATCCATTGTGCAGAATGCTGTGTACTTATTAAAACAACAACAAAACAGCAGAAGTTGGAGGAAAGAGTTGCAAAGGCAAACTGGATTAAAATCTAGCATCCCAAATAACCGGGCCTGGGGGTATTAATTCTGCTCATTAATTATTTTCCTCATCTCTACCAGCTGGTCCTCAAGACACCTTGCTCCAGAGAAGTAAGCAAGAAAGTGATGATATACAGATCCGCCATCTTGCTGGAAAGTCGTGTACCTTCCCTCTCCCCTGTTCATTGCTGTAGAAGTGTAGCTGTGAATTTCTGAGTACGTTTTTAGAGAAGAATAACTTGGTCAGTGAACTACCCTTCTCCCTCAGCAGTGGCATGAAAATCACACAGATGGGAATCATTAGTCTAAAACTGAAATCTTTTCTGGGAGGATTTTGTTCTTCTATCCTTCCCCTGCCCCACATATTTTTAAGGAGAGTGAAAAAATCCAGCTTTTCCTAGGAAAAAGTGTCAATAGAAATTTATAGTCTTTAAAGCAGTATTTAAGTTATCAAAGGAAAGAGGACAAATGTTATCCAGTACCTGAACTAAGTAATCAGAGAGAGCATTCAGTAAGAATCCCAGTGCTCCAGGTGGGCTGTGTATTTGTTTCCCTAAAGCTGTGGCTCAAGCAGTTTTTGAAACAAACAGAAAAATCCTGTGGTGTTCTCATATGTTCTGTGAACTAAGGGAAAAAAAGCAATTTCTATACTAGTCCCAGCAAAACTTCCATAGCATTTGCTTGAGAAATGGCTGACTTAATCTGCCAACCCTTTTCCTGTTTTTTGACTTTTATTTATGTCTGTTTATCTATTTCTTTATATTTCTGCTTTCATTTCTGTTTGTTCTGAAAGTTTCCATTTATCTTTCTTAGCCTCTGCTACTCCCATATTGCAAACTTTTCTCTTAAAATGTATTTTGCGTCGATAGTTGGCATTGTTTCCAAAGGGTTTGCTTACATGGAGTTACTTACTGCCTTACCAGAAGTTGATGGAGATTAGAATGAGTTCCCATAAAAATGAGGCCAGAGCCTTTGCTCTTCCCAGTACACCTTTTAAATGAAGCAGTAATATGTTACCCTTTGTCTGTCTGTGATTGATGTGTGATTTTTATTATTTTTTTTTAAGCATGGACACAATCTGATCTCCTTAGCAAAACTTGGTTAGTTTCCTCTTTATGCACTAATGAGAGTTGATCTGCCCAGCTCTTTTCTGGCTTTTCCATTGTTGAGCAAAATGTAGTGAAATTGTCTGTAGCCAGAAGAGTGGGAAAACCTTCATCATTACAGCAGGAAGCAGATTATAAACTTTGCTATCTCTTTATCTGTTTCTCATCTATGATAGAGAAAAAGCAGTATAAAGTTCTGGCTAACCTTTGCCTTGCATATAGAGGCAGAGATTTTGTCTTCTGTATCTTAAGGAACCTATGTTCTGCTGCTGGTGGAACGACTTGCTGAATCCTTCTCTCCTTGCTGCTGATAATATTGTTAGCTTTTACCACGTATGCCTCGTTTAAATGCAGATTTTCAATTTTCAGGAAGAAAATGTAAAAATTGTCCTCATGAATCCCAACATTGCTTCAGTGCAGACCAATGAGACCGGCTTAAAGCAGGCTGACGCTGTGTATTTCCTCCCCATCACTCCACAGTTTGTCACAGAGGTCATCAAGGCAGAGCATCCTGATGGATTACTTCTGGGCATGGGTGGCCAAACAGCTCTCAACTGTGGTGAGTACAGTACAGACACCTTGGCAGCTCTTGCAGGCAAATTCATTGCTATCACCACTTATGCAGACATGCAAGATCTGTGATATGTTGCCTGGAGGTGCAGACAGAGATGCTCTCCATGGGGGGAAAAAGTATCTGCTGAACTGTGGACATAGCATCTAATCACTGCTTTTGATACTTAAAAGTAATGCATGAATCCTGTGATGGAGCTTATCTCTTGCTTATTATAGATTAGTTGAGGGTAGTCAGACTATGGAGGTGGAAATCAAAGGGAAAAGTTAGCCTCATTTACCTTCTCGCAACATTATCCAACTGCACTGCTTGTTTCTTGGATGACCATTAAGCAGTACCGTTGTCACTAACCCCATGTTTGTTAGATTTTAGGCTAGAAATGCTTGTATTAGAATAATGACTGTATCTGTTGATGAGGGCAGGCAAGTGGTCAGGTAGTCAGATAGCTTCTGGACGCTTTCTTCTTTGTTTACCATCATGCCTCAAGACTATGGCTTTGTCTGCTCTGCAGGAGTGGAGCTCTTCAAGCAAGGAGTCCTGCAGCAGTATGGTGTGAAGGTCCTAGGTACATCAGTTGAATCCATCATGGCTACAGAGGATAGAAAGCTTTTTTCTGATAAACTGATGGAGCTAAATGAAAAGATTGCTCCTAGCTTTGCAGTGGAAACGGTAAATCAGACACTTTTCAAGATGTGGTTACTATTATTGTTGTGAGAATTATTTGTTTATTTTTTAAATCTAGTTTTGTTTAGTGAAAGCTAGCTACAAGCCTAAGCTTGTACAGCTTCATCAGCACTCCACAGGGACTGGTGCTGGTTGACAATGATTTAAAATAGATGAAAATGCAATTAAGCCCTGGGAAGGCGTAAGCTAATTTATCCATTGAAAAGTAAATTAGGAAGGGGTGACTTCTATGCTGCAGAATAAAAGTTTACAAAACTTTATAACATTTCTGTGGCTATTTTTTATTTTTTTTTAATTTAATCTTACACAAGCCTTTTAGGCTTATGATTTCTGGTCATCAAATTCAGCAATGCTGAAATCTCTCCTGAGGATGAGAGTAAGAAAAAGTAATTGGTTCGATGGAAGGCATATATGAGTTTGGAGGAAACAGTCTCAAACCAAGATGTCTGTTGGAAGGGTTATTTGATGCTATAGTCTGCAAAGGCAGACCAGGTAAGGACATGTGAAGTCAGCAGGGAAGCCCACACTGCTAAAGGCAGAAGTCATCATCTTGAGCCCATGTCCCACTTTTCTGGTTTTTTGCGGGTTTTTGGCAGAACAGAGTAATATTAAAAAGCCAATTCCATTCTTTTCGATTTGTCTAGGGACAGCTTAATGTCTTGGTGATGGGATTTCCAGTTAACAGAGTAATCTGAGTTGGTTGGCTTTATCTGAAGTCGTTCTCTCTGAAACGTATTCCTCTCTCCTTTAAGATTGAAGATGCTTTGGAGGCAGCTGAGAAGATCAGCTATCCGGTCATGATACGTTCTGCTTATGCCCTTGGTGGCCTGGGGTCAGGTGTATGCACTGACAAGGAGAGTTTGCTGGACCTTGGTACTAAGGTATGTCTGTGACTGCAAGCTCTGGGAACAGAGTCTGGACAGATGGTGATTCTTTTTTTATATGGTTTCTTCCTTAATAGTTACAGGCTCTGGAATTGTACTCATACAGACTCTATTTTTCATCTTACCTGTAAGATGTTATCCCAACTGCTTCGCATGCCTTCTTTTCATAACTCATGCTGCTGACTTGGGTAATGGAAAGGGTTAATTGACAGACCTGTTAATGAGAAACTGGCATTAATCTGAGATTTGTATAATTTTGGTCTGGCAAGAATCATAGTGGATTATTTTCACCTCTTTTGGGAGTGACTGGCACATGGAAGATGTCAAGAAACATAAAGCCTTTGGAAAGCTCAGCGATCGTGGTGGTATTGGAGTCAGAAGGCTTGGGAGGCTTCTGTGTTTGTGTCTGAAGGTGTTCTTTCTTTGGGTCATTACTCTTCTTTTCTGTAAAGATGTAAGATGCAGCTCCTCATGGCGGCCTGCAGCTCCTCAAGGCGGTCTGCAGTTCTTCACTGGGAGCAGAGGGGCAGCGCTGGGTTCTGCTCTCTGGTGACAGTGAAAGGACCAGAGGGAACGGCATGGAGCTGCGTCAGGGGAGGGTCGGGTGAATGTGAGGAAAAGTTTCTGCACCAGAGGGCGGTGGGCATGGAGCAGCTCCCCAGGGCAGCAGGCACAGACCTGAGCTCCTGGAGCTCAGGGCGTGTTTGGACAGCAAAGGATTTGGGTTTGGGTGATCCTGTGTGGAGTGAGGAGTTGGACTCAGTGATCCTTGTGGGACCCTTCCAACTTGGGATGTTCTGTGATTCTGTTTTTGAGTGAGAGAAGGCAGTGGACAGTAACAAAGGAGAAACATGGACTGTTTTTATGAGCGTAGTTAGGTATTCTCACTGCATTACTACAAGTTCAGTGCCTGCTTAGTCTGGGTGAAATGCTACTCTACAAGTTATTTCTTTTCTTCTTTTTTTATTATGTGAGCTTGGCAACTGAGCTAAGGGCCTTATTGGAGTGAAAGCTTAAGCTAACTGCAGAGAGGACAAGACTGTAAGCTGATTCATGTGCAGCATTAAAAGTAGAAACTCTGCTAAGGATGGATTGATAATATGCCCGTTTTAAGAGAGATGTGATTAATGTTTTCTATCTTCTAATATTACGTCCATTTGTTCACTTAAATTATGCTCATTTACCAACAAATGATGTTTTTCATTTTTGTCTCTTGTGCTGAGGAGTGCTTGCTAGATTAGTTTAGGAGTAAATCATGAATCATGCTTCTGGTTAGTATGTCAATGATAAGCAACACTGTTAGTGCTATTAATTAAGTAGTGTTTGCTTCCTATCACTTAGTCACTCAGCGTTCTGTGGAGTTGTCCAACTGTGTTCCATGGAGCTACCCTTGTGCACAAAACCACGTGTATGTCGTGTGATTGAATCCTTAAATATTTTTATAGTCGTATTTGTTACTTACATGCCATTGCAACCTCAGATGCCCTGCTCCTTTACCCATTTGTGCCTTTCAAATAAAGGCAATGAATGTATTTATTTATTTATTTTAAAGAAAATACAAAGTGCTTGTCATCAGTGCAACGAGCTTCACTTATCCTTATTTTCCAATGTTTGTGGTGATCTGGGGTGTCTGGAGAGGAACAGAAGCCTTAAATGTAGGGTTTTATTTTTTACTGTTCCTTGTCTCTGATGTATTTGTAGGCATTTGCAATGACTAAACAAATTCTTGTGGAAAAGTCAGTTGTGGGCTGGAAGGAGATAGAATACGAAGTTGTGAGAGATGCTGCTGATAACTGTATTGCAGTCTGCAATATGGAAAACGTAGATGCAATGGGAGTCCACACAGGTAGGTCTGAGCACAGGATGGATCACTGGAAGTGGCTTTTGTTAACTGTTTTATGCAGTAGTTTACACAGTTATGTGATTGATGAAGTGGGCTCTAGAAATGCTCTCCAATGCAGCCAGATAGTGTGTAAAACAGATCTTGTTAGGCTGAACCCACAACTATCATACTGTTTCTCATAAAATGGCTTTTAGCTTCTCCAAAATCCAGTTCTAGGCCTCTGACTGTCTTTGCTTTTCATTGCATTCAGTTTTGAAAGCTTGTGGTAACTTCACTAGTGGCAGCGGTTTAGCAAACAAAGCAATATATGTGGCTAAAATTCACTGCTGCTGTACTGCTTCTTATTTTCCTTCTCTGCTACCTTGTGACAAACAGGGGATTCTGTCGTAGTGGCTCCGAGCCAGACACTCACTGATGGGGAATTTCAGATGCTGAGGGATCGTGCCATCAAGGTTGTCCGATATTTGGACATTGTGGGAGAATGTAATATCCAGTTTGCTCTGCATCCAACTTCCCTGGAATACTACATCATTGAAGTTAATGCCAGGCTTTCGAGAAGTTCAGCTTTGGCATCCAAGGCAACAGGGTAAGTTTATTTAAAGAATGAACGCTAAACAAACAACACGAACAAACAAAAAGTGGAGAACAACAGTGTTATGGCAAGGGAGTTGGGTTGGTGTGTTATTTAAATATGATGGCTGTGGGTACGAAGAGTTTGTGCATCTGCTTTCCATGCAGTTAAGACAAGGATGCGTAAGCCTAATTTGGAGCAAGGTAGACTGAAGTTGGCTATTAAGGGGAACTCTGGAGTAGTCAGGGCAAGATGAATTGCCTGGGAAGTTTCTAAGAACAGCTCCTGTCAGCATCTGCTGGGAGTGACCCTGGGGGAGTCGGTCCTGCTGGGAGATGGAAGAAGGGGTTAGTGAGCCTTCCAAGTTGGTTCCAGCCTGCTGATGCTGTTAGTGCAGAAGGGAAAAATTCCCAGGAGGCGTGTGGGAGGGGAGCCTAATAGCTGTCCTTACAAAGCATATCCGCTATATCCATATGTTGGCTGCAAATCACCTCTGGGACCCAAAGGACACGGTTAGTAATGAGCTGTCTGTCAAATTGATGCAAATGGTATTACTGTCTGCCTTTGTTTTGTTGGCTAATCATAAACTAATCAAGATAAGAATGTTCAGAGCAGCCTGTTTAAAATCTGGCTTCCTAATTGTGCTTTGCAGATGCTGTTGAGAGGTGCAAATTATAGATTAATTTTCAGTTTTCAACAACTTCTGTGGTTGCTGAAGTGCTGTAGCAGAGTGGAGATAAGTCATGATGTTAGACAGTGGGTGTCTTGATTGTTTTTTTTTGTCAACAGATTTGTAGCTCAATGTAACTGTTTTTATGATCTCACCATAGCTGTGATATATATTTAAAAGGGTGGCACTGCAGGTAATAAAGTGAGACTCTGATCTAGGTAGCTCTACAGTGTATTGGGATAGGAAGTTGAATGAGTGCTCAAGCACAGTAATCTTCCATTGCATTGAGGAGGGAAAATTACCTCACATCTGGGTTTCTCACAAAACAGCAAGGATCTGGCTTTTGAATGATGCACTGGAAAGGCTGGAGCTACTTGGGTTACAGGCAAGTTGTGCTGAGAGCTTTGGGTGTGATGAAGCACTGGGGGATTTCTTAAGAGCTGTTGCAAATGGACTGTGTCTGACTGGAAGCGGCTCAAGAAAGTCATCGTGAAACTGGCTTTGATATCAGTGTTGTAGGAAAAAGATCTTGAGGGAGGGAGCTGCTTGCACTGATGAATGTTCCAAGAAGAACGTTTGGATTTGGTCTGCAACTCCGTATGATAGCTGGATTCAGAAAGCTAAAGATTTTTTTTTGCAGATGGTGCTGATGAACAGTGACCTCAAATATCCTTTACTGTGAATGAGCCAAAGGCCTTGAGATTTCATAGAATCATGTAAGGGCTTGGGTTGGAAGGGACCTTAAAGCCCAGTTGGTTCCAACCCCCTGCCATGGGCTGGTTGCCCCCAGCAGCTCAGGCTGCCCAGGGCCCCATCCAACCTGGCCTTGGGCACCTCCAGGGATGGGGCAGCTTCTCACTGCCCTCTGAGTAAAAAATTTCCTCTAACACCTAATCTAAATTTCCCCTGTTTTGGTTTGAAACTGTTCTCCCTTGTCCTATCCCTATCTGCCTGTGTAGAAAGTTGCTCTCCCCTGTCAATATCAGTTTATGCTGACGGTATCATAGGAAGTTAGCCCGAGGACTGGCTGATACATGCAGTACCTTATACAACAGTGCTCTGGCTGCTTATGCAGTGTGTATTTTATATTAGAGTGGTCCAGCTGTCAGTACCAGTCATGAAAAAGTACGTGGCATAAGTGGAAGATGTGGGGATTCTTGGTGATTTTTCAAGATGAGATTTTTTGTCTGATACTGGAATAAAGTAACTTGTCTGCTGACGAGGTTTTTCCGTCCAACTAAACATTGTGAAGGATGACATCTCTAGCAAAATGAGAACAACAGACTCGCTTCGTTTCCTCTCCTCCAGCTGAGCCAGCTTCACAGACCTGTCATCTCCATTCCTTTTGCCATCTTTGAACTAACTCTGATGCAGTGTAGACTGCTGAAGCCCCCTGTGTCAAATTTTCCTCTTGTGATTTCCCGTGTTCAAATGAAAAGTAAAATCTTTGAGGTTTGGGGGAATCCATAAATTTCTGCAATAGTGTGGGGAAGCCACTTTCTTCCTTGAGGGAAAAAAAGGAGAATGAAAGAAAGTAACACACAAAGAATCCCTTGAAGTTCATTTCCTTCATCTGCTAAATGAAAAAACATGAACTCTGGTATCCGTCTATGCTGCTGCCAAATCCTTGGCAGAAGTGCAGGCTGTAAAATCCAGGTGTTATCCACAGAGCTGAGGTGATTAGCCTTCCTAATTGAGAAGGCCATGCTTGTGTGTGCAGTGGTCCGTGCATACTGATGGTAGTCCTGGCTCCCAGCCCTGGCAGGGAAGTAGCAAACCAGTGTCACAGCCTCTGCAGGGTGACAGGAATGTCTCGTGCGGGTGTAAAGTTGAGTCCTTCTGTTCTCACGTGAGACAGAAGACAGAAATGCTGCAGGCCGTACCACAAGGAGAAACTCTTATCTAATTTTGATGATCAGTCAGCCCTCGTATCACACTGTGTGATATATATTTTGTGTGATATATATTTTGTGTGGTTATAGCACTGTGTATCAAGTTTGTCTTTCACATGGGGCATGTGATATCATGTTTAAGATGTCTGTCCTTAAGACTATTAGTCGAAGTGTTGATGCAGGTAGACTGTCTGTGACTGCAAACAAGCAGGAATTCTGTCACCCATCCGTGTGCAAAGCACAGTCCAGGCCCTCAGAAGCTCAATATTTGAAGAAATAAGAATGAAAATAAACCCATATTTCTAATTTCACATGTGATAACACGAGGCAGGGAGATGCTGTATTAAAAGTAATTTGGTGACAAAGCCCGAGAACCTGATCCAGATGTCCTGAACCTCAGTGCCACAGCTTAAACTCTGGGCTTTTGCTTTCTTTTCAACAGCTGATGAATATCCAGAGAGTAAAGGCAAGAAAGATGAAATTGTCTCGGTAAGCTTGAGACTGTCTTTTTAGGCCACCTACGCTACGCAGTATGTCAAGAATGGTCAACTGTTGCAATTCAGTGTAGCAGATAGTTTAATTAAAGCAGAGGCCTATGAGGTTTTGTTGTCGTTTGCAATACAAGCACTTGCAAAAGCAAAGTGCACTACCATTCTCTACGTCTCTTCTGTGGCAGGTATCCATTAGCGTTCATTGCTGCCAAAATTGCCTTGGGGATCCCATTACCAGAGATAAAGAATGTAGTGACAGGAAAAACCTCAGCCTTCTTTGAGCCCAGCCTGGATTATGTTGTTACCAAGATACCCCGCTGGGATCTGGACCGTTTTCAGGGCACCTCCAACCGGATTGGAAGCTCCATGAAGAGCGTGGGAGAGGTGAGTATGAGAGCCTGTCCTTCCCTTCCGTTCTACCACCTGGGAAAGCCACTGATCAGAAAACCTCAGAATATCTATCTTTCTCAACCCAGTGGCTTCTGAAGACGTTAATTCAGCTCAAGTTATTCTTATCTGATCTATATTTGACTGAAATGAGTTTGAGCTTTGTGATCTTGGCTATCACAGTAAGGATTCGTAAATAGTTTGACTTTTAATGGAAGAGACCACTTTGAATCAACTGAGATTGAATGCACTCTTAACACTCATGACAAGACTTCTGGAGGTATTTTTTGTTTGGAGTTGTGTAGAGACGGTTAGTTAAGAGTATCACATCAGGAATTGTGGTTTGTTGAGATTTTCAGTGATGCAGATGAACAACAGCCTTCAGTTGTTCCTGTAGTTATTTGTCCTCCCTGTTGCCAAATCTCACCTACTTCTGCTCTTGAAATCCAAGCACAACATGTAATGCTGCTCTGAAGTTTTGTTTATCTTAGTGATGAAGTCTCTTATATCTGGAACGTGACAGCAGGATTTTTAAATGCTGATTTTAAGGTGTCTGTGACAATAGCAGCATTTTCAGACCAAATTTTAAGAAGTGGGAACTGGATAAATTATTCTCTTAATTAGTTAATTACATATCAGGTACCAAAGCAAAATAATTAATTTTATATTTTTTCAGCTGCCTTTTTCTCCTAATGCTTTTCAAGTAGCTATTTGATTTAATTGTTTTGACATGAGACTTTCCTAACTTGAATTCTACCTTGCTCAGACAATGAGCTTTCATCACAATTGGAGGGATTAATTTGAACTTCATTTTTCATTTGCAGTTTTGGCTTTTAATGTCAACGAGGTGCTTTTTTTATGTGTTTTTTTTTTCTTCAGGGAGTTGATGCTTACTGATATTAACCCTCTGTGCTTATGAGTTTTTGGACCATTCTTTGGAATTGGAGTTCCAAATAGGGTTGCATTGTGCACCCTCAGCTGTATGGCAATCACTTGCTGACCAGGTGTATTTGCAGGAGGAAGTACTGAGTCCTTCAGTGGTTGTATGCCACAAAAGCAGAACCATGTGAATGCCCTGTCCTTCTCATCTTTCTCAAGACAGAATGCTGGGTAAAGTGAGGGGGGGAGAGGGATAGAAAGAGTCAGAGCTCCAACCATGCTGGTCTGCTACTGCTGAGGGTGAACTGAAACAAAGATGCAGAAGCTGAAGAGATGCAGCTTGCTGCTGACGGCTGTACTCAGCAAAAAGATGAGTCTCCAAGAGGAGAGGGTGTCTTCGAAGCAAAGGGCTTCTGGCAGCTTCGTGTCTGTTAGTATGGCACAGCCATCCCCTTAGGCCTGAACCTAAAAGCAGATGGCAGCGCCTACTGCATTTTTATTAATTGAACAGTCTGGCCTGGCCTGTTTTTTTCCAGAGCTCTGTTGTGCTGGGCAACAGCCTGGAGTTGTAAGAGAGGAGAAAACAATGTTATTTTTTAATTTGACATTTTTCAGCACTGTGTCTGTGAAGATTTTTACGCAGCCTGGATTTTGCCATACTGGGCATCTAGAATTTGAGAAAGGGCTCTGTTATACCTCACAGATTTTCGCAGAGGAAGTCTTATTTTCTTACTGGAACTGATGTCAAGACTTAAGGAGGGAAACCTCAGTGCTGCTGTGCCAAGCAGGAGTAGTCCTTTAAGAGAGCCCTCACAGGAGAGTGTCGCTTTTAAATGTAATTTACAGGAAGAGGAGCAGATTTCTTCCGCACCTTAAAATTCCCACTGCGAGTTTCTCTCTCTAACAGGTTGTTAAACAGAAATATCCTTCTGTATTACTATACCCATGCTGCTGCATAATGCTTTCTACAATGCTTCCGAGCAGTCTACAAGGAGAGCGGCAACTTTCTGTATTTTACAGATAGGGAGACGAAAGCAGAACAGACACTTGTCTGAAACTCTCTGTTGGTAATTACTGGCAGTTGGGCCTAGAAGTGGGACTCCCACTGGTTTTAAAGCCAGTATGGCTATCTTAAGGAGTGGGTTTGAAGGCTGTCATCTTTCTGTATGTTCATCATTACGGTTTAAACTTGCACCCATCTGTTATTTGGAGGACAGCTGGGCAGCAGCTCCCCGTAACTAATGTGGAAGTGCTCTCCATTACAGGTCATGGCTATCGGCCGCACTTTTGAAGAGAGCTTCCAAAAGGCCCTGAGAATGTGCCACCCCTCTATAGATGGCTTCACTTCACATCTGCCCATGAACAAAGCCTGGCCAGCCATCGCAGATCTCCAGAAGGAACTCTCTGAACCATCCAGCACTCGAATATATGCAATGGCCAAGGTAACAAAAGATCGAAAGCCCTTGACCTATGTCCCTTGAATTATGGCTACCATATTGGGTGAGCTGAGGTGGCAGAAGTCAAGCGTTTTTCACGTCCTTGATTCCCTTTGCCGAGCACGCTCGGTTCATCTGTGTAGCATCTTTGCTGCTGAAGTACAATTTGTGGCAGTGCCAGTGGAAATCTGAATCACTTCTTTTGCTTGCTCCTGTAATAGAACTGTTTGCTAAATATTAGCTAATATTCAGCCTTTATTTATGCTAGTGTAATTGGCAGTTAAAGCTGGTCTGTTTGGCAGATTACCATTAGTTTTATGGGAAGGGAAGAAGTTAAGAATGAAGATCCTCCTGAACTGAAATAAGAGATGATAGAGTGTTAAGCTGCAGTGTGAGAGTGCTGTCTTTTTGCAATTGTTGCGTGCTAGAAACTTGAAAAGCAGTTAAGCGACTACGCTAAATTTAGCAACCAGGAATCCCCTGTTCTTTGAAACATGCTCAACTTCCCCTAGCATTCTTTAACTTGTTTCCTGTCACACTAGGCAAATTGCAACACCTTTTGAGGTCTGTGGGT
Organism: Pavo muticus; assembly: GCA_016647715.1. Classification (NCBI taxonomy): domain Eukaryota; kingdom Metazoa; phylum Chordata; class Aves; order Galliformes; family Phasianidae; genus Pavo; species Pavo muticus. The sequence continues at coordinate 190,089 of JACDJE010000234.1, read as the reverse complement.
AAGTGTGAGTGTTACTGCAAGGGATCCAGGGTACCAAGTTATTTCTGCCTTCAGTGTCATGGTGTTTGCCTGTGTATATCTCATGGTTAGTTATTTACCAAATGGGTGCAATTTCATATAGTGGCTTTTTTGCAGCTACCTTGTCCATCTGTCCACGATGGTTTGGGTTAGAAGGAACCTTAAAGCCTATCCGGTTCCAGTCTCTTCCCACAGCAGGGATACCTCCCCCCAGCTCCGTCTGCCCAGGGTCCCATCCAACCTAGCCTTGAATGCCTCCAGGGATGGGGCATTCACAACTTCTTTGGGCAACCTGTGCCAGGGCCTCAGCATGCTCTGAATGAAGAGAAGGGGGCAGTTGTCTTCTATAGATCATGCTTAAGACTGGTCTTTTGTTGTTCGTTTTTAAGTCTACAAACCTGTTTTTTTTAATTATTATTATTTTTATTTTATTTAAGTTGCAAACTTTCTGGCAGTGAAAGTCCACTTAGTGTGTTTTGTATTGCTGACTTTGCTTGGTGGAGTCTTTTAAGCCCCTTCTGCTTGTGTAGATAGCTCATTAGTCCCTCCGAGTAAGGGGAGCTGGGGTTGTGCTGTATTTGTACAGAGGTTTTCACATAACTGTTCCTATTATAAATGACCTTAATGAAAAGCACAAGGTGTTCTGTGCGTGTCCAGCTGTTGAGTCTTGCTTTTCAAGCTGGGGAAATATATGTCTTCATAAGTGTAGAACATCCTTCTGCAGCTGTGCTTGGTCTCTATTACAGCTTTCTCTTGCAACTGAGGACCAATCTTTTCTCATCTCTCTGAGTGGCTTAGGGGGCTTTTATAAAGGTTAATCTCAGCCTCATGCTAACACAGGGGATTTAGGGAGGTAAAGGTGAGTTTGGGCCACAGCTAACACTCTGGGTGCTCCCAGTTGGTGGCATTTTCACTAGGAACCATCAAAAAAAAGCACAGGATAAAAATCTTAATCCCTCTGTATGAAGAGCTGCCTCTGTCTCACACTGTGCACTCGTTCTTCCCCATTAATAACTGAGGCAAGCATTATCAGTGAGAGGTACCTCCAGCAGCTGGGGCTGCGGGCCTGGAAATCCCTTTCCACCTTGCTGACATTTAAAAGCCGAGAGTTAGTCCCCATTAGCTGTCAGCTTTGTTTGAAACAGGATTGAGCTTCATTGTGTGGCTTTTCCTCCCTCCTGCAAGCCCCACTCCTCATCTCTGGAAGGCTCCTCAAGTTTTCTCTCTCTCCTTTGTCTGTTTGGGTGATTTAAACAGTAACTGTTCAGGTGAAAAGGAAGGGAGTTCAATTGCCATTCATAGCAATTGCTGTTGTAATGGGAATCCTTGTTGCAAAGGTTTTGTTTTTTTTTTAAAAGGGCAGCAGGAGAGAGGCTGAAATGGATGAGGGTTGTTCTTTGGGCAAAGTGTGGCAAGGGTATAACTGCACCTGATGACCAGGAAGGGCTGTTCAGGTTATATGGGGTCTTTTGTAGACTCTCTTAGGGATTGTATACCAGTGGATTTATGCTGTGGGCTCAGTCTGTTCCATTTCACACTGGGGTCCTGATCTCCCCGTTGTCCGCACTGCAGACATGTCAGCTTGCCCTTGCACTCCTGTCCACAGCCAGCTACATACTTCCTTTGGGAGCAGGGGTGAGATGGAAGTAACGAGCACGCTGGCCCTAGGGACAGCACAGGTGGCTGAGCCAGCCCCTGGTGCTTGCCTGGAGACAGGACGTTCATGGAGGTGAGCAGGGCTCTAAAGTCAAGCAGTCCTGCTGAAAGGCTCTGTCTTTTTTTGTAGCTCCCTCTGTACTCTACCATGTAGGTATGAATAGAGCAAAGCACTCTGAGTGCTGTCCACAACCACCGATCAAACCCTACAGGGATTTTCTGCTTGGAAACTTGATTTACCCCTGTGGCATAGTAGTTTGGGAGTAAAAGCTGTCTGCAGATGTAGTCTTGTCTTCCTCTCCAGATTTATTCCACGGGGATGAAGGTAGTTTATTTTCTCTTTCTGTCCTCTGACAAGGGAGAGGTAGGCATTTGTTTTGTCCAGTTTCCCATGAAAGACTTCTAAATGGTGTCCTAAGTAGACTAAGTGTATGCGGTCATGGTAACTTTGAGCTCATGGGGTTCAGTGACCTTGGCCTGATAACTTGAAGAAAAAACGTCATTGTGCAGTGTGCTAAGCTCATCCCCTGATGAATGCTAGAGTTTTCTTCGGTGGCATTGCTCTGGCTTTGTTCCAGGGATGTTGCCCTGCAAGAAAACAATTAAGCTTGGTAACAAATTAATGAGTTTGATTACTTCAGCTCAGCAAAGATAGCATGCTGGTATTATCATTATAGTTGATTACAGTTGTATTATCAGGAGAGTTGTAACTGCATGCTGCAGTGAGACCCAGGAAGTATCAGCAATAGAAGATACAACTATCATACTGGGGGGCTCTCTTCAAGATCTTTTTTAATATTGCAGTGTCCTGTCAAACAATCTTTTCTACAGTGACTCTGTGGGGAGCCTTTTAGCTCCACGGCATGAACAGTTAGATAAAAATAAACAAAAAAAACCCCCACAAAAACAAAAACGATGGCCCAGAAAAGGTAGTCATGCTGTGGCTGCAAAGTGTCACCCAGGGCTGGACTCTCCTTTACTTCAGAGGTATGTATTCCGAGGCCATATGTTTTGATTCAAGTATTATTTTTAATGGGCAAATTGAAACTTATGCTCCAAAGCAGTGAGTTTGTCCACAGATGAGAATTTGGACCTTCTTGTTTAGCATTAGCAGCTACAAATTCACAGTGGGACAGATTGAAGTGATTTGATGGCAAGGGGTACAGATGAGGAGCAGGTACTGCAGAGTGAATGTGCTAGGCCATAGGTGGTTAAGGCACGTGTTCTTGGTAGCCACCAGGCCATTGGTTGAAGTTTGGCTGCTGTCTCTGTAAAAGCAAATTCTCTCTCTTGTTCAGGCAGAAGCCAGTTCTTACTGCCCAAGTGTGTGTGGAAATGACTGGTCCCTCCCTGCGTTCTGCTTGGGCTGCTGTGGCAGACCTTTGATTTGCTTGCCTTTTATGCTACTGGCGTTTTTGTGTTACGTAGTTGCTGCTACTCTTTGCTCTATTTACAGAGCATATGTTCAAGCATCTGATTGGTGCTTTCCTCTTTTTGGCAGGCCTTGGAAAACGGAGTCCCTGTGGATGTCATTCACAAGCTCACAGCCATCGACAAATGGTTCCTGTGTAAGATGCGCAGCATTGTGAACATGGAGAGGATCTTGAAGGAACTGAAGCAGTAAGACTAACCAACAGTCTTGTCCTTGGGCACATTGGTGTGTCTGGGGATCCTTCTGCTGGGAAAACTGTGGTACCTGATGCTGAGAGGTTCATTTTGGTACATCAATATAGGTGATGCTGCCTTAAACCCCAGTTCACTGCCTCACCCAGATGGAGTAGATGTCTGAGAACACTCTTTTGGGATGGAGAACTTCATTAAGCATTCAGGCTTTCTTGCTTCTTGTAGGCATTTTGATAATGCTAGTTTATTTTAGAAAATCCTTACTGTATCGTTGATGCTAGGACTGGAAATGTGGAGATGGCCTGCAATAGTAATGCTAGGCTGCACTCACATACCTAGGATAGGTTTGCCTTCAGATGTGGGACTTGTCCTGACTTACTACACCTGAGAATCAAATACAGTGTTTTTGTTTTTTTCCCTGGCAAATCGATTTTTGAGCTTTTCTGCCTTTCTGTGATCGTGTGGTATGTGTTGCTTTTGTACTTCACTTTCAAACGCCTATAATTCCAACATATTTAAATATAAATCTTCTTTCCTTAAGAAAAATGAGCATATAAAACTAAGTAGGAAAGATAGCAGTAAATTAAAGAGCCTGGCTGTATTTCAGTTCCAGCCTCTTGCTGACTTGAGCTTTCCTTTCATAGTTTACGAGGTTGGGAGCACCTCCTTGCTGAGTTATTGGCTTCGTGTCGGCCAGCTTTTCCACTTTGAATGTTTGCTGTCCTAACCACGTTTCACCACATGATGGCACTGGGAGCGCACCGAAGCCAGTAGATCGCTGAGTTCACCTGCTAGGATTTTGTTTCTTCGACCAGCTGCGCAGTTTTAATTGAGCAGCTATTGGTCTCCTTTGCCCCCCGGAACAAGCTGAATCTAGAGCTAAACAAAAATAAATGTGGAGGGAGACGTCGAAGAGAAGTAGTAGCTTGATTACTTACAGAAATCTATTGTTTGGCTGCAGAAACATTTGCCCTCTAACATCTGTGTCATGTTGTGTTTGTCTTGAGTGCCTTAAAATACATATGCGTAGCTCCCAAGGAAGAAGATGAAAAAAGCCCAGAATCGGATTGGTTTGCCTGCTGTTGGAGTGCTGTGCTCTGGAACGTGCACTTAGGATCGCAGAGGTTGATCAAAGCCTCAGCTGCTATAAATCCACCATCCCTCCACAGATGCTAATTGCTCTGTACAGTCCTTTATCACTAAGGCTGCTTTCCCTTTCCCTGCTATGGGTGGATGGCAATAATGCTACCAGTAGCTAGTACATCCCGCACTGATTTCATCCTCCTGGTCACTTAGCAAGTGACTACAGCACACCTGCTAGAGCAAGCCCTTTGGCATTGTCAAACTTTGCATTTGTATCACCAACCAGTGTTGCATCTGTTGTAAGGAATTTCATGAAACACAACTTGGATTGCTGATGATGATAATTAAGTTAGTTTCATTTATTGATCAGTGCAGATTTTTCACTCTGCTATTCTTACTCCAACACTCTCAAGGAAACCAGCTTACCTCATAAGCTACATCGAAAGGAGGAGGTGGACTGTCCAGCTGCATTATGTTGAAGGCAAAGAACAGGGAAAAAGCACTCGTGACCTGAGCTAAGGGGCTAGTCCAGTGAGCCACATCAGGAAACACATCTCTGCAATAGCCACTGGAAAGCTAATTGAGTGATGCAAATGAGACTTGGCATGCATGTGCTCTTCCTGCAACCAGCTGTTTCCAGTCCCTAGCATGCCTGGCATTGAGTTTTACCTGTGCTGTGGGATTATTCCCGATTGAAAAGAATGGGCTGTGACACAATCATAGCTTGAAATCTTTGTTACTGAAATGTAGTTACTGCTAGCAAAAGTGTTTGCCCTGTTCCCAGGCACTGTTGCTGCTTTTTTGTTCAGTTGTACCCATCTCTTCCTTTTTTTTTTTTAATGTCTTCTGAGTGGTTTTGGAGTAATTTGCAGTGAAGTGTTGGGTCTGCCAAGAATCTTGATTTGGGCCCAGCACAGCTGTTGTGGAAACTGGTAACAAGGAGATGATCTCTGCCCAGAGGAAATTCAGAGCTAGAACTATTGGATATGTCAGGCAGGTGGGGAAGGGGGATCAGAGGCAGAAGGGCAACTGTGTGAGCAGTTCATCAAGCAGTGTTCATGTCACCTTGCCAGGGCTGTGTGGGGTGATTCAAAGGGAGAACAAGGCCTCACTGTTCTATGCAGAGAAGGTGTTTCCATGTGCAAAATATTATGTAGGGAAACGTTATGGGGGAGACAAACCTTTCTACCTTATCAACGTTTGTCTTACTGGTATACTAGCAAGGCCAATTGTTTGCAGAGAGAGCTGAGAATGGGAAAGGCACCCATTGCCTCATTTACATTTGTCCCAGCAAACTTCTTTCCAAAAGGGTTGGGCCTGGTGCCTGTGAGCCTATGTGTTCATGCTGCAACAATATTTCAATTCAGCTCTGCCTCTGGGTCCTCTAAGATTGAGAAAGGGTTGTTTCAGGTGATGCGATTTGGCTGCAGGAAAGCAAATGACCTAAGTTGAATTGGGAAAAGAAAGCCATTTTGAGGGTACCTGCAAGAATATCCAGTAAAATCACACATATCAAATATATGCCCTTGCTGTTTCTCCTGTGACCTGCGTGTTTCTCATTTCAAGTTTGAACTTCCAGTGTTGCTTTTTTTTATCTGTTACCTTCCTATCTTCAGTAAGGTAGTCTTAACCACAGCCTTCCCCACTGCTCATACACATACACATATGTAAATGGAAAGAGAAAGCACCATCCCATGCTGTTGGTCTGTGAACAATGGTGGATAGAGCAATAGCAGTGCAACGGATTGCACTGTTGTCAGAATTGAGTTCCTAGGATTTGGCCTTGCCTGTCCCGTGAGAGAAAATGGAGGGGAAGGGCCCTGGAGCGACCCTGCTGGCTGTTTGTCATACTGACAGCTTGTGAAAGAGGAGGAAACTTGAGCAGCTCACATCTAGCTGACCTAGATAAGGCTGGGTAATAGATGCAGTCCAGAATAAGTCAGATTTGCAGTGGAGTCAGATGCCATGTTCATCCCCAAGAGCACAACTGAAGCGCGAACTTGGAAGTAGCAACTGGAGCATGTTTGTCTCAAGACAACATGGCCTGACTAAAGGCAGGTAAAGCCTCTTTGGGGATCAGTATCTGTCTGTTGATTATCTGCAGTGAGGATTTTTTTTATGTGTGGCCATTATTATTTTGATTTGTTCCTAACTTTGTGCTCCCTGAGCACCGTGGCTGTGCATAAGAAGTGTGTGGAGGAGAGCATACCCTTGCACTGCGGAATAAAAGCACTTGCTGGCCTCTGGTTTGCTTGAAAGGGATGGGGGCAATCCTGAGTGTTGTGGTTCCTTCTGAAGGAGACAGGCTGATAGATGGGAAAGCAGAGTAAAGTGTGAGGGTGGACACCCTTCCAAGCCCAGTGTTTGTAGCCGGGTGCTCTGCTCGGTGGCCCATGGTAGAAGTTGTTTGCTGAGAATTCCTTTTAGAAGCTTCTGCCCTTGGCTCTGTGAAAGGTATGCTTTGTGAGCAGCTTGCAGGAAGCATGACTTGAGTTCAGAACATCACCATGGTGGAGTAGCCACGGGTTTTGGAATTAAAGCCTGACTCCAGCAGGTGACCCGGGAAACAAGGCAGGAGGAAAGATCAGACATCGATTACGTCTGTTCTTCCACAGTGCGAGTTGCACACCTGCTCTTCTCAGTAACAGTTTTTCTGCTGGCTTGTGTGTTTTGGGACAGGTCAGAGAGCACAGGTGAGATCTTGTGTGGGTATAATGTGGAGCTGGTCTGGTGACTGTAAAGGAGGCAGCTCTGATTTATACTGTTTGAGGAGCTGTCTCTGACATATTTGTTGCACGCGATTTTAACTAACTGGGAAGATTACTTTTGTCTTGTGAGTGAACTGGAGGGCAGAGTAGGCTCAGGAACAAATTAGGAATTCAGTACATGAGGAGAATATGATATAAGCAGTTACTCAGTGCAGTTGTTTGGGCTTTGTGAAGATCCAGTGTAAGATACTTCCTATTTGTCTTATAAGAGCCATAGGTAATAATTTCACTGCTGTGTTTTCCTTTAAAGCACCTCTACGTTTGTGAAGACTCAGTATGCATTTTCCTCTTCATCACACATGATAGCCAGGCATTGCCCTTTAAAAGCCATTGGGGAGCCTCTTCTAGTGATGTACACTCTAGCTCTGGGGAATCTGCATCACAGTGTACCAGGAAAGCCCTCAAAGCTCTCTTCTTAGCTGCGGTGGAAAACAGGCTTTGAGGAAGCATCTATGACCCATTCCTTGGCTGTTCGAGCTGCTTCTTTGGCACATCGCTCAGTTGTAGATGTGAGTCATTCAGGTCTTGGGGCACAATGTGAGGCTCGTGTTACTTAAATAAAGATCTCCACAATGAGATTGATTAGCCCAGGGATCAGAACAGCATAGATGCAGGGCTCTGAAGTGGTGGTTGTTCAGTGAGCGAGGCTTGTTGATTTACAGTTCCTGCATCCCCGAGCTCTTCTTTGAGCTTTTTGCCAGTCATCTCAGGGGTTTCCTAGGAGGGGAAGGAGACAGTCTGTCTCCTCAAGAAGAGAAGCGGAGAGAGGATTTGTACACTGATCTCATTATTTTAATTGTAGCACGTTCAAAAGGTAAAACATCAGGAGCAAGCAAGGATGCCACTAGGAGCCTTGTAGTGGACAGGGAAAGGGAGGAAAGGAGGAAAAATATATAATGGATATAATGCAGCCTGACATCAGGGAGGCTTTTGAAACCTTCCATGTCTGTGACGCTCCTGTGAAAGGAAGAGATCTCTCAGGACATCAGGATTCTGGCTCCAGTGCTTTTTGCTTTTGGTCCTCTTTGCTTGCAAGAGCCAAACTGTTGACCGGGCTGCAGAATTAGGAGGAGCTACATTTGAGACTGACAGACTGAGGTGAGCTGTGCTCATTTTTGCAGATCCTTCCTGCATGCCCAGGCCACATAAAGCGGGCCAAGAAAAAGAGCACTTTGCATATGGAGCTGGAGCTTTCCACTGACATGTTTATTTAGCAATACTCCTAAAGCAGTGGATCAGGTGAAAGCAGTCAAGTGGAAGAGAGGGCCGTGCTGGAGCAAGCTGCCTGTCCTGGTAATTGCAGCACTGCCAGCATTCTTGCAGTCAGTTAATAGATTTCCCCAGGTCCTCTGTGCCAGGTGAAAATTTCCTCATTATGGGGAATTTATTCCGTTTCCTCGTATCGTTTATCGGTGAAGAAGAAGCGAGTGTATGGAGTTCAGAAGATGACAGGGTAGAATTTTAAGCAAAAAGCAACAGCAAATCAACGCTGGAACCTGAAAAGGAAGCAGAAGCAATGTTTGTATTGTTATTAAGTTGCAAAATGTGCAGGGGACTTAGCTTTGCGAGGAGCGAGCAGCCGGTGAATGATTATGGCAGTGTAGAGGAAGTCTGATCTTCTGGTTTTGAAGCTCTCAAACTTCTGACTGCCATTTTGTGAAGGTGAATGTTAGGAAAAGGAGCCATTTGATGGCCACTTAATCTCCCCTTATTTTAGAATGGATTGTAAACTAGCAAGGAGGCTCAATCTTTGGAACGCTCTATATGAAGAATAAGAGATGCCCCAGGGGAAGGTGGAGGTGATTATGTTGGACTGGGTTGTGAGTTTGGCAATCGTCAGAACTGAGTGTTTTGATGGTTGTTGTTGTTTTTCTCATTTTAGCGTTGGGTTTCTCATGAGCTGCTGGAAGGGTCATTTGCACTCAACTGTTCAAAGGAAAGAGCATGAGACTGCCCTTGCTGCCTGCAGTGTCTCCAGCAAGTCTAATGGGCTGTCTGGGAGCAGAGGCTGTGGGAACAGAATTTGGTCAATGCTGGGTCTAAAAAATCATCCCTCCTTAACTTCTGTGTGTCTCAGTCTTGCTATCTGCAGTATAAACATCACATTACCTGCTGTTTGCATGTTTCTTAATGTTCTTCAGGTGAAAGTTGGGATATAAATCTGAAAAGTCATCATTATTAGTGGAAATCTCAGGGCAGATTGTGGTTTCAAGACCTTGGAAAGCAGCACTGTTGAGTGTTTGTTTTGTGCTGATTTTCTTTATCTATCCAATGGCAAAGTTCTTACATCCACACGGCAGGATTGCCAGTTCTCATCTCTCCTGCCTCATGATGGTCCAGGTGCCTTTCCTTCATGTTAAGCTCCATGGCATGAGGAATGAGGAAATCCTTCCTGTCCAGATACTTCTTGTGTGGAGGTTTCCAGCACATCTTTTGTATTAACCACATTGAAAGCCATGCCTCTTATCTTTGTCGTGCACTGGGAGTAGCAGAGGAAAAACTATTTAATTTCCCTTTTTAGGCACTCAGCTTTACTCTTGCTTCCTGGTTATCTCCTTGGCAAAGCTGCTTACCTATTTGTATGGATGTCTTTAGCCAGACTAGGATGTCCTAGTAATGACCTAACGTGATTTAAGCTGCTAGCCTAAGACAAAGGCGATCATACTGCAAAATTATGGCTGCTTCTTTTCTGCCCACCCTGCTGGTGGGGGTGACGATGAATGATACTGTTATAATGAGGGCCAAAAAAAGTGAATTGAAATAAGCTGCAAATGAAGGCAATTTTCTTTTTCTGTCGGTAATCAGATGACAGCCAGCAATGTGTGCTTCTGAGACAGTGAAAGAGAGGGAGCAAACATACATGGGAGCAGGCTCATTTTCTTGGAGTCATCAGGTCTGCTCACTTTTACCTTGGGGATGCTAAACCTAGGAGAGGAATCTGATTGGCTGCGTCCTTCCTAATAGCTGGTGATGGCTAGCATCTGTTTTTCCAGGGAATTGGCAGATTTTGCTTGCTGTGTTTCCTCTTGTAAAACACTCATCCATGCCTTCAGTTCTGACACACTTCATGCAAGAAGTTCTGCCTCTGAGCTGAAATCAGAAGGTAGAAAGGGCTCTGCAGAAGCAGAGGAGTTCTTGCAGTGGAGGAGGAGTTAGTGCATGGAAGCTGTAGGTTTTAATCTTGCTGCCGAGTTGCTGGAAAGTGGATCTTATTTTGGGAAGCCCTTCCAAAACCCAGGAAGCTCAACCTCAATTAGGCAGGACCATTTCCTTATGATTAGCAAAGAGTAGGGTCTGTTGGAGTGAGGAAGGCAATGTGATGGAGCTGTGGAGAAGACAAGGGTGCAGGTGATCCTCCTGCCGGGAGTCATCCGTGCACAGAGCAGGCTGATTGTTACCCTGTGGTTGCCAGGCTGGGACCTGGTGCTGGGGGTAGCAGTTACAGGGACTGCTTCCTTTCTGCAAGTACTCACCGACCTGGCTGACTCTCTTGTAGGTATATGGAGTATCCTGTTCTCACACTGCGGAGGAAGGAGAGGTGATACTGGGGAAGTCATAGAGGAAAGCCCACCTGTCCAGGGGTTTGAACCCAGAAGTTTCTTGTCTGCAATGCTTCTCTCAAAATTGGCTGGTTTGACACTTCTGTGACTCACCTGTTTTGCTGCTAGCCTGGCTTCACTGAGGGCAGTGGAGCTGCTCCACAAGCTGAAGTGGAAAATCCAATCCAGTGGCTGTCTTTCATGCTTCAGCTTCCTGACACATTCCAATAAAGTGGCCTTACCCTCTCCTCCCACTCAAATAACATAATGCTATTTATTTAAAAATACCATCAAGCAAAGGACATAATTCAAAAGCTCTGATTTAGGAAAATTGCTTGTTTGTTAATCATTTCCTTTTTCCTGATTCAGAGCTTGCTTGCTCATAAAATATTGATTTATTGGGCAGGCAAGGATGCTCTTGGCAATGAAGATGAAAAGCAGAAGTGCTGATAAAAATACATAGGTTTTTTTATGTTTTTGCAAAAGCTAGGCTTAGAAAAGGTAGCTTAGAAACAGACAGGCAGGAACTATCAGGGGTATAGGTGGAGTCAAAACTAAGTGAAACAGAAACAGTGTAGGAGAGAAAAAAGTGTGTGATGGAGAGTATAAAGAGGGAATAGAGAAGGTGAAAAACTCAAAATGGGCGAGAAACCATGAGCTGCAGTGATGAGTGGGGGAGAGCAATGTGTCTGAGATAAATAGCAAAAACTAGGACTCTTTAGAAGCTGAAACAAGAGAGCAAGGACTTACAGAAGTATTGAGGGACCCTGGTTTACCCTATCTCCTTCTTTTCATAATTGAAGAAATAGCATAAATGACATGAGAAAAGTTTGAGACTGACAGAAGGGAAAAGAAGTTTGGGCACGGAGATGGGGGGATGCTGAATCCAAGAAAGCAAAGAAAGTCATCTGTGGGGGCTGCAGTGGTAACTGATCACGCGGATGTTGTGGGCACGGTGACCTTGTACTAGCTTGGTGGAGAACGCTGCCTGGGAGATTGCAGGCCCAGCATGGGCCAATCCTGCCTCAAATTGTGATGAAAGAAAATGTTTCACTTCTCAGCATCAGTAGTCTGCCTGTAGGCTTTGCCTAACAGTCATCTCTGTGGGACATCCAGCATAAAAACAAAGACCTTTTATGCACAAGGATTGCATGGTTTAGCTGGGTCGTCTTCTTTTTCTTGCCTTTATGTGCATACTTCTGTAGCAACTGCACCTCAGTGCAGTTTGGAAGGCACAAGTACTCACGTGTCATCTGAATATTGCTGTAAAGCTTCATGCAGCTCTGCTCTTCTGTTTGTTTCTTTAATACCAGTGAATAAATTCCAGAAGAGACGCTGAGGAAGGCCAAACAGATGGGCTTCTCAGACAGACAGATCGGGAAATGCCTGGGACTGACTGAAGTCCAGTGCCGCCAGCTGAGACTGAGGAAGAACGTAGTGCCCTGGGTGAAAAAGGTACCATGAGAAACCTCACTGGTTGGGGAGGGAGCTTCTGAGGGGGTGACGAGCAGGAGGGCTTTGTGTCCTTAAGAACAGTTGAGGTGAACGAAGTGAAAACGGTGGCTCTGTTGTCGTTAGTGGGAGTTTTGGCACTGACTTTAGAAGTGAACAAATTTCGCCCATCTAGCTGTTACCTCTGCACTGGAAGGCTCGCTGTAATATCATGGATTTGTAGGTGAATATCCCCAAGGAGATGCTGACTTTTTCATTTTCTCTGTGGCTGAGGTGGGAACGTAGCTACTTGGCTTCAGAAAATGGCTGAGAAGACTGATTCTGGCCCACCATGGGGTGACCATGAAAAGTGTCATATGTCTTTTGTGCCGCTAGTAACTTTTTACAGGGTAATACTTTATTTGAAGTGCCCTATTGCTATGGGTTCATTTGCTATTCATTGTGATAGCACAGAGTGTAATGAGCTCATCTAGTATTCATGGCAGTGTCACAAGTGCTTTGCTAGGTGTTCTGTTGCTACATTTAAGGTATGTCAGTATTAAACTGCCACCAGCTGGGTTGTTTTTTTGTCCTTAAGAGGGAGGAAAAAAGCCAACTGAGCCAATCTAAGCTACTCAGTGTTTCCGAAAAAGCCCATCTGTATCCTCAGGCCCTATTCCAGATGCCAAATCTCCTTCTGTTACCCAGCTGCTCTTTTCCTTCTGTGTCCTCACCTGGCCTACAGGAGCATGTCTGCTCTTGCACTACATTCTTTCTTGCACATGACATTGCGGTGCTGGATTGATTTCTGTGCCAAGGTACCCTTAATAAGGTCGTTTGACTTATGCAGCATTTGTGGCATCAAAGCATATGTTTCTTCCTGAGCCATGAAGTACAAGTTGCAGTAATAGCAACAGTAATGAGCAGCAGACACTTACGCAGAGCTAATGACTTAAGGTCACATTCTTCATTATTCATAAGCATTTGGACTGCCAGTGGGGATTCATGAAAATACTTGAAGATTGGAAAGATTTTTAAGTGGTAATGTAAAATTTCTTGTCAGGACTGCTTTAATACTATTCCCTGTTCAGTATTGCATGTTAGAAATGTTTCAGCTGTTCATTCGGGGAACTTCAGCAGTAGTGGGCAGCATAGATGGACTAGTTACCATGTACGTAACGTGTACTAAGTGGTTGACACTAGAGAATGAGGAAGGGAGAGGCAAGAAGGGCTGGCTGGGAAAAGCTCCTGGGCTGTGAAGCTGTTCTACCTAGTAGATGATGAGCTGCATCTGCAGCTTAGAAAGAGATGGTAGAGAGCAGAGCGTCTTTTAACTAAACTGCAAACCAGGCATCTGCTGCGTTGGCAGCATATCACAATTCAGATCAAGTCCCTCTGAGGAAAGGTATGGTGGAAAAAAAGAATAGAACAGAAATAAGAAAAGGAAAGTGGGGAAAAAAAAAGGGAACTGTGTTAGAAAAATCTTGCACTGGCAAAGACGCAGTCTGTGCTCTCCTTCCTCCATATAGATTGACACACTGGCAGCAGAATACCCGGCGGTAACTAATTACCTCTACGTCACGTACAACGGCCAGGTAGGTGCAGCTGGAAACAACAAGCTCATTGCTGTCTAGTTTGATCTGTTTCCCCCGTGCTGCAGTATTTCTGGAGATCTCTGGAGACAAATGTCTTGGTTTCTGTAGCAATTATTTTGGATGGCGATGCATGCAAATCCCCTTTCATCAAGCCCAATGATCCAGTGCATTTGGTGTTAATGCTCCTATGTTGTTAGAATCTTGTCTCATATCACCTGTACAGATGCCCTGTGTGCAGAGGTGCTAGGAATCCGGAACTCACGTCTCACTTGTCTCATCCTAGCATTTGTTTTTGTGAAAGCTCATAGCTCCTTACCTGCTCAGGTAGCCAGGCTGGGGGTGTTGGATCTCCTTTGGTTTGAGTGCAGCACCACTAGTTCCAATGGAGTTGTGCTTCTTTAACACTGCAGTAAATGACATCAGACTTGTGCCCTGAAGGATCAGGCTGTTGGATATGGGCTGAACACCTCAAATTGTTTGTTCTGAGAAGCATGGAGTTAGGTGCTGCTGAGTACGGACCCTAATGACTTCTTTCCTTCCCTTCTCAGGAACACGATATAAAGTTTGATGACTGTGGAGTGATGGTGTTGGGCTGTGGACCTTATCACATAGGTAAATCTTTCTCACAGCTCTGTTTTCCTTGTACCCTTGAGCCTTCTTTGGATATTCTTGTGGTTCATTTGTTCCTCTTCTGATGTGGTGACAAAACCCTCTAGAGCACAGTGCACAGCACATGAATTCCTAGCACAAGGTTTGCCTTTTACACTTGCTTGGAGACTTTATTTCACGCCCTGAAAAAAACAGGAGAATTTTTATTACTTTTCACTTGAAACTCAAAAGCACATCACTGAGTTGTCATTTCCACAAAGTTTTAGGGATTTTTTTTAAATCTTCTGCAGATGTTTAAGTCTTGAGAATCTAGTAAGGAAGTTCACTGCTGCCACACGTAGCTTTGGTATGTTTGCTGTCAGCTCATGTGTACGTTGTTACATATTTTGAGTTTTAATACTGTAACGTAGGTGGCTGTGATAACATTTGGGTACCTTCATCTACTCTATCTACAATTCTCTGTATGCATTTTTTTCAATGCGCTCAGACTCTCAGGCAGCAAAAGAGTTTCCTTATGGCTGTGAACACTGTGTAGACAGAGAGTGCTGAATTCTTTATGACTACTTGCACTTTCTATGGATCCTTCCTGCAATTAATGACAAGAAACAAATTGCTTGTTCTTCGGAAATATTTTTGCTCTGCATCTCTCAAGTAGCAGTGACAGTTTTTGAAAGCTAGAATTTAAACTACATCCATTTGTTTTGCTTGGATGGGCAGATCATGCAGTACCCTTCTGGTGCTGGTGGTGGGATGTGCCTAAAATTTACTTAGTTTAGGTGTATGGGTCTGGTATTGGTTTTATCTGATCTCTAGCTTTGATTAGACCTATTAGACCAGGACAATCTTTGAAAGAGGTTTCAACTAAGTTAAGTCTGCTAATAGAGGAAACCACTTCTTGCACCTCTAGTTGTACTAGCCAAGTTGATTTTTATTTATTTATTGATTTATTGTTATCCATTGAAGGCAAGTAAGTAGCATGCTTTTCCCAGTTTGCTGTCTTCCCTCTTCCTACTGCCTGTATTTCACCCTTGCTTGATGCATCTGTATTTTACCTCCGAGTGTTTGGCTGTGTTCCCAGGTAGTGCCCAAAGCAGTCTGCTGGGGATTGCAGATGACCGTCGCGTCCCATAGTTGAGGTTTCTTCTTTGTATGAGAACACTTGAGTAGTTGAGGTGGAATAAAGAGTTGAATGAGCATCTGGTGACCCTTCTGGGAAACATGCTGTTCCAAATTTGATTTCCCTGTCTTTTCTGTGAGGTTTTAGCTGAGGCCAACACATGTTTTGAGATTGCTGCTTGACAGAAGCAGGGAAATAATCTGTGTGCTTGTCGGTAAGTGACCTGTGCCAGCCATCTGTTTGTTACTGGGTGTTGTGGAGGCAGTAATTAAGTGCAGCCTGAATTTCCAATGTATCCTGTCACACAATTATATGTAAAAAATGATGATATCAGTGGTGAACGATCATGTAATGACTGTGAACACATCACAGTGAGGCCAAGGTTTTCTTGCAGACCACAAGCATAACTGTTTAACGACATTCGTTAGTATGCATCATTCGCTGTCTGTGTTACCCCTATTAGAGGTTTGAGCATAGAAATTTATAGGATGGTGGCTGTTACCTCCAGTTTGGATTCTGGAACTGCCTGAGTCCTGCAGCATTGCCAAAAGTTGCAGTTCCCCAGCTGTGTAGAGCAGGGAACTTTCAGAGTGCCCGGTGACTCCCTCCTTGCATCTTTCCTTTAGGGGTGGCCACAGTGCTTACTCAGTGTTCAGGACAGTTGGGATGTGCCTGCCCCAGAGTGATACCATAAGCACTGCAGCCTTTACACCAAGGTAAAGGTTCACAAAGAGGCTCCGAAAGTGTTCATCCATCAATCTGCCTTAACTAGAGTCAGTGCATAGGAAGGTCAAAACCACTAACTAGGTTAACCATACTCTGCTTTCCTGAGAGGTAAAAACCAAAAAGAACAAAAACAAAAAAACCCCACAACAAAACACCTAATTCACTCTTCTGTTTTTCAGACAGCCTCTGTACAATTGCTTCATGTTTCCTCAAGTAAACTGCACTGTTTCATAATGTGCACTCCTTTTGTCACCTCTAAGCTTGTTCCTCTTGAGTTCTTCCCAGAGCGGGCTGGCTGAGAGGCAGCAGTAGCTGGGTGGGCAGCAAGGACAGGCACAACTTGTTGCACAAGGATGACAGGCATACTGGGGGCCTTTCTTTCTTGAGCAGCTGAGCCAACTAACCCGTTGGTCTTGGAGGACCATGTTCATGGATGATTAGTTTCCATGGGGGGACGATTAGATTTCATGCTCTGAGCTGACAGGAGGCAGGGCTGGCTCTTTTCTTTTTCTTTTTTTCAACTCGAATGCCGAGAATGTCTGTTTGTTTTCTTCCCTGCATCCATTCTTTCCTTGCCTGCTTTTCTGTCTCCTGGCAGGCAGCAGTGTGGAGTTTGATTGGTGTGCTGTCTCCAGTATCCGCACGCTGCATCAGCTTGGCAACAACACGGTCGTGGTGAATTGCAACCCGGAGACGGTGAGCACAGATTTTGATGAGTGTGACAGACTGTACTTCGAGGAGATGTCATTGGAAAGGATTCTGGACATCTACCAATACGAGGTAAAACAAATAGTAATTAAAAATAAAAAAAAAATTAAAGAAAAGCAGAAGCAGCAACAAAAAGCCACAAAGCAGCCCAAACTTGTCAAAATTCATGTCACTAGCTTGCTTTTGCGAAGCAGCTGGGGGTAGGGGAGAGAGCTTGCTAGCTAAAGCTGTTTGGTTTGGATCCCAATGTTGCATTTTACACCTCGTTGATGTTCCTAGCAGACTGCTCAATAATGAATGCCAAATAAATATTAATTTATTTTGCAAGATGCCATATTGTGCAATATTTACAAGCAGATTTAATTTGCTGCACAGTCATTTATCGCACAAATTGTTCTGCCCTTGTGGTGCTGAGCTTTAGCACTTAAGTGTATCCTTGACTTTAAGCACAAGTACTCTCCCTGAAGCAAGCAGTACAACTTATGTGCATAACACTGACATGCTCAGAAGCTTGTGTTCTTGGGCCTTACAGTAGAATGGCAACATGCTGAACATTGTGCAAAGTGCAGGCAGGTTGGGAAGGGGCATTTGTATCCCTATCAAGCTGAAGGAGGTTCTGGCACCCGATCCACATGTTGGCCTTGTCTGCTGGGAGTTTTCAAGTGTTCAAAACTGCCAGTAGTAAGACAGAGAGGAGTCCCAGGGAGAGTCGGTGATGAGAGGATATGTGGAGAAAACGGTTGGTTCTGCTATGGAAAATGTTCATTTCTAACTGGTAATATACTTAGATTTTATGACTGAGATTTTCAAAGGTACGTACAGAAACTTTTATCTCCCTTGAAATTCAGAGTAAGTTGGCTGTATAACTTGCTGAAGGAACTATGAGGAACCCAGGTCATGTTATGACTTTTCTTGGCTCTTTTTTTCCATTACTTGACAATCTGAGCTCAGCTCCTTTGTGAATGGGAGATAGTTTCTAAAATGGTTTTATAACCTGGCTACAATTCAATTATTCCCAAATATGGAACCAAGCAAAAGCATATCAGATTTCAAGTCCCAGCCTCTAAGCTCGTCTTAAGCCACTTGCAAATTATTTTTAGGCCCATTTTTAACTTGTATCTTCATACTTAACCTGTTTTTTTCTGTGTTTTTTTACTTCTTTACATTTTCCTAAAAACAAGAGACAGTTACTGGAAAGTGTTGATTTAGGGCAGTTTAAAAGACTCTGGTGGCTCACTGGAGTCTTAAAGGCTGATTATTTTGGAACACTTTAGGATGGACCAGGAGGTTCAGCTCTATAAATGCTGAACACTTGTTTGTTTAACCAAAACTCAACTTCTGAACTTGGGGTGTGGAACAAATTGGTGTGACAGTTTGTCAGAGAAATAACACTGATGACACACAGCATCTAATTACTGGAGGATCAGAGAGGAGGTGGGGATAGCTGATGAGGGAGCAACTACTCATTTAAACATATAGTACTAGTAATTAGCAAGTTCTATAAGGAAAAATGTGAGAAAAGAATCGTGCGTACATTATTTGCTTTGTACTGCTTGTCACAGCAGGGGTTGGTGAATTTGAAGTCACAGCACTCGGGCTATTGGCTGACCTTGCTTATGCTGGGAGGTGTTGCAGATCTCATCATCAAATAGCAGCATCCTGTGGTACTTCATGCTGAAGGTGTTTGTTTTGGAGATGTTAAACCCATTAGGGTCTGAGCCTAGTAAGGGTTGTGCTTCTTCTAGTCTTTCAGTGTGCAATGAACAGTGTCAGTGGTGTAAATACTGTAAAACATTCTGGAGCATTGACAAACAGTGGGTAAAACCATCAGCAAACAATGGGTAAAGCCATTAGCCACCAGTAGAGAGGATTCCTCAGCTCCCTAAGTGTTAGGGTTAGCATCAGGCCTTGAGCAACTATTCCCACCTTTCTGATTAGACAGGCGAGGCTCCATTGAGGAGTGGGTTGACCAACGAGATGATGGGGGTCCTCAACCTTCCCCCCAGGTGCTGCTCACAGCTTGGCTCTGGGCTGTTCCAGGGATGTACTCAGCTGGCTGTCTCCCTCCTTAGTCAACATCCCCAGCTGCTCTGGCACACCGGGGACAGCTCTTCAGAGTCGAGCTGTGCTTTGGAGGGAAGCTTAATTTACTATGAAAGTGCAAAATTAGGTGGTAGTCTGCGAGGACAATAATTTAAGAAATAAATAAATAAAAATCCTTCCCTCAGATTTATTGGCTTTTTGTTTCTAGAGAAGATGTTCCCTTTTTATTTTAATATCTCTCTGCTTGAGGGCCTCTTCTGATTCTTTTTCGGTTTCCAGGATCATTCTGAAACAATTCATAAAACTAAAGGAGGCTCTTAGGTACAATTTTAATGGTCTAATTTGTTTTCAAACTCAGGGAAAAAGAAAACCCAACTCTATTACTAATGGCATAAAAGCAAGGTAGTAATAAAAAGAGTGATTTTTATTGTAAAGGGGAAAATAATTCTCTGTAGGCTTCTTTCACTAGACTACGTACAGAGTATATTTTAAGGCTGCACGTTGGCAAGGATATTACTCATCTTCTTTGTAATTAAAATAAGGCTGATGACAAACTGATACGTGGTGAAGTCTGTTCCTCTCTGCCTGTGTTTCTCAGCAGTGCAGTCCCATGCCCTAGCAGGGCAATGGGTTGCTCTTGAGTTGAGAGCATTCTTTGGGAAATAACAGCAGAATTTTAAAGGAAGAGGTAAGCAGCAGCTGGGCCTCAGTTTATGGTTCTTTTTGAGTAAAAATGAGTGTGTGATTCTTTGCTTTCTGCTTGAGTGAGCTGCCTCCTCTGTCTCCTTGGAGTCCCAGATGCCATCGCAACTTTGAGGTGGGCAGTATTTTGATTTTAGTGGCTCAGTGACTGGAACTGCTTTAAAGGAGGAAACAAGCAGCGGCTGAAGAGATGCCATTTGCTGGGACATTTGTGGTTGAAATATGTTTAGGATAGATTACAGTGTTGTTGACCTTGGCATCAAAGCTAGGCTGACTTTTTATCAAACAAGAACCGTTCCAAGCTGCGAGAAGGGTTTGCTTATTCACTGTCTGGTTCTCATCAATGAGGGATGATAGAGAGTCCAGAGAGCAGAGATAAGGACTGTGTTTTGAATGGGTCTGGAAGCTTGAGGGGTTTCAGAGATCCAGTAAGGAACAGATTTTTCTTCAGAGTTGGAGGTGACGAGCTCTGATGTCAGGAGATGGCCCCAAGTGGGTGCAAACCAGCCTCTGTCCTTGCTCCACCCTCTGCTAATCAAGTATTTTTCACTCCCCCATCCTAAGCTCTTTCGGATGGTTGCTGTTGGCCAGCAGCTGTGTGTCATCCCATAAGCAAATGCATGAAGATTAGGAAAAAACATTGTCTCCAGCACTTTATATTGGCATGTACTGCAAATGAGTAATCTTGCAGACCTTGTCTTCTTCTTCTTAAGAAGCACTTCTTAAGTGCTTCTTAAATGCCAGGCTTTTTAAGCGGATCTTTATTATGGTAGGAAATTATCCTCATCAAAATTGAGCAGGGTTTGTACTAGCATTTATCATTTGTTTTTTCTGAGTCGCTTCTGGACCATCCTGCTCACAGCTTATGGATCTTCCATTCCAAATCCTTTAAATCCCTCATGAAGAAGTTCCTTTTCCAGGAAGGCCAGTTGGGATAACCTTCTCCAGGAAAAACACACTTGTTAATTAAAAGAACATAGATACTCTAAAAGATAGAGCCAAACCATGGGTCACTGTGCACTGGATGTTGATTTATGTTTCTCATTTGCTAGAGGTGGGTAAAACTGTATAACACATGTGGTTCAAAAGAGCTCATTGCTACGGCTGTACTGTGGGCCTGATTCTCCTCTGGGCCAAGTTTCACTGGCTTTAATTTAGAATTAAAGCACCCATTATTTAATTACTCTTAATTATTAAATGATCTGAATGTAATTCGCATCCCTATAATTGTTGCAGGTACTTGAAAGCCTTTTATTTTCCTACCAACCTATATTGTACTTGAAAGTCATCAGTAGTCTATTTAAATAAGTACAATAAAAGCCATATTTGCACCTGAAGAAGGATGCATGATTGCAAGGAAGCTCTGCTAGCTCTTGTTATTGGCCATTTCTTATTTCCTGTGGTAAAATGTTGTAGTTGCCCAGGCACAAACACAGGATGTGCCATTGGGAGTGGAGGATGCTGTGCCACCTGTTCTGCCTCATCTGCTTCTGGAGTTTAAGGTATTGAAGAACCTGCATAGAAATGAGCATGTTTGAGAGTCTGGCTGAAATACTTGTGCTACCAGAAAGGAAGAGCTAGTTGAGAATACTGAGGATGAATTAAAATAAAGGGTGACATATATCTACAGTAATTCTACTCCATAGGCTGCTTGATGGATTGGGCTCTGATGAACAATGTGCTGCTTGGCTCTGTATGAGGCAGCAAGGGGTCAGCTGGGAAGCAGTGAGGGCTCCCTAAAGCTTGCCTGCTGGGGCTAGGAAAGGATGTTGGCTTAGCAAATAAAAGTGCTGGCATAGGAGGGAAAAAAACAACAACAAGAAAACCTTCCAGTTGTTTTTAATTGCTCCTCTGTTGGAGGTTACTGCCTTGTGTCTCTAGTAAAAAAAGAGTCTGTGTGAATGTCTGCTACTCTGGCAGTCCCTGGCCATAGGGCTGTTTTCCTGGAAGCCATAGGCTGTTTCCAGGAAGAGCTTCCTGAGCTCTGAAAGAAGGAAGACCTAAAACACCTTGTTTGTTTGTGCTGCTATGCCTGATGGCCACAGCAGGGCTCTGCTGAAGTGATGGTCCCCATGTCCACGCGTGAGGAGGAAGGACCTGATCCTGCTGAGCAGAGTTCTGAGCTGTGTTGCAGGGCGTGATGGTTTTGTAGCAGAGCTCCCTTCCCATGCAAATTGAAGGAGCATGTGTCAGCCTGGTGCTTATCCTCACTGGGAAAGCAGAAGCCCCTTAATACGACATGGAAACAAAGTAGTAATCTGTGGTTCTGGCAGAATTTGTGAAATCTTGGCTTGATATCAAAAATATGAGAACACTGCAGACTCCTGGGTTTCCTGGGGAATTTGATACCAAGTTACTGCTGTCTGTTGATGACATCAAGGAGGACTGTGCTTTTTTTTTTCCAGAGGCTACATTCTGAATCACACTTTGTGACCTGGGTACCTCTGGATCATAAAAGTTATGATCTGCTCATATCTAAATATGATATAATCTATATGTTGAATCCTTAGTTTGAACAGTTCTTAATATTAAGCTAACTTGGATGCAACTGTGCTATTTTCTCTCTACCAACAGGGATGTAGTGGCTGCATTATTTCTGTGGGCGGGCAGATTCCCAATAACTTGGCAGTGCCACTGCACAGGAGTGGAGTGAAGATCCTTGGCACGCATCCTTTGCAGATTGACCGGGCAGAAGATCGCTCCATTTTCTCAGCTGTTCTGGATGAGCTGCATGTGGCTCAAGCTCCCTGGAAGGCAGTCAGCACTCTGGTAAGTTGGGATGTGCATCTGGGAAGCAATAACATCACTGGGCGTTATGAGCATCTGTTCATGGGGACCAACTTACTGATACATTTTGAGATTCTGAAGACGTTTGACCATTTTAATTTTTTTTTACTACTCATGTTGAAGAACTTCTGAGACCTGTCAGTGCCTCTGTTTTTCCTGATGAAGCTCTATGGGAAGGTCTGAGCATGACAACTCTGGAACAGAGAAGTCGTGTTCTGTTCGGCGTGTCCCGTAGCACTCTACTGTTTTTCTTTGTTTTTTTTTTTTTTTTTAAGTATAAATGCAGTTAGAATGGAAATGTTGATATGACTTTAAAATATGTTCTTGTTCACAGCATGTTTTCCTTCCCTGTCTTTAGAGAGATGCGGTTGAATTTGCAGGCTCTGTGAGTTACCCTTGTTTGCTGAGGCCTTCCTATGTTCTAAGGTAAGGCTCACCAAGGTGGGGAGTATGAGCTCAAAAAACCTTCTTGAGACAAGGGAGAGAGTCATTTTGGGGACATGGGGAAAACACTTTGCTAGGTGCATGCAGCTTAAAACTGCCAGTCTTAACAGATGGGACAACTGCTCGTATCAGTAGAGGAATCCAACAGATTCCTTACGTCGGTCAGGCATAGATCAAAGGTAGAATGTAATTGTAAGAATGTCTGTTTAGCTGAACTGCCTTTTTTGTGTCTCAAGGCCAAAAACCGCAAGCCATCTGGGATATTCCTTCAGGTTCCTGGAACTACTACCTATACAATTAAGCCACAAGATTGTTTGCCACCAGGAAAATCAGAAGGCATCATGCTGAGGCCATTTATTGGGGTTGGCATCTGTTCCCAGAAAATGACAGCACATCTTTTGAATTCAGCTTCTTATTTGCCAAACTTCTCTGCTTTCAGGCATGTTTTATGTCCCTACACTGCGGCAGCTGTTTCTCTTTAAATAGACATTGTACAGAACTGCACATTTCCGACAGCTAGACTTTTTGAAGAAGTTTCATCAGTGCTCACACAGGTTTTGAATGATCACTCTTCTCTGTGAGGAGTTTCTTTAGAGCTGACTAGGCACAAAGAGGCAGTTTGCTGGGCACAATTTACAAGTGCGAATAAATTGGAGGCAGGATCCTTTTCATATGAAAAGGAACATATCAAAGTGAAAATAATTTAAAATAAAGATAAAGAGAATGATTTCATATATGTTCAACCTCAAGAAAATACCCTTCAGAAGAGACTGCTGATTGTGACTTTTCCATCCAGTTTCTGAAGCTTGCAGTGAAGTTGCAAATCCAAATTGAAAGCCTGAGCTTTGATCAGGAGGGCAAATTAGAAACCTCCTTATGTCACATTCTAGATTTTTAGGATGCACTCCTTTTAACTTGTTTCCATTTGTATTCAATTCAGTATAAACCTTTTCCATGTAAGTATTTGGTAATGCAGTATTTCCAAGGTATTTTGAGCATTTCAAGGTTAGAGGAACTTCAGGACAGATTAGGAGAATTTCAGGGAGATGGAACTGGAGAATGTCAAGCTTGAAGAAATAGAAAGTGAAAAGCCCTTGCACAGCATTCTGTCTGGCCTCTATTTGCAGAGCAGCAGCAGGTCCACAGCTAGGCTTCATCCTTTGAACACATGTGGCCTTTAATATTTGCTAGTTGCCTCTGAAAACTAAATGCATTTCCTCCCCAGTTTTGTGGTGTATGCACCAGTTCACATCCTCAGTGGCGCAGCTGACATAGATCCACGGATTTAATTGAACTCTATTGATTTACATCAGCTGAAGATGTAGTCCAGTTAAGTAGAAGCATGTAGGTACTTGTGTCTATTTACCTTAGGTTAAAGTGACTGATACAGTGGGGTAGATTCTTCCTCTACTTTTCTCCACAGCCTTTGTGGTCTTGCCCTTCAAAACGAGGAGGAAGCTGGGCAGCAGTGGTAGAAGTGAACATCGTTGCATCTTGTAAAATAAATACATAAAAATTAAATGTCCTTTTTATCAAAGAGACCCAAATTACTGACTCTCAACCCATGTTCTAAATCCTCCTGTCTGTTATTACTGAGAGTTGCATTTCAAAGCAGCTCTCAGATACTACATCTGTATCTGCTCTGCCCCTCCCCTAGAATCTAAGAAAAGAGCCAGCTAAGAGCAGCCTGTTTCACCTTCGTTTACACTGTCACAACACAGCGTGGCCTGTACATTCCTGGCTTCACCTGTCTCCAGAGAGCAATTGGGCTGTCTGTGTGCAAAGTGTTATGCCCTGAGCTCTGGCGAGTATAATGGAGGTCTGTGAGGTACCAGTGCTGCCTTTATTTCAGCTGAGTGCAGTGAGCACTGAGTGGCTGAAGTCAGGATCTTGCTTGGCTGGTCTGTCATGTAGAGGTAGCTGGCAGCCCTGTGTTGTGGTGTCTAGTGCTCGCAGGTCTCCCTTGCAGTGACAAGGGAAGCTGATTGCTTTTGTTTTGTTTTGTGTTTCCATTCCTACAGTGGGTCTGCAATGAATGTAGTATTCACTGAAGAGGAAATGAAAAAGTTCTTAGTGGAGGCCACCAGAGTCTCTCAGGTACCAGTCTTTGCCCTGCCGCTGCTTTTATGTTTTGTGCCTGCTGTATCTTTTTCACCTGTTCTGTTTTCCATCTGTTTCTGAGGAGCCAGTGAAATTAGAGTTTGACCCCTCAGTTCATTCCCCAAAGGGCAGATCTTGAATGCAGGAACCTTTGCGAGCTTTTGCTATGACATTTAACTGTGCAAATAATATACTGAGTTTCTTCTGATACAGAAGCAGGACAGCTGCTTGCTTACTGTTAGTTAGGTGGGGTTATTGAGCTTCAGAGTACATAAAGCAGAAGATGAAAGATTTCGATTTTAAAAGTTCTTCAAAACCTGATTTGGGGATTTCTTTAGTGTCTTTTTTTCTACCAATGGGAAGGATTTGGGACAGTACATAGAAATTTAGAAAAGAAAAATCTCAGCAATTCCCCAAAGACCTGAGTGCTTCAGAACAGAGCAAACAACTCAAAGCCTGAATTTCCTCTGTGCTCATCATTGGTGTTATACTGTACGAGGGATGTTCGGAGAGCTGAGAGCGTGGGAGGAGAAAATGAAACGACAGAGCTTGAAATGATAATATACAGAACCTGGAGTCTGACCTTTCAACGGTTTGAGTTTGGCCTGTTTTCTTTTGATTCCCTCCCCAGCTTTTTTGGTGGTGGTTTTTTTTTTTTTTTTTGAATGATCCCTCTTTGGAATAGTACTGTAGTAGTTGCTGTAGTTTCCTGCTGTGGCCCAGGAAAGTGAACTTCATCAGCTTAAATTGTCACAGCTTGATTGACTTTAATTGGGCAATGCAGCTTTTCATTGCTGAGAATCTCAGCCCTGGTACAGGAGGCCCTGTGGGAGGCTGGGGAGCTTGCAGTGCATGATGTATTCCTGGGGAAAAGAGGAGCTGTTTCCTTTGGGTCCATGTGATGGTCATTTCTGCTACAGCAATACTGAGTTGATGCTGCAGACACAAGCAGCTGTACTTCTTGGTCACACAATGAGTTTTTGGGTACTCTGGCCCTGGTCCTGCAGAGATGTTTGGTAAATTTACATGCTAAAGTTTTGCTAGTTTAGTCAGACTGCAAAGGGAAGACTTCTTTCTTCATGCAGTATTTTTATTTTGCTAACAGCCTTAATATAGCTGGAACTAGCAAAAATCAAAAGATCAGAAGTATTGTATTCTTCTTTTAAATTGGGGAGATTTTTAGTCTCATCAAGGCTTTATGGGTTGTAATCAATTCCACCTAATTAGCTGTGAGCGTACAACTGAATAAGAGCATCTGTATGGGACACAGACTTCATTTTTCTATTACAAAGGCTTTCCTATTTCTGCTTCACCCAACAAAGCATCTCCAGATAAAGCGCCTGACCCACGTTCTGTTGTTTTAGCCACTTTGCTATTATGGTGTTATCTCATTATGGCATTCATGTTGTCAGTAATGTTCAAAACTTCTTGCAAGATTTGCGATAGATTGGAATAAACAAGGTTGTGTGCATATCTAAGATCTCCTTGTGAAAAACTGCAGCACAACAGAAAGTTACAGGACATGAGCCACTAAATTTATGAAACAGCAGAGGCTGTGGCATTGTCCTTGCCTGTGAATTTACCCTTGCACTGATAAATGTAAGGAATCGTGTCTGGTAACTTTCAGAGTTGCTTTATATTTTTTCAAGAGGAGTCTTTTGAGCATGCCCAGGCTGTCATTTATTCCCTTTTATTCTCTAATAAATAACAGGCAGTTAATAGTGGATGGGACAGTTAAAATGTTGAAACATAAAGCTGGCCTGGAAGAATGTGGATTAGATTTTTAACCATCTGTTGGAGGGGGTGGTTGGGAGGAGAAAGCATTGGACACAAGTGTGTGCTGGCATCCTGAGAGGGATGGGAAGAAGAGGGAGGAAAATTGTGTGTACCAGGAAGCCTGTTGAGAGTCAAGGGCAGGTTGATCCTGGCCAGCTATAATTAGTGGCAGTTTCTCCCTGGGAGACTTAGGAAATCAGGCGGGGAAATGAGAAAGGAATGGATTGGTGGCCTAAAATATGTGATTTACTGACATAGCAAACAGCCACTCTGCAATGTCATTAAGTATGCCAAGAATTGGTTACCCTGAGAGGCAGTATGCCCAGTGAGGTGGCTGCGAGACTCAGAGCAGGGACACAGTGAAGATCTCAGAAGTAAGGAGCGTCTTTGGGAGGCAAGATCAGAGGTCACTGCATCTGTGCAAGTGTCCCACTATCTTCCTTCTGTCATGGTGTCACCTAAAAGCCCATGGTATTTTTGCCTGCAAATTCTCTGTCATAGTGATACTTTATGGAGGGCTCAGTGGCTTTGGGGAAATCATGTGAAGTTTTCTCCAGTTATTTCTTTAGCAAAGTTCACTTGTCTGTGGAATAAGGATATTAATAGATTGGTGTTGTGAGACTCCGCTTCCAGAGCTTTTCCTGTGATGAATAGTGGAGTACTTGGATGATCCACAAATACCATCAAATAAAAGCTTTCTTATTCTGTCTTGTCATGATGACAGGATCACCCTGTGGTACTCACTAAATTTATTGAAGATGCCCGTGAGGTGGAAATGGATGCTGTAGCCAAAGCAGGAAGAGTAAGAACTTTTGCTTTTCTTTAATATTAGACTTTTTCTAAGATAGGAGATTTGTAAAAATGGCTGGTTTTAATGACTTACTATGCAGTGCTGACAAGAGCAGCGAAACGGGAAAGGAGGGATTTTTCTGAGGTTTGAAAACATCACGATTGAGAAGCTCAACCTACTTTATTGTATACACCTAAATTGTTTCTTTACGTACTTTTTTTTTGTGCTTTAAGCATTTCTTAGTCACATGAATGAATCCTTTAGAATAAGATTGTTATGGATTTGCAAATCACTGGCTTCACAAATGACTTGCATCAGAATTGCTAGCATGTGTTATGGTATTACGTGTTTTACTGCTACAGCTTCACCTCGCATTTCATTGCTGATCAAATACAGTTTTCACAAGCAATCACAAACTGCTCATTTTACAGAAATGCTCTGTTTTCAGTCTTCATTTTTAACCAGCAGACAAGATCATTGTCTTTTTGAGTATCAAGATGGTGCACCTTGATGCAACTTCATTTAGCTTAAACCCTGAGGCTTGTATTTTCCCTTATTGTTTTTCTCTACAATTAAAATTCTGTAAAAGAGTAAGCAAACATATACAAATTTGGGGGAATGGCAAATTTTTGGTCTTCATGGGCAGGAGAGCTTAAAGATCTGGTTTAAAGTCTAACGAGCTCTTATCTTCTTAATCAATATGTGTTACTAGAGGTCATAGGATCTCCAGGCTGTGTTCATTTTACCATTCTCAGTTTGCTTAAGCACAATGTGAAAGAAACTAACATAATGCTCTTTTTCATGTGCCCTGTGTTTGCTTTAGATGTATTCTCCCCCAGAATTTGGGGAGATTTCCTTCTTGCACCATCTCTTTTTGCTTTTGGATACAGCTCTATTCAAGAGCCTGCTGGCCTATACCTAGCAAAGGGCAGGGAGGTGGGGGCACAGTTCACGAGAGAGTGTGGTGTGACTAACTACTGTCTCATTATTGTGTGCAGGTTATTGCACATGCTGTTTCAGAGCACGTGGAAGATGCAGGCGTTCACTCTGGAGATGCCACTCTCATGTTACCCACACAGACTATTAGCCAGGGAGCCTTGGAGAAGGTAGGTGTTGTACCTGCGCTGAAAAGAGAAAGGAGAATAAGAATTAGTTTCAGCTTTCTCCTTACTTGGGAGAACTTCAAATTAAAATTCAGGAGAAATAAAATCAACAATGTTTTTTTTTAAAGGCTAGTGTGATTTGTGCAGATGTTGGATGTCACTGTGCTCCCTGTGACTCTCTCTGCTGCATTTATAAGATCATCTGAACTGTGTCCCGTTAATTGAGGCAGTAGAAGTACACACTTTTACATTTGTTGGGTTTTTTTGTCTCATTTTTTTAGGATAAACTTCTTTGCAGTAGAGGAGTGTCCTATCCATGTGTATGCCAGGGTTCACTTTCCACTTCTTCTCCCCAGTCCTTAAATGATTAGATCAGGTGTACAACTTTTTAGCTGCCTACCTTTTCTGGAAAGGATATCAGAATGAATGAGCCTCACCTAATTTTTACTCTTTTCCCCTTTGAAGAATAAACCTAGTAATATGGAGTTAGTTGTCAACATGCGTATTCTAAATGAATATGCAGTCCTCCATGATGTCATCCTGTCTGTGCCCCAACTCTGTTTACAAACATGTCCAGGGCCTTGTTTCTGAGAGCAGCCATCTTCTGGAGCCAAGCTATTCCAAGACTTGTTCTGAAATAGTGTATGATTTTTTGCCAACCAAGAAATTAGGGCTGTAGTTTTCTCCCAGTTTGGCCAGAAGTATTTCTGCTGACACACCTCCCACTGGTGGGACAGGCTTGTTTGTGAAAGACTCTTGGGATGCCTGTCATACCAAGTAGATAATCGTCACTACTCTTTATTTCACAAGGAGTTATACAGGCTGCTGTGTAGGAGTTGCGACAGATAGGACAGGTTTTTATCCTCTCTCTCTTCCCCTCACTCCCCTTTTCACATACACATGAAACTGTGTTTTAACTTCTGCAATCAAATGAAGCCTCAGATTCTGGGTTACCAGAACACTGTTTGCTTCTGAAATATACTTTTATTGCCAAAATGAGGCTATATTGAAGAACAGTGCAGTAGCAGAGAGATGGAATATTTTAAGGAATCCACATTTATTGATATGGTGCTGTTTTGTGGGATTTTTATTTTTATGTATATATATATGTGTGTGTGTGTGTGTGTACATATTGTTTTTGGCAGGTAAAATCTGCTACAAAAAAGATTGCAAATGCCTTTGCCATCTCTGGTCCATTCAACGTGCAGTTCTTGGTGCGAGGCAATGATGTGCTGGTAAGTGCTCTTGTGACTGCCAAGGAAAGTTGTACTCTGCTGGAGACAGGTGCGTGGCTCCTGCAGTTTCTCCCTGTCACAGAAGCTCTGTGGCAATTACAGCTGTGGATTTCTAACTTGCCTTATCTGATGGCATGTGTCCATCAGCAACAGCTTAATGTCACCGTGGCTTTTGTCCTTCCCAAAATCATCAGTATGTAGCAGGATGGACAGCACTGAGACTTGTGCTTCATCCTATGAGCTGTATGTCATTGCTTTCAGCTCTCAGATATCCCCTCTGGTCTTTAGCTGTTTTGCTTATAAAAATAAGCCTTCCGTGTTTCTGGAAAGAATGCAGGACAATGTAAGTGATAGAGCTTCTAATATAAGCTGCTAGCATGGTTTTGTAAATAGTATGGTCTTAATAGCTATCAGTAACAGAAGTATGGCAGATGTCTGACCCTTTATGGATGAGAGTGGGTTTACTTTTGGTAGTGGAGGAAGATGAGAGGAGTGAGAGCAGAGTATGACTGAGGAAGCAGTGAATGGGTGGAAAGCCTGACATGGTATGGAAGAGATGTTATTGGTGCAAGATGCTGTTTGGGCTGTTTGTTGAGGAAAACATACTTAACTGTACCTCGTGTTTCTTTTATTTCACACAGTTATCCAGAAACTCTACAGAGGAATAGGACAGAGTCTTCCTTCCTTGCTTTTCTTCAGCCTTTTTTCTGGATTAAACCCTCATTTTCCTTCTGTCCTAACATACCTATTCTTGCCCTGCCTTGCTGCCTCTTTGTTCTCACAACACTTAGTTTCTTGCTAATGGATTTTGTGGCCTGCTTCTCAGGAAGATGCAGAACTCCTGTTTCTTGCCTGGGTCACTGAATGCCTTCCAAATGAAGACAAGGAAAGCCTAGCTGGGCATTCAGGAAGTGCCATTAACATGAAAAAGGAAGAAGGAGGGCTTCTAAAGCTTGTACATAATGCTACTGCATAAATTCTCATGCTGCTTGTGCATTAATTTAGGGTATAGTATAAAACTATTTCCAGAGTGATCTATGGACAATAGAGCTGAAACTCAGCTGCAGAACATTGGAATCTTGGTATCTCAAATTGCTCGTTTCCCATCCCTTATTGCTCTTTGTAACATTGAACACAGTTTCTGTGCCTCTTATTTGGCAATCTGAAGACCATGTCTGTCAAGAGGAGTAAGGACTGATTTCCAGAGACATGAATTAATCTATTTCCTTGCGCCACAGTGCTTGACTGAGGTATTTCTCCTTCCTAATCCCATCAGGTAATAGAGTGCAACTTGCGGGCTTCACGCTCCTTTCCTTTTGTATCCAAGACTCTGGGTGTGGACTTCATTGATGTGGCCACAAAAGTGATGACTGGAAAAGAGGTTAATGAATCATCCCTCCCAACACTGGAGCATCCCATTATTCCATCCAAATACATTGGGATTAAGGTATGGTTTCAAAAAGAGCACAACAGAGCCAGCACTTGGCATGTTAATAGACATCAGTGAGTACATTGATGCCTGGAGAACAATTTACATATTGGCCAAATCGACCCTTTCCAGTTTCTTTTATGATGATGTGTGTTGGGAATTTTAGAGACATCAAAGGAAAATTATCCAGTGCTAAACAACATCAATCTCCGTTTTTTCCTTGTATTTAACCTGTTGTGATTCCAAACTGTCTGAGGGATATGCAGTTGAACTGAATACTGAAGTTCGTGCCTTTTTGTAATGCTGTCTGATTTATGTGTGGACATGTACAAATTTGTGTCTTGAGTGTCCCCAGATTTTATCTTCAGGGACTGAGATGTGGGCCTTCGTTGAATGCATGGAACCTCTTTTATGTGTACCACCAGTTAAAGGAGGGTTAAAGTCTTGGATTCATTGATTTCAGTGGGGCCAAGATATTACTTTTCAGAATTACTAGATTTATACAGCACTCAAGATACCAAAATGTGCTCTAAATGTTTTGGATGCTTGGTGGAAGAAAAAAAATTGAAGTTCTTAATCATAAAAATCTAGAGCAGCAGTGCAAGGATATGACTGATAATGAAAATTGCTTGTACATGAACTTTCAAGCTTTAATAGCTTCCATATTAAGTGAGAACTGAAAGAATAGGAAGTAGCTAACATCCTTCTGCTATCAAAATCTTCAGTCTGGAAGCAACCTAATGCTTTCTTTTGATACCACAGGTGAGTGTTTTTCTGAAAGTCTAGTCTGAGGGTTTTTTGTTATTATTTTTGAGTGTCATTTATTTCTATAAATTTCTGTTATTTAGACTCAGGGCTTCTGTTGCTGTTTGTTGTTAGCTAAACAGTCAAGAGTTTCATCTCTCCTGGGAATGTGGGCTACAGATTGCAAAACCCAGCTATTTCCTTGAAAATTTTGCTCCAAAGCCTTTTGTACTGCTTGTGTTCTGCACGGATTTGTCAAATATAAAATCCTGCTAACGCATTTGGAAATGCTGAACTTGGAAAAGCATTCCTGTTAAACCTGGTTCTCATTACTCGAGCATCTTATTTTCTGTCCTCTTATGGTTTTATTAGTAGGAATATCTGCATGGAAATGGGATTTTGTTTCTCCAGCAGTTCTGAAGTACTCTAGAAAGAGAATATGAAATTGTTTTCATTCTCAATGTAGCTTCTCCTTTGTGAATTTGGAGTCCCATCAATTTAGTTTTAGTGACTAAAATATTGCCTTGCCGTGTTTATCTTCAGAGTGAAACATGTTCATCCTGACCAAGATTAAATCATGGATAGAGCATGACTGGCTAAGTTTTTACCTAAGATTTATCTGCAGTACCAGACAGAGTCTGTTCCTTCAGATTGATTTTCACATTGATGGCAGACAAAAGTTAGGGGACTGGTTGGAAGACTTTTCTTGATTGTTACCTTCCAAGACATGCATTAAAAATAATCCACCTTGACTGTCAGATCTCAGCGTGAGACTGCAGAGTTGGCTACTGTAAAAATTTTCTCTTACAGAGGAAGCAAAACTGATCTAAAAGTCACCAAGACAGATGACATGCACTGAGAAACCTCTTGCAGAGCAATTCTGCTGTCACATTTTAGTTGGTCGTTGTTAGGTGCCATGAAACAGCATCCGTCTTGCCTGCAGTATTACCTCCAGGACCTCCAAGCGTAGGATTACATCTTTGGATTCTGAACCAGAATCTTCTCTAAGCAGCACTGATGCTGTCTTTATGTAAATGCCTGTAGTAGTTTAAGATAGTTAAAATAACCTCTAAGAATTCATTAATTAGTAGACAATTATTTTGGATTGTTTGCCACATGTGGTCATGGGCTCTTTAGCAGAGATTTGTTTTGTTTTGTTTTATTCTTTTTTTTTTTTAATAAAGTTAAATTAGACAAGAGAACTTAGAGGCTAATGATGCTGCTATGTCCTAACTCCTCAGAATAGTGATGAAGATAATCAGTAGTTTTAATACACCCATACGAAGGTTAAACAAAAATTAGTGGTGTGTATTTTTGAGGGAGAAAGGGAAAAAGAATCTGAAAATGGTTTGCCAAGTTTCACCAGCTTTCTGCCAAGGCTGTGGCTGTGTTCCTGTGGAATGGTTTCATCCTGCGAGTGAAGAATTTCTGCTGCTGAAATGTTTGCTCAGAAAACTGACTGGCTTTAGATAGTATCTCTCCTTGTTTCATGAATTAAACACTTTGCAGACTTTCTGTTCTAAAAAGTCTTAAAAATGGTAGTGGGCTACCACAGATTAGAAATCTGCTGTCAAGATATGAACAGGATTGCAAGAGTTAAGAGGATGATTTAGTGGTGAAATATGTGCTTATTTGTTCCAGTCCATCATCAGGATGCCGGGGATGCCCGTTTGCCAAGTACTCCTTTTGCTTATCAGCCTTGACCAGTGCTTCTTGTGGATTAATTCATGTCTGTCTCTTCCTGTAGCTTTAAGTGTAACTGGAGTTTTGCAGTAATCTATTAAATATTCATTCTTCTTTCCACCCCCACCTTCTTTCTCTCACAAGGCCCCGATGTTTTCCTGGTCCCGGCTGAGAGATGCTGATCCTGTTCTCCGATGTGAAATGGCCTCTACTGGGGAGGTATCTTTTATTTTTTTTAATAATTATTTAAGCAAATCACCTTTAAACATGAATCTTTGAAAGTAATCTTATTAGTGTCTGAGTCGTGATGGCATCTGTATCCTCGACAATTGAAAACATCTTTCTTATCTGTGAGAACACATTGTCCTGGAACACCTGATTGATTCAGCCACTGGATGTCCCTCTTTACCTGCATGTGGGCTCTGCGTTGTACCTGCTTGGTGTGACAGCCTGAAATGAGTTTGTCCAAGAGGTGTCGGGTTCTGGGAGGTTCTCGATGCGTCGGTCCATTTTATGAATCACCAGCTTCCTGACAGATGAGCGCGTACAGCCCGCAAAACCCCCGATCGGTACACAGCACAGTAGCAGTATCAAGATTCCAGGTCATGGGCGTTTGGTCTTGGAACGTGCTACTTACTTAAAGGCAACAAATACATGTGGCGATATTTTTGTTGTTGCCTGGTAACCATCGAAGCATGTCCCAAGGTGCAGAAAGGCGAGAAATGCGATGAGTGCAGTATTGGCTGTCGGTAGGATGAGGGGGAGGCGGGAGCTGCTTTGCACGCAGCAGGGCTGTGAGGTGCTTCTGGAGTGTATCTGAGAAAGCATGGTACACCATAAAGGAGCAAAGCCGTTCCTCTTCCTGCGCAGGGTTAGATGGGAGCCCTTGCCCTTCAATAGCTGTGTTTCTCTAGACATCATTTGAAGAAGTACTGCACGTGCAGAACAAAGAGGCTTGTTTGAGTTCTTGCTGATCTGTCAAGACTTTCTGTAGATACATCCAAGCTATCTTTAAACTTGCTTGCTCTGCCACTTCTAGAGGAGATATGGTGGCTAGAGACTTATTCCTGTCTGGAAAGCCAACTTGGGAAGTGATTAAATTGTGAGGAAATTATGTTAGGCTTGACTCTGCTCCATCACAGCTAGGCAGGTGGCAGAGCTTGCACTGCCTCATTTGATATGAGCTCTTCTATATCTTCTTGTACTGTTTTCTTTAGAAAAGACTTATCATTTTAGTAAGAAAAATCATTAGACCCAAATACATGGTTAGAACAACCTTAGCTCTCTTACATCTCTCCAGGATTACTTTATTTCACTCTTTTTAATGCATGGAAGATCAGTTTTGCAGAAGATTTCCTGTCAGTATAGGCTAATGCGCAGAAAAAAGCCCGGTGACTTCCTTATTTTCAGAACAAAACTGACTACACAGAGAACATTTCTGCTCTTCACCCTCCACAAAAACAAAGGAATAAAAAATGTACCTAAGGGCAAGAATTATCTTTCTGAGCTTTATATGGAGTCAGAGATTACCTTGGTCATAAGGGAGGGACTATTAACTTTTATGAGTTGGAAAGATCCATATTCACAAATGCCATAAAATGTGACAGTTATGAAGGTCTTTCTTATGAGTGAAGTAAGGATAATAACTCTCTTCGGGTAAAATGCTCAATTATTCCTCAAAGACATTTTGAACACACAGGGCTTGATTTGGGCTTGAATTTGTCGCATCTATCTGGCAGAGCTGCATTTACTGGGAGTCTGTTCCCGCAACACTAGCAGACACAGTGCTGGAGGTTCCTTCGGGTATTGTGGGTGATTTGATCACACTGCAGTGGGAATCTTCCCCTGGCAGGGTGGAATTCCCTGGCCAAGCTTACAGGGTAGGACTATCCATCACCTAAAAAGTCAGGGATGTGCATCTCTTCGCAGAAAACCTACACTGCAAAGCAGACTGAAGGCTCGAGGATGAGTTCTCGAAGAAAAGCTGAGCAGCAGGTTGTCATGATTATTTCTCCAGTCCCCAGTGGGATTTTTGTTTGTGCAGTTCTTATTTTTTTTCACTTCAGAAGTTCTGGCAAATCACAGTTTGTTCTTCTTCCATGAAATATTGCTTTCTGCTCACCATGGAAACGGTGAGACCATGAATGTGCTCACTCTGTGATGGGAAGGACCACGAGAGGAAAATGGGAGAGCAGTCCTCAATCAGCCCTTTTATCCCATCTGTATAAGTGTGTAGATTTGTTATTTCAAAGAGAAAAATCTATGACAGTTGCTGCTTCTGTCTGTTTTTCAACAAGTGTGGAGTCAGCCAGAAAAAGCAAGGGCTGTTCAGTTGTTTCTTTGCAAACTTTCACAGAAGCTCCTACATTCCTTTATCATCAGAATTCCAAATTTGGATAAGGAACACAGTTTGGTTCTTGAAGAATGTCTTTGTCATCTGACAGTCTGTAAGCAGCTGAGATCCACAGGCAGTTCTGAGTGATGGAGAACTGCTACATGATTTTTAATATCAAGATCTTATTTGTATAAGATAAATTCTTACGAATTGGCATGATTATTTTCTTGCTTTAAGTGCATACTGACAGTTTGGTAGAATTCCACGCATCTGTGTAACTAATGGAAAAGCATGTGGTTTTTCATCAGCAGAAGTGTGTGACAGCACAGGTGCAGTCAGCACAGTTTGCTATGTCCACACACACAAGCATGCCTGCGTGCAGAGCACTCACGGGTATTTAAGCATTGCATAATGTTAAACATTTTGCAGTGCACTTACAAACACTAGAGCAGAAGCTGTGTGCAACGTTCACATAACTCAGCAGAATCAATTGCCGTTATTCCTTGGTGTGCTGTTGGAAACTAAAGCGTTGCCTATTCCTTCGTTATTGCTTCATTAAAATTGTGAGATTTGCCTGCAGTGATCTTCTGATTTATTTTTTTTTCTGTGCCTGCAGACTCCATGCAAAAGCAGTCTGATTCTGCATGAAGAAGTCAAAAGAGTGTATTTAATTATTTTATTCCTCTTTACCTTTAAAACAGCGTTCTTGGGTTGTTTTTGTCTTCTCCCCTCATGCTGCCTTCTTTGTGCCTTTTCCTAGGTTGCCTGCTTTGGGGAGGATGTGTACTCTGCCTTCCAGAAAGCTATGCTTGCCACTGGATTTATATTTCCTAAGCAAGGAATTTTGATTGGAATCCAGGTAAGTCCTAAAAATCAAAGCTGAAGGAAGACTGGTGCGCAGGAGGTCACTGTTGCCTTTTTTTCATTGACGTGTCTTTATGGCTTAAACATATTTCTCTGCAATCCATCTGGAAGAACAAGGAAACAAAGTAACAAACACAATGGAGAGATCCTCCCTGGAGCTGGCACAGCGCTAGATATATATATATATATATATATATTTATATACATGCACACATGTATGGATTGAAACTGTTTTTCCAAGTTACATCAAATTAGCAGGAAGGTCCTTGCTTGCTGCCTAGTATAAAACTTCTGTAGGAGGATCTGGGCATTTGATACCTGTGTATCTATACCTATGCAGTACTAAG
The DNA here is from genome assembly GCA_016647715.1 of Pavo muticus. Taxonomy (NCBI): domain Eukaryota; kingdom Metazoa; phylum Chordata; class Aves; order Galliformes; family Phasianidae; genus Pavo; species Pavo muticus. The sequence goes on along the minus strand of JACDJE010000234.1, from coordinate 152,834 downwards.
AAAAGCCAGCAGAACAAAAACAAGAAGAGTCTGGTGTCCAAACTTAGGAACTGTCCAAACATTTTTTCCCTGGAGGAGCTAAAAGGAAACAGGCAGTAGAGAGTAATTTTTGCTATAGAAAGCATTTATGTAGCTTCTGTGTCAGTATCTGTTAAACAGAGCCCAATGTTCTTGGTACAGAGGTCTTAAGAAGAAAAAGAAAAATAAGATAAAGCAACCCCAAAAGCTCAAAAACCCAACCCTTTTAAAAGTAACACGATTTTGTCCTTTTTAATAAGTGGTTTGCAGTTCCTTTTTTGTGAAGGAATCTGATAAACAACATATCAGTTGCTCCAAGGTTTCTCTTCTTGGTACATTTCTTATGTAATTAAACTCTGAAACAAGAAGAGTGAAGTTAATGCTGACTACTGTTGCGCCCTTACCGCTCTGCAGTTTGTTACCTAGCTGCTTTTCAGTGGTTTGTTCCAAAATCTGCCAGCTCTGTGGGCAGAGAGAAGCAACACCATGTGAGAAGAGAAGGTTGGAATCCTGACCTAGCCTCGATGCATGAACTCTGAGTGGCTTCCCTGAGTACAGGCTGGTGAAAAGGGGAGCCCCTCCCTGCACATACAACATGCGTGCATTGGGCAGTGACCGCTCATCCTTTTAATCACGAACTCGAAGCCTTATACCTCCCGTTGGTGAAGGAGGCAGCGTGCCCTCCAAAGGGAAATGAAGGCTCAGAAAGATGAATACCAAGGCACCTCTCTCCACAACTGCTCAATGTTTAAAACTGGATTGCTGTGTGGGTTGATGGGGTGGAGACCCTACTTTCAAGCTGCAGTTGCTGTATTTTCTCTGCAGTGAATGGTCAACTCAAAATTCCCCTTTCTGGAGGAGGTTCAACGTGTTGAGGCTTTTCAGCACGATGCACCTTTTTGTCATTGATATTAATTATGTAGAGGTTGGAAGAGGCTGAAATGTTCAACTCGATGAATTTTGCGATTTGAGTCCAATGGCTGTGCTGCGATCCACAGGCCAAGCAGGCCTCAGTATGAACCCAACCCTTCTGAGAGCCTTCCACGGTGGTATGCTCTGTTTGCAGCTCCTGTGGTAATCCTATCCTAGCAGCCACTCCAAAATGTTTCTGGTAGAATAATCCTCCTCAAGGTTGATCAGGCAAGCTCTGCTTCCTGCCTGCTGGACAGCACAAGGTGGGTTGGGCAGCCAGCATGGACCAGAAGCCTTCTGGTTGTTCCTCGGTTGTGAGCACTGCTAACACAGCCAAGGTCAAAGTTCCCCGGAATCTTAAAGGCTTATTGCCCTCCCAGGTTAAATGGATAGCGGCTGCATTGTTAGGAAAAAGAGTCTCTGCCTGTTTATGCAAGCTGATAATCTGACCTCTTTTCTTTTCACCATTTGGAGAAATCTGTGATGCTGAAACCCTGACTCTGCCATTAAATAATTTATATTTTATGCTAGAGGAGTTGAAAAGCTCTTTTTATTTTCTTTCCTGATTGGGCTATTCAGTGATATCTCTGGGAGGGTGTGCATCTGTCTTGCATCTGTGCTGGTGACCACGAGATGCGGAAAACACTAATGGAGTATTTTATTTTTAAATCCCAGCTCTCTCAGTCTGTTGTTTCAAGGTAACCTTCTCCCTCGGTTCCCTATGTGCGGAAAGTTCTGCAGGCTCCACTGTGCATTTGGATACAGAATTCAAGATGAGCCCAGGAGATGGGCTGGCTTCATTTTGTGCCTGGTCTCAGTGAGAACTGGTGGAGCGGTAGTGAAAGAACTGGGGATGTAGCCCTTTATAAATAGCAAGGCATACCAGCAAACACGAGAGAGAGATTATAAGGAATAGAACTTTTGCTGTAATGGAAAGAGAATACAATTCTCCTGCAATAAATATCTTCCACTAAATAAATCTGCTTGTACTTTTCACTTTTAGTAACTAATGGTTTCTTACACAAGTTCTTTCAGTCAGTTTGTAAATCTGAGGCTGCTCGGATGTGAGCTGACAGCTGTAATTTCTTTTCATGGAGAGGCTGTTTTATGTGTCACAAGTGTTCAGTACATGTTTGATAGAAGTTTATAATACTGTTGTGAAAGCCAGCCCCCCTGACCAGAAGGCAGAACGGTTTTCTCCGACTGGGAAGCTGCCAACCCTGTCACATTGTATATTTATATTTTCCAGTTAGTGTAGAGAGCAGAATGGCTTCAGAATGAAGTCCTTTGAAAAAAAAAAAAGAAAACCCTGTTGACTTCTTTTCTTCATAGGAAATAGTTCACCCTTCAGAATATTGTACTTGACCATAAAGGTTAAGCTATCAGTAGCTTGAGAAGGGAGCTTGCAATAATCTTACTTGCAAAATGGCAAGAGCAGGCTGGAGGTATAAGCAAGATTCAGCCTGCCTCAGCAGTGAGAAGGGCATATGCTCCTTCTGATCTTTTCGTTGCTGGACCTTCAACATCCAGAATAAAGTTATGCTGGGCTCAAATTTTTGCCCACTTGTTGCTCAGAAGTGGTTTGTTCAAATGCAGACGTTTACAGGAGATCATCTTATCTTTGTGTCTTCTGTTAAATGTGGGTGTGTATCATGAGTCTCTCACAGGTGCCCTAAGTATTTGGGCATTCAGCTCCTTGTGGGAACAGGGAGTCCCAGTCTCTTGAGTGGCTTTTTTTTCTATGTGGCCACAGGAGTTAGAAGTGAACTTGCATGTACACAGACTGCTCATCATAGCAATCCGCAAACAGAGCGACTACAGGTTGCCCAAAGCCTGTTCATGTTTATTATTTGCCAGTGTAGTAGGCCAAACGTTTGACTAATGTTGGAAGAGACGTTTGATTAGAAGAGACTCTCTAGTTGGTGTACTTGGGAAGGCAATCACTTTAATATTTAATATGCAGGGCTGTTCTTCAATTGCTACAGAAATCAGTTTGGGAACACTTGCTCTGGAGTAAGTCTGTATGTCGCAACTGGGAGTGACTTTGGGCTTCAGGATGCAGACAGTTTCCTTGGAATGGGACTGTATGTGCACATTCAGACACGTGTATGTGCACATCGTGCACAGCAAGGTGTTTTGGTCTATATGCAGAGTCTGGAGGAGCTCTGTGCTGGTGAACAAAGCCCTGTTTCTAATCCTACCTTTGACGCTTTGTGTAATGAATTTCCTTTTTCAGAAATCCTTCCGCCCTAAATTCCTCAGTGTAGCAGAACTGCTGTATGGGGAAGGCTTCAAGGTAAGTAGTTGCAGTTATTTAAACTGTTTTTAAAATTGGAAATGTACTCAGCCTGCTGTCGGATTGATGAACTTCGGGATTTATCTGGGGACAGAGAAAAGGAGATTTTTCCAAAGCAGGGCTTTTTGTCCAAGTGGTCAGAGACAGCAGGTATCACCCAACTGAAAGTGTTCATGGTTGTTTAATTGAACAAGCAGGAGTAAGTTACAAGCCTTGGCAAGAACAACCCTGGCTCTGCTATCGGCCAGCAGCCAGGATGTCACACTATAAATCTAAGTTCTCCAAGAAACAAAAAATGCCAGAAAGGGGAAGCCTTTTGTGTAGGGAAGGTACTTCATCGTCAGTGATTGTCATAAGCTGTTGGTGTGGGAAATAGGTAGTGTGGACATCCCTTTTGTAAACTCTTGCATAGTTTTGAAACCATGTCCTTACTGAAACTTAACAACATGGCCACAGAAGACTGGGGAGAGCTTTTAATATTAAGTATTTAAATACTCTTTTGCTCAGTGGCATTAGTGTAACTACTGGATTCACAGGTCTGCCTTTCAAAACTTAGTGCTGGGCAGAGAAAAAAAAGCAAAAAAAAATTCCTAAGTGATTGAACGTAAGCTCTATTGAAAATCAGAGGGGCTTAGGTTTTTCTAAGCCACTTACCTGTTTCTGGATGTGTTACTGTCATTCAGTGACTGTCATCAATCAGCAGGCAAGAGATAACAGAAATTTGGGAAAGTCATGCTATTCTATTTGTGTCTGTTTATATGGGGAAATGCCCCTGTGATGAAAAATGCCCTTCAAAATCAGCTCTGACAACCAGACTGTGTGTTAGGCCAGACCCACGTGAGTTAAATGAAAAGTTTCTGTATTATGAGGCACACGGTAACCTTTTCTTTTCCCTTAACAGCTTTATGCCACTGAAGCAACCTCTGACTGGCTCAATGCAAACGGTATCCCTGCAAATCCTGTGGCATGGCCATCACAGGAAAGCCTGAGTCCCAGCCTCCCTCCTGTTAGGAGGTAAGAGCAGTACTCACCTTGTCCAAATTGTGTTAACATCCAGGATAGCGAATACAAAGGGGCAAATTTCTGGTCCGGTTGGGATCAATGATAGTGATTTAATGGGACTTCAGAAGATTTGTTTTATCTGATTCAGCCTGGTACTGTGACAGCAGGAAAAGCTCGATCATCCTTGGGGTCCCTTCCAACGCAAGCCATTCTGTGATTCTATGATCTCTTGAACAGTCCTATTTGATATGTTGTGGGTGTATTGCTTCACATTGCATTTTCATGGGAGGGTATGCAAGATCTGGATGACAGTCCGTCCACCTTCAAGAGTTGTGCTGAATTGTGTGAAGGCTGAATATTGCTTTGTATCATTGAATAGAATAGAAATAAAGGCCAAATTGCTCAGTCCTGCCTTAAAGCCTTAACCCCTCAACCCTCCCCTCCTGGGATGTACGACTTAACATCAAAGACTAAACACAGATGAAAGTTTTTGGTGTTGTTTACCTGCGTGCCTGTGCTATTCAGGTTAGATTTTCATTAAGCAAGATACACTGTGATACTGTCTTGTGCATTGTTTCTTCAGGCTGATAAGGGATGGGAAAATAGATCTGGTGATTAACCTGCCTAACAGCAACACCAAGTTTGTCCATGATAATTATGTGATCCGGAGGATGGCTATCGACAGCGGGATTGCTCTACTCACTAATTTCCAGGTACTTCCGTGTTGTTCTTTCTCCTCTTGATCATAGAAGCCTTCAGAGCTTTCAACCACTTTGAAGCACTCAATCCTGGTGTGTTTGGACCCTCATTATTTCTGAAAAATAATAATGTGACAGAAAATCACGGCAACATATGAATGTTAGAATGTATTTTCCTTTTGCTACTATGTGAAATAACGTTGCTTGGAGTGAAATACAGATGAAAAAATCTTGGGTCCTGTACTGCAGTTGAGGTTGTCGTTGTATCATTTTCAGTTCAGAACAAATTCCTTGTGCAGAATTCCCCACAACATCTTTAAATTATGCATGGGAAGAATTTTTCATTGGGGATCTTTTCCAGTACATAGTTCATAAAACAGGATATAATTGGGCTTTTCTGAATGATCGTTGGGGCAATTCTGTTCCAGAGTACCATCCAAATGGAACTCCTGCCTGAGCATTTAGGTCTATTGTAGTCCCCAGTTGGAAGTTATTATGTGTTTGGAGCTCCTGAAAAGCACCTTTCACATACTGCTAGGGGACAGGGTATTTGGTAATGCAAACTGGATCTCCTGCTGCCAGTAGTACCTTGACTTCCTTTGAAAGGGCTTCACCTGTCACAAAAGAGCCTCAAATGGCTCTCGTTAAACACAGCAGCCAAATTCCTTTGGATTTCAGTGGTTGCTGCTGTGGAACTCAGTGACTAGAGCTGGTGTCCAGCTGTGCAAAATCTTCTGTGTTTGGTAAAGAGAGTAAAGAGCAGTGTGTGCGCCAAGATCCATGTTTGTAGACAGGATAATGCCAAACGTGGTTAACAGGAATGGGAAATTGAAGAACGTCCTCTGCCTACTTGTGAAACACACTGACAACCAGGAAAGGAGTCCCCATCGAAAATTTATTACCACACCAGCTTAATTGAGGTGAACCATTTTGACTGCAGAGTTTGATTCTCTGAGAAGAACAACCCCATATTCTTTTAAAGGCCTGGGCAGTAGAGGGAAAGAAGTGTTCTCACAGGATAGAACTGTCTTGCCGAGGAAGTCTGGCAGCGATACATCCATTCAGATGGACAGGTATGCTTCAGGGGACTGGAGCCAACACCTATTTGAAGCCAGGCTGAAATTGGTTTCAATTTGGATGGGCTTGGGAACTGGATCTATACACAACTGTTTTAGGGTGAGCATGAAAGTGTGGAGCCTGCTCTCTGAGTCTTCTGCAGAAGGCTTTGCAATGCTCAGTCCTCATCTGCTTTGTATTGACAGGTGACAAAGCTTTTTGCTGAAGCTATCAAATACTCTGGGAAATTGGACTCCAAGAGTCTCTTCCACTACAGACAATTTGACAAAGGAGATGCTGCATAGAAGATCTGTGTCCAACCTGCAGTCTTAGCTGCTTCTGGCACCACAAAAGAGGAGATCTCAGATCATCCATCTGACCATCTTTCCGTGCATTTTATAGCATCTGCCCTATTTGTCTTTCCAACTTAAGCAAACTAACTCCCAGCAAGTGCTTTTGGTTGTTCATTGGAAAGCAGTGTTCTCCCCAGCCTTTCCACCATCTTCTCTCCATTTCCACTTAGGAAGAAATATTACATAATAGACCCAGATGCCACCATAGCGGAGAGATGAGAGATACAAATGTTCCTCCATAGGAGTGGCTCTTTTGATAACTAACCTGTTCTTCCTTAGATGTTTTTGGATCCATACGCCCAGATGTCCTCATGCTGGACTGTTGGCATTTGGCCCCCAGCTCCTATAGAGATGTGTAGCTTCTTCTTTCTATTGCTGACTGTTGAGGCTTTTACAACTTTGTATAATTGTCAGGCATCCTCCTGCATGATCTGCCCAATGACACCATGGACAACTCTCGTAGTACAGAACTGCTGAGGGTGATGGGTATGATTGAAGCTCTTTAAAGACAAAAGGTCCTGAATTCCTAATGATTGCCTGCAACAGCTGAGGGGCATGAGGCATCTACTTTTTACTTCTTTTTTTTTAAACCCTGGCTAAGCATCCTCTTTTAAAGCCTGCGGATCTGATGGGTAATGAAAAGTCTGCATTCTCTTTTTTAAATCTTTTATTAAAAAAAGAAAATCCTGTTTATCTTTCTGAATTCAAGCAGTTGTCACTGCTTTGTAAGGGTTCTCTCTCAGCTTTGTGTTTGGCTTCAAAAATGGGGAATTCCCTGAAGACTTTTTTGTACTGCTGTCCAGTGTTTTGTGCTGTGATTGTGGGCAGTAAGATTGAATCCTTTCAGAACAGGGTGAAAGCGTGGCAGTAGGTTAAGCCTCCCAATTTAGTGACCCCTTCACTTTCACTCTGGCTTTTTCTCTTGCTTTTTCAGCTCTAGCAATGCCTGCAAATCCTGCCCACGGAGCAGGTACCTGCTTTATCACCTGTTGCATGTCTTCACTTACTGATTGCATAGCAGAAGAGTTCCGCAGCTCTATGGCTAACAACACTGTATCCTGTATACATATACAGCAGTCTCTGTGCCTACCTCTAAATGTTTTTCAGCTGGGGACCACGTTTGTCTTTTTTTCCCCCCATAATGCAGTATGGGAGGGATGCCCTGAAGTTGAAAAGATTAAAAGTTGAACTAATACGATTACATCTCAGGAAGTAAATCAGATCTGATGAGAGCTGTTATTGGAAGGTGCAAAGGAGAGGACAGAAGTTGTGATGCGTGTGTCAGAGGAATGCCTGAACAACTGATGCTAAATGACAAGACCAAATTTTGAGCTAAGTGTGGATTTCTTTCTGACCTGGTTGGTATTCCAAGTCCTCTGATCTCAGACATCTCATCATAACTAACTGTTGTGCTGAACACAACCCTGCCTGCTGTGCAGAGGGAGAGCTTTGCACTTTTAGAGTGGAGATGTTATTAAAGAAAAAACCAAAACAAAACACCAATCCAGAAGAGCCCAGAGCTATCAAGTGTTCGCCCATTCAGTTGTGAAATGAATGACTAATGGTGGTTAATGAAGCAGTGCTCTGTAAATGCATCCTGCACTTTCTTTTTCCAGTGGCAAAAATGTCATTAATAATTGATGTTGTCACACAACCTCCCACCCTGCTTTTACCTCTAGGAGTGAACGAAGTGACGTCTTAAAATGTGTCTGTATTCTCTTGTTCTTTTACTTCAATTTTGTTACTTTTCTCAGGAGCTGAAAATGAAATAAATGCCCCGGATTGTCTTGGCCACTCATTCTTGAATTCTTCCCTCTATTAAAAAAAGTTGTTTGTTGTCATTAGTTATTTAAGCATTGATAATACTGCTCTCTATTTATGTCTGTCTTTTATGTTCCTGTTATTCACTGGAGCAGCTGCAGGTACTTAAACCACAACTTCTTTGATGTCCATAGATCCTCATGTAATTGAATGGATTTAGAAGATAAACACACAAGGGCTGAATATATTCTGTATACTGAGTACTCTGTTTATGCATTGGTGGTAACATTTTGCTGCTGGTGCTGAACACCAGTCCTTTTCCTACTCTTCCAAAGCAGATGTCACGTATGTGCTTCCACACCTAAGCAGACCCATCTATACCTACATTGTCCTAGCTGTCCTTTCTTCCATTTCCTTTGGTGTCTCCTCTGCTTCCCCTGTTGAAGAAAACTGTTCTGGTTCTGCTCTGCCTGATAGGAGCTATTGTTTCAACTCACATCATTCTCAGGTGGTGCCAGGAAGTCATTCCCAAACTTACCTTGTGCCAATACCAAATGCTGGTTGAATTTATTTCTTGGTATCCTTTTCTTCTTTGCAAAACAAAGGTGCAAACACTATGGGAATTTTTTTTTTAAATATCTACAGCTGTTGAGATCAATACAGATTAAAAATGAAGTTACAATTAGTATCCTTTGTACCCTGCTCATCTCTGCTTTTGACAGGTTCTGCCTTATAAGTGTATTTTTCTTATTAATCTTGTGGAGGATGACAATGACTGATGAAAAAGGTGCTGTTCAGAGCAAGAAAAGGCCATTTGCTAATCTGTGAGCTGTCAAATCATTTTATTCTTCTTTAGTGTCTTAAAGTAAGTTGATAAAGGGACACATGAAGGTATAAGAGACAGTATGAGGCACAACTTCCGAGATCCACACAAGAAAAGGTGACAAAGAACCATAATGAAATATGAGGGAATGTGATTTTTGGTAATAGGAATGTGTTTTTCTCTCTAGCCTGCTGAGTTGCTCCCTGGAGCTGTGTCTCTCCAAGGGTGCCTGAATGCTAGGAAGCCTGAAGGTGTGACTTCCCAGGAGGTACAGCTGAGTAGTGAGGTCAGCGTCATCATCCTCTTGGTCACCTCTCTGGATGTCCTCCTCTGCAGCTAGCATCATTTAAATCACCTGGAGATTGCTTGGGCAGCCCCTCCGGAGAAGAGATTAGTAGCAAAGCGAGGATAGTTAGTCATGGTGAAAGAAAGAAGAAAAGAATGCAAGAGAGGGAAGATACCTCAGTGCTGTCACTTTCTGCTTTCCTGGTAAGGGCCTGAAGACACTGGGAAATGAAGACGTATGCTTTATATCAGTGAAGCAAACACTGGAGAGCTTTGAGAAGAACTGTGTGCTCCATTTGAAACAGTCAAAATCAGCTTTCTGAAAGGCATACAATGTAGACATTAGAAAAGACTTTGTGATCTGAAGGAGCTCTTGGCAGTGAGCAGAGCAATGTGTCTTGTTTGGCTTGCAGGTTGTTGGGTTTTACTGGACTGGATGCTGGATTTAAAAGGCTATTTGTGCATCGGTTCTCTCTGTTTGCATCAGAGGTATCTAGGAGTCTGCCTGGGAGCTTACCACCTCTGTATCTTTATGATAAGGTGATTCATAAAAGCAGGGAAGGAGTTGGGTGATAGTACCAAACCCCGCAGATGCAGCGTGTGCAGTATCAGGGGCTTGATGCACACCTACTGCCCGCATCCCAGTCAGATGCCAACAACCACTAGCAGGAGGTTGGGCACACGTGGCAATAAAGATGAGGTGCTAAAAGGGGAGGGCATCTCTGGCTCGTTTTGTTTAAAGCATTTCTAACACCAAGTCGTAGTCAGAGCAGCCCTTGACCTTGGGAAGCTTTCAGTGGACGTAATTAGTGCTGTCATCTCTGCACTGACAGGAGGTGCTGCTATAACATATGAAGCATACGAATGCTTATGCTGTAGCCATCTGCAGGACGTGAGAATCTGCTGCCAAATAATCACCCAAACCCTCTGGTTCTGTTCCTCCTGTATCTCTGTATGGAACAACGCATAACTCAATTTATAGGGAATAATCTAGTTAGTGTAACATTTGTTTCTCTCTTATCATGGAAGAGCATTTAAATATGAACCTTTTAAATTATCCTAATTAAATGGAGAACATGATATTTTGTCATAAATTAGGTAGGCTAAACTCTCCCTCATCCTCATAATTGAAGTATATTGAATTCTGCAGAGTGATAGTACTGGTTGAGATAAACTCTTTTAATTCAGGGAAGTTTGTAAAGATGAAACAGAGACAAAAGCATTTGTTGCAAATTATGCTTGAGCTTTATTATGATATACTTCAGGGAAAAGAGGAGTAGTTGCTAGGGAGTAAACTCACGTTTTGGGAGTACCATGATGTTAGATGGATGCTCTGGTTCTGCCAGGAGGGCTGAGAGCTTGGAGTTCCAGCACAATTCATTCTTCCAGGGAACATTTCTTATTATTGAAGGTTGAGTTTTTCCTCCTGAAGCACGATATTTCTGAAACAGTATGGATATGGTGTCTGTCAGTTGGTACCAAGCTGCTAGCCCTAGTGCAAAGCCAGCAGGATGTGCTGATTTTACACTGCTTTTAACCTCTCGTGTAAATGATTGCACACGTTATTTATTATAGTGAATCAGACACTTTTTCAGGAAGAACATTTGCTCTTCCAGCTTTAGACAATCTTGTTCTTTTTTTCTGACTTCCTGAGCTTTACTAAATACTGCTTAGCTCTTGTCCTCCAAGATCTCTTGTGGTAATGAGACCTCATTATAGCTTAAAATGGCCCTCTGCTATTTGCCGTCTCTGAGCGAGAGGCGTTAACAATCCACCCCCTTCTGACAGAAGCTTCTTGGAGCAACTCTTGGAAAAGTGGGTTATTTTCTGACAAAGCATCATGTGGCATGGGATGAATGTTTGTTGTCGTGGGTTATGGGAGACAGAATGGTGGAGATGGAAAGTAAGATGGTGCGATCAAAATCTGACTCTTGCTGAGGATCAAACTTGAGCTTTCAGTCATATTTTGAATGTGTTGATGAGGCCAGCTGAAAGCAAATACATAGTGTGTTCTTACCACCAGTAGATCTGAGTTCTTAGGGTATCCTAAAATAAGCATTAAAATCTTCTGTAGTGCTCTTGGAGCAGCCATGCTTATCTGTTTTGCAGCTTAGCCCAAGCTGTAGTTCCTTAACTGAAGGTCTCAGCAATCCTGTATCATTCATATCTCTTTCTGAGATGCTACGTGGATAACAAGCACTTGGTGCCTCAGTAATAGTGTGTTGGTTGGGTACTAGAAAAAATTCAGGTTGGATATTAGGAAAAAATTCTTCTCAGGAAGAGCAGTGCTGCAGTGCCACAGCTGCCCAGGGAGGTGGGGGGGGGGTCACCATCCCTGGAAGTGTTCAAGAACCGTGGGGATGTGGCACTGAGGGATGCGGTCAGTGTGCATGGTGGGGATGGGTTGATGGTTGGACTGGATGATCTACGAAGTGCAGTAATTAACCATCTGAACATCACGCAAGACAGAAAATACAGACTCTGGGGAGCACTTGGGTGCAGAGAGAGTGTACAGGGGAAGTGGGGTGGATGTGAAAGCTACTGGGCAAATTTGAGATTTGTTAGCTTACATCTGTTAGTAAATGCTCTGAAGTAATTTCTGGTAGGTACAATATCATGTGTAGTTTACCTTTGGAAATGCTGCAAGCTCCTGCAAGTGTAGAGAAGTCAGGCTCTAACAGGTGTCTGGTAGAGAGAAAGAGCAGAGCATCAAAATGCGAAATGGCTGAGTTTGGGTCCTTCTCCATCCTCACGCTCTCCTCATGCAGTTCAGGCTGTGTGAGATATGCTGTTAAGCTCAGTTTATTTGCTGTTTGAAACTGCAGTGGTGTCAGGTGCAGGGAAGGAATGAATGTGGGTCACAGGTGCATCGCCAGGGAGCAGGAGCTGCTTGGCTGTGCTACAGCCCAGGCTACTGGCACTGTTACTTCCCAGCCAGAGCTCCTGTACAGCTCCAAAATGAGTGCTGCTTGCAATTTCTGGCCTTACTAGCATAAGGGTAGCTGAAATGAGGCTGGAGACATCCAGCTGTTCTGAGATGATAGTACCTCTGAACATGTAATAAAGATCTGAGACCTTGGCAGAAAGGAAAATGCCAATTATACAAATGCTCAAAGATTGTTTTTCTGTCCTGTGGGATCTAAAGTTAGTGCAATAGCACCGTTGCATATATTAGTGTGAGCCCAGGCATCCTTAACTAAAAAATGAGGTTTTTTTTTTTTATTAACTGCAGGAAAAACAGCCTCAAGAAATTCTGTTCACTATCTGCCGTCAAGAAAAGTCTATTAACAATAATTGTTGGGTTTTTAGTTTTCAAAGAACCCATAATTAAATTTATTGTCTCATAAGTGATTAGAATTAATTGCTTCCACATGAGCTCTGGTGCACATTATCTGCTTTGAATTGGGAGTGGCTTTTCTGCAGAATTCCTTCATTTATCACAATCCCTTTCTGTTGTGTTCCTTGCCAGAGTCAAGCTGTTGCTCTAAGGCATTACTAGAGAGCGACCAGTATTGATTTAATATATCTTCTCCAACAGATCAGGATTAACTGGACAGAATGGCTTCTCCCAGCATTTAAACAGAAATGTTTTGTTTGACAGGGAGGTGATGGAGGAACCCACTGCCACATTGGTTAGATTTTCAAACTCATGCATTAAGGTTGAATGACATATCTGAATTCTCTTTTAAAGAGTTTTATGGTGCTAATCTGAGGATTAATCCTACATAGAGTGTAGGATGTATTACACATTTGCTCATGTGCTGTAGTAAATAATGGTAGCTGGCTTTAGTTGCTGTTATGCTGGTTTAAGGCCACTTTCTCACCAGTTTGCCAGGCTTGGATATGACCTTCTAATCACAATGTATGACCTTCATTTTGCTGCCTGTGTTCCCTTCTGTAGGGGAACTGTTAGGTCAGGGCTTGAACTGGTGATGGAGCACCTGTGGCTGTGGCTGGCCCAGGGAGCACAGACAAATTGTTTGCACATGTGCTCCCCAGCTGGCCAGAAGGGGTGGACCCAGGGGGAAGCCACCATGAACTTATATAAGGGCCAGCCATGCAAGGGAGAGCATCTCTTGGAGCTGGGGCTTCTAAACAAGGAGTGTTGTGTGGCCACAGAGCTCCTTCACCAGTTGGGTGAGTTCAGCTTTTCTTTCCCCATATGACTATGGGCTTACCTGTGTATACTTTGTCTGGTAGCACCATGAACTAGAAGCCATTTTGTTTCTTTGTGAGCAGAACACCTTCCCACCTGGATACTGTTTGCATTGGAAGGTGTTAGGGGAAGGAAGTTGCTTTTATCCTACATTAAATACTACCTAGGTAGACCAGAGCCTCAGTCCCCTTGTCCAAGAGCCCCTGATCAACATAACAGCTTCCAAAGGCTGTGGGCTGTGCTCAGCAGCAGCGTTCCTGAGGCTCAGCTGAAGGGCAGGGCTCCTCTTTCTCATGCCTTTTTGTGGGTCGCTCCTGAGAACACAAATCCTACAGCCTTTCCTGGCCATGCATGGTGGAGCTGGTTGGCCTCTCATCTCTATTAACCTGTAGCAATAGGCAGCTGTATAAAATTTATTTACACAGGATATCCAATCCAAATCCTTCCCTGATCTACCTGTGTGTGATTCTTCACTGGTGAAAAGGTGATGTAGAGAATGCTTGAATTACCGGGTGCCCTGCGTGAGGCATCTGGTGAAAGGGGTTGTAGAACTGCGTAAAACAGAATATTATAGCATTTAATATAATGTGACTTCACTCTCAGACTGTATTTTTAGAGAGTAGAGTGCTTCAGAGAATGAATTTATAATAAGGAGATATTTTCTCTCAATGCAGGATGCTGCTTTTGTGGAAAAATCCTACACGATTTTCATACACTTGTCATCATAGAAATTACAGAGCGTTGGGCTCTTTGTTACAAACATGGAAAGTTTAGCAGACAATGACTTGCTTCCTCTGAATTGTGATAACTTCTGGAATTGAATGAATTTAATTTAATTACGTCCTGCAGAAAGTTATCGCTGTCTATTCAGCTCCAGGAGGTAGCAGAAGGTGTGAGTGATTTGCTCTGTAGAAATGGGAGTTTCAGAGTGTAAGTGGTGTAGTCAAAGAGAATTTATGTGGACAGTTTCCAGTCTAGCTGAATTACTTATGTGAAAACATTAATAAAACAGGTTTTATTATGTGTTAATGGCAGCAAGGAGTGCCTTCAATTGTTCAGTTCAGCCACTAATCTGTCTGTAGGGCCTTGCATGAGGACAAGCCTCAGGAAGACAAGGAAGTAATGTTCTCTGGGGAATCCTGCAAGGTTGTACATGGAGCGTATATTTACAGCATTTGATAATTCAGCAGCACCACGTAATCACTTTGATCCCTACTGGAAGGGATCACAACCTTGAGCTGCTCCACAAGGAATGGAGATCTGCAGTTACCAGGTGTCACCTGGAGACAGCACGGCCTTTGTTGCGAAGCGGTAGCTGATGGAGAGTGCTTGGCTAGCCCGTTGCAAGTGCCAAGAAACACGAGCCAGCTTCTTTGGTAGACATCAGAATTAGGCCCCAAGGCCCCAGTTATCTGAGCGTGTGTGTCAATAAGGTGGATGCACAGAAAACACTGAGGCCTCTCTTTCTGGCTCTGGGAAGTCTTTTTGAAGATGTGCTATCTGAATGGCGAGCAGCTTGATGAGCGCAGCCTTTACCAGCTTGCCACATGTCTACATGCTTGGGGTGTAAAAGTTGTGGAGCAGTACTGAATTCACGGGGGCTGTTTGTGCCAATGCAGAGTCTCCAATAGCAGTACTCATCCATGGTCCCCTTTAACATGCTCCTCTCACACTAACAACTCTAACAGAAAGGGAAAGCTGTGATTCAGCAGCTTTGGGGAAAACACATGCTGCTGGGAGTTGGTTGTCTTCAAGGCCAACTCAGTTCTCCAAGCATCTCTCCCTAGTGACTCCTCATCTCTTTTCCACATCTCCTTCCCACACCAAACTCTTTCTGCCCTATGAGCACATGGATTGCCAAATGCCATGAGCAAGGATTTTTTTTTTCCCAGGTCTATCCATTGTGTCAGCAGCAGCAATTTACCTTCTCCGCAAACCTTGCTGTGGGCAAGTGACTGCTGAAAGGGTAATATGCTGTTCCTCCTGTAAAGCCCAGCAGCTTGGGTGCGGAGGAGGGGTAATATCTTTGATGACTTTATTGCCTTAAGCAGGTAACACATCTAAATTCTTACCAGGGAGTTGTTACCCTGCAACAGGATCCCAGAGTGAAGCTGATTTCCTGGCTGGTTCTCAGGACAAAGCTGTGCTCCCTCCTCCAGGCTGCAATACTGGCATTCTACGTGGAGACCTGATGGAGGAGAAGTATGCACATAGGGTAGTCTTACTCCTTTCAATGATGTTTTTTTCCCAGTGTTTCTGTTTTTAAAGAGCACAAGAAAAGGGAGAAAATACTTAAGTCATCTTTTAAGGCTCATTTTTGTTTATGTTTGTGTTAAAAACATAAAGAAAGAAGCTCCTAAAACCAGACTCTTCACAGTAAAATGGGTAGCAAATAGTGCCACTTCAGTAAATGTTGCCATTCATTTTTCAATAAATTACCAATTTATACTTCTGAATGTGGTAATAAAAAGAGATAAAAGGACAGAAGAAGGAGGAAAAACTTGGGAGGTTTATGTTTACTGCCAAGCATTTGGTTTTATGTTTATCTCATGGAAAGTAACTCCATATATCATGATAATTGACTTCACCAAGTACCTTTAAAAAAAAAAGCTACAAAACAACATCTTGTGTGAGAGAATGCCGTGCATGGTTTTCTGCTAAGTAAAACATTCTCCTTTGAATCAATGGTTTAAGCTCTTTACAATATTCCTATTCTGTGGTTCGTTTGCCCAGTTGGTGGCTGAGAACAAGCAAGGTCATGGCATAAATAAAAGCAAAATGTTTATAGCTCTCTTACAACACTGCACAAATCATCGCTTATCTACCATCATTCCAGACTAATTGATTCCTGAGAACTTTATGGAGCGAGAGCATTTTTTCCCCTTGCTTTCTTCCAGCGATTTCCTTGTTACCATTTTAACTGCAGTGATTTGCAAGTAGCTCTCTGCTGCTCGTGCCCAGGGATTTGGACCAGGCTTGGGAGGAGCCACTCGATTTCTCCTTGGCACCTTTGGGGCTATGGATGAGAATTGTTGAGCAGCCGGGATGCTGAATTTTTCCATCACTCAACGCAACAAAAGCAAAATTCATTGCTGATCTATTTTAGAAACAGCATTTGTGGCAGTTCCTCTCTGAGTCAGTCAGAAGAGCAGAGAATAGGATTGTGGCAGGCAATAAAAAAAAACCCTGCTGCTCCAATAAGGACTTTAATTACTCACCTCGTTGCAGGTGAGACCAAGGGAGGCTGGCAGCAATGCCAGCTCCAGCACAGCTGTGGAGGATTTATTTTTCTCAACGATGAGTGAAAAAGGCTGTAAAAATACTGTACAAGGTTGGCTAATAAACTGTATTTTATTAGCCATACTTATTACAAGTATTTACAGGCTAGTGTGCTGATAGGCATTTTGATGAGGTAGTATTCCTTAATTGCAATCATTCTGGGATTGCAAAACAAAGGATGGAAAGCCAAAAAGCTGGAAAACATAACATGTGCATATGTCAGGTCAGGATTTATAGGCAGCTAGTGAGCAGCTAGCTTGGCAGCAGGTATGTTAAATAGTTACAGCGTTGGCCTCGTCCAGTGCTTTGAGGCTTGTTTATAGCAGATTGATAGTGCTGATTGGCAGATGGCTGTTACTGCAAGGAAAATGCACGTGTTTTATCTAGTGGTCTCTGTGGAGCACTTCAGGTCCCTGAGGTCCTATAGCAGACCAGTGAGCTGACAGCATCCCCTTGCTGTTTGGCTTCTGTCTTACCCCTGGTTTTCCTTAGTCCGTGGTGAATGCAGGCAATGAGAGGTAAGACCTGGGCAGCTTCCCAGCCCATCACAACAAGCTCTTTGCAAAGTCAAGAGTTAATCTTGGTTATTTTGAATCTCAGTCCAACACCACCAAGTTCTACCCTGGTTTTCATTGTCTGGATTTATGGCACAATTTACATCTCCTAATTCCTGCTGGCAAACCGGCTTCTTGCAGATTAGGGCCATTTTCTAGAGTGCTTCCAGCCAGGAACAGCAGTGTGCTTCCTAGAAATGCCTCTTGGGGAGAGGCTGTGATGTCCTCGCGTGTTGGCAGTGTTTCATCTCTGGCTATGATACACCAATAGCAGCACTCTAATCAGAGTAATGATAAACTAGTGGGAAATTAAGATTAATTTGAGAAGAAGCTCTCTGAAAACACCTTTGTGCTTATTGTCTTTGGGTATCAGCTTATTGCCTTTCAGTCACACAACTGAAAACATGCTCTGCTTATAAGCAAAAATGTTTTGCTGAATTGTGCGTCCGTCCTGCCCTCCCTTTTTGCTAACAGTCCTGCAAATCTACTTTGAGTTGTCAGGGACCTGCTGTCATCTTTACTCCTTATTGCCTAATCTCCAGTAGTAAATGTTTTGCAAGCATTTCTGCAAGCCCGCCGTGGGCTGATGGTTTGCTCAGGTGCGCGTGCGCAGTGTGCAGGTAAAGCAGTGAGCCGTGCATGTAAGGGCAGTCCTGCAGTTCTGACAGGTAGCAAGGGAAAGGGGCTGTGGGAAGCAGGTAGTGATCAGAGCAGGTGACCTAGGACCGTGTTTTAAAAGAAATGAGATATCTAAAGATGCAGATCAGTGAAAGTTGCACAGCTGCATATCTGTGTAAATCCTATGTTGTACCAGTGACCATTTTAGGAGTCTTAATCCCATTCAGATCTGACTTGTTGTCTTGGTACCTCCCTGCTACAGAGTAAAAAGCAGGTATTCCCTACTCTGTTGAGGAATGCAGCTGTGAATATCTGTGATGGGGATGGAGTTTCTGACTTGAAGCCCAATAAATCCCCTTTGGGAGACTTTCTGTTAATTTCTTTGGGTTTGATGGAGATCCCAGAGGGCTATTTTTCCCCAGGTATGAAAAGATCACACGGATTTACAGCTTCTCTTCTCTCCCTGAGCTGACTCTCCTGTTACTGTTTGTGTCTGCAGGGAAAAAAAGCAAGAATATATATATCTCCTAATATTTTAGTCAGCAGTGGCTTTGGGCTGTAGTGGCAATGTGGAGCATTCATGAGTGGTACGGTAGGTGCTCTGTATATTTTGCTGTGAAGCAAGAAGCACAAATGAAGTGGTCATCTGTTTTAAGATGCAGTTGTTCTATGCCACCAAACATCTCTGTGCTAAGACAGGATAAGCAGCTTCCATTTTCTGGCTGAACTTTTGGGAAGCTTGTATAGGTTGTAATCACGCTAAACAGATTTTCACCAGAAACACTTCTGCAGCATTCAAATGGTGATTGATACGTTCTCTGTTGTGGCAGCTTCTAAACAATCCAGATAGGCAGTACAGCTGGACCATCCCTCTGTCACATTACCAAAAGCAACCTCTCTTCCTGCAGCCAACTGCAGAATGAACTATTGTTCATCATCAACTCTGAAAAGAAACAAGACGCTTCACTGAATCATTGATACTCCAACTTTTCCTTAAGGGTTGCTTATCTAAATATTAAGTACAACCTTATGCATTTATATGGTAGCTGGAAGTTGCTTTCTGAGAGAACAATTCATCTTAAAAAAAAAAAAAAAAAAAAAAAAAGAAAGAAAAAAGAAAAGGAAATCCAGCAGAACTGTCTGCATTTCTCACAAATCAACCGAGTGCTCATTTCCTACTGATCAGTCTTTGCGCTTCTCATTTCGGTTTGGAGAGTGCAGTGTTCATTTGTCAAGCTGAACAGAGAAGGAAAAAAAAAAAAAAGATAAGCAGAGGATTAGAGTTGAGTCTGTCAGCCTGGAAGTGCCCTGGAGCTTGAAGTTATGAGCAAGTTGGTTTTGCTCATATGATGAGCACAGGAGAATAGTGGCCATATGTGTTAACACCTGTACTGGAGGATCAAGGACTAATCACGCCGAATGAATGAGATTCACACAAATACAACTCTATCTCCCTCCATATGTTCTGTGTGAAATTGCAGGTAGCCATCAGATTGTAGGACAGGGACATAAGGCTTAGTGAGCTATAGGAAAGGTTACTGCATCCTGTGGTCTTTAGCACTTCTGACAAAAGAGGAGGAGGAGAAGGCTGCATTGCAAAAAAACTCATAGGGTACTTTGGCTAGAGGAGGTTGTACTGCTGCATGAGGAACACGCATTTGGTGGTTTAGTCCATGACAGCAGAAGCTTTGGGCACCCAAGTATATGTCTGACTTAACCCAACTGCTTAAAACCTTTACAGAATTCTCCCCATAAGGACTCAAACCTGTCAAGCTGAATTAAGCTTCTCTGGTTCGACCAAGTTCTTTATGTTCCAGATTGTGCTTGTGAATTCACACAGGTTGCCTCTTTCTAGAAAGTACTGACTGAAAGAAAAATAATACTCTTGAGTCCATGCTGTGATGTGTGCAATGAAGGCATCTAAGACAAAGCCACTTGTGTGTATCTTGCAGTCATTCACGCCATCTTTTTCAGTGAGATACAGAAGAAGAACTTGACTGGGACTGATCCAGCGCTTTCTGGCTGCAAGTGGAGAAGTGATACTGAGAGAGTGAGTCTCAGGTCTGTTGCAAATTATTACAGAGATGTCATGATTGATGTTGGTCTAATGGGACAAACTGAGGTGTAATGGGATAGATTTCTTCTTCTGAGTATATACAACCCCCATGGTAGCGAAGTATGAGGACAGGACTTTGTCTCTACAAAAAGCTTACGTACCAAAGGGCAGTGTATGCACTGTTGTGAATGCTGTAGACTTGCAGAAAGTACAGAGCAGGTCAGAGCCTGGTCCCTGTGATGCAGCAGCCTTCTCTGTCAGTCTCATTTACTACAAGTTCTAGAAGAGGTTCAGGACTACTGAGAAATGTTGAAACTGATGGTCTGGTTAGATTTGAAATCCCTCCACCGGCAGTATCCCTGCTTAAAATTCCTAGTTATAAGACAGCTTCTTCCTCACAGATTATTGGCTTTTCACGTTGCTCAAGTGCAGCCTTTTCATCAGATCGCATGTGTTCTGATCACTTTCTGGCAATTTTTCTTGTTGTAAATAGAGCTTATTCAGCTACAGTTTACATAACCACTATCCAGATAATACCCTCCTAATGACCGTTTTCCCTGGAGAAACACAATTATATCTCTTTCCCCACTTCTGCCAATTGCATTTGAGTTTGCCGCAGAGCCAAACATGGCCCCACTATTGTACTTGTGCAGATGGGTGGGAGCAACAAAAGCATGATTGGAAAATTCCCAATCTCTTGGCAAGAATGTTGGTTTACTTCTGTCTGCTTTAGAGGTTCCCACCAAATGAGTTGGGTAGAAAAACTTTTCTGTACTTTCAGACTTTCTCACACACTTTGAAGGGATGTGATTCAAAGGGTTTGTGGAAATTAGAAGGCTTGTGTGTAGTCAGGATTGCGAAGAGGAAAAAACCTACTCAAATTTTGCCTTGTGGAGTGCTGTTTGCATGGGCCATGGGCTCCCTTTTGCAGAGATATGCATTGTTTCCTTGTAAGAAGATTGGGTTCCATCTAAGCTGCTACAGATGCAGGCAACCTGGGGATCAAGGGCAGGAAAGGGCTGAAGTACAAGCAAGAGGTTATTGTGAGGAGCAGCCATTATCTCTTTCGCTTCCCCATCCTGTCGTAAGTGTGGCCAGTGAAGATCAGGTCTTTGATAAGGTGTTCTCTTCACAGAATCACAGAATGGCCCGGGTTGGAAGGGACCGCAAGGGTCATGAATCTCCAACTCCCCTGCCTCAAGCAGGGCCACCAACCTCCCCATTTAATACCAGACCAGGCTGCCCAGGGCCCCATCCAATCTGGCCTTGAACATCTCCAGGAACGGGGCATCCACGACCTCTCTGGGCAGCCTGTTCCAGCACCTCACCACTCTCATAGTAAAGAACTTCCCCCTGGCATCCAACCAAAACCTTCCCTCCTTCAACTTAAAACCATTTCCCCTTGTCCTGCTATTGTCTACCCTTTCAAAGAGTAGGTGAGTAGATGACAAACTGAACACTGTGGGAAACCAGAATGAGATTTAAAACGTCTTTCACCAAGCTTTTAGTTGCCTGCGTAGCCCATTTTGGCCAAATTTCCATAGTATTTTCTTAAAAATAAATAAAATGAAACTGGCCAGTATTCCTAGGCTGCAGATTTGGCTGCTTCAGAGAGGGGGGGTGAAGTTCTCCTAGGACTTCTGCTGAAACCCGTGTGATCTCAAGTTGCCCAGAAGGCAGCGATAATTAGCCAATTATCAACACAGGTGCAAGTATTTAATTCTGTAACTTTCACACTCACATGGCCCAGGGCTCCCTGTTTCGGCAGGGAGACTGCAGGGGCTGTGCTATGACGTGGACCAATGTGGAAGTAATGCATATCAGAGGTTTCCTGTTATGTGATGATAGAGAGGTGAATTGGTTCTTGATGTCTTCACTAGTTGTTGTTAATCACAAGAGCCTGCTTTTCCTCATGGTTCTTTCCCAGCAGTTAATTACAAGTAGTAACCTCCAAGAGCCTGATGGGTAAGCTGTGGCACTATGCGCCATGCCAAGGAAGACTGTTACTGCCCACAACACGGGGGCGATCTGGAGTACACAAATGGATGCCAGAGCTGAGCAAAGTGAGTTACCTGTGGACTGCATTAGGCTGCAGCAGGAGGTTCACAAAGTGATAGCAGTGAATTTTAATGTGGAATATTTATAAATTCTTTTATATCTTCAACATTCTGTGGAGATGTGGCTGATGCTGCAATTCTTAAAATTGCACTGAAATGTGATATATGACATACCCAGTGGTCCAGAATACTTCAGCATGTCTGTCCAAATTACTACCAGTGTGCTGAAGATGATTTTCCCATACAGACTTAGATTGAAAACACTACTGGCTCAGTGGTGCAACTGTCAATGCTAAGCCTTGTGACATCGGATCAGAGCCTTCGTTGCTTCCAAATGGCACGTTTCTGCTTTGTTGCATTACAAGCCATGTCCTGTGAAGAGAAGTGGAGACTGTGGTTCCTTCTTGAGCCAGATGGCCTCTCAAACCTGAAGGCCAGGCTCTGGTCTTGCTGAAACAAGGCTGGATCCACCACGGTGCCACATCACCCTTTGTCTTGTTTGAGCCACTTGGCTGATGCTGATAGGTGACACAGAGCCCTGAGTTTGGCTAAATTATCAACTAGGTCTTTGTGGATTCCTGCAAAGGCCCCTCTGTGGGCCATGCAGTGAATAAAACCCTGGCAGGAATCAGCCCTAAATGACTAATAGCAGCTGGCTCTGACGAAGGAGTCAGCAGGACTCAGGCTGTCAGAGAAACAGCAGCAGGTTTTTGGTCCAGAAAAAGAAGGGAGAGCGAACCACAGGGCTCTGAGTAACAGGCTGGCAGAGGAAATGCCAGCAGCAAGTGATTTAAACAGGCAAACTGATATTGCTGCTTTCTTGCAGCAGCGTCATCTATCTGTTGCTTTGGTTATTTATTTATAAGGAAGGGATTTGCAGGATAACTGCCCGGTTTGTAGAAGCTTCCCGAGTCCAGGGTTGATTTTTCTTATACTGCAAAGGTTGCTCATGGCAGTGAGACCCACCACTTGGCTCAGAACCTGGCCATGGAGCACTTGAGTAATGTGAGCAGATCCAGCCTCCTGTTAGCTGGGCTGCAGCACTTCACTGCATTCCCATTACTCTGGGTAGAAGCTCAGCCCTGCTTAATGTATGCCTTGCTAAAGCTTCCCACAGCTTTGTTCACAGCAGCTGCCCCAGATTTCAGATGTAAGCAGGGGTAATGAGAAATGGTGAGCCCTAATGCTGGTGGAGAGACTGCTGCTGGTCAGGACCCAGCTGACTTGGGCACAGCCACAGGTCCATGCGGTGACCCTCCAGGGTCAGGTGGAAGATGACGAGCAGTATTTCCCAAAACTCTTCAGCACCTGTTCTACACTGACACGGCTCAGTGGCAGAATAGCTGTGTCTGGACCTCCCTCAGCTATCCCCAAACTGACTGTAAAATACCAACTTCACGTGTTGCTACCAGTTAACACGGCAGCCCTGGAACTGCCAGAATGAGGCTTAACCTTAATTTACCCTTTATTTTATCAAGTTTTACCCCTTACTGTATGCAGATTACAATGCCCTGAGCACAATGCCTCCAATCAATCCCGTTTAAGATAAGCATCTCTTCCTAGCTGAGCTCTGGCTGTAAGAGAAATGGGTGATGATGAAGCCTTGTGTTTGTTCAACCCTGTTTGGAATTTACAGCGCTATGTAAATGATTTATTGCAGTTGTAAATAATTGATGCCTCTAGAAATGGGTTCCTGTCAACAATACATTCAGACCCAGGCCTTCATTCCAGCCTCACGGTGGCAATATGCATTTAATGGGGAAATTGGTCTGGTTGCTTTAGGTTCTTATTTATGTCTTGAAATGTAGTGCCTTTATAGCTGCTGGTGGTTCTGCCTTCTCTAATAGGCAAAGTGTGGGGTGGGTGGAGGTCCAGGAGCTGTATGAATGAATGGCCCTCAGCACATCAGTGCCAGCTTCTCGTTGGGTGTCCCTGTGGGGTGGGACCAGGGCAGTTGCCTTGCTGTTAGATTTGGTTCCCTCCTGCTGGTGCCAACAACTTCTCTTCTATTGACAGGAATTGAATGCTCTCTGCTGATGTGAGACCAGGGCGCCTTGTGACCGTGGCGGAGCTGGCTGTTCCTCTCTAGGACAGCCACTGTCACTCCCACCAGGGAAAACATCAGCACAGAAAATAAGGAGATGCCACACTCAGTGGGGAGTGGACGTTCTTCTGTGAACTCCCCACCACCACATGAACTGACTGCAAAGGAGGAGGAATTCAAGGACAGAAAGGTTCCTCACCAGGAATCGCAGATCTGCTGGGTTAAGTCTGAATTTGGATATCTACATCTTCAGACACATTGACCTGTGGTCTCAGCTGTGACAGTAAGTATAGTTCTGTGAAGTGAAACACGTTGCTTATGTATTTTAGAAGCTAGTGTAAGAAGATTTTATGGATGTAGAAATAAATGCGATTCTTCTGGAGTCAGTAATCTCAAATAGCCAGAGGTGAGGTGCTTCACCTAGTGCCTGATTACTATTTTCAATCATCTCATTAAGTGCCTGGTTTCATGGTGACTGCAACACATTATCTCCAAGGGGATTAGCACACTGAATACAGAGTAATTGAGACCTCACAATCATTCTGTCACAAGTATCAGCAGAAAGGAGGAAAAACTGTTATTTTCTAAACAAGATGCTTCAAGGAAAGGAATTGACTTCCAAAAATAGAAGCCAGCGATTTCAGAAGTCACTTCTGTTTTTAAGGTGTCACTGTTGTTTGATACACGACTTGGTACAGCTTAAGGGCTGTGGATTTTAGAGAAGTGGAGCCTGTTTTCACTGTGCTACTTAGTGAGCAGCAAACAGTGCAGAGAGAATATAAACTTCAGCTTCTCTGTTCCAAGGGCCCAGCTGGGAAGGGATGAAGACTTCCCCCTTCTTTTAAATTTCATTTTGCTTGTGGCCCAAAGCAAAACCACCTTTGAGCAGATGGTATGAAGAGATGAGCTGAGATTGGCCTGAACACTTCTCTGAATTCTCTGAACACTTAGTTCTTCCTTTCCTTTGGGTAATCTTCTGGCTGATTGAGGTCCAGTTTTCATTATTTGCTGCCATATGCATCATGCTGGTGGGTTTGTCTTTATTGCAAGACTGTCTTTCTTGACTTATAGGAAAACGGAGACCCGGTGACGTGCTGCTGAAGTCTCCAATAGCACGTCATGCCCACAGTACCTGCTGAAAACCCACTGAAAGGCCAGCAAGAAGAGTCAGAGGGAATTCAGCCTCATCCCAGTCTTAGCTGTGAAACAATCAGGGTAAGCATACGGCCTCACTAATTCAAGCAGAGGCAAAGCGGGATGTTTGCTGGCATTGCCCTCCATACAGCCTGCTTATGACAGCTCGCAGCTTTGCCATTTTGTGCCTTACTGTTTGCTGGGGTGGGATTTTTACTCCCAGAGATAATTCAGTAACTGCAAACTTGTTTTTTCCCTGAATGTTAGGTGCTCACACGTGTGCTTTTCTCCCATCTGCAGTGAGAAGACAGTGCTGCCTGTCCCAGCACACAATTCCATGCACGTATAGAGAGAACAATGGCTAAGCAAAGCCATGAACAAGGCTTCCCTGAGCAGTACTGGTGGCTCAGCGACTGTGCTGCTGGAAGTTTGATGACAGTTGTCAGTGACCGTCGTGCCTGAGTGGGCCAGCTGAAGGGTAATGGGATTTAATTGCTCTTTGGAGCAGAGGAGAGAGGCTTCTTTCTTTCTTTCTTTCTTTCTTTTTTTTTTTTTTTTTGTAGTTTTGGCACTATGGGATGCATTTAAAAAACAGTTAATGAGATGAGGTTGGAAGGGGAGAGGGAGTGGAAATGGAGATGTTTCTTTATGGAGTGGGATGAAGCAGCTTTGGAAAGCAAGGAGGATTCTTCACTGCATTTGTAAGTGGTTTTGAGGACTGCAGGGCAGTTGTTCAGCTGATGTAAATGACCTTTCTGCCGGAGTGGAACAAGGTGGATTTGTCCTGCTGGGAGTCTGCCCCTCTTCTCTTTGTATGCGCCCTGTTCCCCATGGCTCACAGGGATCTGGCTTTCACCACAGGTGCTGCATTGAGGCCACCCTGTCCCTTCTGCCTTTGGATGTCCAAGTGGTTTGAGGTCTGGGGGCTCCATGGGACTGTTTGACTCCCCTCCCACAGACTGTCTGTGCAAACCAAAGAAATCACCTGGAAATTTAATTTGACTCCATCTCATGTGGTTTGGCTCTGTCAGTGCAGGGAGGACATGCTGAGGGCATTGGCAAGGCAGCGCAGAAGTGGATCTGACCTGACTGTCCACATGGAGTCTGGCACCCGCACCGACTTTAAGCCTCCTCCAACCTCTGCCTCAGTGAAATAGAAGAGACATCTTGGCTCCTTACTTTCCCAGCACGCACCCTGGCGATGGAGAAAGGTCAGTAATAATTTTCCCTTCCCTTATATCTTTCCTATTCCTATTGTCTGGCTCAAGGAGTCCTTGCAAATCCAATTTATCTTTTCATTCCTCATTCTTGGTGGTGCAGTTGAAGCACTAACTCGTGCCATGGGGAATGAGCAGTGGTAGAAGACCGTGGGGACCTGGAGCCACACAGACACTGAAGGATTGTGCAAGTCAGGAGAGTAAAGGAGCAGTGCTCTCCATATTTAAAGGTACCAGAAAGCACACTGCCCAGGATGAAAACACTCTCAGGGGTTTCCTGCTGCAGATGTGTATTTATCTATGTGATGGATATTTATGCCTCTGTGTTTTTCAAAACTCTTGCCATTTCCCTTTTTTTCGAGTAGGGTAAAAAAATAATTCCTTATCTGCATTTTAAACATTTATTCCAAAAGCTTTTTTCAAACATACAGTTACTTTTGGCTTTACCTGCCTGCTTCTTGGTGATAGCTGTATTGTGTTTTGGTTTGTGCTTTGTTTATTAATTCCTACCAAATCAATTTCTTATTTTCCCATCTAGCTAGGAGATAATTAACTTGCATGATGATGCTTTACAATATCTGTTAAATATTACTTTTGAAGCAAACTGAGCTAATGACACGGGTAATTAAGCCTCATGCATCAGGATATAAAGTGACTGGTGTCAGATTCAGGATGGCTTTATTCCCACTGCCACTGTCCCTGGGTCAATATGACTACACGTGGATGCCTGGAGCCAGTGTGTGGGGGAATGTGCATCGTCCTTCTCTGGAGCAGTGAGCTTTATGAGAGTGGGGTTAATAGTCTGTCCCAGTGTGCCAGACACCACGGTGAAGGTCTGAATGTCTCAGCAAGCTTTGGTTCCCTGGAATCTCAGTCTGAGTCCTGACAAGGGGATGCTCCTGCCTGGAGCAAGTCTTGCGTGCTTTACTGCCACAAAACATCTTGGGCAGGCCCTTGAAATTAAGGGGTGGATCTTCCCATGTGACATTAAAAATCATTAGGGAACATACATTAGCTGAAACAGTCTGCTTGGCCAAAATTTATGTTCCTTCCAGATAGCCCTTCAGCTTGCTGTGCAGCTGGATATTGCTGCTTCTCTCCCCCATTGTGAGCTTGCAGGGCTGCACAGACATCCAGGCAGTGATGCACACCAGGAGCAGCCAGGCATAGGTCAGAGATCAGTTGGCTCTTTGCTATCAAGAGCAGAGAGATGACAGTGATGAGAACTTGAGGAAAATTCTCACCTTGGATCTTCTATTTTCTGGTTGCTTTGGCTGAGAAAAGCAAGTGGAGCTCACATTTTGAGAATTTTTTTTTTTGTAGTAAATAGAGTTTAATTCCTATCCCACAAAAGACAGAGCTTTGGCATAAGGGAACAGCAAGCAGACTGGTAGCTGTTAGAGGTGTGACTTGAGGGAAAGTGATCAAGTTGCTTTCTTGCTCACTTGCATGCTTTCCTCCTGCCCCTGGCCCTCCCTCCCCAAATAGTTAAGACTGTTTAAAAGCAATTGGTATCACCCAAGTGTGTCACTGCCTCATGTTGGCAGGAGCTGACTAGCAGGCTAGGACTGCAGGGCATATAATGTACAAGCTTATTTTACAGAGTTCAGAGAAACACCACTCTGGCTGTGGGTGTCTGCATCAAACGGGCCCTATCTATAGCATCATTTAATTGTTTGGAGCAGGGAGAAAAGCAATGAAAAAAAACATCACCCCAAGGGAAAAGATAAACTGTAGATAAGTTTATATTTTCCATTCAGAGAACTTCTGTAACAACTACATCAGCATTTATTGCATTGCTGATCCAAAAGCCTTCTAATAAATTTCAGCTAATTTTCAAACTGGGTTTGGAATGAAGCAGCAATCTCTTCTGAACTTCTTTTATATGCCCATTTTTATTGTAAAGCTGTAAAGCAATTTTATTTTTATGATTTGCCTTCTAATGTCCTCCAGCGTTATGCCTTTACCCGTCCCATTAACTACCACCCTGGGCTGCCCCCCTGCAGTGTGCTCCTGCTGATGCTGAAAGGCAGCACCAGTCAGTGCCTCAGGAGTCACAGAGCTGGTGTAACATGTCACAGCTCTGGTCAGCATGTCCTCTGCAGGACGGGACAGCTGGCTTTCCTTGGCAAATCTGTTTGAGCCGTATCTGCAAAGATATTGACTGGAGTGGGAATTAAGCGTGCAGATACCTTGAGGCGTAATGTTCTTTCCTTTGTAATTGAGTCCTGCCCCAGCTGAAGCTGCTAGACACCATCCTTGTAAGAACTCAATAATATTTTCTAATAAAAATAGCTGCAATTTTATCTTGTCATTATTTTATTACAAGTACTTGCAGCAGGTATTTTTAAACCACATTCTGCTTTATTTGCAAGAGTTCATTATTAAATTGGGGTATTAACTCTTGCAATACCTTTTCCTAAAACATTTTGCTTTTTGCAATTATATACCCCACATCTTTAAATTACTGCTATGTTTTCAACCAGCAGATCTGACCAAACCCTGTCTTTTGGTTGTGGGTCTCATGCCTTAGTCCCGAGGTTCAGAGCCAAGGGAGTTTGAGTGCTGCAGCATAAGTGAGGCAAACCCAAAGTCCCAGAGGCATGGGTGGGAGCAAATCCACACCGTACCCAGGAGTGAGGTAGCAGGATCAGCTCTTCCATGCTCCATCAGGCTGAAGGAGGAGACTTAGAATGGAAAGACTCATCCAATTTGGAAACTTTGCTGCTTTTTTTTTTTTTTTATTTCCAATGGGAAACTCTGTAAGGAGCCCCACTCTGAATAGATACTGAAGGATTTGACATTTCCTTGGCAGGGGCGGTGCTAGCTCCCCAGGAACTCTGTCTTGCTTCTGAGCAAGGACAGAGATTTACCTGCCCAACAGTGCCCTAAAGAGTGGAAAATTCAGGGACAAACATGAGCCTCCCTTTAAACAACCCAGTGTGTTATGTATGGTCTTTCTAACCCTCAAGCTCGCAAGCTGGATGTTGGCAGTGTTGTGTTAACCAGCTCCAAAGGGCTCCAAGCAAAACAGGCAGCTCTCCTTCCTCTGCTCCCATACAAATTCTGAATGCTTCCACAGGGGAATCTTCAACAGTAGAGGAAAAAGGAAAAAAAGAATAAAAAAGGAGATTCCTTTCAAGGACTCTGTTAATAGCCCAGGGACTGAGCTACATCCCAGGAGATGGAGCTGTTTCTTACACAAGAGCTGCATAGCCTTCTGGAAAAGCATATGTACCCAAGAATATATTCATTATGGCTTTATTAGGCTCTGCACTGATATGCTGAAAGATAAGGACAGTTACACTAGTCACGATTACTATCCCTTCTCTTTGTCCTACATATTTTTCCATGTTAACACGTGGAGTTCCTGGGCCCAGCAGCCCAGTGAACTTTTTTAAGGCAGGAAGTGTGGCAGGGAAGTGAACCCGTGCCCATGAGAAAAAAACACCTTCTTCCCCTCAGTGAGAAGTGCTGAGGATCTGGTGTAGATGTGCTTTCAGTGAGGAAACAGTCCCTGAGTTTTTGATACTTACGTGGCGGAGGGGGAAACCACCACCGGTCTCTAAGGGCATGCAGCCTAATTAACCCTACGTGTCTCATTCCATCTGCTAAGCTGCAAATGCATTTTTAATTTCTCGTTCATATTGCTTTGCAGAACTGGTGGAGCTCCTTTGGACCAGGTGCTCTCTGGTGCTGGGGGCTGATACCTACTATAAAAAAACTGGAATAGAAGGATGCTAAAATACAGTAGAGGAGGAGAGAGCGTCTTCCATAGCACAGTAGTTTGGTCACAGTGCTCAATCCCTGCCCTCAGGAGGATGAGACTTAGAGACTTGCTGTTTGTCTCTATGTGCTTCATGAACGTCTATGAGCAGAATTAGTTATGTGGTTGGTTCTGGTGATGGGTTGGTTGTGTGCAGCTAAGGGTAGGATGGAATCTCCACTTTGTAGGATGCAATCTTGTATCCAGCTGAAGTCTAGGAAGCAGAGCGTGTTTTCTGAAGCCATTACTTCAGCAGATAATGACCAGGTCTCGCCTGACTGAAACCTCCCTGTGCCTCAGCGGCTGCCTTCCCTTCTGGGGAAATGATGAATTAAGTAATCTGGGTTGCCATGCTGCTGGCTGCGAGGTTGTAAATCGCACGCATGTGCTCCCAGAAAGATGAGATCCCACATTGGTTTTTAAAGAACTGCTGCAATAGTAATGCTGATAAAATCTCCCTCTCACGGGGAGTATGCAGTGAACCAAAGTCTGCGCTCAGACAGGCCCATGCATCAGGGGGTGAGGAGCACGGGTGTCTGACAGCAGACGCTCCCTTTAAGGGCTGCTGAGCCGAGTGAAATATCTCTTCCCGAGGCATTTTGTGGTGGCTTGGCACGTTACTGTACGTGAACTATTGCTGAGGCGGTTGCAGGGAAACAAGAGCCGTTTAGAAATAAAACGGGAATGAAACAAATCACAGAAACAAAGCCTTTCTGTTTCAAAAGGATGCCTTGGCTTTTGGCCCCAAACATCTCTGTGGATACAGTCAGTAGCTGCTGTGGTTGTCCATCTTACTGTTAGGATTGTTGGGATGGACAGGGAAGGGTGTGCCTTGTCATCCTGGTACCAAATACCTGCATGAGCCCAAAGGGTGCCCAGCCCTATAAGCCTCTCCATCTGAATGAGCAGCTGCCTGCATGCTGCCTTGCAGTAGCACATTTCTGATGTAAATGCTGCTTAATTGAAATGAGCTTCTCTTCTGGAGCCTCCCATTTGTGTTGCCTGTTCATGGCTGCAGCCGATTTTGTCACTGTGCTTGGTCTCCTGTGACTTAAACACTGTATTTCATACTGTTCAGAGACTGTGGTCTATGTGGGGCCAAACTCATGTTTCAGAGGCAAGTGAAAGGCAGCAGCAATCCAGAAGTGGATTTACTAGGTGGAATGCAATTTCACTTCTCTTGGGTTGGTGGGACAGTGCTAGAGAGCTGTTCTTCCAGAGGAAGAGCCCTTCTTCACTTTGGAGACCAGCAGCACCCCTAACCTGGGGTCTGCTTTTCCTGGTGGTGGTTTTGTGTGCTGTGCAGCTATGGCATTGCACAACTGACAGCTAGGGTAAAGCCCCATTCTCACACTCATTTCTGAAAAAGGGGCTTCTCAATAATGAAAAATAAAGCAGCAGCTAAGAGAATTGGCTCCAACCTAGCTCACTGTCCCCCCACGGGTGTCTGTAGCTGGGCTGCAACTTCTGGAGGACACAGCAGTAGTTGGGCTCACGGGGAACAGAAGGGAGATGGCTCTGGGGGCTGGGCCACAGCGTTTCTTTCTTGCTCTACGATTGAGGCTTGGTCTCATCTCATCCCTTTGCGCGCAGCTCCTGGTGCAAGCTTGAGAAAGGTCTCCAGGAGCTATGCTGTCAGCAACCAAGCATGGCTGGAATCCTATCGTGTCAGTCTCCCAGGGAGAAGCCCAAGCGGCCTCTTAAATGGTGATTTGGTGACACAGTCCAGAGAGGATCGAGGGGCCCAACAAATCCATTGCTTGCGTTAGCGATGGAAGGAGGAGGAGCCTGAGCCTGCTCCCAAACCACTGCCTGCCCCATCCGACCCTTGGAGGAGCTGCCTCTGCACTGCCGGAGGCAAAAGTGACAAAGCTGCTATGGAAGTGTGGCTTTTTCCAGCTCTCTGAATGACAGAAAACACCTGACACACTGCACTAGCTCACTCCTTCAGCACTCTGACAGGGGCATTAAAATGTATTTATAACAGCTGGGGATGGCTTGCCCTGAGGAGTGAACTTAATTCTTAGTCTGCCAGGCACTCCGTTGTGAGTGACAGTGATTTGTCCCCGGTGTGTTCATTCTCCTCCTTGCCCTCTTGCGTTCCGCTTGCATTTTATAAAGCTGTATTTGACAGTCTAATTTCATATAACTAATAACATTATGTAGCGAAATGAGCTCGGATGTCCATTTCTCTCTCCAGCGTTGAACTAGTTGATAAGCACTGCGTTTCACACCTCTCCTGGAGAGTCATTGCTATGGTGAAGTTTTCTGATCTCCCTTTAAAACAAATATTTGAGTGAGAGAAGTTCTGTAACTTCTTTTTTTCTGCGTGACTGCACCAGGGAAGTGCTTTACACAGCCAGGAGAAGCTGTTTGGTGACAAGCTGCAGTAAGGAACTGAGCACATCATGAATGCAGAAATCCTCCAAAAGCAGGAAGAGGGCTGATGCTGGCTTTGATGTACAACAGGCTTTGCCTTTGCAGCTTCTGGTGGCTCCTGGCCACCCCTGTGTGCAGCCACAAGGATCTGGAGTTGCTCTACCCGTGTGAAAGGCCAGGTTGGATGGGAGCACTGGGTAGTCTAATGCTCAGTGGTTGGCAACCCTGCCTGCGGCAGGGGGTTGGAGCTTGGTGGCTTCCAACCTGTCATTTTGTCATTCTATGAGAGGGGGACCCTTTTGGCACAGGACTTGGATGCACCATGCTACAGCCCCTGGGGAGCACGGGGTGCTTGCAGCATTGCAAAGCTTTGGGTTGGGGTGGGATGCCTGAGACAACTGACTCTTCTGGTTGCCTGATTTTGAGGAAATGATAGTCACTAGGAGGTTTGTAGCTGAAGATATATATTCCACACAAGCCATAACTGCAGAGAAGTGAGTAATGGTTTTTTTAACTGCTTTTTAAAAAGATTTTGCTCTTGGCCACTAAAATGCCTTGAGGCAGTCCATTCTACTGACTGAGAGCCTATGGGGAGAAATTGTCTTTCAGTAGCTCATCTTAATATAGCAGGGAGCTGATCCTCCTTCTACTGTGTGGAAAAGGTGCTGGCAAGAGCATATGTGTCATCATCAGCTTCTTTATCCTGCTCTTCATGCTCTAAACCTCTATTGTCCCCTTATTGACCTCTGGAAATCCCATCTGTATCCCCTGTCCCTGCAAGGAAGTTTCAGGTGCGGGTCACTTTTGAGAAATCAAACTTGTCACGCCCCTTTGGACCCATTTGGCTTGTAAAATCCATCCCCCTCTGCCCGCTTTTTCCCCTGAATCTTTGTTTTTCTCATCACATTACTCCTATGAATAATTTGTTTTGATCATGTTCTTCCATCAAATTCTTTTCAGCCAGTTGCAGCTAAGCTCTTTGATTGAAAACGGTATTTTTTACAGCGTTACCCTGCCCTCTGGTCTCATCTTTTCCCAGCCTGTCTCAGCCTTGGTTTCTGCATGTTAGCATGGGTTTTCCTGACAAAATATGCTTTCTATAAAGGGAAAGGGAGAGGAGAAGTACATCTCAAAGCTGGCAGTTTCATAGACCTCAAGAGCAGTGCAAATGACTCTACTTATTACCTGTTTTGCAGGATGTTGTGGCACATCCTTCTCAAATGGGAGGAACGTGTTTTTCTACTCATTATCTGTACCTTGCTGTGTGGGAACAGAACATGAAGGGAAGTGGCTGCTAACTATGCAGCCTATCTCACTCATCTGTTCCGTAGTAGCGTATATAGATAGGCTTGTACATCCATAGCTGTCTTGTATATGTGAGGTGCATTAGTCCTATGCTTGTGTACATAATGTGGGAAAGAGAATTAAAAGCATGGAGGAGGGTAGACGGGACCCCAGGAGCTCAGCCATTTCCCCTCTGCATTGGCATTTGCTTCTTGTCCATGTGCACCGAGACTCCATAGAGAATTTGCTGTTTCCAGCTACCCCTGTTCTATGACTGGTTTGTAGCCACGAAGCCCAGGGATGGGAGGGAAATTACCCCAGCTGAGTGTGAGGCAGCTGAACCCTCGAAAGAATAAATGAGTACGAATAAAATAGTCTGTGATACATTTTGACATGGACTTAGTAGAACTGGATTCACTACTCTGAGATGCTTCTGCTTGTTCTTCACTGTGCCGTGAGATCAATAATCACCCGAAGAGGGGCGATTTCTCTTTGGGATGGAGGTGGAGGGAGAACGTCACATGCACAGCAAGTGAGCTCTCCTCATTCTCCCAGCTCTTATGGAGTCCAAACTCCGTTCTGAAGAAAGAGCCAGAGAAGTATGTAATATTTTATTTTTAATAATAACTGTGGCCATGTGGAGTAATTGAAAAGAGTGCAAGTGCTAGACCATGAAGAGGTTACTTTCCAGTGTTTCCACTGACACTGTTTTTTTTTTGGCTGGCCTAAAAACTGTAGATGACATGGCCTATGTTAGCAGAATTGAGCTGCAAAACTGAGAAAAGCCGCTGATTTTTTCCAACCTAGCACTCTCTATAAAGTTGGCTCAATAGTTTTTTCCTCTCATGTTCATTAATATTAACTTCAAGTGCTTAATTTAGAAACAACCACAGTCCTTGATCACCTTCCTGTTTACATTTCGATGTTGCACTCGGAGCAGAGGGACCCCTCTTGTACTACTTCTTCCTCCTCCCCTCTCCAGGCTTTGTCGCCCTCCTCTGGGATCCCTTTGCAAAAGATCAAGAGCAGAGAAAAGACTTCAGATGCCATAAATATTGCAGGAAGCAGCATTCATTGGAGATCGGCCTCCTTCAAGATCAATATGTCTTCCTGAGGGGGCATTCAGTCCTTCAAAGTAAACAAGCAGGGAACATTAATTCAAACGCTTTTATACTAAATACATATCCATGAATTAGCCTGCGTGGCTGCGATAAATAAATGTTATGTAAGTGAGGTTTAAAACAAACCGCACACGAGGAGAAAAAGCAGACTCTGCAGATTGAGTAGGCACAAGCCCATTTCTACCGCAGATCTTCTGATGACCGAGATAATTCTGTTAGAGGGCTAAAGGGAAGTTCTCTTCCTAACCTTTGCGAATAGATTGACCTGGGCTATCAGCATCTTTCCCTGAGAGGAAGAATACCTTTATGCTGGTGTCTAAGTTGGGATATTTGGAACAATGTTCAGGATCTGCATTTTGTTTGGGAATGTGGTCATTTCTTGGAGGGAGGGAGGGACGGAGATGGGGTTACCTCTGTCCCAAGGAGGGAAGGGAAAGGCAATGTGTCTTCATTTCTTTCTGTGTCAGAAGTGGAAAACTGACTCCTGCTGATGTCCGTGTTGCAAGCAGGTCCTGTCCTCTGTGTGTAACGGCTCTGTAAGCAGAGCAGGAGTCTGTTAAAGACTTGGCTTGAGCTGGAGTTGGGCTATGGTTTCTCATCCTTTCATGTTTCTAATACCTATTTCTTTCCTTTCAGGGCCACCGAGCACTGGGACAAATGAAATTTGTTGGAGAAGGAAAATCAGAATAGTCCTGGGTGGACTATTTGGGTCTGTTTGTCTTCAGGAGAATATGTGTGCCTGAGTGAAACCACAGCCTCCTGCAGCTCTGGAGGAGGGAAGTATGCTTAAGGACATTTGAGATTCTAGCTCATTAACTCTAGGTAATGGTCTCAAGAAAGTGCTTCCTTCCTAAAGTATTATTGGGGAGAAAAGAGAACAAAGTGTTTTGGTAGGGACAATGGAGAAATTGATCAGAGAAAAAAATGTTATTAAGTATGTCACATTGGAAATACGTGTTAGAATAACTAGGTGGAAGAAAGTTGAAGGAAAAAAGTGTCTTTATGAGTATGAAAATTAGCAGGAAAGTAGCCTTGTGGTCATCAGTTCAGATCAAGCACTGATGGTAATTAAAAAAGATCACTTCATTTATTAGAAAACTTGGTGGCTGGTGGCTAAAGCATGGGGCAAGAGGAGTATTTGGGGTGTTTTTTTCTTTTTTTAAAAATACTGCTGTGGTCTGTGCCTTTTTTGGCATCCTTGGGTTTCCCTATTTAGCCACATAAATAGGAGTTTCCATTCATCTTGCTCTCTACCTTTAAACTAATGGGCTGAAATCTGTAAGTAGCTTTCTTCTGGTCTTTCCAACTTGAGGCTGTAATTCACTGGAGGGGAGACTAAGTGAAAGTAGAACTGCTGGCCATGAGTCAGTTTTCATGTGAGCATTCTGGTAGTGCACATGCAATGGATGCAATTCAAAGAAATTTCCTAAAGGAGAGATGGAGAAACAAATGGTAAATCAGCAGGCCTGGTAAAGCTGCTGAGTTATTTTTTGGCAGCTCCACAATATCGATGCACATTTTGTTCATCAGCTTTCATCTCACTGATCCGTCTGTGCTGCTTACTGTGATGGGGGTCATAGAGACTGCCTAGACATCTCCCAGGGATTCGGATCCAAAAGCCAAATACTCCTTCTCTTCATCAGCCTCATTCAACACTGTTTGTTTAGGACCGTGTCCACTCTGCTTCTGAAAGTGTTTGACATCAGTGTTCCTCTGATGAGTGGGCAGCCATGTGTGCTGAATATGTGGAGGAGTATCAATTCAGACTGAAATCAGTACGATTACATAGATTTTGATCAAGAACTTGGGAAATTTTTGCGGCATTGTAAATAAGTGGGAGGTGAAGTCTGAAGAGCTTTTGGACTTACTGACTGGAGGACGTGTTTTACATTTTCTTTGTGTATATTTGGGAGATCACTTTCTGAATTTATATTGTTCTCTTGCAATTAAGATTTGAGAGGAATCAGAATGAAGTAAATGTAACCTGGAAGGGAAGTGTTTACTGCACAAGTTATCGTGCAGGATAAGCATGCACAACTCTCTGAGCAATGAACCATCTTTTGTCCTTTCATTAACTCTGACACTTGTGTGGGAGTCACTGTTTTACTTTAACGAAAGCCCTCAATAACTGCAATTCTTCTCTTCCTTCCCAGATCAAATTCTGATGCAAAACCTCCTGTAGTCAGTGCAAAAGCTCTTGCTGACTTGAAGGATTTTGAATCAGACCTTAGTGAGTATTTTAGATAGAAGCTCCATCCCGCTCCTTGTGGCTTTCAAGGTTATGAGTTGGCAGTGCTTTTCTGATGTGATTTTTTTTCTTTTCAGAAGAGAAATTCCTTGTGCTTCATGCAAAGAAACATGACAGATCTGTGTGGTCAGTATGGACGTGGAAAGCCAAGCCTTCCTGAGCTGTAGGTGCATGGGATGCAAAACGCCTATCTCGTAACTGCAGAACAGGTTAGGTTGGCTTTGTGCCCAGGAGATTTAATTTGCTGCTAAAAATCTGTTCCTCAGGCTTAGCTAAGCAGTGAGTTACTGGTACCAGTCCAGCAGAGAGTGCATCAGGCTGTTGAAGGCAAAATGAGGCTTTGGGGTACCTGCAAGCTTGATGGCAATAGTCCAGATATCTTCCTGGGTTAGCTTTGTGTAATGTTGCTCTCAAAATGTAGTTTTGTCTTTTACAATAGGGGATTTTTAATCACTCAGCCCTTTGAGGCTATGTAAACCAGGCCATTGTTCAGTGAACGGGACCCAGGAAATAAAAACGCAGGAAAAGGTTTCCTCTTCTCATCTTTTTGTAGTTCTTGTTTATCCCATTGGGCTAAGTCAGTGCTGTGACTTAAGGTGGGGAAGCCACAAGCAGGCAGGTTGCAGGATAAAAGGTTAGCTGCAGAAAGAGATGCTGGTACATGAACTAGCAGGAGCCAACACTAAAAAAGGTCAGCTATTTAAATGGCCTGATTTAAATAAGGCACATGTCAGGCAGTACTGCCCCCAAAGGAGATTCCTTGTGTGGGTTTATGAACTCTGGGAAAGGGGCCAAGCTAGCCTTAATTATATTTTGTTTAATCAGCTATTTAAATAGGGAACTGTTTTCTTGGCTCTCTTCCCCCAGCGAGATCACATCTTTATACTCTTGACCTTTTTATTTTATGCAAGAGGCTCTCTTGTTGCTTTGGACCATACTTCTAAATCCAGACAAGTCAGCTGTGCTTAGCTTGCTCTTACATCACCTCTCTTCTTGGAGGAGAGAAGGCCCAAGGTTATTTATTTCCCACGTTCTCATTATTTAAAAAAACACCGAATTTCATTTTTTTTCCTCCATTTTTACTATGCAAACTCAAGAAGGCCCTCTGGATTAAAGAGCATTGTGCCCAAGGATGTAAGATTTGCAGACAATACCAGCAACTTCCTATGGCTTTTTCTTTGAACAGTGTTTGGAGAAAAATACAGCTTGACTATCTTCAAAATATGTATTATGCCTCCCTTCTAAGCTTCATCTCATTGTCAAGAAATGACAGGAGAGCAAAGGAATTAGCTCTCAGAGGGGTCCACGCAGCGTGCTGCATAGTAGCGTTCTCCACCAGGAATACTGTTTCCCCTAAAGTCAGCAGGATCTGGAGATCTATTGGTTGAAGAACAGTAGACTGAAACAATGCTTACACCATTCTCACTTCTTCGTTTGTGAAGGAGTAAGACTTAGGTTATATGTAGCTTGCTTTCTAAAGAGTTATTATTGGCAGTTTTATCCTGAAACCCTCCTGCTCTTGTATAGAGATCTTCACGTTATCTTTGGAAGAATGAAGACAGTCATATCATTTCCTTCAGAGTTCAGTTGCTTCTCAAGCATTTCAGTTACTTCTCAAGAGCTTGGAAAACAATTTAATAACAAGAACAAGACACTGTTGAACAGCAGCCAGGTGGATTTTAATGAGGAGCATGCTGGTCCTCTTGCAGCTAGATTCTTGCTTCGCGATCAGACTTGGAAGTTTCCGTAACAGCCTTTTAGACCTTTTGCCCTTGGCTGTGAGCAAGTCGTCTGACTGCCTGTCTTTAAAAGGAGCATAATTACAATTTAGTCCTCAAAATACCCATCTCCAAAGAGATCTCTGCCATCTCACCTCCATTATGCTGTACTTATGGTTACAGAAAACAAGGTTGTCAAAAAACCCCAACCCATAATCTCTGCTGTAGAAACCCTCTCTGTCGCCCTCTGCACCGCGTGGGGCTTGGGGAGACCAGGTTGGTCTCTGTGAAGGTCACTGCTCAGACTGCCGTTCCCTATGAGCTCCTTGTTGGCCTTATCAGGTCATATGAGCATTTAATCATCCTTTGCAGTGCTGCAGGATGCTGAGCAGGGTTGTTTTGCCTTTGCTTTGGCAGCAGAGCAGGGTTTTTTCTTGCTCAGGAGCAGAGGCCATGGCCTGTGCACCAAGGTGATGCATGTCCTGTAAGTTAACCAGGCTTTCAGTTAGAAATAGAAAGAAGCATCACTGTTCACATCACTGTTCTCATGGTGGGGCACTGAGGTGCTCCTGATGCAAGTGCTGCTTTCTCAAAGGAAGGACCTTTGGGTTTGCTGTGATAAACAGCCATCCCTGATGCTTGAGCAAAAGAGGCTAATTCTCCCCCGTGCTTCCATGGGTGAGCAGAAGCAATTTCCCTGTTGAGAAGCAAAGAAGCGGTCTCCATTTCTAGGGAGCTGGTGCTTGTCTCCTCCTTTTTCCCTCCCCTTCCTCCCTCGCTGATATGTGTCCACAGGAGGCATCTCAGGGAAAGGCAATATTGTTTCTGCAGTGTTGGTAAATGCAGGATTCCCAAGGGGAATGCCTGTATTTCTTTGGTACCAAATGCATCCGTCCTCTCTCCAGTACACAGCCAATTGGCACTCTGCTCCTGAGGGGACAAGTAGACTGAATGTAAATGACAAATCAGCCTCAATCTTTACTTAGCTTTAGTAGGAATATTGGAAAACAAGAGCAGCTTGCATTGAATGGGTTCCCGGGCAGAGGAGGGAAGTGTCAGTACAGATCATCTGCTTTGGAAAACAACCAAGTTCTTCCTGCCCTGCACATTCCCCTTCCCCATCTCTCTGTCTCCCAGAGGGCAGCGGCTGCACACAGCCAAGGCAGAGACTGCGTGAGTCAGACCTCCCTCTCCCTCCTCAGCAAGGCAGGGCAGGCTCC
Source organism: Pavo muticus (assembly GCA_016647715.1). Classification (NCBI taxonomy): domain Eukaryota; kingdom Metazoa; phylum Chordata; class Aves; order Galliformes; family Phasianidae; genus Pavo; species Pavo muticus. The sequence continues at coordinate 112,779 of JACDJE010000234.1, read as the reverse complement.
AAGATTAGTTATGCATCTGATTGTGCCTCTAATAAACTAAATGTAATTAAAAAATAGAGCAGGGCCATTGCATTTTAACAGCTTGGAGCTCTCCCTGTGGAAGGATCAGCAAACAGTGAAGGAATATGAAGATTCAGCTCCCCAGCACCTGCTGGGCAGCCTCTGTCAAGATTAACAGCATCTCACCAGGTTATTAGAGTGAACATGAATACTTTGGAGGCTCTGTGGGTAGTTACGGTATCACGTTTTATTATCTTCCACTGAAATGAAATTACTTATTGTAATTGCTTGTCAGTCACAGGCCAACAAATCTGACAAAGGAAAGCTTTTGTGAGCGGGGAGCAGTAGGCAGAAGGGAGAAGATGGACCAAACCAAATTCTGCTCTGATTTTTTGTGGAAAGGGTGTAGGGGGGAAATATAACCAGAGGTGGAGGGAGAGGAAGGGTTCACCTCCTTTTTTTGCATAGCAGACTGAGTCATTTGTGGCCAAATGACCTCAACTGAGCAAGCGTCTGGGAGCAGAAAGGAAGGAGCAAGCTAACCTTGAGTGATGCGTTAGGTTGGTGGGAGCGCTGCTTTGTGGGGAGGGCATCAGCCATGGCGGCTCAGCAGGTTCTTGATAACATCAAATATAGTATCTTTCGGAGGCACTGATGCTGAGGGATCACCAGGCAGCAGGAATGCCAGCCTTGCACACTGCAGAAATACGAGGCAGGCAAGGAAATGATCCATGTGGGTTTGTTTGCTTTTGGATGGCTCTGTCTTTCTAGTTAAAGGAGAAAGAATGGCAAGTGAATGCTGGGAACAAAGGGGAGAGCCAGGAACACTGCAGGTATTTGGAAGTGGAGACTGCTGTACCAGTGGGGTTTGCTGTGCTCTTTTAAAAATAGCTCAGGGAGCCAAGATTGCAGGAGCTCAATAGTCATGCATAATCTGTTATGGTGTAAGGGAGAGATGCGATCGTTTCGGCTGCAGGCAGGGAGTGGTTCCAGCCCTACCTGGTATGCAGAGCTTACTGCAGCTGTTGAGGCAGCGGGCACATTTCCAGTGGGAAGAGCATCTCTGGGGTCTGCCCTAGCAGAAGGCAGAGGCCTCAAGGTGGAAATGTACTGCTGTGGAGGTGAGTGGCCACAATGGCAAACATAAATTCACCAAGTAACCCTGTTACTCCAACCTTTTGAAAGCATTGTAACAAACTCTAATGTGTTGTGATGAAAAGGAATCGGAGTGGAAATTAAAAAAAGGCTGACCCACTCTCAAAATCTCCAAGTAAAACAGGGGTCTCAAAAGGGCTCTGTGTCTTGTATGCCAGCAGTAGCCATGGAGAAGGGCTAGGCCTCAGTAACAAGGCAGTCATTCAGTCTTTCCCGAGTCTCCATGCTGTTTTCTGCCATTTGCAGCTCTGTTTTCCAAGGTAGAATGTTTTATTTTGCATCCATGAAGTTGATATACAATTATTTTATCCAGTTATGTTTGGTGTCTGTGTCAGTTGCAGATCTATAGTTTTCTGCTGTATTTGAAGTGTGTCTCCATTTATTCTAAGCTTGTCAATTTCTAACTTCATTTGATGCCTCCTAATTTCTTTGGCTGTGGCTCATGCTGCTCTCAAAGTGCTGGCTCAGTGGCTAATGGTCGCCTGACTCTTGAACCAGCAATGTCAAGGAAGGAAAGTATGGGAAGCAGCAGCTTGTGGCTTCTTCATATGTATAGAGGCAAAACGTAGCACCCCACAGATCATGTTGGAAGTGCAATGTCAGGTAGATCACCAGCTCAGGTGTTTCTTCTGTGCTACAGCTGAAGGACACAGTGCGGCGTTTATGCAAGTGTAAATGTACTGGATGCTATTTCATAAGCAAAAATTTTCAGCTCTTTAATTACTGTTTTGTCTACTGTATTTAATTTCCTAGTGCATGAATCCCTGTCTTGAGATAGTTTTTGTTATGTAATTACTGTTAACGATTAGAGCTCAGCATTAATTAAACAGATCAGTTTTCATTCTCAGACATTTTAGTTAGGATGCCTTTAGGCTATTAGGCTGAGAGAGGGTTTTTTTGTTTTTTTTTAAAGCATGTCTTCATTAGAGTTTATGTTTCTTTTATCTGCAGAGAAGGTTTCTCTGGTTTGCCGTGCAACATCAGAGTACTATCAGCTTTTCCCTACTCTCAGTGGGAGCTAAACTCCAATATTTTATTAGAGACATAAAGGATGCCTAGTGATATGATTACAGCTCATACATTTGTTGTTTTGGTTCTCGTCCTGCTGACTGATTTTTGAATCATGAGTGATAGTATGATATTTACAAACCTATTTTACATCTCGATCTTAAAACTAGCTGTATGACATGCACTAGTGTTTTCAGCAGAACTCTATTGTCTAACTGCATCACTTCCTTCTTTAATGTTTATTCCTTGATGAAGCCTCTAAATCTGGACTGCTTATTTCAAATTTTACTAGAAGTTAATTTAGAAGAAGTCACAGCAGTTGGTTGAATGTCATGTATAATACAATCTGAAAAATGTCATTTAATATCTACTGTTTGCTCCTGACTTCCATGTGAGCTACAACAGACATCTGGGAAAGTCATCCAATTCTGATGTAAAACTGGTGGTGAATCCACCACACCCCTGTGTTCCTCTAGTTGATTATCTCCGTCACTGAAATTGGAGGTTGGACCTGCTTTTAGAAGGTGGATTGCTTCTGGGACAAGATAACTGGTATTGTCTTTAAGGAGAAGTTGGTTCTGTAGGTTCTCATCAGATGAGCAGGGCCAGGTTAAATTACTTGTATCCTAGGCTGCTTAATGCTAAACAGGTGCTTTGCCTTCCCAGGAAGGTAGGCTATTGTTGCTGATGCTTGTTCTATTCATTTCCTGTTGACTTTTGGGGTAAAGATGGTAAAGCATACGATAATGCGGATATCTTATCAACTATGGGTATTATCCTTTGTAAGGTGATCTGATCGCCTGATTGGTGTGAACTTGTCAACTGTGCTGAGCTTGGCTTAAGTTGACTTTGAAGCTTGGGTATGGGGGTGAGAGTGTTGAAATGGGTTCAGATTATCTGCTCTTTGCAGCAGCAGTTATCCCATCTGGCACCTCATTGCTGTAGGTCTTGTAGCTCAGACGGTAGTAGGAAAGAAAAAAATTACAGCAACAAAATACAACCTTTTCTTTGTTTTCTGAATATCAGATGATGGAGGCCACCAGGAAGAAACAAGCAAGAGAGCTGACCAAATGTTCTTGAAGGCCACTGCCCAGTCAGTTTCGAAAGTGAAGCGTTCTCCTTGGCATAACACATCGTTAAGTTCCTTGCCTTCTTTTGGATGCCTGTAAATCATTTGTAAAATTACTCCATTTCCATTTACTGATTAGGCAGTTGGACTAAGCGACTTTTAAAGATCCTTTCCAACTGAACTATTCTACATGACTCTGCTTCCAGTCATGTTACCTAGCACAAATTAAAATTTACCTCTTTTTACTTTCAGTCCATTGTATCTTGCTACAATACATGTAGCTTGGCCATATTGTCTCACTCTTCTTAAGACTCGATGGTTAGTGTAGCTGTATGTGATTTCTAACCTTCTCTTCAGCATCCTCTCATGCTTCTGGTCTTCACCTCATTGAGGAGATTGTGTCAGAGTAATTAGATAAATGTCAGATTTGGTTTTGTGTTTGTGTGGGACAAATATCCAAACTAAAGACAGGCTTACAGTCTCCCCTCTCCCATAACAACAGTCTTCCTGGTTCTGCTTTCATCCATTAGCTAGCAAACATGTAGTAAGATAACAATGAAAAAAGAACAGAGGAGTCTGGGTTTCTGTTCCTTGCTTTTTCATAACAGGGCAGCCTTCACTGACACAGTCTAGCCTCAGGGGCCTTTTTCAGGGCTCAATTAAGTCAACTGGGACCATTGATTTATAGTGATGAATTGGCTTTTCATTGCTCATGTGGGTAAGGTTATTCAGCTGCTTTGCAAAATAAAGTCCTCTGGATGGAAGTAATGGCTAGGAGATATAATCTCATCTTGATTCCTCAGTATCTCTTTCCTTATTTGAAAAGATTTATGTGATTTTTTTTTTTTAAATATAATTTCCCTCAGAAATGAAATTGTAACCAAATACATTGTGATACAGGTCTCAAGGCTCATTTCCTTGGTAGATAATCTTAAATCTCTACTGCTTTAATTCTTTAACACTTTCAGAGTCGGTAAATTACAGTTTTTGCTCAGATTTTTTTTTTTTTACTACAAGATGCCTTCATAATGAGGAGGCTTCAATAATAAAATAGTTATGTGATATTTTAAAATGATTGTTTAGCTATGCTTTACCTCTTACTAATATGGATTGATATAAACAGCTTTCTCTGTTTAAAAGGAGATATTTAAAGCCCTCAGGACACAGCTGGCTTTCTTCTTTTTTTTCTGCCTAATCAGATTAAGTGTAATCTACAATGCCTTTCTGTAAAGAAAAGTGGAATTCACTTCTCATCAATTTAAGAGGAGCCTGTGGCAGTATTTAAGAAAATTAATTAAAAGTTGTTCTGTTCTGAGGAGCCAGCCTGAAGCATAGATCCTCCTACACACTTTTACATTCCTAAAGGCTGCCTACCAGACAAGCAAGTACTTCTCTGAAATCCAACTGGTTCACCCCCCTGGCTTGTGCTGTTGGCAGAGCAACCAGGAGCAGTGAGGGACTGGCCATACTTGAGAGCACTCCAGCATTACTGGTTTGGTACTTATTATGAGACTTCTCCTTTTTTCCCAAGGAGTGATTGGTGGTTGAAGTGTGTGACAACTTGTTGCTGAGAGCAAGGGGACGAAAGCTGTGACTGGGCTATGTTTTCATGCAGACAATGCAAAGAATGCGTGAAATGAGAAATCAAATTGGTGCACTGACTGAATTCTATAGGTCTAGAGAGAGCTCCTCCTTGAAGAACGGTGGGAAAGTGAGCAAAGTAAGAGTCAAAGAAATTGAGCAGCCTTGAAATTGCTCCACACTCCTCTTCATGTTCCTGGGGCTAAGGACACTACGTTTACACCGAGAGGTGTTCTCTCTAAAAGGAAACTAAATGGGGCATGAACAGCAATTCAAGTCCCTGGGGAAATATACGGAAACTAAATCAGATTGAGCATGTAGGAAAGAATTGTCAAAACCATCCCAAGGTGATAGAGTTATGGGAGAACAAGGAAGGACGTAGACAAATGTGGGAAGGAGAAATAGATGCTGAGTGCTGTGAAGCCTCCTCTGTCAATCCAGTCAGCACCAAGGGCATCCTGACCTTCACAGGAAGGGAGAAAACTGTTGGAGAGACTGGTGGTTGCTTGTCCTCAGGATCTTCAAAAAACAAAGCTGAAAAGGATCTAGCTAGTAAAAAATGGCAGGTAATTCTGATTATTTACTAAACAAAGGTCCTAGCCCAGGGTTTGTGTGTGCCAGGTGAAGAAGCAGATCAGTATAATTTCTGATTACCCAAGAAATGTTCTGTGATGTTACACTGGTCATGGCCAGCCAAAAAATGCTTACCCCTCTGCAGTCATTTCTGGTTTACAAAAACTATAAACACTATTTTATGATCCAGACAGGCATCTCAGTTAAGGACTTCCTACTCATATGCTATCCAGAAATTTTATATCTCTATTGAGATGAGTGCATCATTTGTAGGCAGGACCATGAGCGAATCAAAACACACAACTGTAAGAAATGAATTCTTTCGTAGTGAATTTTCTCTTTTTAGTGGATTATCTCAAGATCCACGTCTCATGTAAGTACCACCTGGTTTTTGGCCTTTACAAGTCGTGCAAATTTTCCAATAATTTCAGCTGTGAGTATTATAACTCAGTAAAAGAATACTATCTGGGGAATGTGAAATCCAGAAAATAGATGACAATAGATAAGCTGTTTCGAGGGAAGAGCATCACAAAATCCTGAGGGATACCACTAATGGTATCTCTGGAAGAGAAGAATGCAAGGAAGAAAAACAGCTAGGCCCTCCTTGTGAGGCTACTCAGAGATAACATTTTGAAGAAAACTGCCTGTAATTGAAAGAGACATGAGAGAATAAGCATGAAAAAGAGCGCCCTGTAGGTGAAAGCAAGGAGGTTCAAAAAATGAGAGCAGCAAATCCCTCTTCCCCTTCTCTGCAAATAAGTTAAATTGTTTAGAAGGAAATAATGGACGTGATGAATTAAAATTGAGGTAACAAAGGATAGAGAAACAATGGCATGGAATTGCATGGAGAATAAATGAAAAATACACCTGATTCCCACTGCGTGAAGATCAAGATTTGTCATCTAATTGCACGTTCCTTGATAGTTAATACTGAGTGGTATCGGAGGTGTCCATCCAAGTTTTTAGCCTTGTGGTTATGTTTAGAGCTGATAGCAAGCTGGGAAATCTCTCTTACAAAAATAAAGAAAACCAACACCTAACCATTTCGTATGAAATGTGGTGACACAGTGGCATTTTACAGCTTTGCGATTCTCTTTCTGTATAATGGCTGTAGGCAGTATTTGAGGAAGCCTTCTTCAGAAGAAGATTCTCCAGAATGATTTTTTCTGTTCCCACAAAGTGAAAAACAAAGAAACAAAAGTCATTAAACAGTTACATTTGACAAGAGGGGAAAAAAAATAAAAAAGAAGGCATCTGGGGGAGCTTTTCATTCCTGAGTAACCTTGGCTACGGTGTGAAAGCAGGTAGCTATTCAAACTCAGGGCAAGAGAAACTCAAAATCCAGGAAGGAAGCTCTTGTATTGCTCTCTTTAGGAAAAGAGTGGAAAAGATGCAAGAAGGGCTGAGAATATATATGATCCTTGCAGGATAAAGGTCTTGTCTCAGTCAACATTTGCTCTCTGGATGAAGGAGATGAAATCATACCAAATGTACACATTGCTCTGTCTCTTCTTCATACCCTTTCCTAGAGGTGCAGTCTGAGGTGTTTCAACCTGCAATGGCGGTATTAAATTACAGAGTACAAGGATTTTCCTCTGCTTCCTTCTCTGGTAGAGAACAGTAGGCCACCAAGTAGATTACAGCAGCATGTATGAGCTCTTCAGTATCCTCACCTAACATTTCTAGCATGGAAGAGTGGGAATCATTTTGACTGTGTTCCTTTTCCCATATGGTTGATTGATTTATGAATGCAGAAATTCACAAGTCTGCCAATGCCAGCCCAATAAGCACTTGGTTTGGTTAAATGTAGAAGGGGCTCAAAATTACCAGTCCTCATGTTTACAGTGATGGGTTTTGTTAAGTATTTATATCCAAGATGCTGACCTCCCCCAGAAAAAAAAAAAAAAAAAAAAAAAAAAAAACAGCTGCCACTGTGATTGAAAATATTGGGGAATTATTGCCTTTAACTGACGATTTGGCTAAGCAAATTTAGCAATAAAGTTTTTATACTTTTCATTAAAAAGTGGCAAGTGAAGGGTAATAAAATCCTGCAGAGCTTCTCCTTGGGTTTGTTGCCTCATTGCACAGTTCTGTAAATTGCAGCAAACCAGTCACGTGGAGCCCTCAAACCACAGGGCTCACGTAGTTCACGTTCACTTCTGGCCTTGTCTAGGATAGCTGCTGGATACAAAGTCACAGGAGCATGGTTGGAAGAAAATAGCCTTGATATGTTTACCGTAAATCTTGAACCAAATATCCTATCAACTATGTATTGTCCAGGTCTTTTAACACTTTTTAATTATATTTGGACCTGCAGAGCGGTGCCTTGCTACTTCTCCATTGCTGTAGCTGTCTTGAAAGCAGAGTTCAGTCCAGCATGATTTCTTTATAGGTGCATTGCTCATTTCTAAGGGGAGAGAGCAAAAGGTAGTTTTCCAGACAAGTTTCTCAGGTATGCATTGACTACATATATTTTGATCAAGTTTTTGCAGCTAGAAGTGCATTTCTCATCAATACCGTTTCCCATAAATACCAGAGTAACAGGGTGTCCACGAGGCAGCACGATCTAGACGCAAGAATCGTGGAATGGTTTGGTTTGCAGGGAACATTAAAGTTCTTCTAGTTCCACCTCTCCTGCTGTCAGCAGGGACACCTTTCACTAGGTCATGTTGCTCAAAGCCCCATCCAACCTGGCCTTGAGCACTTCAAGGAATGGAAGTGTTCTCCTTCTAGACTATGACTGTAAGGGTACAGAATTGGCTGCCCTGATGCTTAGATAAAAAGAGTATTTCAGAAAATGATTTTCTTAAAAGGCCAAGGATTATGAATTTAGTCCCTGTCAAATATCTGTGAGATTCTGTGTATGCTCAGGTGCCTTTCAAAAAAAACCCACATCTCTGTTTAAGTATTTCCCATAATTGCTGCTTCCTGCATCCAGACAGCCACTAATGCACTCTCTTGCACATCACCACGTCTATTGCAGCTGGTCTCCAGACTTCATCCAGAAGGAACATGCTGAGTACAGGTTGAAATAGTTTGGAATATGCACTGAGACATGTAATTAGATTGAACCAGACTAGGCACTAGGAACAGCTTCTAAATGAAGGCTGATTGCTGTCTGCAATGAGTGCAAACTGCAAGAGGAAGGGTTAAGAAAATTGAATTTGGAAGTAATGGGGTAATAGCCAAATATATTCAGAATTAATGTATTCATATAAATATTGTACAGTAATTTATTTGCCAAATAGCAGTCATTTACTCTGTGGCAGAGGTCAAATAACGGAGAAAATTTATTTGTGAATAAATTATTCAACAATTAATACAAAATGTAGCTGCTAAATTATTCACAGAGACAAATTCAACCAGTTCTAATTCATTTCCACTTTGAAAGTGTTTCTAGATACATCCACATGAGCATTTCAGCAGGGATCACGAGCGCACTTCTGAGTGTCTCCCAGTTGCCCTACTCTTGCAGCTCTAGCTTGCGTCATTGCATGGCTGGATCTGGGGGTAAGGAGGTGCCCTGTCTCACCCACTCAGGGCCCACCAGCCCAGTGGTGAGCTCAGGTGATGGGAAGAGGGCTTAATCTGAGCACCAGCCACTGTCTGGAGCAGTGCTGTGGTATCAGTCCATGGCTCCTGAAGCAGGCGGAGGTCATTACTCCTATGTCTGCACACTGCAGATTGCTGAATGTCATCCACTGAGGCCTTTGTGGAGCCTGATAACCTGTCTTACATAAATCCATAGAGGTGTTTTTTCTTGCCTTGAAGATACAAATAACCTAATGCATTCCTGAGTTGTTTCTCCCAGCGTTGACTAGCTTGGCATTGAAAAAGAAATCTGCACGTTATTCTTAAGTTGAATTTCCTTTCAGGAGCAGCTTCACTGGAAGTCACTGTACCACTTCCCACCAACCAAAGGCTTTCCCAGGGAACCAAACCCCCTCTTCTTATGGATCTTAATATTCTTTTGCAGTTCAACAAGTGGTTCAACCTCTCAGCTTCAGCCTGCCAGATTGCTTCTCAGTTCCTGAAATCATGGACCTCCTTCATTGGGTGCGTTAGAAGAACAGGTAAGCAGCCCTCCATGTGGTGTTAAATAACTGGTTGACTAATAGTGTAGACCTGGAGCAGAGGCACTGTGTCTACTCATTATTCTCTTCTTTCTTTCTAAGGAAGGGAATCCCTAGCTCCCTCATAGCCAGTCCCTCATATAAGGCCCCTCAGTGTTGGGGTGATTCTGAGGGGACTGGTGGAGAAATGCATGTCTGCAGGGTTGAGGGCCAGTCAAGTTAATGGGAGTGCGTGAAGGAGATAAGAATTACACGTGTATTAGGGAGGTTAAGACCTGTCAGCAAAAACAACTTAAAAAATACAATTTTCCTCAGTTAATTGCAGTTTAAAGTAACAAGAAGCAGTGTGTGCTTCCAGAGGTAAAATCTGAAGGCAGGGAAACGCAAAAGACAAACGTCATGTATTTAAGTACTTCAAGGCCCCGTACACCTCGGTAGCCTGTATTGCATCGCTGTCAACTTTCCTTCCTTCAAAATCTGCTTCCTAATAATGTTTCCATATATGAGAAACCAACCATTTTAACCCTTTTTTTTTTTTTTTTTTTTTTTTTGTCAAAACCACACCTACAGGCCTTGAGCCTGGAAATGAGAGCCTCTGTGAATCTATGGCCAGAAGCAGGACTCTGTGGACATCTGTTGGTGGCTGCTTCCGGAACAGACGGGGCCTGGTGAGTTGCATCAAAGTACCCAGGCCATCTGAATCTGTGGTTTTTATCTGGATTTTCTATTGGGAGATGGTCTTTTGCGTGATATAGTGGGAGACTTACCTGAAGTGAATGAACGTTTTTCTTCTAGTCTCCATTTCGAGGACATACTCTTTTAAAATGGCTGCTATCTTTCAATATTCCTTAATGTAGATTTTAAAAATTTCTATCATATATCATAACCAAAATTTGGAACAGGTCACTTGTTCCACTGACACAATTTCATGTTCCTACTGAACTAGAATCCCCAAATTTGCAGTATTCACTTACACCTTCATTATGTGCCACTGAAGGATAATGAATACACGGATGCCTCAGCTGCAGACCCAGATGCCTTGCAAAATAATCATGAAAATTAACCAGCCCAAGCAGAAAATCTACTCTTGCCTTTACCATGGTTGTATTGGTATTAATCAGGGGGAAAAGAAGCTATTAACTGGCTCACAAAGAGTATGAAAGAAATTATTCATTTCCAGTGAGTGAGATTCTGGAGTTTTTGCTAGAAATGTGTGTGTTTTTCCTCTGAAGAACCACGGTATATGCTGCTGCACAGCCCCTGTTTCCTGCCCACGGGGCTGAGGTGAAGCTTTTCAGCAAGAGAGCCTCAGGACAGGGTCTCATTGATCAATAGCACAGCGGCACCAACACTGGCTCAGGATGTGCTGCTTTGTTTGATGCAACTTTTTTTTTGTGAAAAAGCTGTGTTTGGCTTTGTAGCATTTCATGCTGCATCTTTCAGTGATTTTCCAGCACTAAATCTGCTTTTGTGTTGCAGGTACCAAGAGTAACTGCTGAAGTCTACAGTGCTACAGCGAAGAAAGAGCAAAATTGGGTGCCTGGAGGAAAAGTAATCTGGTTCAACTGAACTCTGTCTGAAAAGCAGGTTACCGTGGCTTAATGAATTATCCTGAGTTTGCAGAACAACGTGTTCCCTTACCTGAAAGGTAAGATAAAGCTAAGTTGAAAAAAAGTATTTCATTAATGTTTAAAACACCTAACCTGGTGTTTGCCACGTTTTGAGTGCATGCCTGGCTGCAGTCAGCGGCTGTCTGCCTGGCGCTCATCAAGAGATGGCAGTGTTTCTGTGCAGAGGCAGTGTTTCTATTGCTGGATCTTCATTTACCACAGCGTCTGACAGAAGGGCGTTCTGACTACACAGAAATATACTTTTTATAATCACCTCTAAGAATATTATGACAGACGATTAATAATCTGACAGCAAAGGAACTATTTTTAATGGCTTTAACCGAACGCTTTATTTCATCTTTGAACCAATTCTCACTGTAATCCCATTACTACAGTAAAAGTTTGGGTAGCGGGATCATACTGGCCTTGCTCTGCCTGCGGTGCCTTGATGAGACCTGTGCTGGCAGGAGCAATGTGTTCGGCACTGACACAAAAGCCTCAGGGTAGAAGTGACCTGCTGGAAGTCTTCAGAATTTATTTCAGGTGGTTCAAAATGTATTGTACTTTTACCTTTGCTGCTGAAATTCGATAAATGAGGCAGCACTTTAGTTACAAGACATCTTAATTAGCCTTGAAGCAATATCTGTTTGGTTTGGGGTGGTAGTTTTTGTTCGGTGATGTCAAAAATGTCATAGGTGTGAGGTTATATGCCTGGTTTTTAAACGGGGAGACAGGAGCACGTGGTTTACTCCAGAGTGTTGGTTTTCCTGTTATGCACAGGAATCTGTTATTTCACACAGATTCTGCTGAACTGAGTTTAAATAGTGAGTTTAAATGGTGAACTTAGGGCATTTCCCAACAACTTTTGTGAGCCTTATACATGATTTTGCATAGATAGAAACAGGTCATTGGTACATAAGCATCCTTGGTAAGGTGTGTTCTACTTGTCTGATTCATTGGTGTAGGCTTTCTTACTCCTGGCTTCTACCTATTGCGGTTCTCACTTGGGAATCTAAAACCTGCTGTTAGAAAAGTCCAGGGGAAGCTGGTATTGTGATCCTTAGGTACAGCTTCTGAAATATCATAAACAAAATCACTCCTTGGCTGTATAGACCTGTGTACCTTCCAGCTAAAACTGTGGCACTTCAGCAAGATGCCAAACTGTACAATAAGTTGTTTCTTCCTGTAGTATGTCAGCACAGAATGTGTTTATTTGAAGGGAGGGTTAATGGAGTATTTTGAATGATCATTGGTAAATGTTACATTGTACGTATCTTAAATCCAGAATGTGACAGGTAACTGCAGCTGGCTGTGATTCAGGTAAGGAACATGAATGATTCACGAGGTTGGTGGAAGTGGAGTAGGTAATTCTTTCATCTTGATCATTTTCTCCCTGAAGCCAAATATCTCGCATATGGTGACAGCTTTGTAAAATAGTATGATGGCCAGTAGGAACAGGGGAGCATAGAAGACAACTGCTAAAGCAGATTTGATTTAGGTATGAGAGAAGGAACCTGTCTCTCTTTGTCTCGTTTTTTTTTCCCCTTCTATTCTTTTGCTGGCTTTCTTACCAGGCATACAGGGAATTGTTAGGAAGGAAAGGTGCCTGGCCTGGAATGCTAATATCTCTGCTTTGATAAGTGTGAGAGATGTTTTAATTAGGAAGAGGATGCAAAGACTTAGAAGAATGTAGTTACTCATGTAATTTGAAAACCCTGGAAACAATCCTGAGGGGCAATAGCCTGAGGAACAATTACAGTTTATTTCAGTTTATTATGTAGCCAGCTGTAGCTTGTATGTGCATTTCTGAGGTGGCTTGATAGGAAAATACCTGTGTGATTCTGTTTCGATTGGCTTTTTTCCAGACAGAAGAGCCCTAAATTGCACTTAGCATGTTGTTAACTGCTTCCACTCTGAACCTTCTCAGTTGCTTTAACAGTGTAGATAAAGAACATCTTTTTAACCTGAGCCAAACCCATAATCTAGCAGACATGAGCTGTAATCCATGCAGGAATCCCAGTGGTTAGCTGGAGGAGAAGGGATGCTTGTTATGCTGCTGAACATCAGTACAACCCATGGCTGGAAGCTGAACCTTGCTGTAGAGCCTTCTCAATTCTAAACCTGGCCATACCTGCCCGCCATGGGCTTGCCTATCATGTCAAGAACGATGGACAGTCTCTATGCCTGTCCTAGCATAAATGGTGTCTTTAGTTAAAGGTCTTGAGGTCAGAAACGCCTTGTGATCTACCCAAAATTGTTTGATAGCATCCTATAACTTAGAATGGACTTCCGTATCTGTCTCTCCTTTCTTTTTCTTCCTTTCTTCTTAAGTTACCCCTACATTTTTTTTCTTCTTTTTCCCTTCCTGTTCCCTATTTTCTTTAGACCTAATTGCAGGTCATCTGCACAAGGCTTTCCCCAGCTCACCTTCTCTGCATCAGAAAGAGGAGTTTCATGAGCCAGCTCAAGGAATGCATTGTTGCCTTCCTTCTTGCCTGCAGTGAACTCCTCAATACAATGATAAACTACTTGTATTAAACAAGAGAAGAAGAATTTTGAGACAATAAATAAATCATCTCCCTGCAGAGCAAGTCTGTAAACGTGAACAGGGTAAGCTTGAAGCACTTCCAACCTCAGGAGCCGCAGCATGCATAAGGATTTGATCCAACCCTGCTGAAGTCAGTGAAAAGAATCCTGCAGGCTTCCGGGAGCTTTGGAGGGGGATTTGTGATTTCTGGGGAGATGTGAACTGTCAGTATCCTTCTTCCTCCAGCTGCCTCCATGCAAGAGCTGAGCAAATCTCCCATGGTCTAGTTTCACTCTGATCCCCAAACAGAATTGTGATCCTGTGGTGCTGGGGCAAGTAGCAAGCTGGGTGGATGTTTGCAAATACCACTAACAGCACTTATCTCTCTTTCAAAATGTTTAGCGGCAATATTTCTTTTTCTTTTCTTTTTTTTTCTTTTTTTTTTTCTTTAGAAAAGTAGATAAAATTGGTGATTTGAAATATTTGCTTTTTGCTGCTTGTTAAACTTCACTTTTTGGCAATTTACATTTGAGAATTACTTTCAGTGACAACAGTGTGACAATCAGTTGTTACATTTACTGTAATTATTAGCTTTGCGAGACTGCAATCCACGGTTCTGCACCTATCCTGCAAGATATGGGTCGTGTGGTCTATAAAGATGACCAGAAACTTGGGTTTTGTTTCCTACAGGGAAAGAAATAGCAGAGGCATTTTAAGAGCTTTGGCCTTTACAGTTACTTTATCTCCTTTATTGTCTCTGGCCCCAGACCCTTGTGTACTGGGAGGAAAGCAGACCTTACTGGAGACAAAGCAGTGTTTCTCAGCAAACCCATTTGCAAGAAAGCTCAAAAGCAATTACACAAAGTAAACAAGAAAGGATGTTGTAGATCTTGTCCCTTTTTCTAGCTGGGTACGAAATGCAAAGCTGATGGGATTATTTGATTTCACCCCTCCGAATCCTACTGTGTGTTATCTTTTCAGAATGACTTTTATGTAATCTTTAGTGCGCATAAATACATGTTAACAAAAGTGATGCAATGAAAGCAAAATGGTAAGCATCAAAAGCAAAACATTATCATGCAAACATCTCTATTTCTTTTCTCTTGCAAAGGCTAAGCCCATTGGTTTGCATACTGCAGGCATTTATTATGATCTTTCTCCAGAGTGCAGATCCACAAAAAAAAATCTAATGTGGTGTGAAAGCTGAACACATATTATTGGTTTAAAGGAACGAAGAAAGCTTTGTGTGGTCGTGATCATGATTTTCACCTGATCTAGTTGCACTTGTTCTCCTGATTTCTATCAGGTTTTAAACATAGAGCAAATTGGAGAGGTTCCTTTCTTTTGGAGCTCCACCTCTGTTTTCTTGTATGTGTTTGTCCTTGGGAGTCTTGCAGTTAACGTATACCGTAAATTTCCCCACCCTGTAATAAAAGGCATGCCCTGTATTAGTGAGCAAGATGGGAACTTCCATCAAAGCTTCCCATGGAGCCAGACATCAGTCTTTCTGCTTCCTTCAGGGGTGTTCCTAGCAATCACCAGCTGGAGGAGGAAATGCAAAGAACTGTGCGGCAGCCATAATGCCTCTTCCTTTCACTACGGCTGGTATGCAGAGGGGCTGGAGTCCTTCATTTACATACCAGGTGGTGCCATGGCTTCTGTCCTCTTTAACACTCTGGAGTAACTCCTCATAACCACTTGGGAAGGAAGTACACGGCATCCTTTAGAATCAAATATACAAGAGGAAATCAAGTAGGTGTCTCTCAGTTCTGTGTACAGAGTAAAGAAAAAGTTCTCCAGGAATTTAAAATAGGGGTTAGAAACGCTGTTTCCATACTGGTATCAGTCAAGTGCGCTACGTGTGGAATCAGCACACCACTTGTTACTTTGTGCAGCTTCTGTCACTGGCACTGTAACAGGAGGCATGCAAGTGTTTCTTCCTACCCAGTGTCAGGACACCAGCCCTGGCCTCACCTTCCTTATCCAACTGAGATGAGGCCCAAGCGTTCACTTAGGGAATGAGAGCATCAGCTTTCATGTAAAAGTGGAGGTAACAGTGCCTCAGATGGATTAGGTCTTGCATTCCTGATTGTGAATTTGCTTTTATGTTTGTGGAACGTTATTGAGGTTTAAAGGCTTGAAAAACGCCCTCTCCTCCAGATTTGATTGCGCATTCATTACTCATTACCTAGTGGTATGCAGTTTGCTGTATAGAGTAGCAGCAGAGCTATCAGTAATATCTGCTGCAATTAGCATTTGAAGCTAGGAACGCTGGAATCAGGCCAGCCCACTCCAATTTTGCATCTTAGAAATGATAAACAGGAAAATAGCACATGCACAGCATACTTTCACTTCAGATTTGTTCAACCTTCTGCTGTAGGAATGGATGTGGGGTGCGGGTCCCCCTTCTCAGGATCAGGAAAACACACTGGGAGTACCTTGCTGTAGGAATGGCATCTCTGCCATCTCATAACTGTGCTGTCCAATTGCTTTTCAATCTATCCCTGCTTGACATTTAGCCATCTTGCAATAGTGAATTCTGTAAGGTGCCCACGTGCTGTGTAAAGTGGCATCTTTCATTTGTTTGACACTGGCGTGCTGGTAATTTTATTGCCTGAACTCCCACTCTCATATTATGAATCGGTAGAAAAAGGAGAGATGGATCATTTTCATATTATGCCCTTCATAATCGTAAATACTTTAATAAAATTGCTTCTAACTGTACTATAAAGTGTGAGTGCAGATTTAATAGTGATTTACAAAAGAACTGAACAAAAAAGGGCCACGTCTTTCTCTTTTAGAAATTCTTTATGATGGCTAAAGAACAGGAGAAAGGATTGGAGATGTGATGTTTGTTAACTTCATTGTCGTTGGAACAGAGTTAGTGAGAACACCGCGGGTAAAAGAACAATTCAGTCAAAATGTTATTTTGTCAAAGCTGGAGGGTTTGGCAGAGGCATGTTTATTTCTAGGATCTTCTTGCTGGGGACTCCTGGGTCTGCGGCAGAAAGCAGTGCTTTACACGTTGACCTCAGATGCAGAGTACTTGTGCTGAAGTTCTTTGAAGGATGAAGGAAAAATCAGAAAAGAAAAAAGTGCCTTTTAATTTGCAGTCCTGGGACTTTGGACTTGGGGTTTTTGCACTGCAGATCTTCATACGTGTTCTTTTAGAAAAACATGCAAATGCAAAACCAAGCACATTTTGTGATCCTAACTCTTTGAAATAACAATTCCTGCCTTCTGCTCTAAGCACTTTGTCTTCTCTGGAGTTGCTGGGGAGCTTTGGGGAGCTCCGAGGGACGGCTGCAGTGCACTGCCCAACCTGGGGGCTCGGTCAGTTGTTCAGGAAAGATTTCTATTGGTATTTGTTTTAAATACCTGATTTAAATAATGACCAGCCTAGGGAGCTGGTCACAATTTGATTCTGTGGTGCAGAAAGGGGACCTTCCCCTGACCTTTTCCTGGGGAATCCGAATCATAAAGTAGGTGAGGTTCTCATAGAGGGAAGTGCTCTCATGGTTTTATAGAAGCAACATGGAGATGCAAAGATATCCAGTGAACACCTCGAGCTTGGTGGCAGCCTGCAGCTGAGTCAGGATTTGGAGCCCTTCAGCCCCTCTTGGAGCACAGGGAGCTGCCCTGCCTGCTCTTTTCCAGCCAGCCAGCCTGGAGGTGCCTCGCAGGCAGATGGGGCAGGTGCTGGGGCAGAAGGTGTTCCTGTCGTGTTTTTTCTTATGCCAAATGGAAGTGAGCAGTGCTGCCTCTCCTAAAGCTCCTGATGGAGTATACCCTCTGGATAGCAGCTGTGGCACTTGGTGCTCCACCAGCCCTCCCAAGCATCAGGCCCTTGTTTTGTTGGGCACTGTGCAGATGAAGAGCTGTGAGTCTTCTGGCTGCGCCTGCTGGGGATGGGGTTTTGGAGAAGTGGAGTACGATGTGGACTCCTCCACTCTCCCTGCTTGAGAGAAGCCAAGGCAATGTAATGTAGTGAGCCAGAACTGAGAAACACAAAAGCGTTAGCTGATCACGTCTCACAATGATTTCTGGGAGTCCTTTGTAGGCAACTGCCAGATAGTGATGCTGAATGTAATAGGATATTATTAGTACGATAGTAAGATATGAATATAATGCAAATAATATTTAATATAATAAAACGACCAAATAATGCAGTAGAGGATAAAGAGTCAATCACGAATCCCCACTCACGATACCCCTAGGTGCTGGTATCCTTAGGTTCTTTGCCTATACCTGCAGTTCACCAAGGCATACATCTGTGTTGCTGAACATATCTCAGAAATCCAAGCAGGAAGGCAGGCCTGCAACCCGCTTCTGCCTTCTGTGGGGCTGAATGGAAGCAGCTCCTTCTCAAAATACCAGCTCTTCAGATTCTTTGGCTCTTGCTTAGTGTGAAATAGTCTTGATTTAAGGGAGATTGAAGCAGCTGGAGTCAGGTTGATTTTAGACCTTTCTGAATTGTTTCCTAAATGTAATGTAAGTTGCAAGGAGAAATTTACAGCTGTATGAGAACAGACATTTCAAAATGTCAGATTGTGTCTGTGAATTGCCTTCCCTGGTAATAAACCCACCTGTCAAATAACCGGTAATGGTAGCCTACCGGCGAATCTGATTTTGCTGTACACCATTCCTTGAATGAATCACGGAGCAAAACCAGTGATTCTTTCTCAGACTCTCAACAGTTTTCTGGAAATTCTGGTGAGAGCAAACCTAGAGCTATTAAGTTAAATTCCCCAACCGCAACTCTAGGGAAATAAAGTTATAAAGCTATACAGTTAAGTACTTAAATCAGAAATTCTTTAAACTAAGATTTATTCTTCCAACCAGCTTCTTAGCCTGGTTATATGCATGAGCAACAGTAGCCTACGAAATCTTCCTTTAAATATTTGGCTCGCTATATATCGAGTATTATCCTTGCTGATGCCTGATAGGCTTTAATCCTTCTAGCACAACCACCTGATCCGAAGAGGGAAGCAAAATGATAGCCGTAATGCTGTACCCTCTGATTCACCTTCCTGTTCTATTTATGATTTTTGCAACTGGGATGAATAAACTCCGTAGTCAGCTTTCAGATGGGCGGGTGCGTGCTTAGCTCATTTCTCTGCACGTGTCCTCTGAACAGAATAGTAAAGCTGGCTATTTTTGAAAACACTTCAGTGCAATAGTGTAATTATAATTCTTTTGGCATGTTTGTGTTTAAATGGGGTACACTGGAGGTGAATGAGACTGAAGGGCGTTGTTGGAGTGGTACCCGCGAAGGTCACATGTCAGTTAATTAGAAGTCAATTGCATTAAAGCACTGAAAAGATACAGGGGAGTGAGCCCTCTGCATTGGTAATTATCCAAATCTATGACTGTCTTTTCTTCCTCTCATCAGCACACCCAAAAAAGGTAACCAGGTGAGTTTTTGATGGAGCGTGTTATTGTAAAATGAGAGTATCCCCTTTCAGTAGGAGCATGGCTGTCTCTCTGCTTTTACACCTGCAAGGAAAACCCGGGATGTGGGTGCTAATGGCTGTGCGTCAGGAAAGGACAGCCAGAGGGTTCAGCCTCATGCTTTGCACCTTTGCCCTCTTTGAGGCTTTACCTGAATGGTCCACCTTACAGCATGCATCAGGAAATGGGGGAGAATGACATGCAAGGATTTATATTCTCCCTAATGACTTGTTTCAGCACATCTCGATCATGGAGATTTTTTTGTGAAATGAAATTTGGCAAGAAAACTTGATGTACAACTGTACTTGGCTGGCTTTCCCTCCAGAGTTCAGGGGGATCCTGTGGCCCTGTTACTCCTCAGGAGGAGACTGAGCCTGGTCAGTGTGAGCACAGGCAGGAGGTCAGGAAGGGGCGGGCCCTGCTCCCACATCTCTGAGCTGCAAGCCACTTTTCAGCCCCCCAGTGCCTCCCAAAGGGATATTCACCTGGGCAGAGGAACATCAAGACAGAGCAAATAACACAAAAAATGGGGGCTGAGGGATTTAACCACACAGCATCTTGTATAATCACTAATTATAATATATCCACGGCCTAATAAAGAACCAGATTGGAACAGAATTGGGAGACGTGCCAGCTCAGTGCTGTGCCAAAAATCAGCCTGGCATCTGAAACCCCATTTCGGTCATTCTTTTCCAGTCATCAAAACAATTCTACATGTGTTTATGAAATGCTTTGTTGTTGTGGGGCGTTAAATACCCCTGCCTGTTGTACACTGCTATCTGCTCTCTGGTGCACGCAGCACTGTGATGTGGTACAGGATTGGCTTAGCACAGTTGTATTGCTGCAGAAAATGATAAATCTGGTCTCTTTAGGAGCATTATAAAAGCACTTACACAGATGACGTTCCTGAAGCTCAGTAATAGCACAAATGTGTTGGGGATGTTTCTCAAGTGTTTAATGCTCTCGTAACGCCCCCCTCCTCCATCTCCTCTCTCACCCCCTACTTGTAACTTACAGCAATGGGGATGGCTGTGACAAAAGAAAATAGATTTTTCCCTGTTCATGATAAAGCATGAAAATCCAACTCACCCAAGGGAACCTCTGAAATCACTTAAGCTCCAGACATCTAAAGATGCTACAAGTTTTACTGAGAATGCAAATACTCTGGTGAAGCTGCTCTGGATGTTTGTAACAGCAGCTTAATTCAATTAGCAGAGCTGGGAAATGCTACCGCAGCTGAAGAATGCTTATAGAGGGCATGCTGCCATTCCTGATGGGAAACCTACTGGGCTGGGGATAAAGGAGAGCCATTCTCTTTGGGAGTTCCACTGAGAAAGCTTTTCATCTTTCACCTGTGTCCTGTGTTTATCAGCACAACATGATAGAAAATAGCGAGTGTCCATGGCAGACTGACAGCTAGCAAGTGGCTGGCATTTTGGGAAAATAAAGGGTCGGGAACGGCAGTTGTACCAGCAGTGACCATAGAGAGTGTCCTAATTCCAGCGTGGTGTGTTTGCTGGTGCCTCCCTTCAGAGCCTTGAAGGTGTGCCCGGTAGACACAGAACCAATGGGGAGCACAAAGCTCTCTTGAGTGCACGTTGGCAGGTGTGTTTGCTAGGCATTCAGCTGGGGTGTGTGCACAACATAACAGATAATTTCTGGAAGCTGTTTTTAGCAGTAAGGACATAAAGAATGAAATCGCTTCTCATCTTGTAAGTGACTCCACTCTAAACCAGCTGAGAAACGATAGGAGGTGTTATTGGTGCAAAGGGACTTTCCTTGCTCCTTGCCTCTGCAGTTGCTGTTCTACAAATCAATAAGAGACTGCAATATTTATGTGACATCTGGAAGTCCTCTACACAAAAACTCACTCCAGCAACAAACATATGAAAATTCCCTCTGCTTTATGGCCATTAGAGCCTTCAGCTGGGAAATGTCGGCAAAGGATGGCTCAGCTGAAACATGACCTGCAGTTTTTCCTGAGTGAAAGAGACATCGATGTTGCAAAGTATCGATGCCTTCAGAAAGATGCAGTTAAAGAGCATTTTTATTTACTCTACGATGTCAGCCTCTGTGCCGAGTGAGTGCCCACAAATGGAGTAATCATTTACTAATGAATCTAGCGCTGAAATAATCAGATTCTGCAACAATTTCCACCTCTAAGACTTGGAGAAGAACTCTGTTATCTCCACTGAAGTAGCGATGGGAAAATGGGTGGTTTGTTTGTATGTAGCTCGTTGGTAACAACCTGAATTTCCTAAAGCTTTGCCATACGTTCTGGTTAAGGCTTTTGTTTTGGTCATCTGTGCCTGTTACCTGATTCCCACTGCTTAATTTCTCTTGCAAATAGGCATTAACCAGCACTGATTCCGATCTTAATTGAGACATTCCCAGAAAAGAGGAGGTGAGTAGAAACCCCTTCATGTCCTCACATCTAGCACTTAACGTAGATCATTAGTTCTAATATCTCAAAGTGTTTTCAGCCCTAGATCAAATTCAGCCATTAGCAAGTGGAATACAGCTTTTGCAGAAGAGAGATGTAATGTTCCTGTTTGTTCTTTTGCAAGTACTGTGGCATCTCAATTAAAGACAGTGGTGTTTTTTTAAAAGCTGCTGAACAGGCTATTTTTAGATAAAGAACCTGGCACAGCCCATTAATTAGAAGTTTGTTTCTTGAAGCTGATAGCCACGGCCGCTTTTTTTCTTCCTCCCCCAAAAAACTTTGTTGAAAAGCCAAATAAGTGAATATTGCTGGGCCTCTGCCTTTTTAATCCGAAGATCAAATCATTACCATGAGGAGCTTCTGTCTCTTCTTGCACAGCTGTGCTCCTTAGCAGTCGAGGGCCAGCACTTTAACATGGCTGGTGCAGCTAAGTGCTGTAAAACCTGGGCGCTCAGATCGTTGTGTTTTAAAGAACTGATTTTCAGAGAGCTTTCCAGAGAAAGGTGCTTAATTTTGATCACTCTCACGTTTAATACCTTATAATGAAGACAGTCTATCACTGGTGAGGCTTTCTACCAGTCTGCTGTTATTTCAGTGTTAAAGAAAGCATGGTTCTTAGAAAGGGGCTTCTGCTTTTTGGTGAAGACAGCCAATGATTTTTCATGCTGGATCTGTTAAGATGAACAGCCTTTAATTTGTGGTGGAATTAGTCATCTAAAATAGATGGTTTCATAGTTAAGTGGACTTAGTCAGTGTGAATCATGATGTGAAGCATCACACGGTGCCAGCCTCGCTTGGTGCTCCATCTAAATCTGGAGCAACACTTCATCAAAGTCAGTAAATTTAATTTAAATAAAGTAAATCCAATATGAATGAGTCTGGAATCAAGTCTCATGTTCTGAGACATCTGTGATAGTTTCAGGCCCAAGTGGAGGCAGTTGGGAGGCTGCCTGCCGCTGGATGATTTTAATGGCCCACAGGAGAGCGCATCTATAAAAATGATGGAGTGGCACTACTCATTATCTGCAGGCTCTGAAGGTGAAATATTTAAACTTAACAGCAGAAAGAGAGTCTACGAGCTGTTTGTAGGGCGCGTTCATGCAAGGGGGGATTTCCCAGTTCCTCCACCCTGGGTATGGACATGGCCCTGCCCTGGCCTCGTGCCTCGGTGGTTTATATGGTTTCCACAGGGGTCCTACCCAAGTGCGTGGGCCCAATCTGCTAACAGGAGTGGGAAAAAAGCTGGTTATCCAAGCAAGAGGTCACTTCAAAAATGTAAGTATGTATTTGAAAATGTCTGTTACCACCTTTTCTCTGTGTAGTTTCCTGGCTCCTGCTGCCTGGCCAGATGGCAAGTTGGTTGGTAGCCCAAGCAGCTCCGATGACTTTTGCCAAGAGCTCACTAGCAAAGCGGTGCTGTGGTTTTGCATTCCTTTTTCCCTGTCCTCACTGGGCACAGCAGCAGAGAGCTGATGGAAAAGCAAAGCGAAGCACATTCATATTCCTCTTTTCTGTGAGCAAAGTTGTGTTGTCAATTTATTGGAGGATTTCTGATCAGCAGATGCTGGCTAGAGTGTCTTGGGCCTTGGAATACATTTTGGGTCCCTGTTTGCAAATGAAGAGGTATGGAAACCTGATGGTATTTGGTTCTGCTGGATTGAATTCAACCTTGATTAATTCTTATAAATGCCCATTGACAATGGAGGAGCAGAGTCTGAACTGCCTTAATGTACGGGACTTGATGTACATCAGCCTGCCTCCCCTGGCAGCTAATATCCACTAGCCCAGGATCTGGCACATGCTGTTTTATTACTTTCTGATTCTCCTGTGATATTCCAGTCCTGCACAAATAAAAAGCTCTCTGGTGGGCTCCGGTAAGCACATCTTTCTGGAAATGGTGCTTGGAGATGATGGATAGATAGTACAGGACTGCCCCACCACCCTGGTACTGGTGCAAAGCATGCTTTGGAGACCTTCTTCAGGACCTGGCTGGTCATGAGAACAAAGGGTGCAAAAGTATGAGTTGTCTTCTCTTCATACACGACTACTTCTCAGCATGCAAGTTTGACCCTTGCATGTATGGGTGCCCAGTGATTGCAGCAAGCGATGGGCAAGGAGTGAGGGCCAGTTTCTGCCCTTGCATTGCGCGCTGGTTCAGCCATCTCTGTTAAATTCAGGGCATGGTGTTGAGGTAAGCAGCTCCAGGGGAATGATTGCTCCCGATTTTCTTCCCCCTCACTTACAAAATTAAAAGGCTCTTGAAGCTTCTGATCCTGCAAATGAGAGCACTGATGGGAATTTGAGTGCATCATTGGCTTTATTAGAGGTAGTCTTAAAAGTAGATTTGCTTAGGTGTAGGTGGTGTTTGCAAAGGGAGGTTTTGCATCCGCAAACTGACAGGCAGGGGTAAGAGGGCTCCTGAAACAGTTTGAGATAGAAATGAGTCCACAACAAATGCACCTCTATGTCATGTAGAATCTTGTCACTGTGCCTAAACGTCAGCACAGCTTCAGAGCAGTGAGCTTTCCCTGCACCCCGTCTACCAGCATGTTATGTAGGGCCCAGGCAAGCATGGCTGGAAGCGGTGGCTCGAAAGCTGCGTGTGCTACATTCAGTCTGGGTGCTGCTGACATGAGTATGAATGATGAGAATCTCTACAGCTGTCAGTGTATTTACCCCCAGTGCAAAACCAGAGTGACAGGGCTGCGTCTGGTGTCAGTCCTCAGTCGCATTGCTTCATTTTTTTCACGTCAGGACTGCTTTCTTTCTTTCTGTTCTGTTTCAGGTTGGTGTGCCAAACATTTCAATGTGTGCAATTTATTCAAAAAAACAACACTTAGATGATGAAGATGTGGTCCTAAGTGATTTTGAAGTATGAAGGATAGCAAAAACAGGGTAGTTGATGACTAAGATACTTCTGGCCCTTCTGGGGCATTGTGATATTCCTTGTGAGTTGTCTGTGGGTTGAAATAAAGCAAGTGTTTAGTCCGTGCTGATAAGGAAATGTCAGCTTTGCTCTGTGACACACAATGAAATCAATGAGCTCAACAAAGCGATGAGTGGAAGAGCAGGCCGAATAAGCAGAGAATTGAATTGCAGGGCTCTGGTGGGAAATAATAGCAGCTCTCTGCCCCTGTGAGGGTGAGACAGTGCACTGGGTGCTGGGAGAGGCTGCAGGATGCCTGCAGCTGCGGCAGCATTAGGCGGCTCGGCTGGAAGAGGCCTCTGAAATTCAGATTTTACTTCAAAGCTAATGCAAACTTCAAGGCGCTGGGGGTGGTTCTGTATGGGAGGAGGCCAGAAGTGCTCCACAGATGTGTGTCCTGGTGCAGTAAGCCAAGGTGATTTCAGGAAAACTATTCTCTTGAAGTGCATGGGAGGATTTTGATTTAAGAGACCTTATAGCGGCCTACAGGTACCTGAAGGGGACCTACAATAAAGCCAGAGAGGGACTTTTTATAAGGGCAGGTAGTGACAGGACAAGGGGAAATGGTTTTAAACTGGAAGAGGGTAGATTTAGACTAGATATTAGGAAGAAATTCTTTACTGTGAGGGTGGAGAGGCACTGCAACAGGCTGCCCAGCGAGGCTGTGAATGCCCCCTCCCTGGAAGCATTCAAGGCCAGTCTGGATGGGGCTGTGAGCAACCTGGTTTAGAGGGAGGTGTCCCTGCCTATAGCAGGGGGTTGGAACTAGATGATCTTAAAGGTCCCTTCCAACCCAAACCATTCTATGATTCTAAAAGGTATCACAATGTCAGTAGACCTTCTCTATGTCTGCGGTATGACTTTGTCTCTCATGAATTTTCTTTGACTTTAACATAATATCTTCAAAGCATGGATACAACTTCTTATTTGTTGTTTTGTTTTCCTCCACCCTTCTCCCTTTGATAAAACTACTGCAGGGGTGGATTCTAAGCTGCATCCTGTTTTCATGCTCACAAGATTCACGGTCTCGTTATTCTGTGGATGCCAACAGCGTTACTCTGGTTCACCCTTGTGAGCTGTGCTGAGCTCATGGTGCACACTCATAGCGGGGCTGTGAAACGCAGCTCAGTGTTGATGCATGCAGTCTGCTTTCCTTCCAGCTCCTTTGCTGCTGTGTTTGACTCCCAAGAAATTTCCTGGCTTGTTTCCTACACTCTCAGCTAGTTTTTCTGTTTGTTTTCTTTTACTATTCATTGTGTCTTCTAACAGGATTGTCTGAGGCTGGATTAAATAATACTGAGAACTCTTAGTAATAGGAAGTACCATGGCTCCAAAATTATTTTCTGATATTAATTAACATATGATAACCTCATTCTAATTTGTTTCCACCTTCTTCCTCTTTTCACTTCCCACCTTTCTCCCCCTTTTGATAATCTCTAGTATTCTCCTGACGCAGGAGAATGTGTGATCTCAAGACCAATTTGTTCTTTTTGGGTGACGGAACAGTAGCATTTCCCTCTGCATCTGCAATAATAACGTAATTAAATAAAGCAATAATTGTAATAATTCTGGTGTTTTGCTGCAATAATATGATGGCCACTGCTAGCGTGATCAACACATAGCTGTCTTGCTGTTTGTGATTAGCATGGAGCTCAGTTTTTCTTTGGTTTGTTATTGCTGTATTTTGTTTATCCAATCTACTTTAAAAAAAAGTTCTATTTCAAAGAAATACAGAAAGGGCTACTAGAAAATTTCTAGTACCTCTAACTTCATATTACCCATGGTACTCCACCTGTAGAAGTTGAATTCCAGCCAGGTTCCTTCTGTCTGTCATACTTGCTGCTGCTCGTGGACCTTTGTGGCTTGAGGTCTTAGGCATGGACATGCTGGAATTTGTAATGAACAGCCATTACTTATGGATGGCCTGGATGTTTTACTCACACCAGAAGGCTTGAGTCGTTCGTGTTTCACGTCCTTCTCCAGGGACGGTGGGCTGGAGTGACCTCGACCAGCATGCACTCTGCTGCTGGGAAGGTAATTAAACATGAGAGCTGGCCAACGTGGTTGTGGCTGCTTCTCAGCCATGCAGGAAAACATCCACTCCTGTGTTAGGCTTCATCCTGGTAGGGAGAACATGCACAAGCTTGAGAGTAAGCTCAGTGTACAGTGCTAAATGCTGATTAACCAAGAATGCCAAAGGTATGGAAAGGAAGCAGTGGGCACTGCTGCCATGAGGGCTTGCAGCACAGATCAAGTGCTCCCAGCGTGATGCTAGCTGAGTACTGAGGTGCAGCCCTTACAGCAAAGATGTGCTAGGTGGATGTGACATTGTGTGGATGATTAGATACTTGGTGCATTTAGGGGCTCAGGGCACATTTGGGTTGTGTGGTTTGTTTATTTATTTATTAATTAACTTGTAAAAGATGCATTTTGTGTCATGGGGCCCTGCTTGGAAAGAGACATGGCTGGGAATGTTTCTGCCCCCAAATACTGCAGCCTCTCCCGCCTCCCCTCTACCTGGGGGTGCTGTTTGTATGTCCATGTACTTTTGATTCCTGAAGGTGCTGAAGGCACAGGTCCGACAGCCTATCACTCAGGAGGGATCCTATTAATTGTCCATGGAGATAAGCAAGAGGCATAATACAGGAAGGCATGTTGAGGTTGCTGCTCCTTGCCTACTGAAAATTGCTTCTAGAAGGCTGCATTTAGTGAAACCAGAGTGTGGGGCTGGCAAGGACTCAGGGCTGTCATTTGCACCTCCTAGCATGAGTCAACGATAATGGGATGAAATGTTATGGCAGAGTATTGACCTCTCACTGCCGCAGTTGCTCCGGCATTTGGAGTAAACAAATGCTAACGTGGAGGTGGTGATGCTCTCATAAACAGGCAGCAGGGATGCTCAGATGCTGTTTTGTGACAATGAATAGATCACACTGAAAACAACAGATGCTGATTTCAATAAAATAATAGCATTTTCAGGCAATGGTTTTCTGCAACTTCAAAGTGCTTTGCAGGCCAGAATTAATAAGCTGACGTTGCCGTGAGTTGTTGCCTCACAGCACAGCAATAGACCTGTTTCATTGCTTACTTTCAGCTTAGCTCCGGTTCTTACTTCAACTAACATAAAGCGCTCTGCACAAAAGTAGCTTAAAAAAAAGTTGCACTGGCTTTTATGAATGGGCAGAACGCCGAATAACAGAGGTTTGAGACGCGTTATCTTATCAGTTATGTAGTATTCTGGCTGACTGACAGCCCAGCATGGTACTGAGCACAATGTACCAATCTGCAATTAATAGAGTGGTCTTTTTGCAGCCCTTGCAGTTGGAGAATGCTGATTGTTCCAGCTGTCTGGCTCCTGCTGCAGTCTCGGCACCGCTCTCAGCTGGGTGAATTTGTGTACTAAAATTGCTCCCTGCCCTGATTCACTATTCCAAGATCTCTGAATCTCAGACATTCCCTGAAGAGCAACAGAAAGCTAAAATGCAAAATGGAATGGGACAGTAGACTGGAGAATACAGAATGAGAATTTTCTTTTTCTTGCTAGCAACATGGCAGCAGATCTTCCTTTCTCCATTTTAATTTTTCTATTAAGTTTGGAAAGGAAGACAAAACCCATTATTTTGGGGTTATGCACCGCAGACCGAACAGTTGTTTGGCAAGTCATTTGGTACAGAAGTCTAGTGGAAGGCGTACAGATTAAAGCTATAATTGTTTCCTTTTCCATCCACCATTTTACTTATCTCAGGGGTCTGGGAGCCCTCCACCCTCAGTGCCAATCATTTTCCAATAATACCAGCTCATGCTTAGCAGGCCTGGAGCTCTTGGAGTGGGTCCAGAGGAGAGCCACTAAGGTGATCAGAAGGCTGGAGTACCTCTTCTATGAGGAAAGGTGGAGGGAAGTGGGCTTGTTTAGCTTGGAGAAGAGAAGGCTCCAGGGAGACCTCACTGTGGCCTTCCAATACTTGAAGGGAGCTTATAAACAGGAAGGGGAACGGCTGTTTACGAGGGTGGACAGTGATAGGACAAGGGGGAATGGTTTTAAACTGAGACAGGGGAGGTTTAGGTTGGATATCAGGAGGAAGTTTTTCACCCAGAAGGTGGTGAGGCACTGGAACAGGTTGCCCAAGGAGGTTGTGGATGCCCCATCCCTGGAGGCATTCAAGGCCAGGCTGGTTGTGGCTCTGAGCAGCCTGGTCTGGTGGTTGGCAACCCTGCACATAGCAGGGGGGTTGAAACCAGATGATCATAGTGGTCCTTCTCAACCCAGGCCATTCTATGATCCTTTGATTCTGGGAGATTCCCAAATCTGCTCCTCAACATAACCATTCCATTGAATAAAGCAGCCTGTGACAGGTTTTAAGCCAACAAGTAGAGCTTTCTATTTGTACAAGTTCTGTGTTTTTCAGTCCCTTTTCCTGGCAGTGGGATGCATTCCTGGCCCTTCCCATAGGAGGTTTTTCCAAATCCTCACTGCTCTGACAGCTGCAGATGTTTTCCCCTTTTTCCTATGCAGATGCTAAGTCCTTCTTTCCATAAATGTACCGTGCACCTGGACAGGTGCTGTGACCTGTGAAGATGAGTTGAGATCCAAATTAACTTGTTTCTCTCAATTCAGCACTCTGAAGGGTCTTATGCTTATTGTGTAGTGGCATCTCTCTTATTTTTGGTTGTTGCTGAATGTTCTTTTATTATTTATCTAGAATTCCCATGGAAGATGTGACTGTGTTTATTTGTTGGACAGCCTTGGTTCTGTGTGGGGGAGAGCTCCTGCCCTGCAGCAACAACAGCTTTATTGGCTATTGAAAAATAAAAGGCTCAAATATTTCCTGAGACCTGCAGATGGCAGTGCCTTATTGGGCTATTTGAGCAACGGTTGCGTGTCCCTGCAATGGGCTCTGTGTAATCTTCAGTCAAAAAGGCTCTTCTTATAGCTGGAGTAAATAGTTCAAAAGCTCTGGCCGTGGGATGTTTTTTGTTAACAATGAAAAATAACATGGAAATTGCCAGTCACCTTTCCCCTTACTCCTCTTCAGGCGGTTTTATTTTCTGGACTTCTGTTCTTTTTAAGGTTTACCTTCAAAGGGTTTTCAGCAACTTCTCTGTACAGCTCTTTTTTCTCCCCCTGACATTTCCCTGTGCCAATTAAGAACCAAACTGGTTGCAGAGTTACCTCCTTTCCCTGGGAGGACCCTGATAATGCGGACCAGGGGAAGGAGCCTTTTTTAGCAGTGTCTCCTGGAAGACTCTCTGCACCTGAGGCAGGAAAGCCCTCCCTGCATCAGCAACATCAAGGACACAGCAGTAGGGATGCATCTCGCATTGCTGGCACCTGTTTCCTAGCTCTGTAGCTGCTTTGTTTGCATGAGATGTTTGGTTCCCATGGCTTTTCCTGAAGGTTTGCAAGGTAGTGAGGCTGTACCTTCCCTACTGCACAGTGATGGAGCAGTGCTGACCTCATGCAGCTCTGCAGCTCTGTGGCCACCTCACAACAAAGCCCTGATGATACGCGATGGTTTCCCAGGACGCCCACACAGCCCATGGGAAGCTGCTGCTTGTAGCTAGTGCTGCTGATATAGAGAGTTGCAATCCTGCCCCCGTGGCAGATGTTGGAACTGGATGGCCTTTAAGGTCCCTTCCAACCCAAACCGTTCTATGATTCTATGCTTGGTTCTCCATGGGGTCCTGCACCCTCTGATACTCTTATCCCAATGTCTTCCAGCCCGTTTTCATGCCGTCTGGTGTCCTACACTGGCTGCAGCACAAAGAGACCGTAATTTGTTCAAAACATGCTGACATTGCAAATTGCTGACAAGCAAATGGAGGTCTTATTTTCCGTGATTGCTCTCTCTGGTATTTCATGGCGGGCAAAACAATTTGTTTGCTGTTGCAGCGTTTAACGGAGGCAGCAGCTATCACATGCGAGGGATCTGCCGTATTTCCCAAGAGTCAAAATGAAGTTTGTGCATGGTGAGGTGTTCTTGGTTGCTCCCTGTGCATAAATCCTCAGCTACCTTGCTTCAAGGTCATTCAGGTATTTCATGCCTCATAAGTGGTTTGCTTTGTCAAGCGACCAGGAAGTAATGCTGCCCAGACATATCACATCTGTGATTTCACTGCTTATATTTCTTCTGTATGGAAACACATTTTGCCTTGCTTCATCGCCAGTATGACTAATAACGTATGCACAACAATGGCTCCAGACAAGCTGCTCTCGGGATGACGGCTCTGCAGCCATTTGTAGGGAGCTCCATTCTGTGGTTGCAAGGGGAGAGCTGCTTCCTGCATATCCCCATTTCTTTTTAAGTCTGGTTGTCTGATGCGGAATAAATGTTTAAAGTGCACTTGGGCTCTATTAGCACTGCTCACTTGGAGGATCTGAAAGGGATGTTTCACATTGGTGATTCTTTGGCCGACAAACTTGGTAGAGTTGGCTGTTAGGTCAAAAAGTGAGTGGTTTAAGATCCAGCATGCAGTCATCAGTAGATGCAAAAGTAATGTTTTGATCTGAATGTTATAGTAACAGTAACACCTTGTTGTTGAATATTTTTCATTTGGACATGGCTTTTGTATGTAGCCAGTCATTTTTGTTATTGCCTGGAGTTAGAAGTTAGGCCACTGTTAAATAACTGTGCTTGATTGCAAAGATTTCTTGTACCGTTGCCAACTGTAGGTGGGTGGTAAGCTGAGCGTCCTTGCTGCAGTGTCTGCAGGATATCAAATCCATGTTCTTTGCTATGGCGATGACAGAATTTTCTGCAGGTGAAAAAACCCTCTTCAGAATCATCATTATTATTTTCCAGTCTTTAGAACGGTTCCCACCCTCCCCGCCCCGTGCCTCATTTTGAGAACAGCTAAACCATTACAACAGAAATCCCCTTTCTTTCTCCAGCCAAAAATGCTGCCTTGCACATCACCTGTCGTCTCTGCTCTGTGTGGCGCTTGGATTTGTAGAAATTTAGTGTGGGAACAGCAACCACAAAACTCTCATCTTCCCACCGCCTCCTCACTGTCCTTTTTTGTTCCATAGCATGCAAAAATGCTGATGCTGAGTGATGGCGTGAGACAGCAGAGACTTGTTGGGGTCATCATTTCTAATATAGACCTTTAAAGCCATAGTTTCAAGGCTTGGGGTGATCCACATGGTCCCCCCAGCGCGTGCAATAGAGTGGGGTGCGGGCTGCTTGTTTGGGGATAGGGTTGCCCCACAGTGGCCTCGAAGCCTGTGGCATGGCCACAGGAATGTGCCCTCCTTGGAGGATTTCCGTTGCAGTGCTTTGGGATATTCCTGGCTCAGGAGATATTTTGGAGGTCTGGAAATGGTAAGATGGTGCCAACAACACAGGCATAGGTGCACGTTTTCTCTCCTAGCCCTAAGAGCAAACATCTTTTGAAGGCTAGCCGGGACCAATGCTTGGATTTTGTATCTGCTTACAAATCTTGCTTTACTGATGGATTCCTATTATATGCTTCTCTAAAAATTATTTATTTAAAAAAACCTTCCCTTTGAATTTGTTGACTTTCCAGCCCAGTCACTAAAGCAGAATTGAATAATTGAATCTAGAACCTCCTGATTGTTATCAACTGTTCTTGGTTGGCTACAATGCATGATTGGTATCGATCTTGTGGGAATAAAACTAACAGTGCTTTTGGTTTTGGATCTGGAGAGATATTTATCTTTTCATCTGTGACTATCATTTTTTATGAAGGAATAGTCTCAGGTCTGTAAATTCATACTGTAAATTCACACTGCAGTTATACGTTTCATTACAATGATTTTCATTGGAAATATTGAGCAAGGTGCTGAGGCAACCTTCTGCTCTGTGTCTGTCTGGTGATGTTTCTAAGGGCTGATGGACGTTGTTGGTATGTGGGATTCTGGGAGTGGAATCATTTTAAAGCATAGGTCTTCATAATCTATTGAAACTGTATGATAATTTAGTTTTTATGATGCATATATCTTATCTATATGTAGTATTCAGGTCAAATGCACTGCTGTTTAATGAGTGTATTGATTATCTGACTTATGAACCTATCAGAAAGAGAGTAGAGACATGAATGCAATGAGTTAGCAGTAGGGTTAGTTCATCCTTTGCCGTGAGATCCATTCAGATGTCCATCAGAAAAAGGGGAGAATGCTGAGAACTCTTTTTTCTGCTCCCTTCCTCTCTGTGATGCCAGGCCAGGTTTGTGGGAAAGTGAAGGAATGGAGCACCTGCAAGGTGAGCAGGTCCTTCCATTGGCCATGTTTACTCCCGTCACACCCAACAGTCCCAAACAAGACGCTTCCAAGTGCCTTGTAGCTGTGGTGCAGTGAGACGAAAGGAGGCTGACCGGTTTTCCTTAGCTGCTTGTTCTCTTCCAGCCTTCCAGAGTTTGCTGGCCTGGATAAGGCTGCTTCTCACCCTTGTAGAAGCACTCATTGCTCTACCAGAAGGCAGTGAGCTGAGCCTATGGACCGCCTTGATCCAACGATGCTCTATATGCCATAGAGTGAAAAAAAGGTTGTTTTCCTTTCAGTCTGAGTGCAGAAATTACTGAAGATAATTTGTTGTATTGTTTGTTGTACTGTTTGCTGCTCTTCACTCTTCAGTTTGAGTTTGATTTAAAATGGGCCAAGAGGACCCCATGTTATGGAGCAAATTGAACTTCTCATGAAACATGACGATTTAATGGGGTCGGTTGCTTTATTTCCCTTCATTAAGATGTGTTCTGCTCAATATGGTTTAATAGTTATTTACACATTAGTAAATAATGTGTTATTTCTAAATTCATCCGTGTCATTTCTCAATTCATGCATATGTAATAATAGTAATAATAACTTTTTACTCATTTTATGTCATTTCCAGTGAATAGGAATTTAAACGCTGCCTCCCAAGATTCAAGCACAGTTTTGCTCATTGACCTCAATGCAGTACATAGAGAGGAAGTGTAGCCAATGATTTTCTGATACTTTTATTTTTTCCATCAAGAATGAACTTTTCTAAATCATTTTTTCTAGGAAAGTGCTAGACCACGAAATTATCACTGAAGTGCCAGTGCCTGGAAAGATGGTTTTTTTTGATAGTACATTATGAAAAAATATCATAAACTGAACTTCATATTGCACCAGATGACAGCACCTTCAAAATGTTGTGCTGTTTTGTAGTTTGGGTGAACAACAGTGACATTGTCAGCGTGTCAGGAATCGACTGGAAGTGTCCTCTAAATTCTCACTGCTGAAGGGATGGTAACAATAGAAAATAAAGGCAGTGCTCAGAGTTCAGCAGCGTACCTTTTTACACTGCATAATGCCAGGAGAGACTCAGAACGATAGGGAAATCTGAGGGGGGAGAAAATGGAAACTGCCTGGAGGAGGCTGAGATA
This sequence comes from Pavo muticus, assembly GCA_016647715.1. Taxonomy (NCBI): domain Eukaryota; kingdom Metazoa; phylum Chordata; class Aves; order Galliformes; family Phasianidae; genus Pavo; species Pavo muticus. The sequence continues at coordinate 79,000 of JACDJE010000234.1, read as the reverse complement.
AGAGTTCCAAAACACCACTCTGAATTCTGCATTGCTAATTTCTCGGTTTGTTTGTATGCACGGAGAGAGCTGGTAAAACAAGACAGAATAATCTGAATAATTGCTGCGAATAGGAAAACATGCAGTGAGTTGATATAATGAGAGATAGATGGTACATTAGTGAGCGTGTTGCAAATGTTATCAAGAGGTTATCTTCAGCTGCTGGTGCGAGCAGGCAGTGGAGCAGCTGCAGCGCCTCTGGAAGCAGCGCTCGTGCAGGAGAAGGAATGGAAAGCAATTCAGTTCCCAGTTTTGTGAGCTTTGCGTGTGGGATTTGGGAGTTCAGACAGCTTTGCACACGTGGAAGGTGGAATGACCAGCGGGAGAAATTCTGGAGCGGTAATATTTTGCTCTCTGCTGCAAGTACACGAAGGTCGTTAGGTAGGAAGCGCTGTGAATGTTTAAAGACGTAACTTGATGTTCGTTTCATTGCCTTTCGGTGGAGAAAGGGGTTCTTGGGACACAAGATAATTACACTTCTAGGTTTTCCTTTATTGTCATGGATGTTTGAAAGTACCTTTTAATGAAAATGTAATATCCTAACCTTGTGAGTCTAGGAACTGTGGTTTCCAAGCTGTTTTGAGAGTCCACATCGAATCTGTGGCAATCAGGAGTAGCTGTGATCACTTCGTGCCTGTTCAGCCCCTATGAAGAGCAACCTTCCCTATGCATTATGAGTCCACAACTCATAATGCAATCTGATGAACCAAAGTCTGTTCCTACCCTGAAACATGAGTGCCTCAAGTCGTGAAAAAGTGGCTGGAAATACATCAGTAGAAGACGCTGGAAGAAAAGCCGGGCACAAACTGGTGTTTGGCACAGTGGCAATTCTTCGTTTTTTTTCTTCTCTTTTTTTCCCTCCCACCAAGGAGAACCATATGTGAATACAGCTGAGGACTGAGGCTGTTATAGCAGCAGTGATAGATCTGTGATGGAAGGTTCCTAGAAAATAAAAGCTTCATGGGAGCTTCTGGCACGTAGCCCTGGTGCTCAGCTCTCACTGGATCCCTTGGCCATGCCTACATGTGTCCGCTTCCTCATTCCCTCAACACTGCCTTCTCCTGTGTTGTTTTGTTTTTTCCTATTAATTTTCATCAGGATTAAGTTCCCCCAAGAAGCAGTGCTTTCAGCTCTGTATAAGACAAGCAGGCAGCCACATTTTGGGGCAAATGTTAAGTGCAGTTTCAGTCGATGTGAAGCTGGGTTTGTTTTCCTTTGAACTAGATACACAAACTTGCAGAGTAAATATCCTGCTGGGAAGTTTAGCAGTCAGCATATTTGCTCAGTCTCAGCAAGCCTCAGGTTGGTTTCTAGCTTGGCTTGGATCCTCCTTTCCCTGTCAGCACTCGAGGAATTTATGTTCCTAGGGCAAGGTGTCCTCAGCCTGTCTTGCTGGCATTGTTCCTTCAGTAAATCAGGGCACACTCACTGCAGTTGGTGCATCTCGTGACGTGTCCTTCTGGCCCTGCAGGGAGTCCTTCTGCCCTCTCTCCTCTCTTTGTTCCATCGCGCCGACCTATCTGCTGCTCACAGGCAGATGAGACCCTCTCCAGCGGCCTCTGACAGCGGAGTGCTCTCATCCCCACAACGGTTAAAGCATCCAGAGGAAGGCAGGCTGCCAGCCCTAAATCAGGCAGCAGGTTGCCCTGATGCGCTTTATTAAAGTTAGTATTGCCTTTCCTTTACACGCAAGCACGCGGAACAAAACATTTCATTTCCGAACAAATGGAATGTCAAGTGGAATGATGTGGTGGAGGGGTTCTGTTCTGCGGAGATAAATAAATAAAGTTCGATCCGGGGCTGTTTGTTTGGTTATTTTCACTCTGGTTTTTGGTTCAGCAAAAGGATGAGGGTGTTGAGGCAGCTGCTGATGTGGGATTCTGGAGAGGAAAGAAGTGCAACAAAATTCTTGTGTTGTGGGTAAAGGTGAAACTGAGATTGGGAGCAACATGGGGTCATGGGTTAGAAATAGAGAAGGAGCTGTCGAGAGTTCCCTCGAGTGCTGTTAAGATGGGCTGATAAGTTTCCCAGAGAGGATCAGGGATGGCCTTGTATAGATTTTGCTGTTAGTTTCATAACTGCTCTGTAATTATTATGAAGAAGCTGTAATACTCATTTGTAAAAGCGTGGCAACCTGAAGAGCTAAGTGATGCAGCCTTGTAGCAACCATAGAGCATGAGAGTCAAGAGCTATCGAACCAGACATCCCAGGGGCACTGCTCCTGTTTTCATCGATGACAATTTGATTTCAAAGGGTCCATGCCTTCATTGCAAGTGCACACATTTGGCTGTCTTTTGCAGCTGCTTTGTGACCAGTTTAGAGGCTCTCCAGGGTCACTGTGTGATCTCTGGAGAGAGAATCCTCCAGGAGGGAGTTTGGGGCTGCGGCTCACTTTCAGAAGGAAACTCATTTTTGTCGGCTAATGATCCTAAGGGAAAGGATCATCTCAGGCTCACTGTGTACTGCCCAGGAACAACGTCCTGCTCTCTGCTGTGTTAGCTTCCCATTAACTTTCATGCACAGTTTCATGACTAAAGGATGGAGCTGGTTTTACGCATATATACCAGTATAGTTGGTTTTGCCACTGGGGAGCACTTCAGATCTCACCCAAATTGGAATTCAGTCTAAATCAGAATGATCTTCCCTTCCTCTGGCTAGGTATCAATGACCTCTGCTGGTCCCATCAGCTGATTGGGTCTATTTGGAGCAGCCTTTAAGAGTTGTAGACTGACCCCAAGGAAGCTGGAAGTTGAGATCCATCCTTAGTCTGGTCCCTTCTTGTGTATATCGAGCACCTTTGTCCCAGTGGCCAGTTGGCAGCCACCTTCAGAAAGCTGCTGTGAACACAAGTGCTCCTATTGAAATCTTTAAAGGCAGTTCCTGTTTCTAAGACATAGCTAATGCAGCTCATGCATTCCCAGGTGTGGGAAGACTCCTTGGAGGCAGGTCTTCCTTAACATACAGGGGAGTCTTGTTCCTTTAAAAATCTTCTATTACTGTCTAACTGCACTGAATAATTCTCACTCTTCAAAATTATTTGCAGTGTATTTTAGAAGAATACCGTGTCACTTATAATCCTGTGAAAGCCCTGTTATTGACTCGTGAGTAGTCTCCATTAAAATATTAAATTATAGAGCCTGTCTAAAAAATCACTGGGAGAGATGCATTAACTCTGACTGTTTAGACAGGTCAGTTTGACTCCAGTTAGAGCGGTGGGTCACTGCAGTCCTGATGCCGTCCCACAGTTCTTAGTGACAGCAATCCAGCTCTCGTGCAAATGGAAAATGAAATCTCAGCGTTTCCAAAACTTGGAGCCCCTGGGAATTTTACAGGCTCAGTCAGTTCACAAGTTGGCATCTGTTGTTCCTAATTATTCCATAATAATTAGTGATGCAAATCCCACTAGGGGAGGATCTTCCCCGTGCTTCTAGAAACTAACAACAGAGGACAGAGCCCTCAGAGCTGAGGTTCAGTGCTCACTGAGGTGATTTTGCAGTTATGCTGGGAACAGAAAGAGCCCAGCTGCCTTCTCTGCTCCCTTCTAACACAAAGAATGGTATTTTCTACTCAGTGCCACTCTTTAAGACAAAATGTAAAGATGCATGAATGGTTACAGCTGGGAAAGTGTATGTAGGCTTAATCATTTTTGTTTTTGAGTAATAATACATTAAGACAGCTAAATATTAGAATGGTTTCAGATAGAAATAATTTCTGGTTTGTTGACAATATTCTTCCCATAATGTTGTCCTTGATGATCTTGTCCCAGGTGATGTCAGTCAGACCCGACCGTGAGAGAAGATTTGGGGCCTCCGATTTCAATCTTTTCTGTTAAGATTTATCTCAACTTTAGCATTCTTGTAAGATGGAAAGACACATATTTACTGTAGAGTTGCACTAACTAAGAGTCTGTGAATCATTTCAAAGTGGTTATATGCTGCCTAACAACTGTTATCGTAGAGTCAGAATAGCCTGGATAACACCTGTAGACCGTGCGTTTGGGATCACAAATTTAAAAGAGAATTACTTTGATGTTCCTATCCCCAAGAAGTTAGCTCTGATTCTGTGCCACTACTTTCATACCTATCTGCACTGTCCTATCTCCAGTGCAGTGATCAAAATTTTCTCTTCTTGAGCTTTTGAATGGAGGGATGCTGCTGTCTGATCGTGCCAGGCCATCCCTCTAGACCCTTCTTCTGTCTTTCTGAAGCTGACTCTCAATAGTATATAATGTCTGATTAGCCCCAGAAGCGATCAGCTGTCTAGATTGCATCAGAGATTTTCATATTCATGAAATAACTTAAAACGTGTTTCTTACTCTCTCAGATGATTTAATTTCAGCGCACAATTTATCTTCACAGTGTTTGACTGTTGCTGTCTCATGAAAAAAACAAGAGGTGACAGAATGACAGGAGCGTTGGCTTGGAGAGCTCTCTGAGTGTCTCTGGTTCTGTTCCTGCTTGGAGCAGGGCAGTCACTAACACAAAACCAAGGCAGCCCAGGCCTTCTCCAGCCAACTCATGGAGATATCCCAGGGTGGACTTCCCATCACCTCTCCAGATAGCTGTGCCTGTGCAAGAGCACTGCATGGGGAGCTGTTTTGCCGTTCCTTATGGCTTCCTAGGATTTTGGAAATCCTCTGTTCTTCTTGCAGAGAACAGCAGGACATTGTGCTTTTTCATTTAGACCCTGAGTATTGTGCCACAGTGGTTATGCAAGCAGGGCCCTTTGCCTGAATGACATTCATACAGTGACATTCAACTTTCTTACCTGCCTGTGTTGTCCCAGACTCAGGATTTCATAGAATCATATAATCACAGAATCCTTAGAGTTGGAAGGGACCTCTAAAGGCTACCTGATCCAACTCCCCTGCAGCGCACAGGGACACCGCAGCTAGATCAGGTTGCCCAGGGCCTGATCCAGCCTGGCCTTGTGGGGATGGGGCATCCCCAGGATGGGACATAAACCACATCACTGGGCAACCTGTTCCAGTGTCTCACCACCCTCACTGGAAAAGGCCTTTTCCTTATATCCAACCTAAATCTACCCTCTTTGAGCTTGATTTTGGTTCTTACATTGCAGGTAAGTGCTTTCGCTGGCTATCCAGGCTAACTGCTGCTTCTGCTCTGCACCCTTCTGGTTTTGACGAGATATTTCATTCAGGCCCTGAGGAATCCAGGCAGCAATAAACACTGCTCAGACTTTTAGCAGTAAATAACGGATGCAATTTCAGCGAGTCAGCAGTTTCTGTCAGACACACAATGCGATCAGGAAATCCCTGACCTGATCTAAAGCTTACCAAAGTTTGGGTCAGTGCGTAGATATTCTTCATCACAGGGTTGTAAATCATCGTTTTACTACAGACATTGAAAAATTCTGCTCTCCTGGTGCAGAAATGGTGTTGCCATTGCTTCCGATTAATTTTCATCATCTTTCTCATAGTAATTGTTGTTTTAAATCTTCTTCTCCTGTATTCCTATGGATATTGGCTTGGGTTTGGTTCTGTTTTGTTTGTTTGCTTGGGAAGCTGTTTAACTGGAGTTGTTTGGCTTCTTTTGCTGTAAGGAAATTGACTACCCTTACAATTGAAGGGAAAAACTTTAAAACCCTTTTAAACTGTAAGGAGTAAAACCAGAAGTATAAATGAAAAGAGCAAGTACCAATGCTCCCCCTCAAATTTTTCGTCCAGTTTTGGCCAACTTTAAAACATTTAAGTTCTTTGCTATGAGAGTGGTGAGGTGCTGGAACAGGCTGCCCAGAGAGGTTGTGGATGCCCTGTCTGTGGAGGTGTTCAAGGCCAGGTTGGATGGGGCCTTGGGCAGCCTGGTCTAGTATTAAATGTGGAGGTTGGCAGCCCTGCATGCGGCAGGGGGGGGTTGGAGCTTGATGATCCTTGAGGTCCCTTCCAGCCTGGGCCATTCTGTGATTATGATTTCTATGATTCTGTGATTCAAAGTTAACCCACCGCAGTTCTTTTCAGTGCCTCAGGTGCCATTCTATGGTTCTGTGATATGATTCTATGATTCATTTCAGGGTAGGTGCTGGTGTTAGATAATGGGGCTGCATCCCCATGCCTCCTGCTGGGAGTCGGAGTAGGGGCTGGAGGACAGCGTGCCGCTGATGTCACCTGCATTGTCTGCCTTCTGCCGAACAGATGTTTTATTTCCAACAGTGGTACTGTGATGTTTTCCCTCTCCTCACTGTTCTTGCTTGCTGCTGGTTGTTTTGGTTTTAAAATTAATTGCAAAGGTATTTCTTAAAAGAAGCTTTTTCTTTCAAGATACTTGGTCCAGCCCCTGCTCTCCCCTGCTGCTGTTGCAGTAAAGTGCACTTCCACAATTAATCGTTAAGTGGTGATGTAAATTAAGCTGCTGGCCCAGCAGATAATGAAACTGTTACATGTATAATTGCTAGGCAAAGTGGCTACAATTTTAGCCATTTTCACTGGCCTATTATTGCAGTTTTCTATTGCTAAAATAATAAATCATTGTTTAGAAAGAGGTATGTTCCCTGTGAGAGAGAGGGAGAGAGAACTATTGCATATGCAAGAAGGTGGGATGCTGGGAGATTTTAAGCAGCAATTTTGCATAGGAGAGCTTTAGCAAGGCCCCGGACCCTTTGTAAGATAGGAAATAATTGTTTAAATGGGACATGGTGCTGTGCTGGGTGCTTTGCCAGGTCCCGAAGGAGATGCGGGGCACTGAGTGTGCCCTGTAGGTGGGCTGGGGAAGCACTGGGCTCCTTGTTGGTGTCCAGGTATGGTCAGCATCTCCACGTGGTGTATCCCTCTGCCTGCTCAGCTGTGAGCCTGTTTATGGGACCTTATCCTACCAGGCGCACGTGCCGTAGTTCATTCGGCTGTGTGCATAGGGACATAAGGCAGCAAATGACTTTAAAAGGTATTGGCAAGCTTTCATTTCTCCTCCCAAAGTAATTCTTCTGTAATGTTTGTTTCCGCTTGAAAGAGAGTATTGGGTGTATTTGATCCTTTCCTGTCTCGTGTGACATCCAAGAGACTTATTCATATGCCAGGTGACTAGAACGTATCTTTCACTTGGAAGTGAAATGGGAACAGTTTGGTACATGCTTCTGATGCCTTTTTCAGATCACTTTGTGTAACTTTAGCCTGTCTGCTGTTGTGCAGGTCTTCGGAGCACTCCGTAGTGCTTTCCTCGGTACATCAGCCGGATGTTTTGATTAGTTAAACCTTCAATTTGGGGAAAACTCAAGATTGGAAATTCAAGTTTCATTAAGTGTGCCTACAGCAGAAAGTCATCAGAGTTTCAAATAGGTCTCAAGAGGAAAAGAAGCTATAAATCATTCAAGCTCGTTAGAAAGTTGCTTAAGCTCTGTTGTTTACTATCTGAAAATGTTCTATTATGCAGTGTTTTATCCTCAGTATGAGATCCCTGAAACTCCTCATTGTTACGAGAAACATGCAGGTTGATGTAATTATTTGTCTATTTTCATTGAGGAAACTTCAGCTGCCATATGAAGGATCTACAGTGCACATACAAAAAAAAAGAAAGAAGACATTAGGCAGTTTTTGGCAAAGTTACTGAGGATATTTGGTTCCTGAAAGAGATGTTAGGGAAGTGATGGAAGCCCCTTCTTTAGAAAATTATGCCTCTATAAGGAGTCTCTGTTGGGTCACTCCATCATACAGTTTGCTTCTAAAAATACTGACTTTAGTGCCTGTCCTCAGCCTAAAACTTACCAGTAGCATTGATAAGGGAAGTCTCTCCCAGACTACAATTCCTACTTTTAATTGGGGAATATTACATCCTCTAGGCTCTGAATAGTCCAACACAGTTGCAGATCCAATTCAATATAAGTGAGGTGGTTCGTCTTTCTGCTGTTTCCCAATATTGCAGTCTTTTCCCAGAAATATTAACAGATAAAGATAAAGCAATTTTAGCTATTCCTCAGTGGCATTCTCCACACTGATTTCAGGCTCTTCTTGAAATGCTAATATATCATCCTCACTGCTGCATTCATGCTGCCTGTTCCCCGAAGGGGATTCGGATTGCCTTCTTAGTAGCAGATTATTTCCTGATCACATTTCTCATATCAGGGAATCCATGTATTCAGCAAGAGACCAAAGCGCCGTGATCGTTTTACAATTTAGCTTTATCTAGTCATCTATTAGCAAGTTATGTGATATTTCAAGTTGTTTTAGTTTTGATGAGGAGAAGAGCTCACCGAGACATTAATCACTCAGTAGTTTGTATACAAAGCAAATCAGTGCCTCGAAGCATCTAAATAAACTTTGCCTAAAATACAGATATTCTTTCTATCAAGGGCACTGGAGGATGTTACGGATGCCTTCACGTATCTACTTTGCTGGACCATTTAATGCTAATCTAGTGCTAGATTACCTTTCTGGAACTGCTAATAAAATCTGTTACATTACTGTGTTTAGCAGAGGCCCCGGGGCTCCGGAGATGAGATTTCTATCCGCTGACAGATCATGGCTGGGTGAAAACTCAAAACAGATACTTTTCTGCATCAGGTGTGAAACACACTCGCATCCTAATCCTCCCAAATGATATGGTGATGGGGAGATGTATAAAGGGCTTGTTTATTCCACAGAAGAGGGCAGGGGAATATATATCCTTGAGCTATGTGCAATTGCAGGAAGGCCAAAGTGGATATAAAACGTCGTCTGATATGGTAGTTTGGGACCCAGGGAACACACATTTTAAAGTCTGCACACAGTACAATGGTAAATGCTAAGTCTCTGTTTGTTTTTCCCGTGCTGCTGGTCTCACTGGTGCAAGGGGTCCAGGGAATTCATGAACATCAAACGTGCCCTCGGTGAAAAGGGTGTTGATATGAGATTTTCAGCTGCCATAAATCTGTATCGCTCTGATGTCTCAGTGTAATTGTGGCTGTTAAACTTTGGGGACAAATACCGCAAGAGTTACTAAGTAAAATGGGCCCTGGGGAACATCCCTCCGTATGGCAGCACGACTGGAAGACGGAGATTTTTCCAAGACTAATGTGACCCATCAGAGCTTTGTGCTCGTGTTAGTGATGAAGTTGCTGTATTGCATTAACTGCCAAAATGTCTCCCGCTTAATAAATGACAAACTGTGATTTACAACTCTTGGTATTCTTGGACGGTTTCCCTGGAAAACATCTCAAATTCCTTTGTGTAGGGTGCCCTTGGGGGTCTTTAATGTTTTGGATGGATAGCGCTGGCTGGAGCCCAATAGGAATGCAATTTGGAAGGAGGCTCTTGAGTTTGATTTTTCACAGCATTGTGCCTTGTGCAGCCCTTTAAACCTGGGTTCTGAGAGCAGGAAACAAATCTCCTCCCAGGCACAGAGTCAGGATGCCACTCTGCCTTTGTTCACTTTGTCGCTTTGGAGTGCCACCCGAAATGGGAAACCAGCAGGAAATAAAGCCTGCTTTTTCCGCTTTCCAAGTAATGCAGCCAATCCTTTCTACTTCAGATGGCAGCAGATGAGCTACTCATCCAGACTTTCTGTATAATCACTGCTAAGAAACAGGCATTTCTGGAGCGTGATTCATCTGATCTGCCTCAGATGCCTGCTTTGGGAGGAGGTGGGATGCACTGCTTCTCCCTGCTGCCTGCGAAGGGAGGCTGTGTGTGCCTCCTTCAGAGGTAGGCGTCTAGTCTCAGCTGCCAGGGATCTTAGCCCATATGTTCAGACCCATTCCCCTCACAATCTTAGTTGGCCCTTTTGGAGGAAAAGGCCTTTTCTGAGTCAGGTTGTACGTGTGCTTTCTGTCACTGCAAAAATGTGAAGCTCAGTGCACTGTCCTCAAACATAGCAGAGGCGATTCCCCAGATAAAAGCCTACGTGTCGGAAGCTTGCTTCTTTGGAAGGAGGTATGCCCACTCCGGTGGCATCAAGGAGCCTGACTAATGCTCAGTGGTGCCCCTCCACCAGAAGCTTTGAGTTCTGCAGTGGTGAATTACCCTTCGACAAACTGGGACCCCGGACCCGGTGGGATTTGGGTTCCTTTCAGAAGCACGTGTAATAAGAATGGCCGTGGGCTTGACTCCCAGTCGCCCGCCCTCGCTGCAGCAAGGGTCAGTTCCACACACGGCAGCTTTCTGCCATGCATTTTGCTTCAGCTGCCCAGCCCCTCTCGGGATGGTTTGCCTGGGTGGCCAGGCTTTCAGCTGTTTGGCAGACTTGCCCTTTGCTTTGACTGTAATGGGAGAAAAATGAAGAATGACTCGAAGGCACCTGCTGAAATAAAGAGCCAAATAGCTTTGTTTATAAAAGGGGAAGGAAATTAAGGGTTGGTCTGGAAAAAGAAGGCTGGGAAATGAAATGAAGATAAACTAGAAGAAGGCAGGCAATCGGTATACTGGATGGTCTTTTTTGTGTTCTTGAAAACTCTTTGCTCTTATGAATACCAGTGACCCTTGAAGGATCTCTCTGATTGATGGGACAACTCCAGCTAAGTAGAGAACGCAGCTGTACATTTTTCACAGATGCTAGAGACAGGCCTGGTAGCACAGGCTCGGTAGCAACTTGGATGGCTCTTTTCTAACCCTTTTGCACTGCTAATAGACGTTGTGCAGGCTGCCAAAGGAGGGATAATGAAAATCAAGCCAAGGGAGGTCTAAAAACCTCACTCCATCAAGGACAGTGTCTGCTGTGAATTGTCAGGAAAGGTTTAGTTATTGGCACAGCCCGCTCTCCTGGAGGCAAGACAGTCAGGCAGCTGAATTCTCCATAAATTTTCCTGTCATTCATCTGCCAGGAGTATTTTTCATAAAGGCTGCTGTTCCATCCAGGTACTCCCCTTTTGTAATCGAATGATGATTTATTATCCAAGCAATGAAGAAAAATATATTGCCTTGGAATTTATGAATGCGTAATGATATGTAAGCCATAATAATGAATCACTCCTTTCCCTCCTCTCCCTTCCTCATGTATATTTGGATGTTTATTTCCATATAAATTTCCATTTATTTATGTCCTCCTAAGTTCTCCTTAACAAAAGGGAACTCCCAAGTTAAGGTGCCGGAGAGTTTGAGATATCCAAGTTTAAGAACAAATAAACCATATGCCTCACAGCTTTCTCCTTCCCTCTGTGCTTGCTTTCCCCATTCTCGATCATCTTCTGAGCTCCTGCTGTTGTGCCTCTCCCCTTGCAGATACGGTTTTGCCTCGTGTAACTGCTTCAGGTGCGGGCACGGAGCGTTGCCCAAGTCTCAGTGTAGAAGAAGGCAAGCCAAGCTCTTCACTGTTTGGCTGCCGTTGTGCCCCCCCAGCAGCTTGACTTAAAGGCTGTTTCCAGTCTGGAGTCTTAGATATTGTTTATACTTGCAGGAAACCCAAAGGAGACAAGGGTCTGGCATAATGCAGGCTGTGAACAGTAGGAGGAAGAAACTGCTCTAACACCCTTGAGGGAGCAGTGTTTGAGAGAAACTGAAACCTGCCGTGAACTGGTAAGGTCCTGGTGATGCAACTTGCTCGAAGTAACTTTAAATGTATGTGCAGTATTCAGGTGTTGAACTCAGCTATCGTGATGCCTAGCCTTCACTGCAGGGTTATTTTTTCCACTCTAATGCTTTATTCCATCTGGACTCAATTTGGAAGACAAGGTAGCGATATGTGCTATGGCAAAGCCAGTACGAAAGAAGGAAGCTATCTGAACTAGGTTGAAAAATGTTTCTGTTGATTCAGTGGCATGGCCTTGGCCGATGCTATGCTCCATAAGATGGGGTACATCAAGAGTGGGTGGAAGTGACACCAGTTAAAACACAACTGATTGCCTCTCCCCAAACCTCTGCTTCTGTTTGCCGGGGAAACTTCTCGCTAGTCTGACTCTTGTGTTATTTGCAAGTATTTGTGTGCCACTGAAAAGCTTCCCTGATCGGTTACTACTATTCTGTACCTGAAATTTAGTTAGTAAAATGTATTCTGTTATGCTGGAGATGTCAAAAGAGCATCATGACGCTTAGAGACTCAGATCCACAAAAATTCAGAAGCAGCTTGGTATCTAGCACATAGAAATTTCATTGGTGATCCCTAGCTCCGTCATTTTGTTATGGTTGGTAAATGCAGAGCGTGTCACAGAAAAGAAGTCGCTGCCCCTAAGAGCTGTAGGGAGCAATCCCACAATTTTGGCTGCTCTGTGAAAGTCCCATAAGGCAGGCCAGATGCTGCAGCACGCTTCATCCCCTTGGGGCTGGTATGGTTCCGAAAGGATTAATAAACCCACTGTATTTCACTGAGTGCCATTGCAAAGTACTAATGCGGTGTCTCAGATACTGAGGAGGGCTCTGGCCAGAAGCAGGCTTTTCTGTGGTTGGAAGTGCACACACACAAGCGCTCTTAGCTCGCTCAAGACTAAGTCAGCCTTTAGCAAAATGAAGACATTACTGGAAAAACAGAAAACTTTATCCAACTTGCAGGCCGCATTTGCATTTGAATGTTTTTTATTCTTTTCATGCACATAAAAAGTGTTATATTAAATATTAATATGGTATTTTTCTCGTGTTACTGTACACTTTCCCCACACCTGGAAATTAACTCCATTGTAACCACAGTAACCTGCTAAAAGAAGACAAAAGAACCCTGTTTATACTAGTGGAAGAATATGGTAAAAGCAGATTGAAGAGTTTCATTTTTCCACCGGCCTGCCGAACTCCTTGACTGGCGTTACTAAAAATACAGGCATGACTATTTCTATATTCTTTTATTATTAAAACTCAGCAGATCTTCAGGGCAGGCAGTGCTCGGTAAAACACGGTGCTGGGGCTCCTAAAAACCTGCTTAACAGCCTTATCTCTTCTCAGGGAGTTTTGCTTTCTGGAGATGAGGCCAAAGGAGCGTGAACATTTCAGATGCTGCTGCAGTGTGTGTTGCTCCTGACCTTCTTGCAACCTGGAGGGGTCATGTATGTGTGTGGGGGGGTGGGAGAGGGACCACGTGAATGCACTGGCTGGCACGATGAAGGCACGCAGGCATATCATCGTTCATGTTGCCATGAATTCAGGGGCTGGCAGTTGCTGTTGGCTCTGGTGCAGTGCCTTTTGTGCTTAGGCTGGCTTGAGTGGAGTTTGGTGCACTTTGCTCCCTACAGCAATACCTGTGCTCCAATTTTGTCAGCATTACAGTCTGGTATTTCCAAGCAAGGTATGAATATGTACATTTACATTTGAGTTTGGATCAGCATGGAAAACAAAGAAGGAGATTTTCCATAGGTATTATGGACTCTAGATGCGTAGTGTCTAAAAGCAGATTAATTGCATTTTCATGCTCTCAATATGAAATCTACCAAGGCATCACGGCTGTAGTCCCTCATTAAAGTGCCGTTTTATCTGAACATTTGTCATGGAAACTCCATGTCAAACTTTAGACCTAAGGATGAAGCTTGTCCTCTTCTGAGGAATGGACAGAGTCATTTAGGCTTGCTAGACTTACTTAAAATTCCTCCTGTTAATCCCTACTGATTGAATAAAAATATGGAAAAATATTCTCTTGCAAGCTCCTGGTTTGCATGCTGATACATTGCATGCTGACTGACTGATCATCTTGTTGGTTTGGCTTCCCAGAGGAGGGAAAAGCAGGAAGAATCAAGACCGTCCCTGCCCGATAAGCCAGGAACCGCTGACTCGGCTAAGCCACATGTTTGAATTGCACACGCTAAGCTAACAGACTGTAGTATTTACAAGACTTCACTAAACACTTAAATCTATTTTGTGGACAAAAGGATTTTAAGTTAATTTATTTTGTTGAGAGAATAATTTAAGCAAGTTAGCATTTTGTTGACAGAATTATGATGAAATTCATTTTGTCTACATAACTGATTGGACAGTTAGCAGCATGCATTTTCTCCACAGAATCCAGTATGTGCTAGGACTGTCAAATAGTGTTTCCTCCGTGGTTTCCAGTCATTCTGTCAACAGAATGAATACAAAATCCTTTTGTCTACAAAATGAACTTAGGTGTTAATTGTTTGTCGATAAGGAGTGCAAAACCAAACGATCCTCTGCTGAACGCTGATAAAAACGTATAGGGGGTGCGTGTGTGCACAGACACACACAGCTGCACGCCTTGCTTTGTTGTCTGAGTCCAAATGTCACAAACCAAGAGCCTGGCAGGGAACAGCGTCCGATCTAAGCTGGGACTAGGCATGGTCTGAGTGTCATGTTCAAGTTGAGAGCATCACAAGGAATTAAGTAGTGTAGAAATGCAAAACGTGGGAGCTGGAAAGCTGTCGATATTGTTTCTAGCAGGGATTCAAAGCCTCCCACTGTGAGTGTTGATTCTGGTTCTTCTTGATACGGTACAAGCACATGCGGGATGCAGTGGTTCCTACCTTGAGGAATCGTATCTCAAATAGATGTGGCAAATGAGGAGCAGAGAGAGGGTGTGCCGTATTCAGATCACGCTGGCTGAGAGCTGAGATGTAATGAAACAAGCTTATTAGTTGGAAGTCCCATGGGGAAACACCTCTCAGAGACTAGGAATAGATTGGGATCATCCTGACCATGTAAAAACCGTCCCCTCCTTCTGGACAGACGCAAATAAAGGTGGTACACCATGAGCTATGTGCACATAAAAGATGGAAACTTCACTGAAACGCTGACTTTAAACACAACCGAGCTCACTTGAAGCCCGCTGATGCCTTCTGTTTTATTTTTGCCAGTTTCTTGTTTTTCCTAGTTCTGAAGGCACGGTGTGTCAGCCAGTATTCCCAGTTCTGAAGGAGGCGTGTGGGCTGTCAGCGCCTCGCACCTCTTTAGTAGGCCAGGGGACATAATGGAGAAAATGGCGTGTGTTCTATTCTGAAAATACCATGTTTTTGGAGCAGTCTGCCTAGCAGTAGGAAAGGAGCAAGGAAAAAAAAAAAAAAGAAATATTCACTGATTAAAAGCATCAGAAAAATAGCACACGTTCATTTCTTTCCTTTCCCTCTCCTCCTTTGCCCTTTTAAGAGGGTTAAAATCAATGGAGGGTAGGAAAAGATACAAAATAAAGCTATGAAGAGCTATGACAGTGTCATAGTGCAGCATCAAAGTTCAGCCCTCTGATATGTTTTCATGTTTATTCAGGAAGAAACAACCAACTAATCCCCAAGTTCATCTATACTGTTTAAATGCCCTGGCTTTCAGATCTGCTAATTGTCAGAAAAGCCAAAAGGAGAGAAAAGCAGTCCCTTTTCAGCTGTATTTTGTCTAAATATTCTAGTCGCTGCCAGAGCTTTGAGGTTAAGGAGAGGCACGTTGGGTATGGAGAGGCGAGGTTAAAGGCAGGGAGGTTGTTCCTCCTAATGAGGTTTGTCATTTACAAGGGCATAATCATCTCTGTTTTCTGCAGAGGAACATTTATGTCAAGAGCACTACGCCAGCCGCCGCTTCCACGTTCTTTTGCAGAATGTGACCTTTCAGAGAACTGCATCCCCATCCCTGACAGTTTGGGGCTGCTCAGGCATGGCACACATTGCACATGGCAGGAGCTCAGCTGATGGCAGGGCCTTCCAGCCAGCACTGGGCGCAAAGGGCAGCTGGCCTCACGTCGCAGGGTGACAACGCCAGCTGGGCTCAGGTGGTGCGTGGGGCTGAGCGGGAGCAGTGGGGGGGTTGCAGTTTGATTATGCCATTTACTCACGCTCCTTCGGTTGAGTGCTTTAGGCTGTGTCCTGTGAAGAGGCACAATTACTCTTGCTGCTTAAGGTAAAGCAAAGCAGACGTGTCAGTCTCCCTTGTTGCTCAGCACAGTCACTAAGGAGTGCAGCATATGGCGCTGCTTGCCAGGCCACTGGAAACTTGGTGCATGCAAAGCCCTGTCTGTCAATACCCTGAGCCCCGTGCCCTTAGCAGAACACGGCGGTGTTAGCCCTTGTGTTAGCCCGTCCCAGTGCGGCAGCAGCAGGGCTCAAGAGGGACCGTGGCGGAGAAGAGCACTGGGATACCCAGGGAGAATCAGGCAGCAACTGGGGATGGTGACATGCTCATCTGTCATCCACAAATGATGGATGTGTCTCGCAGAAATCCCAAGCTGGAAATAAAAAGGATGCAAATTGCAGATGTTATATTAACATAGGTTCGTAGTGCGCTCACTGGGGGCCGCATGCATAAACTGTTCAGGTAATAAAAAGTCACAGTGGTAGTGCTGAGGGACCTGTCACAAGCCAGGACTTTCAAAGCCGCACGGCACCTGTCATGTGGGGTGTCTGTAAATCTGGGCAGCGTGCTATGAACTTAACACCGGGAGGTCACATTTTAAATGGTCCATTCAATAAAAAATGACAAAAAAAAAAAGGCTTTCATCACCTTTGTATTTCAGATACCTCCTCACTGCTCACGGGTTCACATATTTGCATGGTTCCCAGCAGATCGTACCGCATTTCCTTTTCGCCCTGAGGTCAGCTCTGCAGCATAGGCAAAGTCACACTTATTCATAAAACTGATTTTGCAGCCTAATAACTCTTCAGGGCCAGGGAAAGGAGAGTGGGATTTAATACAGGCAAAAGCAGGATGCTTAGAAAAATAAAAATCATCTGTACAACGTGCTGTAAGAAGGAGAGAAAGGAGAACTTGCTATTAAAGTCGTATCATATAATGAAAACAAAATTTGAGCCACTCGAAAGGCCAAACCCCTCTCTCTTTTACCTTTGTGCCTTTTTTGCTAGTGTAGTTATTCCTGCAGTTAGCTGCAGAAGGATCACCTCTTAAATGGCTCGGCCTACATTTCGTCTCACCTGCTAGGTGAAACCGTAACAATCACCTTTGTATGCTGAGGTGATGCAAAGAGACCTTCCCAGCACATAATTATAATCGGCTTCTTTATAGCCCTAATAACTAAGTGCATGAATGGCTAGGGCTTTTTGGTAAGGTCTGTCTGCAAAGGTCATGTAGCATTATTTTGAGTGCAAACTGCAGAAGTGGTTCCTGGAAAGGTTGCGTGGTATTTTGATATGAGGAGCATAAATGGCAGTAGTTATCCCACTTAGATCAGAGGGGATTGAGATGCATGTGGCGAACAGCTTTGTGCAGATCAGAGTGCTGTAAAGGATGGCCAGTTCAGCCTGGCTGCAGGCAGGCCACCAGTGGTTCTGCTGCTCAGGGCGTTTGCTCTTGTTTTGTCCAGCAGAATCCCAAACAAATGGAGCTGTCGCTGTAACCTGACGGATAGCTAACATACTAAGGGGGCAAGATGCACGACACAGAGCAGCACTCGGTTGGAGCTATCTCGTCGTTCACATGCAGGAAATCAATCAGAGAGTGGTGTAATTCACGTGAAAATAAAACATATGCATGTACTTCACAATGTATGCAGGTGAGCATTTCAGACTTTTTCTTGCTCTGAGACAGTTTTTGCTGGTTGTTACCACAGGGGCATATGGGCATACCGCAGGTTCACGATACCTGCCTGAGCACATTTGCTTAAAGGTAGGGCCCAACTGCCCTGTCTTTCTTCTCTTTTTATAGCTAACACAAAAGAAAGAGAATGATGCTTAGGAACAATAGGGTTGACTCATAAGGGATGACTGTATATGACTCATAAGATGTGAAATTATTCCAGAGAACTGAAGTACGTATGTGTGCGCTGAGACTTGGGCTGGGGGGTTATTTTTCATAACTGGAAGAAGAATGCTTGCTGTGTATTTTGGAATGTGCCTGATGTAAAATAACAGTTTTTGCTTTGTCTTGGAAGGCCGTTGCAGACAGCAAGTATGGTGGGAAACTGCTGTTAGTAGAGATAGCATGGGAAGGAAGGTTCCAAACAGAGGGTTAACCTAGTAGGGATCCACAGCGTTGTGCCTTGGCACTGACTGAAAGCTTAGAACACCTGATTTAGAAATGTCTGTGCAAAGGAAGTCACACCCTGAGGATTAATGGCCTGTCCCTTTAAGCAGCACCATTAAGCACCAAGCATCTCTGAGTCACAAAGACTGGTATTTTCAGTGTTGCAGCCTAACAAACCCTTATGATCAATTAACTGTCCTGTTGCATTAGAAAAGAAAGATGTCAGTTGTCTCTCCTCTGCCAAAGGTGTCCTTGCAGTCGGTTGGGTGTAGGCACCTCCCCAACATCCCTGGAGCAAGACTTGGGATTGCTGCCGGACAAGCACTTACCTGAGAAGCTTCGTTGGTTTCCAGCCAGAGAGGGCATCTGCAGCTCTTCATTACCCTGTGTTGTCAAGTAAATGCAGCATGATAGATTAATGAATTGAGCCTGCTCGGATGGGACCAGTAAGCTATTGATCTGCTTCTCCTGTGCCTGCTTGGTTTTCCTGGATTATAACTGAAGCTACTTTTTCCTTAAAATGAAGAAAGCTCGTGGGATTAAATCTGCCAACATTATTTTCAAATACCGTGACATGTAGTGGCATCTCATCCCATTAACTTGCAACTTGGAGAATATAAAGATGTAAGAAGAATAGATCATGGTAAAAGGAGATAGTTCATGCATCTAAATTTTAGGGACCTGTTATTCCACAGGGAAAGAGCTCAGCTTGATGGTTTCCTTTTTATTTTGCCACACGTAACGTGAACAGCAGCTTTTCCTCACGTGCATCTAAGCATGTACTCACTGCTGCTCAACTCCCTGCCATGGGCCTGTTATTGGGGTGCACAAACAACCTAAGCCAAAGGAGCCCTTTGTTGGCGTAGTTTTGGGTTAACGTTAATTTGTGCCTCCTGTGCCTGAGAGAAGCCAGCAGTCGTTGCAAGCAGGTGGATTGCCTGCTCACCTCCCTAAAGAGAGACCAGCTGGGGTGGGAGGGGGAACATTAGTGTAGCTCAAGTGGTTGTTTGGGGCCCATCCCAGGTGACACTCATATAAGGGGAGGTTTGTGGCTGGGTATGTGCCTGTGCTGTAAGGAGGGTGCATAGTGTTTTCTTGTAGAGTTGGAGGAGCTTCCTGAGAAACTTGTGCCTGGCTAGGAGCTGGGCTGCGTTGGCCCTGAGCACCTCTTCTCTCTGTGCCACTTGCAATTGTTTGCTGAAGGAAACATGAAGAGGCTGCTACTGAAGTGTGTCACGCTGTAAGTAATGGCTTTGTTGTGCTGAATGTGAGCCATTCTGGGGCTGGAGCAGAGACTACAGCTGACAGAAGGCTGAATTGTTCAGCAACAGCAGACACCGGGATTAAGCGTGAGATTTGGGAGCTGCCTCATGATTTGCACAGGAATGTTAGTTTGTGACATCAGGGATTATTGGTGTTGTCAGGCATGTGTTCTCTCAGTGAGCTTGCTTGAGGAAGGATTTTCCTTCTGGAAAAAAAGGTAAGAACAAAGATTTGTGTAACTCTCTCCAAGCCCTTTATGTGTCTGAGGTTCTGGTCCTTTACTCCTCTTGCAGCACGCAGCCATTATCCCAGCTCTGGGCCGCAGGTGTGCACATACCCAGTGTGGAGAGTGTTTTATGGGACAAAAAAGAATCAACAATCCCCATGTTACAAGCTATCGCAGCTGCAAGGTGTGAGTCCTGGCTGTGCTGTTTTGCAGAAGAATAAGAGCTTTATTTTAGGGAAGCTAAAGAGCATTGCTGCTGGTGAAACCTGTTGTGCACACGGGACACAGTCCTGTAAGCATTGACACTGCAGCCTGTTTGGGCTAAAGTAGTTTGCAGCGGTTCTGCAGCATAGCAAGCCAGGAATCTCCCACCTACATCACGTAAAATGATGCATCTGTGTGTTTATATAGGTATGAAAACATTGCCAAACCACTGTGTCATTCCTCCCTCTTCCTAGCAAGTGGCTATGCTTCCAGGTAACTTAATGATGTATTTATTGTCTTAGCATAAATGAGTGGAAGACACTAATAACACAGGGTAGAAAGTGAGGTGGGATTTGAGCAGGTGTGTCTTGGAGTGCTCCAGGTGGCTAAATCACAGGAGGATAACAGGTGGCTCTGGCCTCATCAGGTGTGCCTGATCCTACTTAACGAGCATGTGGTTTCAGCTCCTAGGAAGGAAATATATAGGGGCAGGAAAGAAGCAGTTTTATTCAGGTGCAATCTTACCATGCTGTGAGTGAGAGGAGGGTGCAGAGCCATGGAGAAAAATACTTTGGAGGTGAGCTTGTGGTCCTGCAGTTCATTCCCAGGACCTCTGCTTCCCACTTGTAGGGGCAGTCTAACCCTCTGCAGTTCCATGCGGGGGCTGACCCTGTGAGAGGATACCAGAGCCTCAGGAAACTTGTTAAGGGCTTGTTTCTTTTTTATAAGGGGTATGGAGAAAGGCAGCAGGAAAAAGGGGATTAAAAAAAACAACAAAGCAATGGGTGATGGATTAGGCTGTTCCTTAGGTGGTGGTGTAGCTGTGCTGGTGCCAAGGTGTGTGCTGAGAAGTTCCTGTGGGGCAAGGAGGAGGATCTATCATTGCTTTTCTCCTTACTGCCTCTATGAGCTTACCTCCTTTTAAAGGGTACACAACAGCTACTAATGTCTGGGAAGACTGAATTTTTGTGTTTTGTGTATCGAGAGTTACCCTATTGCCTATAAGGGAATATGTGCCATCCCCCTCTATCAGTTTGGAAGGACTTGCAGGTGCAGGGTTTGCTCCCACCAAGCAACCCCCTGTGTCAGAACTACAGTACTAGATCAGCATCTGAAATTGCTTCAGCTTTCTGCCCTGGGACACACCTTTATTGACCCAGGAGTTTGCATCTGTGCATCTTCCGTGTGTTTGCAGAGTTAAAATGCGGAATGGATGGGTGCGAGGGAAATTAGGTTTCAGTGCTGGTGTTCTGTGACCCTTGAGTGTGTGATGTTGCAGTACTAATAATGATGGTTACTGTGACTCTGGGCTCATGCACAGTTATGATGGGTCAGTATTCAGCAAAGCTTCTCTGGTGCTGAGGCTCCTTTCTGAAATAGCTTGGCCTGGGAAAGGGTCAGTCACAGTGTCAGAACAGCATTTTTCTCTCAGAAGAGTTCTCTTGTGCTGTATCAAATAGGAAAACAATTTGAAATATGCAGTGGGTTTTGAATTATAGATGTCCAAAGCCTGCAGAAACCACTGAACCCTTCTCGCTTACCGTTTGATAGTATCAGATCAGAATGGTTTCTGATTCTCCTGAGAAGGTCCTGAACACATCTTGCTTAAATTTTAAAGACATCAGGAAAGCGTCCGGATCCTGTTGTCTTGCTTCTGTTCGTTATTGATTTGCTTGTTAACATTGAAGATGGATTGAAGCAAACTTTCTAACACACTTGCACTATGGCTTGTAAGCACTTTGTGCCCTGAGGTGTGATGAGTGTGCTAATTGCTGCGCTGGGCTCCTGGCTGCTGTCTCCTAGTAGGCCGGCTGTTGTGGATCAGTTTGGCCTGAGCAGTGGCAACACTACTTGTGCATCTGGGAAAGCTCCCAAAAGCTGGGGTATGCAAACTGAATGGGCATTGGGACTGTAAAGGGTCTGCTGCAGAGTAGGAACAGGACTTTGCTTTGGGCAAGAAATGCTTCCCCATGTCCTAGGAGAGAGAGGGTTTTCTTTTGGCTACAGCCTACTTGCCTTCCCTCCTGGCTCTTCAGTCTTATGTTGGCCAGACAGCTGGAGTAAGGTGTGCACACTGTGACTGTCACCTGTGATGGAGCCCTGAAGCTGGGAAACATGGGGTGCCAGTGTCACTTGGTGTGAACAGAAGGTAAAAGCTGACCTGTTCAGGAGCAGATTAGTGTCTGTGTTTGTCACTCTTTTTGAATACTAAATTTATGGCTCTGTGCCTGCAGTTTATTCATTCCCTTGGTCTCTATTCATCTTCCCTCTTCCCTTCTTAAAATTATTTTTCAGATGCCTAAATGAGCAGCTTTGCAAAACACACAGTGTGTTTTCTGTATGTTTCTGCCCAGTCTAAGAATAAATTATAGCTGAAACTTGGGAATGCTGCATCTGTCACCGGTTGTAAAGCGGCCTTGAAGAATTTTTGCCTTGGCAAGCCTTAATTGCTGATAACTGCTCCTTTTATGCAAATCTTGGTGTGCAAAGGACTGCTAATGTGGTGGTGGGCTCAGCCCAGGCACGCAGCTGCAGCAGCAGAACGGCGTTGTGGGTGCTGATCTGCATTGCAATGGGATACCCTAGGAAGCTGGTTTTAAATGATCATTAGGTAACATGTCTGCAAACATGCTCTGTGGTGTTGAAGCCAATCCAGAGAAAAACTCCAAGTTACTGCTCGTCTCTAAATAAGTCTTCTATGTTTAGAAAGCAGGAGATAATCTTATGAGCTGTGGTTGCTTTTATTGCCTGGCTCCCTTGCCTTTGGTGATAAATACACTGCCTGCCAGCTTGGTATGTGAGGCTGTTGTTGAACTACTGCCCCATCTTGCTGTTGCCTCGTTGTGGGAGCAGTTACTGCTTGGCAAGAGCTGGAGGTGTGAACTCATAAGGCCTCCAGGTATGGTTAAGGTGCAGAGAGCGTGGCCTCACAGCCCCTGAGCTGCTGTACCCTGTGTGTACCCTGCAGGGAATAAGGTAACACTTTCCTCTCTCCTTCAGTGGAGGAGTATCTGCTTTGGGAGTGGTAGCTAGGCAGAGAGCATTAAGATAGGGTGGCATGTTTTGCTGAGCATCTTCTGGAGCAATCTCTTCTTGCTTTAAGGCTTTGCTGAAGCATATTTATGTCGCTGGGAACCTAACCACCCAGTTAACAGGCTCAGACAGTCCTGTCATAGCAACAACTGAGCATCATGTGCAAACCATTAGCTAGCTGGCATCTAGCTGCTGAGGTTTGCGCTACCAAAACAGCAGTGATTGCAGAGCACAGGGGATCTCAGTGTGGTGCTTGAAGCATATGTTCAATGCTCTAGAGCTAATAGTACCAGTTGTAAAACCTGACTTAGTGGAAGGGTCAGCAAGCAAGGCAGCTGAGTGCCTGTCTTGCAGTTGGCATGACTGTTTCTCTGCAGCCTATTGCCCGAGGCTGACTCTGCATTTTGCTGGGGCAGGCACTTAGTAGACTTCTCCCCTTAATGTTCCAGGATGCAACAGAGGCCCTGGGTCCCAGTGTGAGACAAGATACGAAGATGCAAGGCCCAGCAGAAGATGACTCAAATTTAAGTCATTGTTCTTGGTTTGTTAACCAGGGAATGATCAAATGGTTATTTGCTGCTGGTGCAGCAGTGGCACTACCCTAGAAAAGTGTTAGCACACTGCAGGCCAGGTTGGGGCACTACAGTACAGAAGTCACAGTGAAATACAAATAACACACCTTACTAGCCCTTTGCATCCATCTTTGCAATCATCCAGGGGGTGATTTTCATGTATCTTATTACAACACAGCTCTGTGAAAACTTTAGGGCAGATTTGCTGCACAGCAAGCACCGAATGGAGGGAGGATGTAGAGGGCATGCTTCTTCAGCTGGCATTCCCTGGCTTAAGTGTTTCTATATGGTGAAGCTAGAGCTTGAAAAAGTTGTTTGCTTGAGGATGCAAGTTCATGTGGTTGGGATATTTATTCCTGGCTTGAGACTTCTGTTTTCTTATTTGTTGCTGGAGAAGAGGGTTGGGGAGGAAGCCTTTGGCCTGACTGGTTCCCAGCTCTTCTGATGAGTAGCATTAGGATTGTCTGCATTTTGGATGCCTGTTGAGAGATGGGCTCAAATGTCTGATTTGTCACATTGAGGTGCTTTGTGTTTCCTGGAGTCACTTTATTCTGAGGTGGTTCTCCAGTGGAAAACATGGATGCTGAGATGATATCAGATTGCTAGTGATTTTTTTGAATGATTTTTCTTGCCTCTGCTGAAAGGTATGGTGGGTTCCAGCACAGTTTTTTGTGTATGTGCATTGTTAGTTGAGACCTCTGCCCTTTGATACAGGGCTGTACACAGATGTACAATAAGAGGCATGGCCTACCTTGGGACAACTACAGGCTGCGCAGACAGCAGGCATAAGAGAGGAGGCAGCTATTCCAGATCATCTCCTTGCTTTGCTCTGTCCGCTGGGCTATACAGCCTGGTGGGTTTGTAACTGGTTACTTACAATACTAGAAGGTTTAAAGGTAGTACTGCCCCGTACGTCACTTGCTAAGTTAGAATGTTACTCTTATCTCTCAGATTTGATCATCATTCTGCCTTCAATGCTTTGAGATTTTGGGCTGCTAACTTAGCTTTTACCCTGGGAAAGTGAAAGAAGGTGCAGGTCTTAACCAGTGCGTAATTCCATCTGCTGGGCTTCCTACAATGTCTGAGCTCCTTTGGAGGTAAGGTATGCGCAGTTGGAACCACGCCCTTGCAAAGTAGAAAACAAAGGTGACATTGGGGGTTATTTTTGTGAGCCCTACTAACGAACCGATTATTGCCTTTGTAGTAGCTAGAATAGCAATGCAGGAGAAAACTCTGCACTTAAAAAGCTGGAGACAAAAATGCCCTGAAGGCCAGGTATTTAATAGAAAAGGCTAAATGTAAGGTGAAATAATTTTTGCAGGATTTGTCTAACAGCTTGTTCTAGACATAAATGCTGTTTGGGTAGCCCGTGTTCATCTCTTAGGGGTCTTCATTACAGACTAGGAAGGCTCAAGAGGTGACCAGGAATGGTTGGTGGGACTGTACTCATTAAGGAATTAACATACTCATTCTACTGATGAGCAGTATAGATCCATAAAGGGTTTATTTTACTTGATTTCCTTAATAAAAGTTCTGAGGAGATGGCAATCTGTAATCTTCGCTCTTCCCAGCAATATCTCCCCCATTTCTTTGGTACAGGGACACACCAAGCCTTCTGTCTGGAGAAGGTAGGAGAGCACTAAGGAGTGCTTCAATTTTCTGACAAGAGATGCTGTCTTGCTGTTACCTGATAGAAGTCAGTGCTGTCAGATACCTTGGCTAGCAAGCTCAGAAGTCAGACTTTGGTATGGCTAGCAGAATTTTCAGTAGCACAAGTGGCAGCACTTCAGGAGACTTTGGAGGGGCAGCCTTTGTGATTGAGGCTACTGAATAACTTCGTGAAGGAAGCAAGTTCCTTTGTAAGGAAGAAAATTTCCCTGCAGGAGCTTTCTCTGCAGCACTTCTTTTACTTAGCTCTGGAGGAGCTGGTGTGTGCTGGCTCCATCAGTGTTTGTTTTGAGTCACAGTGGTGCTCTGTGGGCCTGGCATTTCAAAGTCTTGCACTGTTGCCTTTACAGCTCTCAGTAGATTTGCCTGGAGGAGAACATTGCACAGGCGTATGCTGAAGTGTGACTCCAAAATGCTGCGTCTAATATTGTCCAAGACCCCTGCGAAATATAATGAGAAAGAAGAATGCATCTAGTTTGTTCCCTAGACTAGCAGTGGCTCTTAGGCAGGTTACTGCAAGCTGATGGAATTAAATAGTTTGCAAGTCCTGGTGTAACTATTGATTTCTTTATTTTTTCTTCTGTTGAGACAGTCCTGGTTTAGGCAGGCAAACAAGGGAAGTGGGAGCCTTTTTGAGCTCTCATGACAATGAGCAGAACAGCCAGGGCATCCACGTGCATGTGGCTGGTTCCTCTCAGTCCCTGGAACTCAGTCCCGTTGCCCCTGCTGTGTTTAGAGAAGGGACAAACCAGGCAGAGGGAAAGGTGCTCTCGGTGCTTCAGATCCCATACTACCTTTAGTGCATGTAAATACTGAGAAACAAAGGTTGGTATCTGCCATAGTCACAGACATAATGAAGAAGTCATCTGCTTGATGGGGGACATGCGTGTGAAACTGTTTCATTTATGTGGTCGACTGGGTGCTTTTTATGTGTATTAATCTGCAGATGTGTAGTAGGTGGTAAAATTTATGAGCACTATAACCATTTTTATCAAGTGTGCCCTTAAAAATCAGGGGTTTTTATGAGTGTTACATTCATATGTTCGTTATTGTTAAATCTCTGCTCACCCCTTTGCCTTATTGGGGGTGGGGAAAAAAGAGCAAGTAAAGCCTGAAGAGAAGATTTAGTTCATTGAATGGAAGTTTCAGGTCCACAGATTGGTGGACTAAGGGCTGGTTTTTAAGGTTGTATAATACAGCTGGAAGGAATTTGGAGGAGGACATTGCCATTCAGTTCTAAATGCCTAAATGTAATGTTTTTTAAGTAAAATATGTATCAAATAGGTCACAGCTTGCTACAGCTGGATGGGAATCTAATGTCCTTGCCAGAATCTAACTCAGTACAGGAAGAAGACACAGATGTGGAGATGCACTGGACTGATGTTTAGAAGAAGGAAGTTGTAACTGGAGCCTTCATTCTGCATCTTGAGGCTTGTGCAGGTACCATGTGGGATGGGATTCTAACAGATGTAGGTAGGACACAAAACCTACAGTAGTGCAGGGGGAGGATATCCATGCTCAATTGCAGGCCTTGGATCACTCCTCTTTACCATCAGTGCTTGGTATGTTCTTGTGCCTGTGTTTTGCTCTTTTCATTCCATGCTTCCTTTTTCTATTGTAAAGCCCTTTTTTCCCCTCCTTAAAAAAAAAAAAAAAAAGGAAAGTAAAAGCTGCTGTTAGGATTATGTCCTATTACTTGAAGTGCTTGTTCTGCTACATGTACACATAAATTTAATTATATTGGCCATATGAAAGATGCATGAAGGTTCAGTTTTGGGAGGTATGCCAAAGATACCTTCTGAATGTGTAGCTGTTTGATGTAGGCTTGTGTGTAGTAATGGAATTCCTGATCAAGTACTATATCCATTAAATCTTGGTAATTTCCATGTATTTAAGTAACTATAGCCTTGAGGCTGTGGTAACTGGAGTAACCTCGTTATTGATTTTGTTGTTGATTATGTGTATTTTATACTTCATAATAGGAGCACCCTTTTCTGTGTTCCTATTAAACACAGCTGTTCTTGCATCCTTCAGAAATGAGGTTTCTCTTCCAATCGCTTGTAAAGGACTTTTCACTGCTCATACAAGCAGCTTCTCAGATGTCCTTCTTGTAGCCCTGTTGCTGCTCAGCCACAGGGAATCCTGCTGCAGTGCTGCTCCGGTTTAATGCTCTCTGCTCCCCCCTCCCTCTCCTGTGGCCCTTGTGGGATAGAAAAAGTAGGACATTTTCTAATTCTTCTCACTGCTTTCCACATGGAAAGTCCTTGCTCTAATTCTGTTGTGCTTTTGTAGCTAAGTCAATTTACGTCTTCTCCATTGCTTCTTCCATCTGTCCTTATGTGCCCTAATATTGTGAGGGAGACTTAAGGCTGCTCTCAGGACCCAGCAACTCCATGAAGCTGAGTCACACATCTGCAGTGGATGGATTTGAGTAGAAGTTGCTTGGTGGGCCTTCATTACGGAGCCAGTCTGAATCCCCAAGTGAGATCTGAGCTCTGATTTGACACTTTTCTTCAAGCAAAGCTGTTTACTTCACCCTTGTCAGTACCAGATGTGACTTAAATTATAAATGGCAATAATATAAATGACTGATTAGGGTTATTCCAACAATTTTATAATATAGGCATTACATGTTAACTCCTATGGTATGAC
Organism: Pavo muticus; assembly: GCA_016647715.1. Classification (NCBI taxonomy): domain Eukaryota; kingdom Metazoa; phylum Chordata; class Aves; order Galliformes; family Phasianidae; genus Pavo; species Pavo muticus. The sequence continues at coordinate 51,597 of JACDJE010000234.1, read as the reverse complement.
ATCAGCAAGAAAAGCAGTCTCAAAAATACTCAGAGCACATGTCCCAAAATGCATGATTTATTAAACATTCTTAGTTGGTCTCTTTTGGTGTTCTAAAGACTGAAAATCTTAAAGCTGTCTGACTACTTTAAATCATTGCTTGTTCATTTCCTTATCCATAGTATTGTGGCAATTTGGATCTGACATGCTCTTTGAGCAGCTGTAGTCCCTGGTGGCATGTCCCAGCAATTTCTTCATGTGTTCAGGAGGTATTCCAGTGAAACTGAACCTCTGCATCGTGCTCAAGAGGTGAAGCATGAGGACCTGGCTATGCTCAGCTGAAGAAACAGTGTTAAGGGACGTATTAAGCGGCTGGCTCAAATGCAGCCAGCGGGTGGGGAATTCAGTGACTGCTATTCAGGTTTCATGCACTAAAGCTTGCCTGTGGGTGAGAGCCGTGTGATCACTGAATTAAATCTCTTGGTGTCTGGAGTCTCCTGGTGAGAGCTCAGTAGGTCCTGGACTATGCAGCCTGGCTTGAGAGGGAGGAGAAATGTAGGGGGGGTACAACTAGATTTGTAAGCATCACAGCCCTATCTGTGGAGGATCTCTTCACTTTGTATATTGTCATTGTCTTTTTCAGCGGCTGCATCTTTCAAAACTGGAAGATCAGTATTTTTCTGTGGGATCTTGTCATTTTGAGTTTTGGTATTTTGATTTTTTTCTTAAATGAAAAAAAATAAGTGATTATCTGGCATTAGTACGCTTCCACTAACTGCTTCTGTCCACGTGTTTAAGAGCTGTAATGCAAATCCCCTGCTAGCAAGAAGAATTCATTGTTCCCCACTGTTTGTTCTTTGATCCATATTAGGGCTGATACGTGAAACAAAGGAAGGAGTAATGTTTGATTTTTCTTCAACTTGGGTGACCCTACAAAAGAGACAGTAGAAACAAGGTCTTCACTAGTAAACTGAACAGAAGTGATGTAAATACTTCTGAACGTTGGCTTCTAGATAGTGATCAAGCAAACTGAATACAGTGAGTGTTTCATCTTTGATGTTTGAGGTGGGAAAAGCCAACGTTTGACATCACGTTGAAAAAACAGCATCCTATTTCTTGTCCCTGATAGCAGGTGGTGCAGGAACTCTACCTTCAAACCGTTTTGTCACCTTCTGTTCTTTCCCATAAACCAGTTTTTGTAGTGTTTTGCCTTGATGTGATCAAACTACAGTTTTGTTCACCTTTTTTTTGTTTCCTGTGAAGTAGAGCAACGCAAGGATGGGAGAAAACAGTGTGAAGTGTGAAGCTGTAGTGTTGAATTTATCATATCACAGGATGTCTTGTTTTCCTGAACGTGAGTGAAGATTTGAATCTCTTGAGTGTCATTCAGCACCCACCCTTGCCCTGCTTCCAGAAGCTTATAGCAAGTCTATTTTCTCTAGTACTTAAGTCTTCTAATATGTGGCACAAATTTCTTGCTCAGCCCCTCTCCATCCCCAGTATTTCTAGTGGCTGTGAGGATGCCTGGCCCTCAGTGGATTGTGTCGGCTTGCAGCAGCTGAGGGCACAACCCAGTTTTCTGCTTTTTCTCTCTGCTGTATTGATAGAGAGTGGCAAAGGTTATGGTTTGGGGGCTGCTACCTAAACACCAGGCAGAGAGCAATAACAAAGACATTTTTATTGTTATTTTTATGTAGTGCTGTGGCCGATGAAAGATTTCTGAAGTCTGTACAATGCTTTTCACTCAGGGTAATTGATGCACAGATTCTGTCAGACCTTTCAAATCAGCAGTGCCTCGGGCTTGGTGGTGCTTTGTCTTCCCTCTACCCCTAGCTTTTCTCAGTCTCATGCAGTTCAATACGTGTATCTCCCTCATTTCTGCTGTGCCATTTGGCTCCAGTTGCGCTAAAGCTCAGAGGCCACTCTTTATGAAAATCAGCTGATAGCAGCAGTAGGCTCCATTAGCTGAAGAGCAGCTTTCTGCCACCAGAGAACATCTCTGTGTGACCCAGTCCTGGAAGGCAGTGGTCGTGCAGCTTGCTCTGAGCCTCTGGCCATCAGGGAAAGGAGACTATACAAGATGTGTGCCGTCTTCAATGCACCTGTGCTGTTGTTTAGGAGAGGGATGGTTCCCTCTGCAGGTAGGCAGTGTTTCTCCTGCAACATGGAAGTAAACTTTCTGGTAGTCAATCAGATTTTGAGTCCTTTTCAAGTAATGAGATGTAATTTTGATAACAGCCAGTTATCCGTTTTAAAAGATGCCTTTTAAAAAGCACCTCTTCTCAGAAGGCTTTTAAGATCTCTGAGCTCCTAACAGGCTGTATTCTTTTAGTAAAATGAAAGCAGAATTTCCTGTTGCCTCCCTCCCTCCCAGAGAAAATGAAGAGATGCCCATGAAGATGAACTCTGCCGCCTCTTTTGAGAGCATGGTGAAGGACTGGGCAGAGCTGGCACTGCTGGGGCACCCCCTGCAGTGGACACAGGCCAGTGTCCTTTGCTGCTGTGGGCAGCTGGCCTATATCCCCTGTTGGCCTGGCCAAGGACTGGTGGAGTTGGGCTGATGGTAGCCTCTCCCAGATCGTGGTATGCATGGTGGTTGTTTGCAGAATGTCCTGAACAGTCATGGTGTCTCTAGTGAGCAAACTTGGCACTGAAACCTGTTAACTTGATGGTTTTCAGGTATTCATTGTTAGTGTTCTAAAGAGGGAAGAGATGGCAAAAATGATTGATGGTAAGGGAAAGAGAGGAAGAAGAGGAAGCTCCTCTTTGGCCCAAGAAATGGTTCAGTTAAATGTGCAGAGCTGTGGATTTCAGGGAATTGCCCCTTTGAGGGATCTGCATTGTTCTGAGACTACAATAAGTTTGAGTTTCTTAAAGCTTCTATTGTTCTGTATGTTCCTTTCCATTTCTAATCTAATTAATCAATTCAGTTTAGAAGTGCTATAAAAGCAATTATTGAAATGTTTTCTATTGCATATTTAAACACTTCAGAAATCAAAAGAGAAACATTTCCGTGCAGTGTTTAAGATCTGTTGCCTCCGAAGCAGTATTTAAAATCAGTGGTCATGTTTAGAAACATATGTGGACAGTACCCTTTAAAAGTCTATGGCAGAAGGGTGGTCTGTGGAGACTACCACTACAGCAAATACCGTGTTATAAGCACTTATGCTTTTCTCAGCAAGATGAGTTTGAGACCACTTCGGCTTCCAGTGTTTTTATGAACGCTAACTTCATTTCTTTAAAAAAAAAAAAGTTAAATAAGAGAATGTGTTATTTAACAAGCATGGCAAATAGTTTGGCTGTCCCTCGGGGAGCAGTCGCTGTTGTGGAGTGCAAAAGGAGGAAACAAGTGGGTTTTGAGAAGGGAAGCTATCATTGGTGCTTTCATTTCTCATGGAGATCAGTAACCTTATTTCTTGTTTCTTTCTTGTGACATTAAAACTGTTGCAAAAGCAAATAATCTGTCTTTATGGGATGAAAAAAACAGGAGAGAATATAATTTTAGTGCTTACACAAAGATAAAAGAGAAGGGAGCAACTATCTTGGAGTAACATGTGCAGAAGAACTCTGTATAGTACAGATAGAGGAAAACATTTATTGGTTTCTTGACCCTAGAGCTGACTCGGTAGAAAATCTTGGCTAAACATGTTGTTTGTATGTGTTTAATACCATCTTCTCTGATTTTGTTCCTCCTTCCAGTTGTGAATTGCGGATGAATATCACTGATAAAATGGAGGTCAACAACTGAACAGTGTCTCATGGATAAGATTTGGAGGTGAGTGAAATTAAATGGTTACCTGAGTTGGACATTATTTCTGTGGGAGGCTGAAAGGTGTAGTCAGGATCTTCAGAAGTAGAAGCATTCGAAATGCTGGGAACAAACATAGAAACGGTGCGATCTGTGACCGCTCACAGGAATCTGAACTGATACTGGGACCCCAGTGTTTTATATCATGCTCTGGGCCTGAAAGCTGCTGACTCTAGTCTCTGATGTACCAGAGAGATCAACTGATTTAAGTGTCGAAGGATTTCTTTTCTATTCCATGGATTTGAAGTACTTAATGCTAAGCTGAGTTACAGATCCTGTTAGCTCAGGTGTTACAGGGATGGGAAGCGAGAGATTGTGGACTGGGATAGACCAAAAATACCTGTCAGGGCTGCTGCTCTCTGAGGTCAGAGCTGCAGGGTGCACTGGAAACATGGCTTTGGTGGAAGTTGTGAGTGGGAGACTTTGGTCCAAAACCTTTTTTTGCTGGCTACAGGCTGCGGATTCTGTGTGATGCTGCATCCATCTGGGACTGAAATTTTTCCTGCAAAAAAAAAAAAAAAAGAAAGTGCAGTACCTGTAACACAGCAGTGCTCACAAAGGATGCTGAAGGCAAGGGTGAAATCAAGTATGGTAGTCAGATAGTTAGCGGGAGTGGGTTTTGTGAGAGGCAAAGGCTGAGGAGCAGACACTAAAAGTGGGAAGTGCTGCAGTCTGGGACCTTGTCTCTTAACTCAGCTGGAGCTTTCCTTCAGGTGAGCCCTGCAGCTTTGCAGCTACATCTCCCCACTCACGCTGCCTCAGACTATCCTCTTGTACTGTAAGCTGCTGTTTAGGAAGAGAGGAAAAGATTTCTTCAAGCAGAAGGCTGAGATGTCCAGCAGCTTCCGAAAATTTGTTCCTTATAGGAGGATTACTGCTATCTGGGCATATGTCACCAATTGATGTTTGTACTTGGCTTTCAAATTTGCTCTACGAGCAAGCTGTGACACTTGGAAACAAGTGCTGCGCTGTTAGCTTTGGGTTACAGCTTTGGGAGAGATGAGTCTGTGTGAACAGCACAAGCGCTTGTTCTGGCTGTAATTTGTTGTGAAGATGAGCAGATCCCAGGAGGTGCAAGAATTGGTGTGGGCTGAAGTTTTTTCAAGAACAACTTGCTTGTATGTGGCCAAATTTTGGGTTGGTGTAGTCAAGTATCGTGTTTGTGCCTGTATGGAGACTGCTCTGCTTTATGTCTGTTCTGGGATCAGTCTGTTACCGGCTGGAGGGAAGGCAGGATTTTTAACAGAAGAAGGTATGAAACTGGCTTAAAGTGAGATCGTGGTTAGCCCATAAACTTAGATATGGAAACAAACGTAGTATTTCAGGGTGGCCAAACCTATGGTTTTATTAAGTTTCTGACTGCAGTTGAAAAGACACCATCAAGGGACTAAATTCTCACCAAGTGCTCTAAGTGTGTCCTCTCAGGTTCATTATTTAAAAACTTGTTTGTGTTTGAAAGCTTCTTAATGAGGGCCTCAAAATGCATGGACAAAAATAAATTTTAAGTAGCAAGGTAAGTTTTAGTAATTTTTAGGCAACTTAAAATCTCAGAGGTATTACAGTCACTGCTGTGGTTTGGGTCCAGGCAGTGGTAATCTAGATTCAGTAACTGCTGATAAATACAGTATCTGGCTCTTTTGTGTTATTGTGTAGAATAATAACAGTTCATGATCTGTATAGCTCAGTTTTCTACCTTGTGGCTCTAAACGTAACAGCTTTTTGCTCACTAAATGCTGTCATTGCTGCCTAGCTGTCAGAGTAGTTTGTCTGCTACTGGAGTAGGATACGTGCAGATATGTTATTAAAAATCTGGTATCTTCAAAGAGAAACATGGAACAGAGGCAGTGACAGTCCTTAAGCGTTTGATTCTTTGAGTACAGCTTTCACAAATAAAACTCTCAAACACCATTTTGCTGCGAAATTGTAAACCGTCATGAAGTGCGAACTTCACATCTTGAAAGTAATAAAAGGAGGAGAAGAGAAAAGGAGCTACTTGGATCCAGCAGCACATGTTAGGTAAAGCACAGGTTACGTTTAAACATTTAAATGTAATAAATCCTATTTATCCAAGTCTTTAAGTATGTACTCTGGCCCAGTGTGGGTTAGCAGGGCTGTTACAACGCACCTGAAGTGTTTGTTTTTCCTGCCTGGGTGATGGTTTTCTAAATGTTTCTTGGGGCTATTGGTAAAGATAGTAAGAGAGGCCATGATATTCTCATTGATAGTTGTTTGGTACCTAAACCCACTCATAAAGTCATCTGAATTTTAGAAGGGGATCCCCTGCTCCCTAGTGCAGACCAGGGAGCCCTGCTCTGTACGTGGGCTGAGTGCCCTGTGCTCTGCCCAAGGTAACAGCTGCAGGAAATTGAGCTTGAATTTGTTCAGAGCTGCCTGGATTGAAACAGTTTAGAGGAGAAAAATCTGTCTCCAGGAAGCTTGCAGCTAGAAAATGGCCTTTGTAGACACTTGTAGCCTTTCTTCATGGTTTCAAGCTTGAAAAGAAGTGTCCAATGGTATTTTAGTCTGCGTATCTCTTGGCTTTGTGATTCTTACTAGATGTAAGCCTCTAAGCCCAGTGGGGAGGGTTTATAAAAAAATAACCAAGATGATTCTGTATTTTCCTGTGAATTCACTTTGTGATTGACATGCTTTACCTCACTGTATGTTGTAGTAATTTGCAAACATTGGGCTTGCTTGTTGGACAAAGGCCTGTCAATTTTTGATGGACAAAGTGAGAACCTAGCAGGGTTAGGTCAGTCCTTGCAAAAAGCAGCAAGTGGGTCTCTGTGCAGAGCCTTTGGTTTGCCCGGCAGGGCAGTGGACTGAAGATGCAGGGCTTGGTCCTACCCCAGTGAAGCCTCCTGCCCGAGGGGGGAGCAGCCAGAGCACGTTGCTATCGTGCTTCTCCGTGAGCAGTGCTGCTAGCCCACGGCATATTACCTGGAGAAAGAAAAATGACTGTTGCTGCCTGATGTTTAACTGTAACCGAACTGACTAGAAACCCCGCTATCAGCCTGTCCCGTTTGCTCTGTATTTTCCTGATTGCTTTATTTAGTGATGTTTAGCATTCTTCATTCCTCTGTCATCTGATGTGTGAGGTGATTATAGCAGCTATTGAGAGTGAGCGTTTTCTCTTAGAAGCACTATTGAGGCCAGCGCTGGCTTGATGTGGCAGAAGCAATAAGCTCTGTCTGCTGGTGCACCGTGAGAACTCTTATCTATTTGTCTGTCACTTGCAGGTTTGTGCCGGTTCTCAGCCCTGAGGCATGTGCTGGTAATAGCGAAGTTATGATGGCGATAGCTCTGCTTTCTCTACTGGGTGAGGGGGTTCTGCTGTAGCTTTTTTTCCATCTGTATTTCTCTCCACACTTTTTCTTGTTATCTGTGCAGCTCTCAGAGCAGGAACCACCTTTGAATTGTGTGCAGAACGGTGGGTGTAGGCTCAGGCCCAGTGTGCTGCGCCAGTGGGGAACTGGGGGCTGTGGGTGAGGCAGGCCTGGCCTTACCCCTCTCAGGGGTGCGTGGCTCTGACAGGGGACTGGAGGGCTTGGAGGCATTAGGTGGCTGTGTGGCGGAGAACGGTTGTTATGAATCCCAGCTGTAACAATTTATCTATTTAGAAAACAGTAATATTGACAATTTTTTTTTTGCCTTCTTTGAGGAACCCTGGCCAGTTTGCTCATGTGCCCCTTAAGTGTTACAACTTAACTGTTTTTTCGTGCCTTCTTAAAAGAAGCCTTGTCCCACTTCTGGTTTCATTCCCTAGAAGATATGAACTGTTGCTTTCAGTGTTACTGCATATGAGTAAAGGATTTTTTCCTTAAATGGAAAAAAAGGGCTGGAGGCCTGGAACTGAAAACTGACTACTTACAGCATGTACTGAGCTCACTGAAAAACAGCTATCTATAGAATTGGTCAATATTATTAAAAACAATACGGAAGACCCCTCTGTCACAGCAGCATTAGCCGCAGCTTGGAGCTGAGTGTTATGGGTTGCGGTCTAAACAAACTTCCAGACTTCCTTAGATCAATCCCTATTCTATTCTGTGCTGTTTCACTGTGGAAGCTACAAGAATCACTGATTTAAGTGTTAAAATCCTTTTTCAAAACACATTAAAAGCTGAGCTCAGCTTGGGTGAAGGCAGGCAGAGTTCCCGCTGGAGATTTCAGGAAGTGCCTTGCTTTGGCTTACAGGCCTGTTTGCAGGAAAATACTGCTTAGTGTCTGGCTTGATGCTTGTAAAGCTAAAAATGCTATAGTCAGGGTACTAGCGATACAAAAATAGGTGTCTTGGGGTGTTATTTTGTTCCAAGTAGAGAGCCTACAGGTCAGCCTGCTGCTTGTTTACTTCTTTATGCCAGTGAGCATTGGCACAGTGCTTTCTTCTCACAGGGGCCAGGCCCTGGTGTGTGCATGGGAAGCTCAGGCTGCCTGTGCAAGAGCTGCTGCTCAGCCTGTGTGTGGACTTAGGTTCAGGATGTCACTGCTGTGACAGTCACCAGAATTTACATGATTCTTCAGTGGAATTTATTTTTTTTATATATCACTTACAGTGATATTGTATGCCCATCTTTATTTTTTCTTAGTTTGCATATTCTGTAGTGGTAATGTTTCAATTCTCAAAGCAACCTAGCGGCTGACTCTCTTCATTGGAGAAGCAGGTATTTGAGGCAAAAACCCTTCTGCCTTCTGGCTCTTTTCTGTCTATAAGCAGTCCATCCCATACTCCTGGCCATCATGGGGTAAAAATGAACCCAACTCCTGCAAACTTGTTAGTGGGTGAAATGAGATGTGTGCCATTCCCTGGGGTACATCAGTGTCTCAGCTGTCCTGTTTGTACCAGTGCTGTCCTCCTGCCTTGTTTGGATGACTGCTGTGCTAATTGCTGGCGACTAGAGCTCCTGCAGAAGTCCTTATTTGCTTTGGGACTGGAAAAAAGTCTTTCTGGGATACAGTGCTAAGTGCTACCTCAAAGGCAGGCACGTTTTAAAGAAGGAGAGGCTCAAAGCCTGCTGTGAGCTCAGATGACTGCATTCTGTTCATTGTAAAGGGAAGTGGGACTCTTGATGGCAGCTTTGAACGTCTCTGCTGAAAACTGAGGAGCATGGTTAATGAAATGTTGCATCTGTCAGTGTGGAAAATGAGAATCTTACTTTTGAACTAGCATCCTCTGACTAGCATAACATGTGCTTCTGAAGCACTTTGTTTCTAAATAGCCAAATAATGTGGTGTTTCCCAGAAACAACTGTGACTTTCTCCTAAGTTTTCGTGTCCTTCATATTTTTCAGCCTATTTCACTTTCAGACCTGTGTTTACTTGCCAAGCTTGTGTCTAAGCCTTTCTCTCTCAGCTTTTCTGTGTAGCACAGTTATTTTGCAAGGATTGTGTTTGTGGACAAATCGGAAGTGCTTTCTTGGTGAGGAAAAAACCTCTGCCCTGAGGAGTTCATCAAGCCAGTCATCATGTATTAAACCTTTGCTGCTAACAGCTGAGCAGCCTCCTCAGCCCGACCTCCTCCTCTGTGCTGTGGGATTAGCCCTTGCAGCCAGCTCAGGTATATTTTTGTGCACCATGCCAGACATCTTGGAATTGCCTGTTTACTTGGTGGTAAATTACCCCCACAAACAATGGTGTTATCTCTCCAAACTAGGAGTGCTGCCTTGGCTTTGGATGTGCTTGGCACTCAGGATGCCCGTTTCTTTATCAGTCAGCTTCAGTTGGGAAGGAATGGGATTTAAGTGAAGGCTGTGCATCAGGAAGTGAACACATCCCTTTCCAGTATGTAATCCTGCAAATCTCTCTCATGGCAGACAAAACTGGCAATGGCATAGAGTAGTAAGGGGCTGGTTAGCCCAGGTCATATGGCAGAAAAAACAGGCCTAGGGCTAGTGCTCTTCCTTCTATGAGTAACAAGAACTGCACCCTCCAGACTACCAGAAATAGCATATAAGAGACGTATTGGTGTTACAGGGCTCCTTCAGACAGGAGGACAACAGGCATTGACCACATGGTTGGGTAGGCGCTGGCTGGTGAGTAGTGCTGCCACTGGAAATTGATGTTTACAGTACATTGTTCCCTCTTGTCCTCTGTTGAGCGGCTCCGAGAATTAAATGGTTTTAAGCAGTCTCCTGGTTTGTAACAATCGATTAAACATTTATTAAAACATCTATTAAGCGTATGTTACTCCTTCCTAAATGATTTATTAAAGGGCTGTTTGTGCACTGTGTGACTGTGTTACTGCTGCTCTCTATGTACTCTGGCAGAGTTCTTGTGGATGTAAAAACAGGCAGACAATGAAGTCTTGTTAAATCATAGCCACGTACATATTAGTTCTTTTTTCTATGCGAAAGATGTCTCTAGATAGAAGAACAGAGTTGTTCAAGGAAACACACCTGCAGCAAGGTGTCTTTAAAACAGTTTTCCATGAAAGGGGCCTTCAGTTCTTATTTTAGTGAAACGAATGAAATAAAGCTTTGGGGTGCTGTCCTTAAAGAGTTAAAAAGCACAAGAAAATCAAGCTAATTTGTAGGAGGCATATGTTGGTTTTCTTTCTGGTTACTTAATGGAGTATTTTTGTAATGCTGTTGTATCCCCTTGTACTTTGTCTTGGATAAGGAACCTTTGAAACATCTGCTGACAAATTTTGATCAAGACAGTAACATGTTTGAGGCAGAAATTCAAAGAATTGAAGTGTGGCTGTTTCCAAGAGGCAAGAAGACAGCAGAACTCATAGCACCGATGTGGACAAACAAGTAAGTGATGGTCTGTCTGTGAGTGCTGGTTGTTACTGCTTTAATGGTATTGATCCAATGCCAGCAATTCATCTGTTACAGAGGTCGTGCCTTATGCAAGCAAGGATCCCATCCCCAAATGCTCTTCTTCTGGGAGTCACCACACCCCAGTCACCCACTGGGGAGCCACCCCATCCTTGTGTTTCCCAGAACTTGGCTGCGACTAATAGCATAATGTTAACTGAAAGCTCTTTTGTAGAAGCTGTGATTTTTAGTTGTGATGAGCATTTGTGTGTGGGAATGGCCAAAGAACCTCTTGACACAAGTTTTTATGGTCATTAGGTGTACAAAGTGTGATCCAGGGATACGGAATATCCAGCCTCTCCTGGCTGAGACCCTTGAGCCTACCCAGGTTATTTTCACATGGGTTCCTCTGCCCCTTTTCTACCAGGAGTCAGTGTTTTCTTCTGGGGAAACTCCATGTGTCATAGTTAGGTCATTGTTAGCCCTTGGGATAGCAGGATTTGATGCGTTGTGTGTGAAAGCGTATGAATTCACATGGGGATTCATTCTCAAACTTAGGTTTTAAACCTATCTTATTCTCTGAAAGTCTTAGACAAAAATACAGCAGAAATCCAGAGGACTGTGTTTTTGACTAAAAAGCTATATAAGCTGTTAGAGTGCTGAAGACGCTGTGATGAGGCCAGCAGTTAATGCTCGCGGGTTTGAAGTGTTACCATTTGAATCTTCATTCAAGTAGTTCTCTGAGGGAACTGTCCGTAATGTGCCTGAATTTCAAGTGCAAACTAAATAAAGAAGGAAAGGGTAGGAAGCAGAAGTAATTAAGCTGCTGGCTACACGCACACCAGAGGAAGTGTGGGGTGCGGATGAGCATGTGACTTTTTTTTTCTGGAAGTTCTCCTTTTGTTGCTTTCTTTCAAGTGATTTCAAAGGCTTTTGAAAGTGAATATCAGTGTTGTTGCTGAGTTCCCCTCCCAGTCAGGGCATCCGGGTGGGATTTGTTTCACTGGAACTCCTTGCCCAACCTCCTGGGGCTCATGGCCTCTGCCTGGAAACCTGCTGCCTGCTGGGGTGTCCTAAATGCTGCTATGTCTCAGCATCTCCCTCTTGTCTGGGACAAAAACATACTGATTATCGCTCTTCTAGCCATATTCTTTTCAAAGGAAACCAAAAACAAGTGTATTATTGCCTTTTATGCTTGAGTCATATATCCGACATCCTCCTCTGACCTCCTTCTGCTGTATGCTTTTTTTAAGTAGCAGCTGGCACCCTTCAATATAAGACAGTGTACTCCTGCCTTCCATGTGGGGTCTGCCTATGTGCATGGTGCTGGGACTTCAGGCATGGCAGTCACTGGGGAGAGAAGAGAGAGACCTTCTTGGGCTTTAGGACTCACTGTACTCTCAAGGAATAAAAAGCATCAGCAAAGCAGGAAGGAACAGTTAATAGAATTTGTAGGGGAGGCTTACAGAGTATAAATGAGCCATTGCACCAAATATCTCATTTGATTGTCTTGTCATGCACTAGTTTTCAGTGTTACTGTTCATGGTACCAAGCAGAAAATAAATGAAAACAAAGATGCAGAAGGAGCATTTGTGTATGAAGTAATTCAGTTGCCTCCAAAGCCAAGTCTGTTCTTCCAGGAAAACAGTGAAGCAGCTGATATCAGATAGCTTATGTTGGCAGCGGAGGGAGCATTTGTTTACTGAGCATTGACTTGGCCCATCTGCTGTACTCAGGCTCTGTTTTAAACTTTACTTGTGCATGTTTTAAATTTTACAAGGCTTTTGCTGAGGGGTGATTGGGAGCTGAACCAGAAAGCTTGGAAACTTGTCTTGAGTTTGTCTTAAGTTTGTTAGGTAGTTGTGCGTTATTTTATGTTACAGCATAATAGAACTGATGTATGTTTTTTTTCAGTTCTGTGGGGAGATGAAATGTAGTGATTTAAATATTTAAGTGGTAGCTGCCAAAAAATGTTTTAAAAAGAATTATTTTAATAGTGTACCACTTTATTCAGCTAACATTCCAGTAACGGCCATGTGTATTTTGTAGAATGCACGCACAAGTACTGAAATGCAGTAGTATGTTATCTTGAAACTCTTCATTTTTGGATGTTAGTTTGCAATCTGTACTGGAATGAAAGGAAATGTCGTATTCTGATACTCTTCACAGCAGGAATCCTGTTGTGTAGCCAAGGCTCCTGGTTACAAGGAAAAGAGCAGGTCAGTAGTGGGCCTCTCAGGAAATGCATGTTAAAAGAAAAACTACTGATCTGTGTAATTGCAGACTTTTGAGTGAAAATTGAGGTTGGATATGAGTTAGCCTGATAGCTTGTCCAGCTCTCCTCCTCAAAGAGAAGCACACGGCTCCCACCACCAGGTTCTCTGCTCGGTGGGAGCTGCCTGCAGTGCAGCATAGGGTCTTAAGTTGACTCTATTCTGCCTCCTTGGAGGAATGACTGCAGGTGCACAGAGGTCCAAAGGCCACATCTATGCATGTGATTACTCTGGGATCAAACCTAAGGCTCTGGTTTCTGCTGTGCTAAGGAATAGCCACACTATGGTCACAATGGTACTGCTATTAATGCACAGTGTAAGTGCTCAGAAGAGGTGTAGCTGGAGGAAAGGGCAGAGGCACTTCTGAAGGATGTTTCACGGGATGCTGGCTAGAAATCTCCGGGTGATATGTGGTTCTGCTCCTTAGGAGGACACAAGTTTCCACCCATCCTCTAGTAACTCAGTTCAAACCCTTCTTTCTGGTATTGATGGTGCTGATTACTCTGAAAACAGCTTAAAATGAGTAAATGCTCCCTCCCCATCCATCGCCCTATTCCTTGTCTTTCCCTGTTTGTCCCCATTTCTCATTGCCTGCTGACTGAGGCTGATGTTGCAGGATGTTGTGGAAGTAGTTTGACTGGAGCAGCTGTGCTGTGTGTGAGCAACAGTTGGGTTTCCGGAGTGTCTTTCTACTTGATCATAGTTAACTCACCACAAGATTCAGTGACGCATCNTTGCAACATCGAAGGATTTCCTGTGTTTCTTGATCTTACTTTCGCTAGTACCATCTCCTCTCATTAGTTTAAACCTGACGGAAGTACTTCTCTTTGCTGTCAAGGAATAAGCTTGACTGTTTTGAATTAAATGCAGATCACTCTTTTTCTCTTTCTCTATGTAAGAGACATCCAGTAGTATTTTTCCTCCTCCTGATGTGTCCAGCACCTGAAGGATCACTGCAGTGGTTGAACAGAGCTGCCAAAGGATGTGTAAGGTGCAGTGAACTGGATGTGTTAGGCCAGATAGTTGCTTATGGAGGGAGCTGGCAACCAAACCCTATGGTTACTATGCCTTCAGTTATGTTTTTAGTGGAAAAGGAAAGCCAAGTCTGGGATTTTTTTTTCTCCTTGGTATGACAACAGCCTTGAACTTAGGTAATGCCATTAGCCTTGCCTTGGCATGGCGATCGTAGCACAAGCACGTGCACTGAGATTTCAGGTTTTATTAGGACATCGGGCACACACAATAGCTGAAAGAGTTTTCCAAATGTCTTTATGGCAGTATCAAAATGTGTTACAAGTACAGTATTTCCCAAGAGGGGAGTGGAAGTTCTTTCAAAGGCTAGGGGCTCTGTACCTATTATGTTGCGAGCTTCCTTAGGTGACAATAAAAAAGGACAGACTCCTTTGTTCGGGAGCAACCTGTGAATGGAATGAATTAAGGAGAGGCACTTTACTAAGGCAGCAAAGTCCTCAAATGTTACAGGCAGCGTGCCAAGTTAAGTACAGTAGTTGCATTCATTAGGGCTATTAGGAAACTAAGGTAAATGATCACTTAGTGCACCAGAAGTGCTTATTTTCTTTCTCATTCCCATGAAATGTGAAGAAATTAACTCATTTTTTTTAAGCTCTTCTACTAGTTCTGGTTTCTACATGGAAATGTACATTGAGGTAGAAGTGGGAGTGAATCCTTTCTCTGTAATTACAAACCGGGGCAGCCGTAGTAAGGCTGCAGCTCTGGAACATGCTCCGTGTTGTGCTGCTGTGCATTTACAAGAAGATGCTGGTTGTAAATTGGAAAACATCAGAAAGCGGAAAGACCAGTGCTTGCTTCAGTTGCTTCTTAGGATAAATATTTTAAGTTCTGAGGATGTGTCTCTTTTGTGTTAGAAATGGCTGTTTCAAACTCCCAATTGTTATTCTGCCCTTTTCCATTAGTTGAAAGAGCCCTTTAGTGCCTCAGATTTTCTGTCCCTGAAGCGCTGTTTTGTGTCCTTAGGGCAGTTGGGAAGTCCAAGGGGAAGGTTCGTTTGCAAGGGATCCTGCTTTCTGGTGCTGGGTGAAATGTGGCACTGGAGTCTCACTTGCCTGTGCTGTCGCTGTGAGATAATCACAGATTTGGGAGACTTGGCCTAGGTGTCTGGTGCGTAACTGAAGGATCAACTGGGTGGACAGCCCTACCCCTCCTTTCTATTGAGAGGAACCATCTTTTCAGCAGAAGGGTTAACTAATCACTACTTTGAACCTTATTCACTTTTGCTTAAGTCCTTTTCCAGCACAAGGAGAGATTTATTGTTTTCTATTACCCAGTCTATCCCAACCTACATATTCCCATGTCAGAGTGGTGTAGTCTATATTGATTTTGTAAGCGGTAGTTGTAGAAGGCAACAGGCAGCTTTGGGACACACTTCTCAAAGAGCGTGGCCATGTCCTTCTGCAGTAGCTTGGGTACTGTCAGGCAGAAAACTCTCTGGGTTCAGCATAGGATTGATGCTAAANGAAATAGTGGCCATAGTAAGGAAATAGTGGCCATAGTAAGGAAATAGTGGCCATAGTAAGGAAATAGTGGCCATAGTAAGGAAATAGTGGCCATAGTACGGAATAAAACAATTAGTTTGACTTGCACTGAAGTTTCTCCTGCATTCCTTGACCTAAAATTTATTCAGAGACCTGACTTTGCACTCAGTGAGCTAACATGAGCACTGGCTGTACTCGAGTTGTCCTTGAGCCCTAGCAGTTATTAAACTCTTAGAAATTAAAGTTGAAGAACGAGTATGAGCACAAACAGGAGTGCTGTGGCAACCAGAGAAGTGGGCTACTTAGTGGCTGTGCTACTATAATTTGGTAGTAGAAAGTTCATGGTTTTCCTTCGTTGCTGCAGTCTTGGTTGAGTTGCTGTTTTTTCACTTTGTTATTAACTTCTGCCTCTTGATTTGGAAGAAGTGATTTTTTTTTTTTGTCCCTTTGGCCTGGTAGTAGGGTGGTTAGAGCTCTTTCTGTGGCCTTGAATATCCAGCTCTTCTCTGCATGAAAGATCCAGGTATCTGTCTGTCTCTCCGCAAAAGAAAGATATACTGCATCTCTTCATTGCACAGCTCAGAGCTCTCAAAGGCCATGGTCCCATTCTCTGTAGTCCCTCTTTGTTGCCATCCCTTTCTCTGGCTCAGGACCCTCTGCCTGATTCCAAGACCTCACAGAGAAGTGATGCTTCTTGCCTTCCCGGTGCTGGGGGCACTGTCTTGGAGGTGGCTGCTGCCAGATGGCCACATGGGGGCTGTGAGGTGATGGGATACCCCAGGGAACCCTCGTGGTCCTTGCTTAACTTTGATAGGACTGCAGTGCTTGTGTCTCATGGGGCAGCCTGTCTCCCCATCCTTACCTTCTCTGCAGGCCTGAAGTTGGTGCGGCCGCAACAAATGTGAGCGAGCTTTATCAGCTACAGCCAGCTGGAAGTCTGGCCTCGTACCATGTAACTCAGACTGCTTTCTGTTCTCCCCTGCCTCTTTCTCTGTGAATTAGTAGCCATAAAGTACAGCTATGGGCACCAGCAAATCTTTCCATAATTTCTGCCTTCTGGAGCCTAGTAACAGTCCAGGTTTCTCATCCTCTCTCTCTCCCTCTCTTTCTTACTCTCTTTCAGGGATTGGTAACAAAAATACTGCACATTACATTGTGTCCTCCTTACAGCTAGATAACTAATGATTGCCATTATATCTCTGTCAGAACTAGGTAACTGCAATATTCTTCGTTATATATCTGCCTTAAAGCCAGTAACAGCAGTACTCTAAATTATGTACCTTTCTTCCTTTTTCTCTGCCAGGCAGGTAATTGTTATGCTCATCTTTATGTGTCTTTCCTGGAGCTGTAATAGTTTTCATTGTATCTCCTCAGAGCTTATTACGGTAATGTTCCTTACAGTATATTACAAGGTTAGAAGCTGATATTTCTTAGAGTCACCTCTATAGTATTTTGCCTTCTATATTTCTTACTATTTGAGTAATTAAAACATTACTCTTAGGTCACTGGCGTTCAGGAGGCTTCTGCTTTGCTTTTTGTGGTCTGTCTTGGGCTTGGGGAAGTATCCTAAGAAGTGTTGTCTGTCCATTCTTGGTGCCAGGGCTGAATTAAGTCTTTTCCTCTTTGGACTGGGCAGTGCCAAGCTGCTGTGCAGGGAGCTCATCTGTGGAAGATGCCAAGAGGACTTGGTGTTCCCTGACACTTGGGGGCAACCCTTGGATATCAAGTCATCTGACTCTTCCATGTCTAGTGTTCTGGGGAACTGAGATGCTGTTATCTGAGGAACAGATTGTTCTGTGCAGTGTCTAGTACAGTTACTCTTGATTTTGATTTCAGCTGCCTTATATCGTAATACAAAATCTGCTGTGCCTAGGTTACTGAAGCAAATTACCCTAACTGGGCAATAGTGCCTTGGTTATTACTTAGGGTTATCTTTCTGGAATTTCAGTGTTTGCTCTTAGTTCTTCTTCTGCCGGTATGATGTCTTCTGTGACGACCTGATGGAGCAGAAAAAATACTGTGATGTTTTTTCCCCTTGGAGCATGTGTGCCAAACAGGTTAACAAACTGGTAGTTGGTGATCATTTTATGTAAAATAACTCTAAGCGGCAAGTCCAATCTGAAAATCACTTCATAAACTATTCAGTAAATGTATCTGCATAAACAACACATGGGATTAAATTGGAACTGGTTTGAGAGCATGAAAAGAGAGCTACGTTTGCAGCATGGTTCAGAGACTATAAATCAAATCAAACCAATTTTGTCTCCCGTTCCACCTTTTATTAGATAATCAAAATTCAGATCAGTCTCATGAAAAGATTTCCTTGTACTGCTTGAATCTCTTAAGCCTGGCTTAAAAAAAAAAAAATGGTAACGCTGCCTCCATGTATTCCCCAGTGCAGAATAGCCGAGAAGTAAAACACATTTAAATAAACTATTTGTTTGGATTTGGAGATATTCTGGAATAGAAGGCACTTAGAAAAGTGGTGGAAGTGTCTCCATGCTTTAGTGATGTGATGTATGGAGAATTCTTAGACTTCATGGGGAATCAACAGGTATAGCTGAAAAGGGGTAATGCTAAGCGTGAGGCTGAAGATATTGAACAGTGAGTAGAGTTGCATCCTAAAACTGTTTATTAAAATTGACAGTATATTGACAAGTATGGGAATAAAAATCACAGAGTAAATCAGTCAGCAGTAATAAGGTCTAATCACAACAGGCTGGTTGAAATGGAGGGTGTTCTGCAGCTTGGGAAGAAGCTGTGGGATGTCTGGGCTGGCTTGGGGAATGCAGCTGCTGTGAAAGAAATGAGCTCCATGCAGGGGGTGCTGCGTTTAGGAGGAGGGCCTCCAGCAAAGTCAAGCTAGTGAAGTTGCCTTCAGCTTAGATGGGAAAGATAATACTGGCTATATCTTTCTTTGTATGGAAGAAAATTGAGTTATTTTCCAGAATAAGGAGAAAAATAATTGGAATCTAGTGTGATTGTGAGATTTCCTCTGTGGTAATCTGGTCTGGAGACCATCAGCCGGGGGAGGCTTAGTTTGTCATTGCTTGACAAGGAGGATCTCCAAAGGAGTCAGTAGAGGTGACTGCTGTTTGCAGCTGAAGTCCAGCGACTCCTAAGGGCGTGGCCCTGTGGCAATAGCTTAGGCGTAAGGTAATGGCAATGAAATACACGGGTAGCTGGTATAAATTGCTGTTGATGGCAGTGGGAGTGACACCAGTCCTCATCAAGTTAGTAGTAGATCTGAGCTCTGTTTACTTAAACTATTATGCACATCGTAATACATGTTGGCAACGGGGATCGCTAATGGACAGGGCTGTTGATGAGCTCAAAAGTAAAAGAGAAGTACTGTCCAATGTGCTTGATTGGTTAGGTTGCTTTATTGGTAAACTTATCAATGAGGAGTTGAAGGAGTCAAATTCTGATTTAAAAAAAAAATCATTTGTATTGAGACACTGGTATGATGAGGTCAAATCTTTCATTATGTCTTTAAACAACTGGGAAAGTTTTACAGGTTTCATAATCAGTTCAAGATAGCTTTTGTAGGAGAGCTCCTTTCAGAGAGCTGCAAGTACTTATGGTCTGGTGGAGGTGGTACTAAACAAAGAAGAGTTACATAAATGCCTTCTAGCATAGACTTTGTGTTAGGAATATTAAAAATAACTCGGTGCTCACTGGGTCTTATTTCAGTAAACTGTGCTGTGCTTTCCATCCTTTTATGCATGACTTCAGCTGCAAAACCATTAGGATACTGAAATGTATCTGAATATCCAATCTACTCTGCCCCTTGGTGAATCCCAAGTGAAAATGAGATGCCTAAAGAGGAAAAACACATTGATTATTCATACATGAATTGACTATATACTCATCAATATGTTAGCTTGAATTGTTGCTTAATCTTCAATACAGTGTTGCCATTTTGTGTCCTATGTCTGTAATGCGTCAGTGAAGCAGCAGACAAAAAAAATAACATGTCCCAAATCTAAACTTGACTTCTTCATGTTTTTGATTGGCATGAACTGTGTTTTGTAGCATTCTGGTGTGAGACTGGACCAGTTGGAACATCTGGATCCAGTTTCCAGGGGTGAGTCAGATTCTCTTACCTCTGCTTTCCAGTTTTCTGTAAAATCATATCAAATCTTCCTGCCCTTTTAGCCTGGTTTCTTTTGTAAGATGACTCCACGTCTAAGAGTTTGTCGCTTCTTCGTGATAACTTTTACTGTTTCAGTGACTTTTTCCAGGGAATCAGAATCCTTAAAAACGTATTCGTATATGCATAATGAATATGAACAGCTGAATGAGAGGGAGAGAACAGAGAAGTATCCTCCACTGCAAATGAAGATTGCACTAAAATCTCTTCATAGCCAGCCAGGAGTTACAAGCCGTGGGAAAACTTCAGGATAGAGCTTTTTTATCCATAGGCATCAATAACTTGAACCACCAGGGCTTGCATTAAAACACACCGTTACTGAATCGTGTGAGATCTTGCTAGTCTGGGAACATATTTTTCATCTCTTAGCATAAGATTTGTTACTATCTGAGACTAATTTGCTAGGGTGGGTAGGAACCCATTACCTTTCAAAATCTACATTTGTATGCAAACTGGAATGTTCCTCAGAAGCTCAGCTGCCACCTGGTTCACAGAGCATGCTGGAGGAATTACAGCCTGATTGCAGTCCTGAAGAAATAATTCTGGGAAGAGTTGAGTTTTGCTTTGTTTTTTTTTTTTTTGATATATTTTTTTTTAAATCTGATTAATTAGGAGGAAGAGAACAGAGAAAGATCTCTCGGGGCCTTTCAGACCTCGGTGGAGGACAGAAAGCTTAAGCGCATAAAAAATCTTGATTATTGAAGGCATTGTTAGGAGTTGCCAGGAAATTTAAATACCAGAAATTACTGATGTGCTACACAAATTCCCATGTTTTTGTATTCACGCAGGCCTTTAAAACTAATGCTGGAAAATTAATTTCCCTTAATCTCACATGCAGTGTGTAAATCAAATACCTTTTCTACCTGAAACTGTGTTTTTTGGCACTTAAGAAATCTGTAAGCACTTCTGACTAGAAGTTTCCCGAGTGCTTGCGCCTTGGTTTTCCTAGGAGGGCCTCCTGTGTCTTTTCTTAATGATAAACACTGGGTGTGAGTACCCAGTTTTCTTCTGATATCTCTGAGTCCAAGCATAGTGGTCTGGCTCACGTTTAGCATTGCATTAGCCTGAAGTTTTAGTAACAAGGCAGCATTAATTGCTGCCAGGTCATGAGAGAGGATGAAGAATTTGGGAGGAGTTGAGGAGCGTCTCTGGGACAGCTGTGATGGAGGTAGCGCTTGGCCAGCTTAGTTTACTCTTTCTTTGAGTTGGGTTTCAGAAAGAAGCTTCCATTCTGTCCTGTAGGTTCAGCAACCTCAAATAAGGCTGAATGTGGGTGAAAGGATATCTGTTGAGTTTAGAGTTGCAATGGAAAATGGATCAAAATATCTTGGATTAGGAGTATCATGAATGTATGATTTCAGAAGTGAAGTGGTGGAGGGAGCAGCTCTGAACCTGCCATAGCCCTCAGAGCAATGAGGAGAGAGAGAAGCTTTTTCTAGGGTCACTGCAGACACTAGTTTCCCACGTGCCCCTCATGATGACGCTAGGGTTTGTAAAAGAAACAGTGAGGGGGGGAAAAAATAAGTCAGGAGTTCTCATTGTGATCCTAACAGCTCAGCTGCTAAATGGCATTTATGAAGGAGAATAGCTTTATTCGAAGTACATTGTCAACAGTATAACTGTTTGCTTAGGTGGAGTTTACCTGGTGTGAAGGGTTAGGATCAGGTGTTCTCAAAGAATGTGATGCTTGTTTTCCCATATATGTTTTCATCTCCATATGAAATTCTCTCTATTTATTTCAAATGTGGCATAAATATAGATATGTAGGTCTGCATTTATTCTTCAGAGTTGCAATGAATATGCCTGTTTTTCTGGGACTCTCTTCTTGCTGTTTCAGAGACTGGTAGTCATGGAGCAGCTGTGTTTAAGGGTGAAGGTAGAGTTGCTCCTCCAGCAAGACAGATGAGAGGAGTCTTTCTGGCAGTGAGTTAACCAGTTACAAAAAAAAAAAAGCACAAAACCCAGTGCTTCTGGAAGTAATTACTTCTTGTAAGCTTTTGTAGAGACAAGCCGGTTGTTTTTTTCTTCCTCTAGGGTTATGGTTAGGGATCTAGAACGAGAGTGGATGTGATCACTTTCTACACATACTCTTACTGCTAAATAAGATCGCATGGTTTTCTCTTGGCTTAGATAAAGATACTCTTATCTTGAATATGATTTTCACTGTAATTAGAGATAAGGTTTTCTTAAAATGAAGTGATGGGCAGAACAATTTTCATCCATGCACAGTACTCCTCAGAGGAGGAGCAGTCCTTGTAGAAGCATTTATGTTGGCTTTTTTTCTGGGGACACTCCTTACCTGGGCATGTCTTGCATCGTGGTTTTAGAAAGTGACGAGGTGTGCAGTTTCCTACTCATTATTTTATGACCCATGGAATTAGGAAGAGCTGTGGTGTTTGGCAGGAGGAAGTGTCCTCGGATTAGTTTTCATGCAACAGCTGTTTAACATGTTATGATTTTCTTGGGGCTTTCAGGGACAGCTGGAGTACAGCTGTCTGAAAGCAGTCCTCCATTTAGAATTGCAGTGTCTCCAAGGATGGGGCATCTACCACCTCTGAGCAACCTGGGCACTTTGCTGGCTCATGTCCAGCTTGCCATCCACCAAGTCCTCTTTCCCCAGCTTGTACTGATAGCAAGGGTTGCCTTGTCTTTTATTGAACAAGGAGCTGGACAGGGGAGTGGATTTTGTGTTCTGCTGACCTAGATGTGCAGTTTCCAAACGAGAGAGTGCTATTTCCTTCTTACAGTTTTTTGTGCCTTGATGTTAGAATGTGGAATGATCTTTTGTAGGATTGAGTAACTGTCCATGCAGGTAGGTTTTGGCCAGAGTTTGGAATAGAGGTCAGGTTTCAGAAAAGAATCAGGAGAATGGCTTTCCACTGACATGCAGGCATGGTGCGGGGACCAGTTTGGAATGAGGTGATGATCTTCACTTCTGCAGATTGTGTTTACTTGAGTTCTGTTTTCCTTGGGGTTTATGTTATATGCATTAAACTGTAACGTTATGAAGAGCAAATACTAAAGGAAGACATAGATCTGGAATGAAGATCTGTATCGGAAGTAATGGTATTGATTCAGCGCTGTTAGCTGTGCTGCTTACATTGGGATGATGTTAATGCTGGAGTTTCAGAAAGGGAGAAGAGAGGACTTTGTTTTCTTACTGAATGTTGAATTTTCCACCCGGTTAAAGTAAGGACTGTGGTTCCGTGGATGAATGGCATTTAGTTTTCGGTTAGTATCAGCCAGCCAGGATTAGAAGTAGTTCAGGACTAAGGTCCTAGAAAGAAGAAAATATAACTCTGGTTTCCTACTGCTTCTTGCATTGGACAGGGTGTTGGGAAGAAAGCTCCTCCCGGTGTGTTCTTGTGAATGTTTACTTGAGTTTATGGGGATATTTCATAGCAAAGCAAGATGAAGGAAGTGCATTTGTGTGACTCTCACTTCTGCACTGCAGTTTGTGACACCCTCTATCTGACTGAGGTAAATTATCTTTGAGAGAGAAAAAAAAAAAAAAAGAGAAGTACAAACAGGCTGGTATGTTTCTAAGGAAAACTGTAGAGCTTGAGACTTGTACACCTCTGTGGGCTGGCAGGAGCACACAGCATCCTGAAATGTTTTGGATGGAGAAGAGGATATGAAGAGTCACTTATAAGATGCTCTGGAAGCCAGAGGCCAAGCCCAGGCAGTGAAAAGCTGCAAACACGGTAGCATTGTGGGATGGCTGGACCCAGGTGCAGATTTCTTATCACAATGTTTATTAGATTACAAGTTGGCTCTTATGTTATTAAAACAAGTGGTACGGCTCAGTAGATTCTATCCTGTTTAAGTAGGGAGTGAGTGAGACCTTGCAGACAGTGTTGCCATCACCACTATGCTTAAAAGCTTAAAGGCAGTAAAGCTTCCATGTTGGCGGTAGATTTCAACAAGTCCATCAGTGTGTGAAGCCAGCAAGACAAGCTGAGTTCATCCCTGTCCCAATCCCTATGATTACAGTAGAGTAGCATCAAGAGGCACTGGAGTGAGATGAGATCATTTAAAAAATAGGAGGAACTGAGCAGCAGCAGGCTTGTCAGCCCAGGGAAGGTAGCAGGAGCTCTATTGGGATGAGGAAGGTGATCTGGGGACAAATCGTGTGATATCAGAGCTCTTGCAAAAGAGTCATTTTTAATGGGAACTGCTGGGGCTCAGTACCACTGCAGCTTGTCCCTAAAAAAAAAAAAGAAAAAAAAAAAAGTTGTAACATTATGCCCTATTTCTGGAGGAGTGACAACAGTTTCCCCTTCAGAAAAGACTTGCTAGGGCCAAGCTGATGATTGAGTTTTGTATGAGTTAAAGCATGTATAAATTAATTCAGAGGGGCTGCTATCCCAGTGAAGGTGAGAGATCGCTCCCACAGAGACAGATGCGATGTGCGTGAGATATGCAGCCCTGTACAGTGCGGTGTAGGCATGTGGCCTGCCCAGAAACGTAGTCTGAGTCAGAAAGCTATCAGCGTGGTCCTCATCATCCCTTGGAGCTCAGAGGGGCTCTTGAGGATGGAGCTAAGCGGTGGAGGAAGCGCACAGTTTGTCCTGAAATGCACTCTCACCCCACTTCACACCAGGAGCTCTGCCTCCTTTCACACTGCGCTGCAAAACACGTCAGAAAGAACCCTACTGAGTATATATTTTGCGTAGTACAAGGAATGCTGAATCCATCTGCAGTCTTTACTGCTACGAAATTCTCTTTATCTGTTTTATTTTTTCATCTGGGAATTTGTAATAACTGTTTCAAAAAACATATCAGCAAGGCAGATAAATCTGCCTGTGGTTTAGTGCAGCCTATGCAGTTGGTTTCCTATAGAGGTTTCCAGTTGGAGGTTATTTTGGGTATTGATTGGTGTTATTTTTCTTCTGAGTCTGGTCAGTTTTGTAAAATCATAGATGTGTGAAATTAAGTCCCTCTTTTAAGGCTGGGGAGGGCTGGAACAATAATGGCAGAAAAGGCCTTCACACTTCCATTTTCTCTGCAGATCTGAAGGGTACCCCGGGCTTTTCTGAGTGGAAAGCTCTTCCCGGAGCTGCTTTAGCGGCAGTGACCCAGCAGCTCTGCTTGCTGCTCTGGGGGCTGGAGGATTCTGAGGGCGGGTGAGCTCCAAGGGCAGCTTATCCAGAGCAAAGCTATTCGCTCCCTGGTGTAGGGCACTTCACCTCGCCCTCCTTCCCTCAGTGCATCTTCTCAATCTTTTTGTACCATGCCTTCTTCGTGGCTTACGCAGTTCTGGCTCTGTTTTGTTAGCAGTGCTATGTCCTGCTCTAGCTCATACCATCAGAGTATGTCACTGTGGAGGGGTCAGTATATTTTTCTTCTGGATGGAGAGCTCTTTTAGATGTTTTTTGAATTACTGGAAGGTAGTACTTAGATGTAACAAAATGTATTAGTTGCATGTACAGCCAGTTCTGTTTCAGAGATTTCTCATTTGGCTGTGATCATCACCCAGTATTTTCCCCACAAATTTGCATTGTTGGCATCTTTACTTCTTCCTCTTGTTGAGAGGAATACAAATTCATTCAGTGAAAGCCAGTTAATGTATGGGAGAAAAAAATATATCGCCCACAAGGGAAGGATAGAGAGCAGGAGTATTTGGGCAATGCATATGTAATACAAATCATTCTTTGCGTAGTTGATTACATTGAGGTTAAAGGGATTAGAGTTCTCACTGCTCCAGGGCAAGTGATGAGCTGTTCTGTTCAGCGCAGCCACCCAAGCCCTTGTGTGGTCCTGCATCTTCCGGGTTGAGACAGCTGGTCTGAGGTTACTATTCTTTGGGGTTTTGTGCCTTCTAGTGGTTTGGGGTGGAAATGATGCAGGCAGGGAGGTGCCGGGCATGGGAGTTGGCTGCCTCCTGCCCGCTGTACACTGTAGAGCGAATGGGAATTGCTGCTGAGCTGGAGCGGTTTGGAGTTTTTATTCACCTTCTCAGGGTGGAAATGGCTGTAGCGCTTAGAATATGGTAAATACTTTTTCTGTATGCTCCTCTTCTTGGCCTCGCGGATCTGTTTTATCCCTTGTGAGCAGTTGTTTATCCCTTCTCTGCTGTGTTGATACAGTGCGTTGTGAGGCTGTGCTGTGAACCAGGCTGCTGAAGCTTCTTTGGTGAAAAGGCAGCCTCCTTCACTGCACCTCCTTTTGGGGTTCAGACTGTTCCTGCGACTGAAGTGGTGCTGTGGCCCTGTAGGTAAAAGGGAGAAACCAGAGCTGAAAGCTTGTTCTTGCCAGTGTGAGATGGAGTGAATCGCAGAATGGCTTAGGTTGGAAGGGACCTTAAAGATCATCTAGTTCTAACCTCCCTGCTGTTGTTAGGGCTGCTGCTCATCTGATAAAGCTGCACAGGGCCCCATTCAACTTGGCCTTGAACTCCAGGAATGGGATGTCCACAACTTCTTTGGGCAACATGTTCCAGTGCCTCACCGCTCTCTGAATGAAAGTTTTTTCCTAATATCTAACCTAAATATCCCCTCTTGGAATTTAAAGCCATTCCCCCTTGTCCTATTCCTATTAATGGTGTAAAAAGTTAAATCCCCCTGCGGCTTGTAGGCTCTTCTCGAGTACCGGTGGGATGTAGTGAGGTCTCATCGGAGCCTTCTCTTCTCCAGGCTGAACAAGCCCAACTCCCTCTATCTTTCTTAGTAAGAGAGGTGCTTCCAGCTCACTGATCATCTTTGTCTTAGAATATGTATTCTAATATGCATTTATAGTTCATATGCTTATTCTCAAATCAGTATCCAACTAGGGGCTTACACAGTAGCCAAAAAGGTGGTGGATGGGGCCTTGGAAATGTGCAACGCCTACAGAGCTAATCTCCGCTTAGTTAAATGAATCTTTTTGCATGCGGTAAATGCGGCTCTAGTAAAACTTGAGCACAATTCCTCTTTGTTTTGTCAGGCTAACTGGGATTGGCAGTTGAGTCAATATTACCTGCCTGCTTTGAAGGTGTGCATAGCTTCCACTGGAGGAGTTTGGGAGAAGGAAATGGAAAAGGGTGGTGAAGGTCATGAGAAGGGTGTCATGATGCCTTGAAAAATCCTCTTCTTTTAGACAACTGGATGTCAGATCCTGAGGTTCACTCAGCTCAAAGGCAATAACCAGGTCTTGGAGTACGCTAGCATGATGCTGTGCTTGCCTGCTGCTGGCAGCCCATGGAGAGAGATGGATCCTCTTTACAAAGGGCCTGGTGTAGGAGGAGAGTCTGATGTTCTATCAGATAAATCCTCTGAGCTTCTGATGGAACAAGCTGATTTGTTTCCCCAAATCTTTCACCCAAGCTACACAGGTACCATTGCTACCACAGAAAGTGCTGGAAAAGTATTTTTGTCTTAAATTGTGTGCCATTTTTTCTTTTTTTGGGTATTAGTGCTTGTTTTGTTTGTCCTTTTTGAGGGGGGAAATGCTGTCTTGCAGAGAGATGAAACTTGACATGCTGCAATAAACAGCCAGTGGGCTAGCTATATATTTAGAGCATTTTGAGAACTTGTCATGCCGCTTGTATTCTGGAGTTGTGCTATCTATCATGTTGGGTTAACTGAGAGCTGAAATAAGGGCTAACCACGCACCAGGTGATCACATTAAAAATGCCAAGATGCCACTAGATACCAAAACATTTTCAAAAGCAGTTTTTTGTGCTTTATTTTAAGGTGACCTCAAAACCAAGCTTGTCTGAAGGAGCACGTAGGTTTCATGTCAAGTGGGGCTGAAATCAGTGGATGTTGAAGTAGCCCTTAGCTGTGCCAGGAGGCCCTTTAGTGACCAACGCTTATACAGGCAACCTCATCTCCTGCATTGAAGTCGGCATTCTTGGATCCATTCAGTTTTGATCCACGGTGAGATAGCAGCCTAAGGGAACTATCTCTGGAGTGTATTTAATTTTATTCTGTGAATCTAGGTAAGCTTTTTTTTTTTTTTTTTGCTCAGTATAAGCTCTAGAGCACAGTATGAAGATCAAGATAAATTTTCTCTTCTATAAGAGCAATGTCAGGTCTTCATTTGTGGCCAGTTCTTCCCACACCTACCTCCTCCATTGTCTGCTGGAAACTACCCTGTGCTGAAGCATTGTTAGATAGAATTCTTTGTTGATATGTGCTAATGGAAATGAAGCCAATTAACACCTAAGCCCCCGAGATTGTTCAGATGATCTCCTTGCTAAGGTAAGTAACCTGCCTGTGGAGTTGGACAGGAAGTGCATTTAATTCCTGCTGAACTTTTGTCTTGGATGATCTGAAAAAGGCCAATCCCTTCACTTCTGCGTTGGGTCCTATTTTTAATTCCATGTGTTTTTATCGTTATTTGTTTGGGAATAGATACAATGGCATTAAGGGAAAAAAGATGATGAGGGATTCAACAGGCCAGTATGATTTTGTTCCTCCGGTTTTCTTGCAGGTCTGCTCATTGTGAGGGGAAAAGTCAGGAAACAAACTTTTCCTGTGAGACCTGAGACTGTTTATAGAGTGGCGTGGTGGGCTGTAGGTGTGTTTGGGTCTTCTGTAAGGGCTTGGTAAAAGGAGAGTATATTTTAGGCCTAAAGACAAGAGAATGTATGTGTGACATCTGATCCCACAGCTCATGAGCAGAGATGCTTAGGTTGAGGAACTAATGTGGGGCTTCTTGCAGAACCGTATTTGGAGTATTTGTTACTATGAGATGTGGTACTGAAAGGTATCAGATTACTATGTATGAATCTTTCTTGTGCCTTATGCCGTATAGAGCTAGTAAAACCCGTTTCAATCACAGCATGTTTTTGCTATCGCAAGCCTGTGTAAACACCGTTGCAGCTAAATTGGGTATGCAACTTCTTGGTGGTGTGCAGAGGGCTGTTTTACCTTCATATTCCTGACTCTGAAACAGCACCATGAGAGCCATACGTTCCTCTGCTAAAGTATAAGTTAGGAGCAATAATCCTTTTCATTCCTTTCCTGAGATTCCTTTCAAGTGCTTTTTCCCAAATGGTTTGCAACAGCTTCCCCCTACAAACAATTAAAATAAAAAAAACCGGCGAGCCTTGAAACACAAAGGCTAAGCAAATGAAACAA